>WOAB01000025.1:4872500-5472500 GCA_027886185.1 Rheum nobile | reverse complement strand
GAAAACGATTCACATACAATATACATGCAAATTTAGGATAAAATTTATAAACTAAAAGAATTATGCACATTTATGCAAAAATATATGTGTTTTGATTCTAAAGTATATAATGTTTTGCCTAAATGTGTATATATTTTACATTGTATTAAATAATTTTTTAAGTGTATAAAAAATGGTAAAATTAAACCCAATTTGAATTATTTGATAAAATAAGGATTGGGGTGGTTGTTTGCAACAAATTATGAATAAAGGATGGTTTAATGCAAACATTTTTATAGAGGATGGTTTCTTGCAAACAAGTGTAAATAAAGGGTGGTTTTATGCATTACCCCAAATTAGTTCAAACTTACCAATCCACCATTTATTCATTCGCCCTATAAAGTATTATTTTTACTCTTTTTTAACTGATTTTTTTTTTCTAACAATATCTGATTGAGGAATGACTACCCATCATCTATAAGACCAAGTCATTAGAATATATAGTTGTCCAGTACAAACATAGAAAAATAAAATGATAAGTTGCATAATAGTTGAAATTAGTCCAATTCTTTTTCACATTGCTTTTAACAATAATGTATTATAATTGTAGAATTCTATCCATAATAGAAACAAAGCAGTAAAAGTTTTTAAATAAAACACTATTAATTAGAATTTGTAAAAACATAAATCAAAATGGATTTGCATGACATAATAAAGTACAAAAAAACCCAATAGTAATTAAAATTACATAACTTAGTTAATGAGTTTTGTAATTTAAAAAACGTCCTAAGCTTAAAATAATCAAATGACAAAGTTATAATTGTCGTAACATGATTAACATTAATAATTTTTTTTTTCTTCATTCTATGGACAAAAATCGAAAAAATATTAATGAAACAAGTACAATTTTTTTTCTATGATCTTGCATAGTCTCGTGCTTAACCCATCTCAACCATCCTATTTCTGGTCTTCGTAATTTACTTATGATATTAGTTTTATTTGTTTATTTTGTTAAATAGTATTTTTTTATATAAACACAGAAATCAACAAATAATCAGGATTTTTTTATAAATGATTTGAATAAGAACATGAATTTACAAATATGAGAAATAAAATAACAACAGGAAAAAATATACTTATATTATAATTACATCTTAAAATCCACATCTTCACATTTTTCATTTTATATATAAAATAAATACATAAATACATATTCTTTTTCATGTATTCCTTCTTCTTCATTAATATATCTCGGTATTTTATATGATTAACAAGCATAAGCTCATATTTTGGTGGTGGTGTGCGGTTTTGCTAAAGTAGCTTTGTAATAATGACTAGAATTGCACCTCAATTGATCGACTACACTCTCCTCAAGGCCAACTATTATTGTGATTGGGGATTTGTTTTGTTATTAATGATTTTGGTGTATACATACTTTGTTAGCTTTTAAATACTAGATTTAATTTAGGGCTCAACTATTCGGCGCATAGGCATTTTTGCCTTTTGGCGCATAGGGCCGCGCGTAACGTGAGAATAGACTTCCCACGTTACGCGTCGATACTGACCCATTCAAGACCCACACGTAACGCGTGAATTGGCTCCACACGTTACGTGTGGGATCGGTTCACACGTTACGTGTGACATTGTATCACACGTAACGTGTGGGAATCTGGCTATAAAAGCCAGATTCGGCTCCTCCTCTTCATTCAGCATCAGCACTCAGCCTCCTTGCCCCTCCCGCTGCGCCTCCTTGCCCCTCCCGCGTAACGTCTCCTTGCCCCTCCCGCGTAACGCCTCCTCGCCCCTCCCGCGTAAGGTTAGTTCCTAGAAATAATTATTTGATTTTGTTTTTAATAAATTTAAATCCACACATAGTATTTGGTTAGGTAGATCTAGGTTTGGATGATAGATCTACGATTTGGAGATGATTTGGATGGTAGATCTAGGTTTTGTAGAAGTTTTTGTGATGTTTAGGGTTTTGGTTAGGTAGATCTAGGTTTGTAGACATTTTGTGTGGAAAAATGAAAGTGGAAGTGATGATATTGTTAGATTGGTAAAAATTGTGGATTTGTTGTTGAATTTTGGGTATATTTGAAAAAAAAAAAAAATTCGGACTGTCTCGCCGAAGAAGACGACCGGAATATCGCCGGAATGTCGCCGGCGGCTTCCCGGTGAAATTGGAATGTGCACATTCACACGTAACGTGTGAATGTGCACCACGCGTTACGTGTGAGAGCAAGTCACACGTAACGTGTGAATTTCCTTTTTTTTAGATTTCTGGAACGTTGATTTTCTGTTTTTTGATTTTTGTTGATTAAAATTCGGACTGTCTCGCCGGAGAAGACAACCGGAATATCGCCGGCAAGTCGCCGGCGACTTGCCGGTGAAATTGGAATAAGCACATTCACACGTAACGTGTGAATGTGCACCACGCGTTACGTGTGAGAGCAAGTCACACGTAACGCGTGAATTTCCTTTTTTTTTGATATCTGTAACGCTGATTTTCTATTTTTTGATTTTTGTTGATTTTTGTTGATTAAAATTCGGACTGTCTCGCCGGAGAAGACGACCGGAATATCGCCGGAAAGTCGCCGGCGGCCTGCCGGTGAAATTGGAATAAGCACATTCACACGTAACGTGTGAATGTGCACTACGCATTACGTGTGAGAACAAGTCACACGTAACGTGTGAATTTGCATTTTTTTTGATATCTGGAACGTTGATTTTCTGTTTGTTGATTTTTGTTGATTAAAATGTGTTGATATGTAAACACAGATGGAACCTGGGGAAAGAACTGAACGCAGGATACGTCGCAACCTTGTACGCCAACAGTCGTATGTGACTGGCGAAGAGGTCAAAAGGTCGGAAAGGAGGCAACGGAGGGATGTGTGCTACCGGGATGATGAGACCGGCGCATACCAGATTGGAGCAGGTAGCAGTACTGGGGCTGCTGGCGATACTGGCATGATAGGAGTGCATAGCCTAATGGCAGTGCCGTCGTTTATTGGGGGTAGAGCAGGCTCTGAGCCTCCGAGGGATCCAGACTATGAAGGAAGTCCGCTGCATTGTTATTCTGATACAATAGATCAGAATAACTATTACGGGCGGAATTTTAGTCTGCCGGTACTACCGCCGCATGTGAGCCCTCATCATAGCCCGAGAGATTATTATCAGGGAGATGAGGAGCAGGACAACCCGTGGGAGAACCCGACGGTGTACCCGAACGCTGCCTATCATCAGCCTATGGTAAGTACATTTAGTATAACATGCATTTGTTTACAATTCATTATTGCATCTGATCTATTTAATAAATGTAGGATCATGCATGTACATGGGGGACTCAGGACCAGGGGACTCAGGCCCAGTCCAGCAATGCCTGGATTCCAAGAGAAGACGCCCCAAACACGGCGGGCGAGGAGCCGGGCGAGGAGCCTCAGGAAGCCTCTTCTTCGCGGGGAAAACCACCCCGGTCAAAGAAGAAATAGGAGGCAAGGGCGAAGTTTTGGCCAGCCCAATCTACATGAAAATCAATGCATCATACATATGTAGGGTTTAGGTTTTTTGTGGTATAGGGTTATGGCATTTCGGTAGAGTTTAAAATAATGAGTTTTAAGTTTAGGGTTTAGGGTTAGGGTTAGGGTTAGGGTTTAGGTCTTAGGGTTAGTGTTATGATTAAGGTTTGAGTTTAGAGTTTATCTTTAATTATTAAGGGTGAATTTGGGTATGCGAGTTACATTGTTTATGAGAGTGGTTGACGTTTAGGGTTTAGGGTTATTAGGGTAAGAGTGGTTGATGTCCTTAATGCTAGTGGTTGAGGTTTTTAATGCTAGTTGTTGAGGTCTTTAATTCGTGTGGTTGTGGTCTTTAATTACTACAGCTGTATATATCATTTCACTATATAAGAGGCATTAGGGTTGTTTGTTCACTACAACACTTCCAACACAAGCGAGATTGAAGATTCATTTGTGGGTAAGCTTCTTCTTCCAGTTTCTTTCGATTTAGTAACCCTAATTGGCCTTTTCATATTAATGGATTTGTAGGAAACCAAGCACTACATCAAATAATGACATCTTCATCCGAATCATCATCAAACCTAAATAGGCACCATCAACAAATAAGTGCTCCACAATGCGAGTGTAATTTGAAAACCATTGTCCGTACTTGGGATTTGCAGTGGAACTACGGAAGGAGGTATTGGGGATGCCCAAGACTAGGGTGTTTATACAGGAATTGGATTGATCCTGTGTACGAGGAGAGGGCACACGTGGTTATTCGACAACAATGGCGGGAAAAACAATATCTTATTAAGGTGAATCAAGATGTTGTTAAGCAAGAACTTTTACAAGATATGGATAAGATGCGTAGGTATAACCTCAATCTATATAATGATATACATCATATAATGCCTTGATGTCATATCTTTTGTGTAATGTTGTTTACGTACTATCAACCTTTGTAGGGAGCAAGCAATTTTATCAAAGCAGAGACATGATATGTCGCGAAGTTTTACAAGAGACTATCCTAATTTTTTCAAACGCAACTAGACGATGTCATTTATTTTGTGCTAGGTTTTCTAAGTTTATGAAGAACTTGTATTATTTCTTGTATGTGATTGTATTCATCCAACGTAATGAACAATTCTATTCTATCTTCTATATTGATTATTTTGGGGTGTTTTTTGTAGGGTTTTAGATAAACAAATAAATACTACAAATAAACATTCTAAACCATATTGACTAACCCACACGTAGCGTGAGGGTACAAACCACACGTAACGTGTGAAATTGTCCCACACGTAACGTGTGGAGCACTGTCACACGTAACGTGTGGGTTGTACCCTCACGTTACGTGCGAGCCTATGCGCCAAACGGCAAAATGCCTATGCGCCGAAAAGTAATCGTGTTAATTTATGTGCTTGAAATTTCGTTTATTATTGTTTAGTTAAATTACATTTGTCTCATGACTATTTTTGCTATTCTTTTTTATGGGTTAAAAGTTTCTAATAAGCTTTTGATGTGATCAATAATTATTTAACTATAATTTGAATGTTTTTTTATGGAACTCATTTTTTTTTACGTATTTCGTTATGTTGTAAATGGGGTTAAAAATTGTGATTGTCGATTATGAAAATATGCTTTAATTTTTATTGCATGTAGAAATTACTAATATTTCAAATATAATATATTTATAATAATTGTTAGAATTTTATCCATGATATAAATTAATAAAATATGCATAACATAAATCATAATTAGTTTGAATTTGTAAAAACATAAAATCAAAATGAATTAATATGATATAATAAAGTACATGAAAACCCAAAATTAATCAAAATTACGCAACTTAGTTTAATTTAACAAACATTCTAAGATGAAAATAATCAAATTACAAAGTCATAAGAGGTGTGAAAGAGTTTATCGTAATAGGAATAATATTACGATAAACTCTTTCAAATATAGGTAGAAGTTACTAATATTTTTCTCTTTATCATACAATTGTGTCCCTTCACCCTATATTAACAATTCACAAGCCTGAATGAAGATACCACTTATCATGGGTAGTCTTTCAGTTCAAGGCCTTCCTTCCCTGCTCAAATTTCAAATTCTCCCGTTTTCACAAAATATGAAGACAATTTTGACAAATTAAAATTAAAGATATACATATATAGTCTTTTTTTCCTTTAAAATGTTTATAAGAGTTGCATGATTAGAGATAAAAAAAATAACTGCATAAGAATTAGTATGAACAAATATACAAGATATACACAAATTATATCTTTAAAAATAAAATATTGAACGTCTTGTATTTAAATAATTAATGTAGTATATTTCAATGTTCCATTTAAACATTTAAAATATTTTTTTTAAATTACTTAAATATAATATTAATTTAATTTTGTTATGAGTATTCTTGGTGATTTTTCAAAATATGTTCATCCATATATTCATACAGGATACGGATCTTACACTAGTTTTAAATTAAAACAAGGACAAGGAAAACTTACGTACCCATATGGGGATCGAAAATAGGAATGTAGGTCTCTATCCTCCATGTCCGATGTATAATTATCCTAACTCTAAATCCATGAACCATAAAGTCCAAACTCTCCAGACCCGTACGCTGTAAAACTTATATCCTAAATATACATGGTTGCTATTTAACGTTCACCCTATGTTTTTTCATAGCGCTCACTCTACATATGTGAATTGGCCAGGAGAAACTGTGTCCATTCGTGGTCCAGTCACGGAGGGACGCATTTCATCCATCACAGATGAACGCGTTTCGTCCGTGACGGGTGAAACCCGTCTTCTCTGCGGATTTTTGTGAAAAGTTCGATTCTCCGTCTAACAACAATGGCGATGAAGAAGCACGAATTCAAGTCTATAACACCCCGTCTTACACGCAATTCTATCTAAATGGTTTCCATTACACATTCTATTGATTTATAAACTTACAATTTTGAATCTATTAAACAAATTCAAGTTTATAACACCCAAAAATCAATTTTAAATATTCAACCAAACCCTAATGCACATTGAACAAATTCACTAAACCAAATCCGAAAATTATCTTAACAATTGCAAGAATTTGATGAGGAAGCACGAATTTGATGAGCGAATCCACGAATTTGATGAGTCAAATGCTTGGATGATGAAAGAGAGAAAGAGAGGTATAGAGATAGATTTTTAGAGAGAGTTGGAGAGGTAGAGAGATTAAGGGTGAAGAGGAATGGAAGTAGCATAGGTTGTAATTTGATAAAATTATATATATATATAGGGTGAGTGCTATTATATAAAATAGGGTGGACACCAAATAGCAATGACTTAAATATATTGATTTAAAAAACACTCTTCAAGTCTAGCCCAGATTTGCTACAAGTTATTCAAGATTACAACCTTGCATCTTTTCTCATTCATGTTTCTAGTCTGCATATTTATTTTGTAATCTTAATAGAGACCCAATCTATTTTACCAATTTGATTGTTTCGTATTTGTGTCTCACTCGAACCTGACCAAAATTATTACTAACCCAAAATTATCGAATCTCACCCAAAAATGTATGAGCCCGATTAACAAATAAATGACAAGTATTCGCAATATATTATTTAGAGCATATATAAGAAATGAGACATACAAGTTTTAATATGTTCAAGTATCTTAAAAGTGAACTTCATTATCCATGTATAATTTTTCAAATTCAGCAATTTACGAAGTAGTATAACATAAATAAAAATTAAACATATTTTTTTTACTTTTGTATACTAATCTCAATTATCTATATAATAATTCATAATTAGTTTCTAAATACTTTTGGTTTATTTTGACATATATATACTTTTTTTTATTATATAATAATATTTTAATACTCAATATAAAAATAAAAATATGATGTTTTTGACTCTTTGGTTAAACTGAACTGCCCGCTAATTACCTGTAACGGTTGGACCCAACTTGAACTGTAACCCAGATTGACTTGACTTGTGCTCAAACCAAACCTGAAATGACCGAGTTCAAACCCAATCTAATCAACCTGATTGATAGGCCTAGTTGTTAAGAAAATCCGTGCATGGTGTGTTAGAAAAGGACCGGTAGTGATTGACGTTGGGAGCTATATACACGCGGTTTTTTAGCTTTGCGCACCCAGTTTGGTGCGCCAAAAAATAGCGTGTAGTCTGGTACGCCAAATGAAGGCGTGGTGGGGGCAAAACAGTAAGAAATGGGCAAAAAGGCCATAGAGCTTGTGCGCAGTAGAAGGCGCACCACTTTGGCACACCTCCTTTAGGCGCACCGGCGCACCTCTTGTGGGCGCACCACTCTGGGTTGGCATACAAAATTTTACCGTTTGAAATATGATCGTTAGTGCGCCAAATGGAGGCATACCAACAGTCATATTTTCCAACGGCTAAATCTCACCCTACAAGTATCCGAATTCTTTCTCTCAACTCGAGCGGAGACGATGATGATTGGCAAGCGAGCGGAGACGATGACGATTGGCACTCGAGCGAAGACGATGACGATTGTCACTCGAGCGGAGAAGATGAAGGAGAGGATGATGATGGGCACTCGAGCGACAATTTCGTGGTTAGTGTAGAAATAATTTTTAAAACCATAAAATTTTAAGTCGTAGTTATATGTATAAATTTCGTACGTAGTTAGTATCGTAACCTTAGTAATGCAAAATTAGGTATGAACTAGTAGCTATGAATACAACTTCATGGTTGAATATATTGTAGGTGTAAGAAGAAAAAATTTCATGGTTAGTGTTGAAATAATTTTTGTTGTAGTTATATGTATAAATTTCGAACGTAGTTAAATTTGTAGCTAGATATGGATTCATTTGTAACCTTAGTAATGCATAATTGTTCGTTAAAGATTAAAATTTTATTACATATACTCATAGAGGCCTATACTACTACATATTATTGAATATATTGTAGGTGTAAGAAGAAAAGATTTAAGCTAGGATATGAGGCCTTTAGAAATTATAATCTAGATTTTCTAAATCATCCGTGATTATGCAAAAATGTATAGGGGAGAGACTATGGGGGTGTATTTCGTACTAGCCTAATGTGGGATAGTCGCCAGGAATTGGTTGATTGGGCTAGGCAGAAGGCAAAAGATTTGATGATTGTTTTGGTCACTCGTAACTCAAATGATAGAATGATTAGCTTGACCTGCGAGCATTATGGTAGATATAGATCGGGGAGGCCGAAAGTTAATGAAGAATATCCGGAAAAGAAAGTTGAGATTATTCATGAAACCATATCGAAGAAGTGCGAATGCAAATTTGAGTTGTATGGGGTTCGGTTGAAGAAAAAGCCAGGGTCGAATACTCATAAATGGATCTTGGATATGATAGAAGGTTGCCACAACCTTCCGCTTCCGACTAGCTTCATTGGGCATGCATACATGGGTAGAATGACCCCGGATGAGCAGCTCGTGGTTAAGAGCTTGGGCGAACATTTCATGGGACCGAAAGATATTGTCGCGTATTTGAGAACTTTCTTTCCCAGAAATGTAACATTTATGAAGCAGGTTGCAAACTATTTGCAAAAGATCCAGTATGAGGATCGTGGGGAATTGACGATTACCCAATGGACGCTAATTTTTGTGCGAGAAAATAACTACGTAGTTCATCCTCTGAGGAAGAAGTTAACAGGTGAGGTGGATATCATATTTTTTGCTCATCCGGACTCGCTACGCCTGTTGAAGATGTTCCCATATGTGGTAGTTATCGACACCACCTACAAGACAAATAGGTATGTATTACATTTTAATACAAAAGTAGCTTTATCTATGTACTTAATTTTGGTTCCTTAATTTTTGAAGAACAATATTTTCTCTTTTTGCCATTGGTGGAAATTGTTGGTTTTACTTGCACTCATAAGACGTTCATCATTGCCTATGCATTTACCCGAGGGGAAAAGGTTATGCATTACAGGTTCATAATGATACAACTTTGGCAATTGTTTGAAGAGTTGGGAGTAATGCCTACAGTTATAATGACTGGTCGAGAAAAGTCCCTCATCAAAGCAATTCATAAGGTTTTCGAAGGGAAAGTGCAACACCTTTTGTGTTGGGTGCATATTTAACACAACATCGAGGCATATGTTTCCCCAATCCTGAAGAACAGTGAGAAAGTGAAGAACTTTGCGGACCAATGCTGGTGACTTTGGTGTTCAACCACTGAAGAAATATATGAAGAGAGGTTGAACATATTGAGGAAATCGTGGCATAATGGCCTCTTTGTGTACGTTGAGAGGGAGTGGCTCATTCCCTACAAGGAAAACATAGTAAGAGCATGGACGGATCGTCATCTTCACTTCTTCACAAGGACTTCAAACAGGTATCCCTTGACCAATGTTTAGTTGATTATTAATATTGGGTCTCATTAAACACAAGTCTTTTTGCCTATTTTGATAAGGTTGAGGGTATGCATAAGGTGTTGAAGGACATTTTGCATTCTAGTAGAGGTGGCTTTAATAGAGTGTCCGTGAGGATCCACCATGCGGTCACAATTCAAATTAAGCAGGTGAGGGCGAGCATGGAGATGTCACAGACGACACGACCAACATTGTTTGATGAAAATGTGCCGCCAAAAGTAAGAATGGCGTTTGCAAGGTTATTCTACAGAGTATCGGACAGGTGCTTCGATTTGTTTCTGGGCATGTATGAGCAGATAGTAAATGAGGAATATTATGAAGATTGCACTGATCAGTGGGTGAGAGACTGCTTTGGCCTACTGTGCATCCCAAAATTGCAAATGCCATCATTACAAGGACACCTATCATGTCTGGTGAAGTACACGACTTTTGGAAGCAACTAGTATGGGAAGGGATTCCAATAACAAATGTGCCCACTAAAGACAATGTACGGATGTGCAATTCAGGGTTGAAAGTGTGTCACATGTACGCGAGATTGGAAAAGCGGGATTTGGGACATGACACTTTATACCAACTAGGTGAGTTGTATGACACTACAAGGCAGACGAGCTTGTTTGAGCACAGAAGGGACGAGTTGGAGGAGTATGAGGAGGAGAAGGAAAAGGTAAATGGGAACCAAGGTAGAGGTCGGGGTCATCCTAGAAAGGAACCAAGCGGAGTTTCGACCGACATTGGGAGTCAATACAAACCCGAATGGTTTGGGTCGCAGTTCGATGAACAACCCATGGTTCATATGGGGGTGAACTTTGGGGTAAAGAATGTGGATTACTTTTGGTATCCGTACATTAAGGGGCTAGAGATGTACGTTCAAACGGACACTGTGGGTATCGGACACTAGCTGTACTGTTGGGCATGGAAGAGAATGAGTACCCCAATGTTCGACATCAGCTAAGGGCAGAGTTATTTGACAACCCAGATGTATACATGCCAATAATTCCTAGACTACAACCGGGGTTGTCCTATGAGGAACTTATGTTTCAAGTGAATTATATCATCATTCCTCGCTTCTCAAACTACTGGCTTGATATGCCCCTGATTGGTTTAGTGTTTGTCACGACTTATCAAGTTGCGCTGGCATTGTTATCCTGGGATGGTCTGTGATTGTGCTTACCAATGAAGGCGTCTGACACAAGCCCCGACCCTCCAAAAAAGATATTGACGATGGCCCATGTAGGGAACCGAAACCACTTTATACTGGTAAAACTTACTATTTCTACACTATTTCGATGTAGTTGCTCATTGATTTAGGCTAATTAAGACTAAATATTGTGTTTGTAGGTGTGGCTCAAGGATGGCTCTCCACTACATCCCCCTCCGTACGCCTGGTGCAACTACAAGGACCAAAGCGTCAATGGTTGGAATGTTGCGTTTGAGTCGAGCTTTAGAGTGTTTCAAGAATATCGCACTAGATATAATCATCCATCTAATCCTCTAGTGTATAATGTAATATATTAGTTTTAAATGGAGTTTGAGAGTTGAGAGAATCTAAACAAGAAATTCAGCAAGGACCGAAGTCATCATATGCTTCTTTGAATCTAAACATTCTTATTCTGAATATTTTCTAGTGAAAGGACATCACAGAATCTAAAAGAGTCATACTTTCTTATACAAGAATCCCTAAAACATTCGAGCTATATATAAATACTGAATATCCTTTATGCACCCTAAACCCAGAAATATCATACATTATACTATAATCTATGATACCCTAAATCCAGAACCCTAAAACCCGAAACCCTATACCCGAAAAAACACAAACCAAATCTCCCTCACAGCCCTTCATGCGCCATAAAGGGGTACATGAAGGGGTTAGCACGCCAAAGTAAGGCGCAACGTATGGTGTTCGGTGCGCCTCTTGGTGGCTTGCCAAGGTTGTGACACGCCTCCTTATGGAGCATAGAAAACGATAAAATTTGTGGGTTTAGGGTGTTTAGTATGCCTCTTGGAGGCGTGCCAAGGGTGTGAGAGAGATTTGAATGGGTTTTTGGGTATAGGGTTTAGGGTTTCATAGATTATAGGGTAGTGTGAAATATTTATGGGTTTAATCCGCATAAAGGATAGTCAGTACGTATATATGGCCCGAATGTTTCAAAAATGTTTGAAGCTTTGAGGAATAGACTGATATCAGTGACGAGAATAAACCCAGAAAATGCTATATACTATTGTTAAACACTAATGGTTATATACTTTCGTTATATCGTATAGTTATATCCAATAGTTATATGCTATTGTTATATGTTATGGTTATATCCTATAGTTATATCATATGGTTATATCGTATAGTTATATCCTTTTGTGATGGAGTTCAGGTACCGAATTGATTAGAATTTATTACTTTTGGTGTTTTTTGTTAGAAATGATTACCTTCTATCCAAAATAGCTAAGCAAGGGAAATTCTCTTTACATTCACATCCAAACCAAAGTTTAATTCTTATAATTTTGGAAACAAGTTTCTGAAACATTCAGGCCATATATACATAGTGAATATCCTTTATGTTGCTTAAACCCATATCATACATTATACTATAATATATGAAACCATAAACCCTATACCCAAAAAAGACAAACCAAATCTCCCTCACATCCAAGCGCCACATATTGGCGCATGGCACATCCCTACTAACCTTCAAGATCTAATTCAATAGCAGCAAGAAGTTCAGGAATAGATAGGTACATGCAAGTGTAGCAACCAGTCATACAATTGCATGCAATTAATTCTCTACACAAACTAAGGGATTTAGATTCTCAACCAGTATCCTCCAATCCTTAGTAGTATGATCAATAACAATCTCAACAGGTTGTATGGAAAAGGGGAACCAATAGCATAATACTAATTTCTCTAAGTTGTCAATCTAGAGGGAACTACTATTAACAATCTAATTGATTTCCTAATCAACAAATCAAGGGGAATCGATATATGATCAATGAGATTAAGCACGAGAGAAAATTAATACAATCATAGAAAGAGTAAAGGAATAACCTCACAATCCAATCAATCCAAAGGCTTTAATTGTCTGCCTGAGCAAAAGGGAAAACAACGATGAATGAAACTAGGTCTAACTTGATTGATTACGGAAACTAGGTTAACTAAAAGTGTTTTAACCTAATTCTAAAAGTGTGTAAAATAATAAAATAACAATAATAAAATAATAAAGTAAAAACCGAAAACAAAACAGTCCAAATTGGGGGAAATTAATCCCCATTCTCGGCAAAGCCTCTCATTCTCGGCCGAAAGTGCAAGCAGCTGTGGCCCATGGCTTCAATCTCCCACAGCCCATCTCCAATTTCGCTTCAGCACAGCAAATCGGCCCAGCATCAGCAATTCTTTCTCCCGCTTCCATCATGGTGATGTCATCACTTGCTTCATTCCAGCATTCAATTCACGCGGCCCCAGCCTTCTTCATTTTAATTGGGCTTCTTCTTCATTTGGGCCTTTCTCCAAATTGGCCTATCACGTGGCTTGTTTAATTAATCTGGCTTTGCTTCGCGTGATGGTCGCGGTCGCGGCCTTCGGGAATTTCGCCATCTCCTCAGGTGGTCAACTCTTCTTCCTCTGGATGCCTCCAATTAGCTCCTCCAGACCACCAAAACCACACTTCTCCGCTCTAACTCCATAATCTCTAATTGTTCTCTAAATCCAACCAAATGGCACCTCAAACCTGATAACAACCCCTAGAAATGCACTACCAAATAGTGCCGATCAGTTAGATACTATAGTTATATCGTATAGTTATATACTATGGTTATATCATAAGATTATATCCTATAGTTATATCATATGATTATATCCTATAATTATATCATATGATTATATTCTATAGTTATATACTATGGTTATTTAATATATCATATAGTTATATACTATGGTTAAATATTATATCGTATAGTAATATACTATGGTTATATACTATGGTTATATCGTATAGTTATATACTATGGTTTATGGTTATATACTATGGTTATATAGTATAGTTATATAATATGGTTTATGGTTATATACTATGGTTATATTGTATAGTTAGATAATATGGTTATATCATATGATTATATCCTATAGTTATATACAATAGAATAGATAAACAAAAATGACAAAATAAAAGAAATGTCGAAATGTCAGTACGAACAAACAAACAACCATAGTTATATACGAAATGTCAGTACGAACAAACAACCATAAATACAAAGATTGGACTAATCATCGTCGCTAGAGTCATCCAACGATCTCTATAAACACTCAGCAATCTCCCGATCACGAGCCTCGTGCTCATCCGTTTCCCGCTCAGTCGCCGTCCTCGAGGATGAACCGACCCCACTCCCCTGACCTTCCTCGTGCACAGAATCCCGAAACACCTGGGATGAACGCGGTGGGGCAAGGGCTGATATGAATCAAGACACCAAAGGAGCCTTTCTTTACGGTTTGTGCTCGATCGTGGCCAGCAAGGCAAGGCTTCTTCTCTCCGGGCACCAACTAGATCTTGATGTCTTCTTTAAGGTTCGAACTAGGCAGAAGCAAATGAAGATGTTCCTAAGAAGAACTGAGAAGAACAAGGCCAAGGGACCCTCAAAGGAGGTTCCTTGGCTAATTTTTGTGAATGCAAGAACAAGAGAGTTTTGTTTGAATATAAGCTTTGTTTGATCGAGTGAAAGAGATGAGAAAAGAGTGAGCTTGAGTTGGAAAAAAGAATGGAAGGTTTGGGGAGGTATTCCTCAACCCAAATTGGATTTCCAATAATAATTTTCAACTAGGTTACAAGTTGCAACATAAGGAGCTTAAATACTAAGGCAATTCGGCCAACAAGGCCTTGCCAACTAGTGGGCCTTGAGTTAAAGTACATATGCATATGGCCATACACACCCAATAAGGCAAGTCTAGAAACATAAGGAAAATACTAAAAATAGCAAGGATAAGAGCCGAAACTCGGATAGGCATGGCATCGGGCGCGTCAAGGGAGGCGTCGATGTCCACGATGCCATGGCATGTCATGGCGTCGACGTCCTCGATGTCATGGTGTCGAGGTGAGCGGCACCCGACCAAGCGATGGCATTGGTGAGTGCATGGGCGCGAGCGATGGTGAGTGCCCGACCAAGGTGTCTTCGATGGCCATACATGTGAGCATGCGCGGGGCTTGTGGCTCGCCGACGCCGTTGTTTGAGAGGGCCCGATTGACAAGTGATGCGATGGCTTAAGCCATGGCACTTGCTCATGCCCTAGTCACCGGGCCATCACTCTTGACGGCAAGCATATCCTCATCGTCGATGGAGGTCAAGGGAGGTTGGAATCCATCACTCTCCCCTTCTTGAGGTAGAATTGTCCCCAATTCTTCTTCATATTTCGGAGGCACATAAGGGGAAAGGTCCACCACATTGAAAGTGGGGTGGGCGCCGTAGTCATCGGGAAGCTCCACCTCATAAGCATTATCTCCAAAGCACTTGAGCACTTTGAAGGGACCATCACCGCGTGGGTTGAGCTTGGAGCGGCGCCGGGCGGGGTACCTCTCCTTGTGCAAGTGGACCCATACAAGGTCACCCGGGGCAAAAACAATACGGCACCGACACATGGACTAAGGCTCTCTCGGACAGGCCCTTTGTCCATGAGCTCTTGTACTTGCTTTTGTAGCTCGGCAGTCACCTCATGGCTAGCCTGATAGGTGGCACAGTTTGGGAGTGAAACGCAGGCACCAAATTGATTTGGTACTCGATCCCTCGCACCGGGGAAAGCCCAATCGAAAGGTCATTCGGCGTGACATCGGCAAACTCTTGCAACAAGGCCGAGACACAAGGTGGCAACGAGGCACCGTCCTCCTTGGTGGTGAGGCAATGGTGAGGCACCAAGAGGAAACAAGGGCGCCGGCCTTGTAGCACCAGCGTGAGGTGGCGGTGGCGAGCCAAGAGGAGCCTAGGCTCACAACGCCCATGTAGGGGAGCCGGAGCGCCGCGCGCTGCGTAAGGTTTGGACGTCACCGACACGGGCGCCGCACCGGTAAAGGCGGAGGCTATGCCGGTGGTAAGCATGCCAGGCGGTGGCGGGGCACTGGTGTGCGCGCGTTCACCATTGCCCGGGCGTTGAGGTGGGAGCCAATTTATGAGCCGATGACCCGGGCGCCGCGGCGGTGGAGGCGGAAGCTGGGCCATTGGTAAGCATGCCATGTGGTGACCGGACATCGAGGGCCGTGCGCTCACCCTTGCTCGGTCCTTGGGGCGTCGAGGCGTGGGCAGAGGTGGATGCCTCATCCTTGGACCGAAAGTGTGATGCGCTTCCCACCATGGACGAACACAAAAGTGTTGAGGAAGCCATCATGGAGCACTCGCCGATCATATTGCCATGGTCTACCTAATAAGAGGTGAGTTGCATCCATAGATATGACATCACACAGAACCGAATCATAGTAATGACCAATAGAGAATGTGATATGGCATTGCCTGGATACCACATCACCTGTACCGTCGGAGAGCCATTGGAGGCTATAGGGTTGAGGGTGAGGCGTGGTGGTGAGGTTGAAATGCTTGACGACGCGCTCATTGACAATGTTGGCACATGACCAACCATCAATAATCACACTAAGTGAGGCGGTGCCCATAAGGCACCGAGTGTTAAACAGGTTCTCCCTTTGGTCCCTTGTATCTCATTCTCGGACCGAGAGCACATGGCGAGTCACCAAGCTAAGCGGGGTGCCGGCTCCATGATCAAGAGGGGCACAATCATAGTCGTCATAGGCGGCCTCATCGGCAGCCTCATATTCTTCCTCTGGGGCCTCTTCCTCATCCTCAAAAGACTCATCGGCATTTTGAGAGGTGAACAAGACCCTCTTGTTGTTGGGGCACTCTCGTTGATGGTGGCCACGGCCACCACATTTGAACTAAGCTCGATCGCTAGACCGCTCGGAGGTGGGGGCCGGGGCGCGCGCGCTGGAAGCCGGGCCACAAGGTAGGGCGTTCAAGCGAGCGGCGCCGGTGGCACCGGTTGGCGCGGTCGTGGCTGAGGCGGGGGCCGGGGCGCGGCTGTGGGGCCACACGAATAGACGGATTAGAAGAAAAGGATGGACTAGAATTAGGAGTATACCGTGTCGGTTGTGAGCGAGCCCAAGCAGCCTTCTTCTTCCGTTGTTGTTGATTATAAATTTCCATGGCCATGTGAGTGAGGGTGTTGAGATCCCGGATTGGAAGGAGGGTCAAAGGCTCACAGATCTCAACATCAAGGCCACGTAGAAACATGGTGCGAAGGGATGCAGCCATGGTAGCCACATCGGCCTTATGGACTAGCTCCTCTAGCTTGGAAAAGAACTCAAGAGGGGTGCGGTTACCTTGGAGGGTTAGAGCAATTTGTAGGCGCATTTGCTCAAGGTAATCTTCCGGCACATATCTCATGGTCATGAAATGGATGAGTTGATTCCAAGCCACAACGGGCTCCAAGTTGTGCCTAGCTCGGTCGACCTTGAAGCAGAACCACCATGACCGGGCGTTGCCGGTGAAATGAAGTGTGACAACCTCAACCTTCTCACGTTCATCATAATGGCAATGATCCAAGGCATACTCGGTTGATTGCTTCCAATCAAGGAACTTGGCGGCATCATACTCGCCATCAAAGAGCTCAATTCATACCTTGATCTCCCGGCGTTGGCCAAAATTTTGTTGGGGACTAAGGTGATCATGGCGCCGATCTTGTTATGGGAGGTGGTCACGGCCATTGGTTTGGAAACCGGCGCAAGGAGACGGCATCCAATGAGGATCATGACAGTCGAGCGGGCGCCGGGGGTGGCCCCGGGTGCGGCCATGCTTCCTTGGGTACACATCCGCCAAGGCATCATCTTCAAAGGATTCTTGATGAGGCTCTCCATAGGGGTCTTCCCTTTCATTGACTCCAAAAGTCTCATCTTTCACATTGAAGTCGGTAAAGCCATAGCCATATCGGTCGTTTATCTCATCATCGGCGGCGGGCCTAGGGTCGGCACATGGATAGTGCCCTCCATCCATGGAGATGGCATCACGAACATGGCCTTGTGGACGCCGGCCCAGTAGCGGCCAAGCGTGGTAGGGCTCTTGGGGCTCCACATGCACGGGTTGGTTCTCATAGTGTGAGGGGTGGTGCAGAGGCGGCAAGGCCGCATTGAGCTCCACAACGGCGGAGGTCGGTCGGGCCTAAAGAAGAGGCGCTGGTGAGAATGGGAGTCAGTCGGTGATGCGATCCGTTGGCTCGGATCTCGTCTGAAGCCGAATCTAGGTAGGAAATGGTCTCGGATCCTTTTCTTGGTAACTGGATAAGTACGAATCACCGGGAATGATGGTCCATGGCTCTCTAATGCTCGCTTGGGCGAGGGTGGGGCGAGAGTAAAGGTTGTGTTTGTGAACCATGACGTGGTTCAATCGGGTCTAACCAGTTTTGTGACGCCGAGGCCTAAGGGGAGGAGTTCAACTCAACTATGAAGCTTAGGCATAAATTTCAACGTAAGAAACAAGTACAATGACGAAGGTTTTTAAAGACATGTGGCGCAGCCAAGAACCCTAATGGGCTTGGGCTAGCCCACTCAACAAGAGTGGAGCACACGCCCGAAATAGAAACTGCTAAAAATGGAAAGTGCCAAATGTGGGAACTTTCTAAACATAGAAAGTCCCAAAAATAGCAATGCTAAAAACGGAAACTACTAAAATAGGAAACTTGTTAAAACAGGAAATAACATAAAATAAGCTAAGTCCTAAACCAAGGGGGACGCCACGGTCTTTGTCGTCTTGGGCTCGTCGTTGCCTGGCTTGAGACGGACCCGGGTCGCATCATTCTCTCTCCCTTAGAATCGAAGTGTCCTCGCTTCGAGCTAGATGGAGCCAGGGAGAACAGGCCACTAGTGGAAAAAACCCTAATAGAGGCGGGCCTTTGGACACTTATTGAGGCGAACACCGTTCGCCTCAATTGAGGGGGCCGCAACAAGTAGGGACCCTTTTTGAGGCGGGCAATATACGCCTCTAAAAGCCACTTGTTGAGGCGGGCCTCCGAAGCCCGCCTCAACAAGTCCTTCACTTCGGCGCCAAAATGAGGGACTTGTTGAGGCGGGCTTCGGAGGCCCGCCTCAATAAGTAAACACTTGTTGAGGCGGGCCTCCGAAGCCCGCCTCAACAAGTCGCATTTTCCCACTTTTTAGCCCGGATCTGGGTAAGTCCGGGCTAAAAAGCATTGTGTTTTAACAAAAAAAAACTGGACATTTTAGCCCAGATCTCTTCCACATCTGGGCTAAAAAGTCCAATTTTGCCAAAAAAAATATCCAATCACAGCAGTATACTTCGATAGAAGAGTGAACAATCACTAACACCTAGACAATAATTCATCTAAATTTGAGCAAATTGTTAATAGGAACTGATATTGTACTTAAAGAAAGTTATGAACTTGGAAAATAAACAACTGCAAAGAAAGATGTGAACTTGGAAAATTCAGATTACTTAAAAATCATGTTTGAGCAAACCAAATTGTTTACAGTGAATCACAAATCCGGATATTTAAACCACGTGAAAGAGGAAAACAGCATAAAAGTACAGACGGCAACCTCAAGACTTGGGAACGATAACGTTAAGGATTTTGACATCTTGGTAAGGCTTGTCGTTCCTGTCGGTCTTTGTCTTCTCTATTGCCTGTTACAAAAGAGGATAAAACACAAATTGTTGATATTGAAAACAAGATCAATGACCAATGGCATACCAAAAGCTTATCAGATATACCGAAATTAAATTTCTACAAACAAGTTTGCATTGGCAAAAGAGAATTTTAAAGAGAAGAAAGGGGTTATCAAGTCACCTGTACAACATCCATTCCTTTGGCAACTCTACCAAAAACAGTATGCTTATTGTCAAGCCATGGTGTAACGACTGTGGTGATGAAGAACTGTGAGCCATTGGTGTTTGGCCCAGCGTTTGCCATTGATACTGTGAAAGGCTTGTCATGCCGTAAGCTGCACAAAAAAGTATTAGAAAGATGAGCAAATAAAAATATGATGTGATTCAAAAACATACAATTGAGTTTCACTATGTGAGCATTATAA
Organism: Rheum nobile; assembly: GCA_027886185.1. NCBI lineage: Eukaryota > Viridiplantae > Streptophyta > Magnoliopsida > Caryophyllales > Polygonaceae > Rheum > Rheum nobile. The sequence continues at coordinate 5,452,556 of WOAB01000025.1, read as the reverse complement.
AGTAAAAGCTATACAAGATGAGAGCACAGAGTTCCTCTGTATTCAATTGGACAATATCAGTTCCTATTAACAATTTGCTCAAATTTAGATTTGAACTATTCACTGCCTAAAATAGAAGAGTGAAGAATCACTGACACCTAGACAATATATCACAAAAACAAAAATATTCAGTCAAATAGCACAAGAGATATATTTCATTCAAATTAAATCAAATTAAATCCCATAATTATGCAATTGCCACCTTCATATAGTATATAAAGATATATTTCATTCAAAATCTCAGAAATTAATAAATCACACAATAGGTCAATCTTAAGGAAATAGGTAGCTTGAGAGCACAAGTGCCTAATAAGACTTGTATGTATTCCATGTGTGAGAATAAAAAAAATGCAGAATCATCACATCAATACATAGAGAGCTGCCTAACATGAGCTATAAAATCACACTTCATATATATCACATCAAGCACCTAGGCATTATAAATCTACATAAGACTCACTACTATCAGATACATTGTCTATGAAACACCAGATCTGAAAGAGCATCAAGACGTGACTATTAATAATGGCATTGGAGGGGCTTAACCTATATGGTGACCAGGCTGAGTTATATGTTCTGGAAACTTCAATCACACGTTTAAACACATTATTTCATTAACACACACTACACATAATAGAAAGAATGAAACTTCAATCACACGTTTAAATACATGTAGATAAATGCCGAACTAAAGGCAAATCTGTAAGAGATTGAAAGAATGAAAGTCATGTTATCGAAGAAACTTTGGCAAGAATGCCAACATCATTCCTCATAGGGCATTATAACCATGAATTTTTGTCAACTATTTATAACATTATGAGCTGAGAAGAAAAAACACTTGGTATCTGTTTTCTGCAATGGCACAGAAAAATTATGAAGCAAATACTAAAAGCTGAACCTATAAAAAACCAGCAAAACAAAATTCACAAAGATGCTTTGGAGAAAGCCAAATAGCTATGTACGTAAGACGTACATAATTAGATAGAACTCGTTCAAAATACCTTTTTAGGTGATTTAATTGAACAAAGAGGAAGATGAACAATCATCTCCTGATAGGCACACTCATCTTTCTCAGTCAATTGAAGGATTCCATCAAGCACAAGCACCTTGCCATAACTAGCTGATTGCAAAAATAAACATCAAACTATGAGATAGGAATTTCTTAATATTTTATTTTCAAGAGATAAGTCCACGAAAGGAACTTTTCTCAAGTTTGATTAAAAAATGGAAAAGACCACTCTTCAGGTATTCACTATTAAGATAAAAAGGCAAAATCTTGGTTAGAATGAGTAAGACATACCTATCACTGTTGTCTGTCTGGACGCTACCGAGTCTCTTGACGACTTTCATTCCTCGACAAATCCTGCCGAATATAGTGTGCTTCCCTGCAGTAAGACATTTATTCTCTAAGTTGAAACCAAGAAAGCAACTTCATTCATTTATCCACATCTATACAAGAAATGCCACAAAGATGTAGTTAGATCATTATACTTCCGTGCAAAGGACTATAAACCAAGAAAAGCACTTCGATTACCTAGCAATTCCAATATATTTTTACATACATCATTTGCCATGGATAAAGATGAATCTTATTATTACCATCCAGAGAAGGACATGGCGCCAAAGTGATGAAGAATTGACTCCCATTTGTATTAGGTCCAACATTTGCCATGGATAAAATCCCAGCGCCAGTGTGCTTTAACTCCCTATGGATCTCATCCTCAAATTTTGCCCTAAATAACACCAAAGAGAAAATGAGAATTCCCACATATGCATGTAAATGGAAACTCTGAAAACCAAAACATAATGCAAAAAACAAGACGCAATCAACCTGAACAATTTGTATGATTACAAGGGTTAACCAATTTGGGGAGTAAGATAATTTATAAAGCATAGCAAACATAACTTTTCAACACTAAACAATCTTATGGCTACGATGTTCCATCAAGGAAACATAATTTTGTATAAATAAAGACAATTTGCTATGATTTCACAAGCTCGGTTATCTAGTTTCACATGACAATAGACTCAAATGAACCCTATATTTGATTCCCACATGACAATAAACTCGCTTAAACACTAAACCTCAGTAGACTGACTCCCTTTCCTTCCTTTTGACTTGTCTTCAAACAATCAAGCTCAGCTAGAATCCGTAACCCCAAATGTAATCACTTCAAACTACAAAGTGAGGAATTCTCCAAAACCTAACAGAAAATTACCTTAAAACTATAAACAAAGAAGCAGTAGTATGTATAGACAGTGGTATACCCGTAAATCGATTCACCGCCTCTTCCAGTTCCCGTGGGATCCCCTCCTTGCACAATAAAATCTTGTTCTCCACAAAATTGACAAACAATATCAGAGTTTCAAAAATTTAACAACAATCGCTCAATTGAACTTGCCAAGTACGCAGAGATAGCAGGGCTGGGAATGGTGTTGGCGCGGGTTGTGCATCGGCGGAGGCGAGTCGTGGTCGGCGAACAGGTGGTGTGGGTTCGCGAGCAGGCAGGGACTGATCTGGGCTCGTTGAGGAAAGGAGGATCGCCGGACGTTGGTGATCGTTGCCGGTGTGGGTCGGTGGTGAGGGAGAGGGAGGCGGTGAGGGGGATCAGAGGTGAGAGATGGTTAGGCTTAGGGCTGAGAGGTATCGGGGCTGGGAGAAAAGAAAGAGAGGAGAGAGAGAAAGAAAAGAAAAGAGGGAGAGAGAAAGAAAAGAAAAGAGGACAAAAAAAATATTTGTTCGGATACTTATTGAGGCGGGCCTCTTAATGCCCGCCTCTATTGTATACATTTGTTGAGGCGGGCTATAAGAGGCCCGCCTCAACAAGAGTTAATTAAGGCGGCCTATTTCACCCGCCTCAATTAGGTATCAATAGAGGCGGGCTTAACATTGGCCCGCCTCTAATACTTTAGCGGGAATATTTTTTTCAGAAACTTTTTAAGGCGTATAATAAATTGTCCGCCTCAAAAGATGTTTTTGAGGCGTATAAAATAATTATCCGCCTCAAAATCCTGAAAAACTGATTGCGTAGGTCGTTGTTGAAGCATTTTGATATATGTACGCCTCTAAAAGGGAGCCTCAAAAAGTGTTTTTTCCACTAGTGGGCGCTCGGCGGCCAGTGAGAGTGCGGCGTCGAAGAAGGGCTCGGGTCCGGCTCTCGGCATCACAAATGTCAGCAAGAATGGCGCGGATGCGGGAGCGGGCTCGAGCTCGGGTGCCTTGGTCATGATCATCGTGCGGAAGCCCGGAACTGCAGTCGACACCTTCGGAAGGGCCGGCGTAGGCACGTCGGGCTTGCGCGCGGGCATGGAAGCATCGGGCTCGGGAGCGGGCGTGCTGGGGCACATACTCGCTGTCGTGGACAAGGGGGCTACTGCGCTGGGGGCCGGTGAAGGAGTGAGTCAGGTAGCCGCGGTCACGGCTATTGCGGCCGCGGTCGCGGATTGCGTGGCAATGAGATTTCTGGCCTCCGCGAGCTGGGCTCGAAGCTCGACAACCTCTCGGTCATGAGCCTCCTCGGTGGCCTGGCTAGCGGCCAACGCTTGGCGCTTGGTGGTGGCGTCGTGTGCGACCGTTGGACCGGTGACACGGGAGGGCGCTCGGAACGGTGCACGTGCGGTTGCTCAGGGTAGCGCACTGGGGCGTACTCGCGGCGCGATGGCGAGTTGTGTTGGCGCCTAGGCGGGTAGGATGGATGCCAAGGCGGAGAGTACGGGCGGCGTCGTGGTGGCGACGGGATCCTCGGCGGGATCCAATCCGGGTCCGCCTCGCAACGAAGCTCGGTGTAGTACTTGGACCATCTGTCAATGTCTTCGCCTTCATAGTCCCATTGGTGGCGCCAGTAGGCCATGGGGCCGGCTTGGCTTGTCTAGGGCCGGGCCAGATTGTGGTGTGGATAAGGACGGGTTGGTTAAGGAAAGCAAGTCTTGGCAACGGCAGTGTGGGCCGCGGTCGCGGTGGCTGCAACCGCGGTCGCGGCGGCTAGGGTTTGGGCAGCGGAGAAGGGTTCGTATTTTGGCCTTTTGAGGGGTCAAACAATGTCCGTTTTGGGCGAATTGTATATGCCCGGACTCGTATCGAGATTCTATACAGGGTTATGAAAGAAAATTGCAAAAAGGACGAAAAAAATTTGGACGAAATCTGGGCAGAGGTCGAGTTCGGTTTTGGGAGTTTTTGTTTTTGTGGGTGGGTAGGAAGAAAGGAAGGAGAAGGAAAGACACACCTCGTACCCCTGGTGCTCTGATACCAATTGATGCGATCCGCTGTCTCGGATCTTGTCTAAATCCGGATCTAGGTAGGAAATGGTCTCGAATCCTTCTCTTGGTAACCAGATAAGTACGAACCACCGGGAAGGATGGTCTGCGGCTCTCTAATGCTTGCTTGGGCGAGGGTGGGGCGAGAGTGAAGGTTGTGTTTGTGAACCGTGACGTGGTTCAATCGGGTCTAACCAGTTTTGTGACGCCAAGGCTTAAGGGGAGGAGTTCAACTCAACTACGAAGCTTAGGCATAAATTTTAACGTAAGAAACAAGTACAACGACAAAGGTTTTTAAAGACATGTGGCGCAGCCAAGAACCCTAATGGGCTTGGGCCGCGGACACGCTAATGGGTTAGCCCACTCGACAAGAGTGGAACACACGCCCGAAATAGAAACTGCTAAAAATGGAAAGTGACAAATGTGGAAACTTTCTAAACATAGAAAGTCCAAAAAATAGCAATGCTAAAAACGGAAACTACTAAAACAGGAAACTTGCTAAAACAGGAAATAACACAAAATAAGCTAAGTCCTAAACCAAGGGGGACGCCACGGTCTTGGTCGTCTTGGGCTCGTCGTTGCCTGGCTTGAGATGAGCTCGGGTCGCATCAGTCGGGGTTGGGCCATGGGTGGCGTAGGCGTCGCGGGTGCGGTGTGGACATTGGCAAGGAGGCGCTCGAGCTCGGCCAACCGGACTTCGGTGTTCTCCTTGTGTTAGAGCACCTCGGCCAGCTGGGCCTTAGTGGCGCACACCTCCTTGGATGTGGCATCGTTGTGACGGTTCGCCTCGGTCGCTCGGGCTGCATTGGCGCGGGCCTCCTCGACCATCTAGACCTCGAAGGACTCGGGTAAGAGGGTCGGTGTTGAGCTTCGGTTGCTCCGGGCGTCGGCCTCAAGGGGTTCCTCCATAGGTGGATCTCCTATATCAACCATCAAAGTAATGTGAGCCAAAAGTTCAAAGCAATCGAAACAAGCACACACTATAAAAGAAGAGTAACACACTAAGCCTAAGACAAACAAAAATAAATGCAACATAAGTAGGCTTAAAGGAAGGCACAAGGTAGTAGGCGGCTTGTGTTTGAGGGAAGGCACTCCAATTTTCAAAGCTTAGACAATTTAAGGTCCCGTCCTTAAAACTTTTTACAACTAGAAAGGGAAAGAGAGAGTGTAGGCCGCAATGTGGGTTGTTGTGGTAGGTTCTTGTGGATATGGAAATAGAGGAAGGCGGAGAGGAATGCTTAGTGGACCTTGTTGCCGAAGTGAAGTGGGTTTGCCCACATTTTGAGTGTTGTGGCCCAACCGAATTTTTTAACTGGGCACTTGCCTTTTACTTTGGCCTCTTTCTTTCCTTTTGGCTTTTTCTTTTGTGTTTTTGTGTTTAGGTAATTTTGGAATGTACTTTGCCTTTGATTTGTATTGAGGAGGGAGGGGCCACACTTTGAATGTTTGACTTAGGCGGAAACAAGGGGAAAAGAGAAGATAATTGCCATTTTTTGTGTTGAAAAAGTCTTTGCAAGAGATAAAGAGAGAATTGTAGTTTTGCCACTTTGGTTCTACCTTTTGAAACTCACAAAGGAAGCTTCCAAACACTCTACCCAAAGCTAGTCAACAAAAGAGTCAAGGCTTGGAAGTTACCCAAAATGTCTAAACAAGTCAAATTGGAAAAGAAGAAAGGGGCATTTGGATTTTACTAGGTTTAGAACAATTCACATGCAAAGGATAAGGGCTTAGAAGAAACCCTAGCTATGGTGTTTGAAGAAGTGACCGGCTATGATGGGAAGGTAGGCGGCGACAAGGTGGTGGTAGGCGGCGGCAGGGTGGTGCGAAGCGGTGGTACGGTGGTTGGCGGCAAAGACAAGGCTGTGTAAGGCAATTTTTGTTGACTTTTGAAGCGTTTTTTTGAGGGGATGAAACATAAACTTAAACAAGCATAAAAGATAAACTATTAGAGAAAAAATGCACTTAACTCAACCTCTAAGCTCTGATACCAATTGATGTGAATCAAGATACCAAAGGAGCCTTCACGGTTTGTGCTCGATCGTGGCCAGCAAGGCAAGGCTTCTTCTCTCCGGGCACCAACTAGATCTTGATGTCTTCTTGAAGGTTTGAACTAGGCGGAAGCAAATGAAGATGTTCTTGAGAAGAACCGAGAAGAACAAGGCCAAGGGAACCTCAAAGGAGGTTCCTTGGCTGATTTTTGTGAATGCAAGAACAAGAGAGTTTTGTTTGAGTATTATCTTTGTTTGATCGAGTGAAAGAGATGAGAAAAGAGTGAGCTTGAGTTGGAAGATAGATTGGAAGGTTTGGGGAGGTATTCCTCAACCCAATTTGGATTTCCAATAATAATCTTCAACTAGGTTACAAGTGGCAACATAAGGAGCTTAAATACTAATGCAATTCGGCCAACAAGGCCTTGCCAACTAGTGGGCCTTGGGTTAAAGTCCATATGCATATGGCCTTACACACCCAATAAGGCATGTCTATAAACATAAGGCAAATACTAAAAATAGCGAGGATAAGAGCCGAAGCTCGGATAGGCATAACATCGGGCGCGTCAAGGGAGGCGCCGATGTCCATGGTTAGAGCTGGACACGGTTCATGAACCGTCGGTTCCGGTTCATGAACCGCCGGTTCAAGGTTCAAGCGAACCTTGAACCGAAACCTAAACCAGCAAATCCCCGAAACCGGCGGTCCGGTTTAGGTTCGGGCGGTTTCCCGCCGGTTCGAAACCCGATTCCAGTTCGGAACCCGGTTCAAAAAATATAAAAAAAAAATACAATTAATACAAATAAAAAAAAGGGCTTGAATTTAATTATTTGAACGTTTGTAATGTGTTTATATTGTAACATTATATGATTTAGGTTAGGGTTTATAGTTTAGGGTTAAGGGTTTGTATTTTAAGGTTTTGTAGAGTTTATGGTTTATGGTTAGGTTTTTTTATATTTAATTATTTGAACGTTTTTTATTGTGTTTATGATTTTTGTTGCTTTTTTAAGATTTAAAGGGTAATGTAGGATTTAGGACTCTAGGCTAGGGTTTATAGTTTAGGGTTAAGGGTTTGTATTTTAAGGTTTTGTAGAGTTTATGGTTTATGGTTAGGTTATTTTATATTTAATTATTTGAAAATTTTAAATGTGTTAATGATTTTTTTAGCTTTTATAAGATTTAAAGGGTAGTGTAGGATTTAGGACTCTAGGTTAGCGTTTTTAGTTTAGGGTTAAGGGTTTGTATTTTAAGGTTTTGTAGAGTTTATGGTTTATGGTTAGGTTTTTTATATTTAATTAATTGAACGTTTTTTAATGTGTGTATGATTTTGTAGCTTTTCTAAGACTTAAAGGATAATGTAGGATTTAGGACTTTAGGTTAGGGTTTATAGTTTAGGCTTAAGGGTTTGTATTTTAAGGTTTTGTAGAGTTTATAGTATATGGTTAGGTTTTTTTATATTTAATTATTTGAAGTTTTTAATGTGTTTATGATTTTTGTAGCTTTTTTAATATTTAAAGGGTAATGTAGGATTTAGGACTCTAGGTTAGGGTTTATAGTTTAGGGTTAAGGGTTTGTATTTTAAGGTTTTTGATAGGTCCAAATCCTAGCCCGCAAGTGTACGGGTTCGGTTGTAGTACCAAGGTGTCGAACTCAGGGACTATGTAGTAGTACCAATTGCCAGATCAACTAATAGACTAAGTCGTAAATAAGAAAGGTTTGCGATTCGATTTCAATGGTAACAAATGTCAAGTAAAAAGGGAATTATCAGTTGGAAAAGGCTTCCAAGGTTAGGATCCCCACAATGGTGTTTCGGTAGATTCTAGACAATATCTAATTAGATTTCAATGTGAATGTCATTTGAAGGACCCACTATCTAATGTCAACATTACCTCTTTTCAGACGAATAATGCATGTACCTAGACTCGACTAGCAGTCACTTTCGCACAAAGCTAATCTCATTAAGGTCCATTAAGTTCTGTAAAGATCAATGAACAAATAGAAACAACATTCGCTTTCGCGCTCCGTGGAATCTACTCAACCAAAAATCAATTCGATAGTCAAGTACCACAAGAAGGATTAGGTCACTTTCGCACAAATAATCCTCAAGTTCTATCCTAGGGATCTAACATGCATCAATCTTCTATTATCATTTTCTCCTTTCGGTCTCCAATTCAAATAGAAATCCCAATTACGAATCAATTAGGTCATTAAGCATCCTAGGATAGAATCAAATCTCATTCAAATATTCATTCAATCAAATACCGCATTCAAACCTACCTAATTCACCATTGGGTTCACCCAACCCTAGAAAAGGAGGTTTAGCTAGACATGAGAGAAAGAGAAATCAAATTCATTGAAAGAGACAACATACCAATTGTATTTCAAAAGAGATTCAATCCTCAAGCGATTCAATGTAGCCAATCTACAAGACCTTCCCCTAGGGTTTTTTAGAGTTAGAAAACGTAGATGCAACTGTTCGGTTCCCAAACAGATGTTTTTACAAGTCTTTTATACCCCCCTCAAAATAGCATACGACACACGGAATAAAACAAGTCGGAGAAAAATCACGAAACCCGACTCGGTCCAGAAACTCGGCCGGGTCACGAGCCGAGTTTCCGTCAACATTGCTGACTCGAGCGACAACTCGGTCGGGTCTCGACCGAGTTGTGTCCAGTTAAGATTCTTGGGCCAAACTCGGGCAGAAACTCGGTCGGGTCTCGACCGAGTTGTGCTCAGTTGATCCTCTGAGTTGTCTTGTGCTGGCTCCTGACTCGGGCAGAAACTCGGTCGGGTATGTGGCCGAGTTTGGTGCAGTTTTCTTCCTTGGTTGTTGCCTTGAACTCTCTCCTTGATCGATTCCTTGGTCCCGCCTCCTTCTTGTCATCCGCACACTTGACGTTGGCATCATCCCTTCGAGCCCTCTACTCGAACATCTTCGTATTGAAGCTCACATTCTCCAAAAATGCCTCCTAAAGATCCTGAAATGAAACGAACGCAAGACTAGACTCCGAACACTACAAATCTACAAAAACCAAATAAAACTAAAAGGAAAAGGAACAAAACAAACCAAAATAGCGGAAATAAACGTGACCTAAACTAGACTAAATGCATGCTATCAAATTCCCCCAAGCTTGAACCTTGTTTGTCCTCAAGTAAGAAATCAATTCGACACCCCACAAGACGAACAAGTCGTGCATCCATCTCAACAATAGCCTAGGCAAGAGTTATAGAAGCAAGGCTTGACAACCGAAATCATAACATGTATTTGTAACATCAAAGAGATTAAGCAGGCATATCCATTCTAAACCTCACATAGGACAATGTGTTTTCTCTCTCTCAAGTGTTTAAAATGGGACATTTAACGCTCAAATCTCACTAATGAAAACTTGACTACCATAAGCTTGCATAAGACTTAAATCTCCACCACAAGGAACTTTGCACAATACACAAATCAAGAGGTCTTTTATTAGGTTGTAATGGGGCCAAGGTAATGACAAGTAGGTAGGGGAATTGTTCGGTCATGTGGTGCTAGTCCGAGGAACATCGGAAATATTCTATCTTGACTAAACAAAAGAATGCACCGAACCTTGAAGAACTCAACAATCGACCCCAACCACTATGCTTCACTTGATTTTCGTTGATCCACCATTAGCAAAATTGTTTCCACTCCAATGATTCATCGAGACACAAGCATTTGTGAATGCACTCGAACACTAAGTAATGTGGAGAACGACTTTCATTTTTTTTTAACCCAAGAACTTTACAATTGCAATACATAAACAAACTCCACCAAGCTTACTTCCCAAGCATAAAAATACCAAACATACTCATATGTAACACCCAAGCACTCATACAAATCAAAATAGAATCTTCCTAGCTCCACGGAGGGGAGAAAGGCTAATAAAATGAGGCTTGGCCAAATTTTGTGAAGCTTATCATAAAAAAAATGGAGAATGAAGGCTCAAAGGGGCTAACCTAAGGGGAATTTAATGTAAAGGGTAGTCATGGGTAAATGGGTTATCAAACTAATTGCCACAATCATTTTCTGTGCATGTACAAAAGTTATGATGTGGTCTTGAAAAACAGTACAAATGCAAGTTCTAGAGTAAGCAATCAAGAGTGAGCATCACACATAAAGAGAAAGGACTCATGAAAGTATAGTAGTCCTAATACAGGCCAAAAGAATCTCACATGGCTTTTTGTCTAGAATTTCAATGCCAACTTAAATCTCAAGAATATGCATGTTCATCCAATCATCAAACAAGTTCAAAACCAAGCTAGACATCATCAAAACTTCAAACACTTCAAGCAAGTCTAGGGGATAGAACTGAAACTTTTAGGAGACAAAGGGCTTGCTACTTGAAAGCAAAATGATAGCTCCTATCATGCACTATTTTTATTTTATTTTATTTATTTATTTATTTTTATGCAAAGCTAAAAATGCAACTAAAAATGCAAACTACATGCAATGCAAAACGAGAATACACCCCTCGCCCAAGCTTAAACCTGACATTGTCCCCAATGTAAAAAGTAAACCGTAAGGAAGAGGAAGTACTCACAATGACTCTACTCTTGTGAAGGTGGAGGTCCGGGAGGCCAATGCCCGGAAGAGTGCCAACTACGAACGTCACCATGCAGATTATCAATGCGGTTGTTGACGTCAGCATGCATATTATCCATGCGGGTGTTCATGGCAGAAAAACCAGCCATCATGTCCCACTGCATAGACTCGAGCATAGATTAAAGATACGGATCATGGCCATGTGAACTCCCAGCAGAAAAACCAGCCATCATGTCCCGCTGCATAGACTCGAGCATAGAACGAAGGAAGGGGGCTGGTGGTGCTGGTGCGGCGCATAGGCGGAGAGCGGGCAGGGGCTCTGGTGGTTCATCACGGCTCGGTCCGGTCGGGAGAGAGAGAGAGAGAAGAGAGAGCAGCAAGGAGAGAGGAGAAGGGTGTGTGGGGGGAGACTCGGTCGGGTCATGAAATAAAATGAGAATTTTGAAGCTGCTCGAAACTCGGCCCGAAACTCGGTCGGGTCTCGGCCGAGTTTCACTCAGTTAAGATTATGGTGAATTTTTGCCTCGACCAACTGCATGAAACTCGGCCCACAACCCGATCGGGTCTCGGCCGAGTTTCACTCAGTTAAGCATGGTCGACCCCCTTGTTTTTTAGAAAGAAAGAAAGAAAATGTACCTGATGGGTTGCCTCCCACCCAGCGCTTGTTTACGGTCATTAGCTTGACCTTCCGTCGTCTTTTAGGGGACCGGATCGAGAAGGAGGACGGAAACTGTCTTCTCAATCGGGGGACCCGCGATGTACTTCTTCAACCGCTGCCCGTTCACCTTGAATTGTCCCGTCCCTTCGCTCCATATCTCAATTGCACCATGAGGGTACACTTTCCGCACTTGGAACGGACCACTCCATCGGGATCTCAGCTTTCCCGGAAAAAGTCTCAACCTAGAGTTAAATAGTAAGACGAGATCGCCTGCAGGAAATTCTCTAGGGACAATATGTTTGTCATGCCATCTCTTGGTCCTCTCCTTATAGATTCGGGCATTCTCATAAGCATCCAATCTCAGCTCTTCCAACTCTTGCAATTGCAGCATCCTTTTCTCACCGGTTCCTTCATGTCATAATTGAACAACTTGATTGCCCAATACGCCTTGTGTTCCAACTCAACCGAGAGATGACAAGACTTCCCATATACTAGCCGAAACGGTGTAGTACCAATAGGAGTCTTGTACGCAGTCCTGTAAGCCCAAAGAGCATCATTAAGTTTCATAGACCAATCCTTTCGGGATCGGGAGACAGTCTTCTCTAAAATGCTCTTGATCTCTCTGTTATAAACCTCAACTTGACCACTAGTTTGAGGATGATATGGAGTTGCAATCCGGTGCGTAACCCCATACTTCTTCAGCAAAGCCTCAAACTTCTTCTCAATAAAGTGTGATCCTCCATCACTAATCACAACTCGAGGTGTCCCAAACCTAGGAAAGATCACTTTGTTGAAGAACTTGGACACCACCCTCGAGTCATTAGTCGGGGATGCAATAGCTTCAACCCACTTGCAGACATAATCAACCGCTATAAGAATATACTTGTTGGTGCATGATGGTGGAAAAGGTCCCATGAAATCAACCCCCCATACATCAAAAATCTCAACCTCCTGAATGTTTTGAAGAGGCATCTCATTCCTCCTAGAGATATTCCCAGTACAGTGACAAGCATCACAAGAAGCAATGAAACGGTGCACATCCTTAAACATTGAAGGCCAATAAAGAGCTGAATTGAGAATCTTGGAGGTAGTCTTGGAGGAACTAGCATGACCTCCACATGGTAGAGAATGACAATGTGTGATGACACTCTCGACCTCCTCCTCAGGAATACACCGTCTAATAACACCATCAGCACACCCCTTGAACAAGAATGGCTCATCCCAATAGTAATGCAGAACGTCAGACAAAAACTTCTTCTTCTGCTGAAATGTCAACTTAGGAGGTAATTCATTACAAACCAAGTAATTGACGAAATCAGCATACCACGGCACCCTAGAAGTAGCAAGGTTCAGGATATGCACAGTGATCCTGAAAAGATGATCATCCGAAAAAGAATCATCAATGGGAGGCTCATTAGGGGCGCACTCTAATTGACTCGGGGTGAGCCTTGAAAGATGGTCAACAACTGAATTCTATGTGCCTTTCTTATCCCTGATCTCCAAATCAAACTCTTGAAGAAGAAGGATCCAACGAATCAGTCTAGGCTTGGCTTCCTTTTTACTCAAGAGATGCCTGATAGCAGCATGATCAGTGTAGACAATCACCTTGGCACCCACCAAATATGATCTGAACTTCTCAAAAGCAAACACTACCGCTAGCAACTCTTTCTCGATAGTAGCATAATTCACTTGAGCATCATCAAGAGTTCTACTAGCATAGCAGATTGATGCGTCCCTATCTCCGGATGCCGGCACGAAGGTCGTGAAGGCGAGGATCTCGTCTTGTAGTGGGTCGCCTTGCTTGAGTCTCGAAGGCCTGCCGTGGAACCCTTGGCTTCGGCCTTGATGTATTGCACGAAAGGTCTCGGGACGGCAAGGTGAATAGTGACTTTAGAGGTTATCGGACACGGGTGAGTGTCCGAGAACAGCGGCGAGAGGTCTCCTTCCGTCGGCGACAGCGAGAGCATCTTGACATCGAGGGCGTCGGCGAGGCTAGACCCAAAGACACTGGACTGGGCTTGTTGGCGGCGGCGACAGCGAGGGCACTTGTGACAACAAAGGCGACGGCGAAGAGGAACCCGAAGACAGTGAGTGGGTTCGTTGGCATCGGCGAGGGTGATGACACTCACGAAGGCGTGGGAAATGGCGATGCCGATGACGATGGTGATGGCAATGGTGTTGGCGATGTCGAAGGCCGTAGCGTCGGCGGCGGATGGACGGATGGGAATGATGGACTCGAGGGTTGATAGGGCTCGAATGGGTTCGAGCAAGAGCCGAAGAGACGGCGGTGAGGGATATAATCGGAGGGACTCCGATTTGGTGCCGTAGCGTCGGCGCGGGTGAAGGGGATGAGAATTAGAGTTTTGGTGACGCAGACCCTAAGGTGGAGGCGTTGGCTCTCAACAATCTACTTAGGATAAAATGGTGCATAACCTTGTTACAAAGCTAGGTTTAGCCTTATAAAAGCATTCGGCCTTGGATGGGCCGCGACACATAAATGGGCTAGCCCACTATGCAATAGTGGGCACACACCCGAAAAGGAAACTTACTAAAAATAGAAAGTGCTAATAATGGAAAACACCTAAATATAGAAACTTACTAAACATAGTAAGTTCCATAATTAGCAATGCTAAAAATAGAAAGATGCTAAAATGGTAAAGTGTTCAAAATAGCATATAAATACATGACATAAACCTCTAAACCCTAAAATGGCCAATGCCAACACTTGTGCCTTTGCAATGCTTCGGCGGCGGCGATAATGACGACGTCGAAGGCCCGGGGGAGGCTCGTTGGGGCAAAGGTGTAGCGCTGTCGTGGCTTAGGCTTCTAGAGGCTCCTCAAGTGAAGTCCTCGAGCCAGGTATGAAGTTGCCCGACTGGATGTCATGTGGGCCGACAAGGGTGATAAGTAGCCTTAGGGCAGGCACGGACTCAGGGGCGCCTTGGCTGGCTACCAGGCGTGTGACTAGGGATTGGGTAGCCTCTGAGATGGCTTTGGCGCGAGCCCTAGTCACAGGCCCATCACTGCATAGTGACATGCCTTCTTCCTCTTCTGTGGCACTCATGGCGGGTAGGGTCGCATCACCCTCCCCCACTTGGGGGTGAAGCATCCTCACTTCACTGTCGTCAAACTCAGGGGCCACGTAGGGACTCAAATCTGCCACGTTGAAGGTGTTGTGGACTCCAAAAGCAGCAGGCAGCTCGACCTCATAAGCATTGTCTCTGAAGGCTTTGACAACCCGGAAAGAGCCTTCTCCACGCGGCGAGAGCTTGTTCTTGCGGAGGCTTGGAAATCTCTCCTTGCATAGGTGAACCCACACCATGTCCCCAGGCGCATAGGTCACCTTGCGCCGGCCTCTGTTGTGCTGCGCCTTGTACTGCGTCGAGCGCCTCTCCAATTGCTCCCTTGTGCGCCGGTGGAGCTCCTGGATTTGGCTCGCTCTGTTGGCCGCTGTCACATGCTCATCATCTCTCAGCGGCCGCGACAACATGTCCATAGGGGTCAATGGATTCCTCCCATACACCACTTCGAATGGTGTAAGCCTTGTAGCGCTGTGCCTGGACCTGTTATATGCAAACTCAACAAAAGGAAGTAAGTCCTCCCAACGCCTGGGATTGGCCTTGAGCATGGTCCGGAGGAGGGCTCCTAGGGTCCTATTGGTGACCTCAGTTTGGCCATCGGTTTGGGGGTGATAGCTCATGGAAAATAGAAGTTTCGTCCCTAGCTTCCCCCATAGTGTCCTCCAAAAGTGCCCAACAAACTTAGAGTCTCTATCACTCACAATGGTCCTAGGCACTCCATGAAGTCGAACCACAAACTCAAAGAATAGCTTGGCGATCTCACTCGCACTATGTGTGGTCCTACAAGGAATAAAGTGGGCCATCTTGGAAAACCTATCCACAACCACAAAAATGGAATCTCGGCCTTTCCTAGACTTAGGCAAACCGGTAATGAAATACATGGACAAGTCCTCCCAAGGGCCATAAGGAATGGGTAGGGGTGTGTACAAACCTTGGGGACTCGATCTAGCCTTCCTCCGTTGACAACTCACACAACTCCCACAATACTTCCTAACCTGCCTAGCCATGTATGGCCAAAAGAAATGTTCCCTCAAAGCGGCCAAGGTCTTAGCAATCCCAAAGTGGCCTCGGCCATCATGAGCCTCTTGAATGAGAAGGTGCCTAATGGAAGAACTAGGGATACACAATCTCCCTGCCTTGTACAAATACCCCTCATCCACAAAGTAAGACTCAAACTCACTACTCTCAAGGCATCTCTCATAGATAGGCTTGAAGAAAACATTACTCAAATACAAATCTTTAGTCAAAAGAAAAGCCAAGTACCTTGGTTTGCAAATGAGTCAAAAGAGAGTACCTACGAGAGAGAGTGTCGGCCACAACGTTCTCTTTGCATTTCTTGTGCACCACCACATATGGAAAGGTCTCCATGAACTCCACCCATCTAGCATGGCGCCGATTGAGTGTCGTTTGGCCCTTGAGGAAGCTAAGTGCTGAGTGATCCGAGTGAATCACAAACTCCCTTGGCCAAAGGTAGTGCTGCCAAGTCTTGAGTACCCTGATCAAAGCATACAATTCCTTATCATAAGTAGGATAGTTCAGAGTCGCACCTGTGAGCTTTTCACTAAAGAAAGCTCCTGTTGAAAGACTCCTCCAATGCCCACATCAGAAGCATCACATTCGATCTCAAAGTTCTTGGAGAAGTCCGGAAGCTGGAGCAAGGGTGCTTGGCACAAAGCAGCCTTCAAAGCCTCAAATGCCGCCTCATGTCTAGGGAGCCAAACCACCACGGTTCCCTTCCTTGTCAACTCATGTAGAGGCGCGACAATGGAGGAAAAATCCTTGACAAAGCGGCGATAGAACTCGCGCCATAAGCAGTCTTTGCTCGCAGCGGCCTTGGAAACCCGGTGTTGAAGGCGAGCTCTTGGCCATCGGCGACTTTGCTCGGACACTGGACCCCTGGTTGTCTCCACTGGGTGTATAAGGGCCAGTGCTCGAACCAGATCTGGAATCGCCCGGCCAGTTCTCTGTGGGCCTCTGTTTGCCCCTCTTTGCAGCAACGTGCTCGGCACTAGGGTTCTGCAGATTGGCATTGGGTGCAACAGTAGTGGCACTTGACTTCCTGAAGCCAGTGCCCGACCCAAATGCAGTATGGCCAGGATTTGGTGGGCCTATCGGAGACGCATTAGGGCTAGCCATAGCGGCTTCGATGGCCTTTTGTCAATCCCTTTCAACCTGATCCTACAATATCTCATGGGGAGACATAGGTAAGAGGGTCATGCGCTTCCCGTGGTAGGTAAACACATAGGTGTTTAGATACCCGTCGTGAAGCACGCGACGATCGAATTGCCATGGGCGCCCAAGCAATAGATGGATGGCGTCCATAGCAATCACATCACACAAAATGGTGTCACTGTATTGACCAATGGAAAAGGTAATGAGGCACTGTCGTGAGACAGTGTTACCTGAAGTGGAGGATATCCATTGAAGGCGGTAGGGTTGCGGATGTGGCGTCGTCTCCAAGTTGAAATGCTTGACGACCTTGGCATTAATAATATTGCAGCAGCTACCACCGTCAATAATGACACTAAGGGAGGCAGTTTTGACGATGCACCGGGTGTGAAAAAGATTTTCACGTTGATCGCCAAGAGAGGCCTCCTTCACCGTGAGGATTCGGCGAGTCACAAGGCTAAGGGGAGTCCCAGCATGGAGCCCTGCAGCCTCGCAAGTATACTCCTCCTCCTCGTCCTCCAAGACTTCCTCAATGGCCTCCAAGGCGGGCTCATCTTTGTTGTCCACCGTCTCGTAACCGGCCGTGGCATTGGAGAAGAGCACGCGCTTGGCGTTGGGGCAATCACGCATGTAATGCCCCCGGCCACCACACTTGTAACACTCCTGCTGGATGGCCCTTGTAGGTGGCGCCGAATTCTGCTTGGGCGCAGCGGCGGCCTTGGAGCTTGCGGTCGGCGCCGTGGGCTTGGCATTGCGGCCGTGGGACGAAGGTGTTGTTCCTGCAGCACTTGATCGAGCATTAGTCGAATTTAATTGACTAGAATTAGGAACATACCTTTGGGAACCATAAGAAGTGTAAGGCCCTTGGCGCTTTCGCACTTGTTGGTTATGAAGTTGCATGGCCGCATGTGTGAGTTGGTTGAGGTATTTGATGGGGAGCACCTCCAATTGATCTCGAATAGAAGTGTTGAGACCACTCAGAAATTTGGTCCTCAATGTTGAAGGCGTAACACTAATCGATGCCTTGTGGTACATGTCTTCCAGGAGGGAAAAGAACTCCAAGGTATTTTGGGAGCCTTGCCGAGCCATAGCTATGTCGAGGCGCATTTGATTCCTATAATCTGTGGGTACATATTTCTGCGTCATTATGTACTTGAGTTGATGCCACTCGGTGATAGGCAAAAAACGCCTTCGAACGCGGTCATCCACTAGGCGGTGCCACCATGTCCTTGCGGCGCCGCGGAAGTTGATGGTGGCGGCGGCCACGTGCTCGGCCTCAGGAATTTGGCACGACTTCAATCACTAGTGGAAAAAACACTTTTTGAGGCTCCCTTTTAGAGGCGTACATAGTTCAAAATGCCTCAACAACGACTTAGGCAATCACTTTTTTTGGTTTTTGAGGCGGATAATTAATTTATACGCCTCAAAAATATCTTTTGAGGCGGGCAAATTAAAATACGCTTCAACAAGTATCCGAAAAAACATTTCCCGCTAAAGTATTAGAGACGGGCCAGGGTAAGGCCCGCCTCTAATGCTAACTAATTGAGGCGGGCCAAGTAGCCCGCCTCAATTAAAGCTTGTTGAGGCGGGCCTCTTAAAGCCCGCCTCAACAAGTATGTCCAATAGAGGCGGGCATGTAAGGCCCGCCTCTATTAGACCATTACTCAGCCGAGTCATAATACTTATAGAGGCGGGCGTGTTAGGCCCGCCTCTATAAGCTCAACCCTAATTAAAAAAAAACAGTTGCGCGCGCCTTCATTTTCCTCTTCGTATCCTCCTCTTAGTCTTCAATTCGTTCGTCCCGAGCTCCGACTTCATCGATCTCCTTCGTCTTTCCTACTTCATCGATCTCCTCCATCTTCCCGACTTCATCGATCTCCTCCGTCTTCGCCGAGCTTCGTCTTCCCGAGCTCTGACTCCATCTCCCTTCGCCGAGCTCCCTCTAATACTCCCTTCAACAAGTATCAACAACACACTCGAGGTTTCACCAAAACGAGCTCCCTTCAACGCACTCGAAGCCAAGTCAGGTATTATTTCAGATTTATACGTGTTAATTTGTAATGTTGACATTAGTGTGATTTTATTTTACATAGTGAAAAGTAGCTTTTGGATTTTGGACTTCACTTTGGAAGATACACCTTTGATCCTGAATAAAACTAGTATAAGAAATACTTCTTACTAGTCTTAGTAACATAATGTACTAATTGGAAGTCATTTGTGTACCATAATATGAGTTTCTTTATATGTAGGATGGTGTTGTACTAATTGAAATACTTCTTACTAGTCTTATGAGACTTTTTCATGGTAAATCACTTAACAGTAGAAGATGCGTATTCATTATCAAGCAAGAAAAAAACAAAGTCTCATAATCTATTTATTATAATGTATTGAGGATGTAATATACTAGAGGATCACATTTTTACGGTTTATTAATTTAATAAGTGAAAAGGAAAGCTATATAAATAAAGAAAAAGTGAAAAGAATCACATTCTTTATTTAATTGGTGAAATGACATTCTGCAGGCTGATAAGGGCATTGCCTTGAAGGATCGATATTGGGTCAAGGTAATACTTCTACCCTAATTCCTTAGGCCCTTGGCGGGATAGAATTCATAATTTAGGCCCTTGGCGGGATAGTTGAGTTTGTATTTTTTCTTGCTTGGTTGCGTATTATTATCTATTTAGGCCCTTGGCGGGATAGTTACTAGAAATGAGTATTTAATCTTCCTTGCATGTTATTTTGCATTTATTACTAGAAATGAGTCGTTCTTGGATGTACGGTGACCATACTAAGACACAATACTTGAGTGGGGTTGAGGAGTTCATTAGATATGCTTTAGCACACCAACGGAGTACGAAAGCCGAAAAAATATATTGTCCATGTCGTGATTGTAAGAATATAAGGCGGTTAGATGATATTGATGAGATTGAGGATCATTTATTTCGTCGTGGTTTCAAACAAGATTACCATGTTTGGTTTTGGCATGGTGAGAAAATACCTGATCGTCCAAGTTCTAGTGTCAATGAGTTTGATGTTCGGGTAGACACTAATGATAGTGATGATGATATTGCTGAGAATAATGAGATGGATGATGATGATGACCAAGAAGATGATGAAATAAATGGGATGATGGATGGGGTGAGAGATCACTTGAACGAACGACCTCAGATGTTCGAACAGGTATCAAAGGCTGCAGAGACTCCCTTGTATCCCAGGTGTACAAAATTTAGCAAGTTAGAGGGTGTGTCAATACTTTACAACTTGAAATGTGCTTCTGGTTGGACTGATGGAAGTTTCAACACCTTATTGGAATGGTTAGGTGAATTTTTACCAGAAGGCAATGAGATGCCTGTCTCTACTTATTATGCTAGGAAATTGATGTGTCCCTTAGGCTTAGAGGCCGTCAAGATAGATGCTTGCCCAAATGATTGTATGCTTTACAGAAACGAACATGAAAATTTGGATGAGTGTCCAAAGTACGGTGCATCTCGTTACAAGCGTAAAGGGGTAAATTCGGCTAAGAGGGGCCCATCAGCTAAGGTTATGTGGTATCTTCCGATAATACCTAGGTTTCAGCATTTGTTTTCATGATACAGAGGCTGACTATGCCTAGAACTCGGCCGAGTTCTGGGCCGAGTCAGCCTCTGTTTTCCCTTTGTTTTTTTCAATAAGTTAAATTTTTTTTTACAATAAGTTAATTTTATTTTACAATAAGTTATTTTTTTTACATTTAGGTAGATTTTTGTGTGTGCTTGTTGCAGGAATTCTAGCCACTATGTCTAACGAAAGTGGAAATGCTATTCTCCCTACCCAAGGTGATCATGAATCACAAGGTGTTAGCGCGATTACACAGATCGCTAAAGGGTGTGGTCCGTCAAAAGGAGTTCAAGTAAAAAAGCCTACGCACCTTGAGTTTAATGAGTTTAATGTCCCTGATGGCGAGTGGTCGAAAGAATACAGAAAGCAAGTTGGGAGTTGTGCTCAAAGAATTAATATTAACGAGAAAGAATACCGAAAGATAGATGAGCAGACGAGGCAAGGGTTTTGGGAGGAGACCAAGGTATAATGACATTTTAAATTGTTTTAAATATATACTATATTAACAATTCATCTAACTTATTGTAAAAATCCACAGCTTATGTTCCACATCATTGAGGATGTAGATAAATCAAGGGAAAAATACTTTCATTCTTGTGTGGCAAAACGATTTAGAGATTTCAAGAGCAAGTTGGTGCGTCGATGGATAACTAAGAAGCAAAAGCCGTCGAAATATCCTACAAACAAGATGCCTTGGGAAATCTACCACCACATTACAGAGGCTGATTGGTCAGTTTTTCTTAAAGAATATTACAAGCCGGAGTCATTGGTAATAATGCTATTTCTTTTTACTATTAAAGATTTCTAGTCAGCGGAAATCGTTGGTTATAAATCTATGTGCCTTTTGACAGGCTCGTAGTGAGAAAGCAAGGGCAAGTGCAGTATTAAACAAGAATCCTCATCTCACCAACCAGGCGGGTTATATTAGAAAACGACCCGAGTGGATAAAAGAAGGATGACTCCCATCGAAAGCAGCTTTATCTCTGTCAAGTAGCTCCTCAGTGAACTCATCGGTTCCTAGAGCTAGAAAATATAGATCAAAGGAGTGGGTTTTGGCTCATCAAGTTCGAAGTAAGGATGGAAAGTGGGAAGTTAACCCGACGATAAGGAAGCCGTAGAAATTGCAAGAAAAGTTGTAAGTAGTGCTTTTTTAATGAATATTTACTTAAATTGACTTGGAAATATGAACTAATTTATACTTTCCTAATTGGGATTATAGGAGGAGTATATCGAAGAAGAAGAAAAAGGAAACCTTACTTTCGAGGATGATGAGGATGCCCTCACCAAAGCTATTGGGAAAAAAGATCATCGTGGCCGTGTCAAGGCAATAGGTGGAAATGTTGGTTATAGAGTTGCTTTCGGTCCAAGAGAACGACGGAGAAGATGTTCTAGTGAAGCTTCATCAGATCTGATCGAATCGATCAGAGATGAAATCAGAAAGGAGTTTGAAGGTGAATTAGATAAAAGGGTGGCTGAGGCCCTCCAAAAGCAACTACGCTCCATGTTACATATAAATCAACCAAACTCCACTTTTACTCCCGTTCTTGAACTTAATGTTAATGCTTCCTATACCACTCTTCCTGATTCCACACCGCAACCACGTGAGCTAAAAGTATGATTAAGTTTGAGTATTGTCATGAACTCTTCATGCTAAGACCTCTTATAACATGAATTAAAATTCCATGCCGCAACCTTAGTCTTGCATTTTTCATTTTACTTTATATGCAGGAAAGGACTCCATGCCATCTTGCCCTTGAGGATAAAGATTCTGGTAACAAAGTGCTCATAGCGGATGGTATGGTACAACCCTCAAACGGTGCATCGTCCCAACACTTTACACCGATGAAGCCTGATCACTACAAAGTCCAAGTTGATTTTGTTTATGATGGACATAATGATGATATTCTTCCGGTACCTACGGGTGATGGTTTCACTAACTTAGGCGGTGCTCAGGGTAGTTTCGTGCAATGGCCGATCCACTTAGTGATTTTCGAAGACGACGAGGTAAGACCTTTGTGCTCAATAATAATGTACACCACATTACTCACTATTGCTCATCTATAATTCTATATATAGGACTATACTCCACGCCCAACAAAGAAGTCCAAGTCATTTCTCTCTAAAAAGGTGGATGACAGCGCCAAAAATACAAAGGTAAGACCTTTGTGCTCAATAATACAAATGTTACTTCATTATTATTTTTTGGAAATTTCATGTCCAAATAACTCTTAAGTCTCAGTCCAACAAAGAGGCGGTTGGTAGCTGTGATCGTAAAACGGAAGAATCAGCCGCCAAAAGGAAGAAAGCAGAAAACGAAGAAATTCAAGGTCATGGCCAGTCATGCAAATACTTGCATTTTATTATGTCTTCGGCGCCGGGTGGTATATATGATAGTACTCCCATCCCATTGGATGCCTCGGTTTGGAATTATGTGAGAGATCAAGAAACATACGTCACTGCATCCGATGTAGAAGAGTTCCTTAAGGGGGCGTGCTTAAACATTTCTGTGATTCAAGTCTACATGATGTAAATGTTTTGATCAGTCTTTATCTTTTAATTGTCAACTATCATTCTTAATCATTTTTTCTTTAATCATTTTTACATTACCATTCATAATCGTTTAATCAAATACCTTTAAATGTGCAGGTATTTATTGGACAATCACACATATGCATTTGAAAATTCTCGAATTGGGTTCATTTGTCCTGAGATGGTGTCAAGCACTAGAATCAGGGCCGATCCAACTGTTCCAGCAGATTACTTGCAACGTGTGTTCAATGCTGAAACTGCTAAGAATACGATTAAAGATTCTAACAGTGCCAAATTGTTTTTGCTCCCATATAATCAAGAGTAAGTGTTTTCATTAAGTTTCATATATAATTAGTATTTTAAGCAATCATTAATAATTATCAATTTACTTTTAAATGATGCATCAATCATTGGATTATGTACGTGGTAGACCTATTTAGAGCACAGGTCTATCTTTTCGATTCTCTAAAAGGTCAAGGCAACAGAACGACTGATGCATCTGGAATCATGAATTTGTAAGTTATTTTGCTTACGAATTAGTTTTTTTTGGAATATTAACAATATCAGTTTCATGAGTGTATTATGTTGATTTTCTAGGGCATTTCAAGTGTATAAGTATCAAGGTGGGAAGTGCGATAAATTAATAGGAAAACGTAAGACGTTGAGAGTCTGCAATATAGAGGTACATATAGCATTTTATACGCTTTAGGTTTGTTTATTTATAATCAAAGGCCTTGTATCTAAGACAGCCCCCTTATGTTGTGTAATTAGTGCGCTCAACAAAGCGGCGGAACCGAGTGTGGCTATTATGTCATGAAGTTCATGTTAGATATAGTCACGGGACTCTATGACTCTAATGACCGACTAGATAAGGTATGTAACTTAACTAACTATATATTGATAGTATTTGTGTTTTTTGTCAATAATTTCTGTGTTTTTTATGAAGCTATATCCTAAAAGGAAGACATCGTATACTTATGAAGAAATGGATGTTGGTCGTGAGCAATGAGCACAGTATTTTACATCGAAGTATTTATTATCGAATTGAACTTGTTTTTACTTGTCATGTAAACTGTTGTTGAGAACATGACTGTACTCTGATGAAATCTATTGTTTGTTGTATATTATTCTGTGAATAAAATCAAGAACCTATTCTGCAATGTGTGTATGGTGCATCATAAATCCAAAAAACATCCAAAAGAAGCGCAAAAGAAGGGACTTATAGAGGCGGACTTGTATGTCCGCCTCTATAAGTACATAGACGCTGACTTGGCCGAGAACTCGGCCCGAGTTCTCGGCCGAGTCAGCGTCTACTTGTTGAGGCGGGCTTGTATACGCCCGCCTCTATAAGTATATAGCGCTGACTTGTTGAGGCAGGCCTATAGAGGCCCGCCTCAACAAGTGTTTACTTATTGAGGCGGGCCTCCGAAGCCCGCCTCAACAAGTCCCTCATTTTGGCGCCAAAGTGAGGGACTTGTTGAGGCGGGCTTCGGAGGCCCGCCTCAATAAGGTCCTTTTAGAGGCGTAAAATGTCCGCCTCAAAAAGTGTCCCTACTTGTTGCAACCCCCTTAGTTGAAGCGAACGTTGTTCGCCTCAATAAGTGTCCAAAGGCCCGCCTCTATAAGGATTTTTTCCACTAGTGAATGTGTATTTGGTCGCCTGCAACCACTCAAGAAAAATAGCCGGATTGTATTCACCATAGAAAAATTCAATTTTTACCTTAAATTCATGGCGAAAGGTCCTCGGAGGCACGGCCGGCTGGGCTGGTTGCGTGCGCGGCGGAGGCATATCATATGGGCCATATGCATGGCCTTGGGCTTGGTAAGGCACCTAGAAATCGAGTTGGCGCCTGCGGCCTTTTTTTTGGTGTAATGGTAAATTCGATTAAGTAAGACCCTACAAAGAGGGAAAAAGAAGCAAAGCAAAGATCAAAGGCACAAATGGACAAGCACGCAGGCCTTCCAAACTATGCCAAAGCGAGCAACAGAGAATAAACCCCACGGCCAGGGCTGCAGCTGTAAGAGCAGGGTAAGAATTACCCCAGGCCTCATTAAAACCTCTATGTTGGAAAACCCCAAGGGAAAAACCAGACATAGAGGAAAAAGAGCACCCCTGCAACCCCATCATCGGAATCCAGGCCAAACAAAACAAAGGCAAACATAATACTGGCAAACGCGGAGAGACATGCAAGTCTTCCACACAATGCCGAAAAAGGTGTCACTGGAAAGGCACGCACGCCATCCAAACAACACCAATAATCCATGAAAATAAAAAAGGAGTGCCCATGGGAAAGCATGCAAGCCCCCCATACCACACTACACAACAAGTAGAATGAGCTACAAAGAGGCAACCATACAAGGAGGAAATCTGTCATGAAGTAAGCGGTAAACATGAGTGAGAATCAACCGGGACACAACCTCACGGGGGACGAGGTTAGCATCAAAAATGCGAGCATTCCGGGCATGCCATATGAAGTAGACCGTCGCTGAGAGAGTAAACACACGAGCCCGGGCCAGGCACTCACGACCACGGGCATGACGCCGAAGCCAACTCAAAGCACGGCGAATCGAAGACACCTCGGCGGGAATCATGAAGCGAACCCGAACCTCACGCCAAATGTCACTAGAGAAAGGGCACGTGAAGAACAAGTGGTCATGGGTCTCCAACTCCGCCCCACACAAGCGACACCCCGGCTCAACATCAAGGAACAAGAGCCTATCATAAGTGGAAAGCTTACCGAGGTTAGCTAGCCAAAGAATGAACATGTGCTTAGGAGTATTATGCGCCGGCCACACCTCCTTGGACCAATTCACAACCGGTCTTCTATCCCGAATAGCCTCATAAGCCAAAGCCACTTTGAAACGCCCCATCATGCACCAATCCTCGAGAGTTTCCTCGGTGCTCACCTCCCTACCATCAAGCTCATCAATCAAGTCCCTAGCATGGAGAATGCCTTTAATCAAAGGCGAATCCCGCTTGTGAGGCACCCACTCAAGAGGTTCCACCACACCAAGATAACGGTGATGAACCCACCTCACCCAAAGGCTATCACGCCGGCTCAAGATATGCCAATAGTGCTTAAGCATAAAGCAATTGTTCCAAGCTTTAAGGTCCAAGAGCCCAAGCCCCCCTTCTTCTCTCGGTACACAAATATCCACCCAACGAACGCGAGGCCGCTTCCAAAGGAAACCCCGACAAATGCCAATCAAACTATTAAGGACGATAAAGGGCATTGGCAAGATGGACAGCCAAAACCCTTCGCATCCTTGAAGCACCGACGCAATCAACTCTCTTCTCCCGGCAAAGGAGATGCTCTTCTTAGCCCAAGCATTGAGGTACCCACTGATCTTATCAAGGAGGGGCTTGTAGTCCATAACCCTGAGGCCGTGAGGGCTAATAGGAATACCCAAGTAGCGGAAAGGAAACACACCAACCTTGAACCCGGTGGAAGCGAGAATGGACCCTCTCTCAATGTCCGGAACCGAGGCAAGAAAAATGGAAGACTTCTCCACATTAACACATAAGCCGGACATAAGCTTGAATTTCTTCAAGCAATCCATGAGCACACCAACCGAGCCCATATCCCCATGGCAAAAGAGCACAACATCATCGACAAAGATCAAGTGGGAGAGCCTCAAACTTTCACAATGTTGGTGGAAGTGAAAGGCGCTCCGGACGGTCTCCTTTTTTAGGAGGCGAGAGAGAAGTTCCATACAAACCACAAAAAGGAGAGGAGAGAGAGGGTCACCTTGCCTAAGGCCCCGTTTGCCCGAGAAGAGTCCATGGATGCCTTTGTTGATCTTGATAGAATAAGAAGCCTAGCTAACACACTCCATGATCCAAGCCACAAACTTGGGAGGAAAGCCAAGGTGAACAAGCGCAAACCGAAGGAAATCCCAAGAGACCGTGTCATAAGCCTTGGCAAGATCCACATTCAAGAAGCAGCGCCGGGTGTCTCTCTTAACATTGTACTTTCTCAGGAGCTCTTGGACCAAAAATATGTTGTCCGACATCAACCGGCCCTCCACAAAAGCACTTTGAGCTGGATCAATGAGGGAGCCAAGAAACTTTCCAAGTCGAAGAGTCATGATCTTAGAGATGAGCTTGTAGATCACATTGCAACACGAAATAGGCAGGAAATGTTCCACACGGATCGGCGAATCCACTTTGGGGATGAGGGAAACAATTGTATGATTGAATTGCCGAAGAAGCTTACCATTGACAAAGAATTCCTTAACCGCCGCACACACCTCGGGCCCGGTAGTGTCCCAAGAGGCGTTGAAGAATTTGGCGGTGAAGCCATCGAGACCGGGCGATTTGTCATCTCCCATGGACCAAAGAGCCTCCTTAATCTCCGAGTTAGACACCGGGGCCTCAAGCAAGGCACCCTCCTCCTCGGACAATGTAGGCCCACTAGCAAACACACTCGGCACCGGCAGGGCCACCGAGGCCTCCGAGCCAAACAAACCCTTGAAGAAGGTCACAAATTCACCCACCACCTCCTCCATGGCCGAAGATCGGGTCCCATCATTTTTGGTGATGAAAGGAATGTGATTCCGGCGCCCATTTGCTCTCATCAAAGAGTGAAAATACTTGGAACAACGGTCGCTCTTGAGGACATACTTGGCTTTAGCTTGTTGTCCGAGGAAGCTAGCCTCTGCTTCATTCAATCTTGATGCCTTCATTTTGGAAGCCTCCACCAACCGCCTAGCATCCGGGGAATCCGGATTCAACCGATACTCCTCAAGGGCACGGGAGAAGTCGAGGTTGGCCTCAGTCGCCCTAGAGGAGATGTGGCTAAACTCCGACTTGTTGAGGTTCTTCAAGGGGTTCTTCAAGCCAAGGAGGAGTTTGGCAAGCCGGAATTGGTAGGAGCCTCGATGATGAGTCACCCACCCTTCTCGGATAACCTCCTTGAATTTCGGATGATCGGCCCACATGTTAAAAAACTTGAAGTACTTCTTGCCATTCCCGGTGACCCTACGCAAGGACACAATACCCGGTTTGTGGTCCGAGAGATGCCACATATCCGGAAAATTAGAATGACAATAAAATTCAGAATTTAGCCAAGAAGGATTTACCAAGACACGGTCAATTTTGCTCCACACGGTGTTGTTGGTCCAAGTGAAGGGGTTGCCACTTGTGCTTGGTGAGTCCACAAGCCCTAGACGTCGACAAGCATCAACCATATCCTTGGTCTCATACCTAGAAACCGGGGCCCCATTGAACCTCTCCTCCTCGGCCATCACACAATTGAAATCTCCCATCACAAGCCAAGGTAAGTCATGAGCCTCAAAAAGCTCATCCACATGCCCCCAAATTGCCCGGCGCGCCACCACACTATGCAAGCCATACACAAAGCAAACACCAAATTTCTCCCCAGTTGTCTTGCACATAAGAAGGCAACCAACATGTTGGGTAGACATCCCAACAATCTCAACATCATACCAACTAGCATCCCACATGACAAGAATACGCCCACGAGAATCAAGATGGAAATTTGAAGCAAACTCCCAACCCGGCGCCACAAGGCGCCCTAACTTAGCAATATTAAGACCACCACATTTAGTTTCAAAAATACCACAAATCTTTACCTCGAAATCGCAAAGTACTCCTAGCAAGCCATTTTGTTTCCGGGCTTGGCCAAGCCCTTGGATATTCCATGCGAGGACCTTCATGAGGACACCTTGTGTGTGTGTCCTCGGGTTCTCCGAGAGCTTCGTGTAGGAACCGGATCCTTTGGCCACTTAAGGAGGGCCGGGAGCCCAATCACCAAGGGCCTACCCTCCTCCGACTTGGCCTTCCTTCTTTGTGTCCGAGACACAATCTTCACAAAGGGGGACTCCACCTTCTCCACACAATTCCCATCACTTTCATTCCCGGATTGGTTGGAAGCCTCAACCTCCCCGTCCTCCAAGCTAGCATTGGTCTCAACCGAGGCCTCATCCGAGTGCTCATCCGAGCTTGAGCTCCCCTCTTCATTCTCGGTGGAGTCATGATTCACATTCTCCTCACTAGAAGTATCACACTCATTCTCGGTCTCCTTCTCAATGTCACCAACATTGTTCTCATTTAAGTTGATGATTGCCTCCCTCAAGGCATTGGCCTCCGAGACATCATCAACCCCGGCCACCTTATCAACTTTCTTGGCCAAGCCCTTCGGATCCTTTGGAGCCTTAGACGCCCTCTTTGCCTTAGTACCCACGGCTACTTTTCTTTGAAAGAGCATCCATCATCATCATGACCAAAGGAGCAACAACCTTTACAATACAAGGGCTCATTTTCAATGAGGAAGGAGCACTCAACCGAATCCCCATCATCATAATCAAGGCAAACTCCCCTAGTGATGGCCTCGGCAAAATTGATTTCCACCAACACCCGAGCATACGAGCCTCTCTTCCTACTATCGGTCACGGGATCCATAAAGAGAGGCTTACCCACATGTGAAGCAATTCGGCCAAGAACCTTCGGGGTCCAAAAGATCTTGGAAAGCCCGAAGATGCGAACTCAAAGAGGGATAGTGGCAATGTCACGCCGATTGAAAGCAAATTTCTCCGGAATATGCTTGAGGATCATCGGTTTTCCATGAATAAAATAGGGGCCCCCCTTGAGCACCTTGTCTTGATCCTCCTCGGACTCAAATTGGAAGATCATCCACCCTTCTTCCACCCGGTATCTAGCCTTGACACCCCAAGCTTTCATCATGTCAACGATCAAGAAATGGCCCGGTTGATAGCCCACATATTGGCCAAGGAGAGACCACCCCCACACGGTTTGCATGGGGAGGCCCTCGGCGACTTTGATGGCCACACGGTTGGATGATGGTGGCGTGAAGGCTAGCTTCCCTCCAAGGCCAGAATTCATGAAGATCTTCTTGGAGCCGGAAGCCCAAGCATTCGGTCTTGCATTGCCGGCACCGGGCCAAGCGGCGGCGGCGGGGGCTTTGGCTACGGCGGCATAAGTCTTCGGCGCGGAGGGGCTAGCACCGGTATGGCTGGCCACTTTCAAAGGTGGTTTCATACCAACCAAGGAGCCATGAGGGATGTCATGGGCTAAGGCACCCTCGGAAGCCATGGTGCCCTTGGCGCCGAGAGCCGCGGCGTCGGCGGCATTGGTTGGGACATTGCTCTCGGCCAATTTGACATTCCCCAAACCTTTGCCATTTGCTTGACTATTTTCTCCGGCCAAAGGACCAATGGCCGGCTCATCTCCACTCCTAAGCACCGGTGCCACCTTTGGAGCAACATCGGCCGCCGGAAACACATCTTCGGCCTCGGAATCCCCATCGGAAAGAACATCACCTTCATTACCCACCACCTCTTCAAATCCAAAACCAATAAGTTCTCCTAATTCCACCATTTTTTTGCTAGCATCGGTCACCTTGGAAGCCAAAGCCGTGGCCAAGTTCACCTTCTTTTTTGCATCACCGCCGGCGCCACCCTTGGCCACCACCGCCGGAGTTTCAAGGAGCTTGCCGGGGTTTTGGACTCCATGGGAGGGAGACAAGTTACTCTTCTTTTTCTTTCCCATGGGAAGAAGTGTCACAATCAAACAAACAAGCCAAGACAAGGTCGGCTACCAAAGGGGTAAAGAGGGGGGCTTGCTTTCTTGTGGAAGGAAGGTGTATGGCCGAAAATGGTAAAATTGTAACGGCTGAAAACTGCAGAATTGCAGTCCAAAAGCTGTGGCCAACTAGGAGGGGTAAGTGGGCAATGGGAGAGGTGGTCAAAGGTAGACAAAAGAGGCAAAAAGGGGGGCAAACACCGAACACTCAAAACAAGAGGCACAAAACGGATTGAAGAGGGGAAAAAGCTTGCAATGAAGTTGAGTTTGAGCAAGAACACTTACCAAGTCAGAAATAGAAGAGCAAAGACAAGGCCACCGGATGACAAAACACCAATGGAACCAAACCGCCGGTGAACAAGGAAGGAGCAAGAGTGCCGGCGAGCGAGAAATCCAAGCGCCGGAGTAGCAAAACACCGGCCAAGAGGACGAATGGGGATGGCTCCGGTTCGATGGTGGCTCATGAGGATACCACCATGAACTATGGACAAGGGACTCGTGAGGAGTACCCTTGCCGGAGCAAGCCGGAGAGGAGAGTGGAAGCTCGCCGGAAATCGCCCAAAATCGCCCAAGAAAAGAGAGTGTTTTCTCTCTCTTAGGGAGCGTTAAAAAAGAGTAGCCCCCACCGAGGTGAGGACAGGTAAATTCATCAATTTGGCTACCCCTTCCCAGGAAATTAACCCGGTGGCCATCCCCCGGAATCGAACACGCGACCTACGTGCGTTACACAAAGGAAGCAACCGTTGCGCCATCGGGGAGATGGCCGCGGTAGTCGGCTACCGGGGCTATAGGCTCCAGAAATTGGGCATTCTGGCGGCGCTGTGGACCATGGCGGGGCGCGGCTTGGCGGACATCATAAGGCATGTCATGCCTCCGAACGCCATCATCGCGCATGTTGTTGGCCATCGTCGCCGGGTTTGCGCCTTGTAGAAGCATAGGCGTCGGGATCCAGCCTTCGGGCTTGTCTTGCAATTCCGCTGGATCACCGAGAGGAGGATGAAAGTTGCCCGGATTTAGCATGCCCGAGTCTTCCATCTCCTCATCATCAAATTCTTCAAAGTCATCATGGTGGAGGGGCATTGTGGAGTAGTAGCCCTCCGAGCCATATCGTGGCGTCCGTGCACTTTGATGCACCAAGTGATCCTCCACGTGAAAGTGCACTGGAGTGGGGTTGACAGGCATGTTGGCGCCGGCATCGCCCTTGTGGCACCAGTGTTCGCGGCATTGGCGGCGAGAGTTGCGCGCTGCGGTGTGGCCTTGGCTATCTCGAAGCGCTGAGGCTGATTGGCAGCGGCGATCCTTCTTAGCTGTGGCATACCTGTCATCAAATTGATAGGGTTCAGAATACTCATCGGGATAATCGCGAGCCTCGTCGTCGGAGGAGGAGTAGTCGAGCGGCAGCGCTGTGGGCGCTTGGTGGGCTTGCGGTGAAGCTTTCCCTTGCCGGCTCTCAATGACCGACTGGATGCGATTGAGGTGCGGTTGGTGCTGAGATGTCGAGGGCATAATCCCTTGCCCTTGTCAAGACGGGCGTTTCTTGGCCCGGCCACGGTGGTGTGTTGCAACGGCGGGTTGGACGTTCCAAGGTTGGGTGTGGGGTCGGTGGCCTTTTCACTTCGTAGTTGGGCCGCCAATTGTCGGAGTTCTTGGATCTCCCTTTGCTCAGCCGAGAGCTCCAATATGGGGTCTTGTTGTTGTTGAAGTCCGGTGTCGATCACCGTGTTGGACGGGTTGTCTTGGTTGCCATCTTCGTTGCCATTGCCACCGGTGGGAACCGAGAAGCTCCCTGTCACAATAGGACCAGACATCGAAGTAACAACGCACAACAACAAAACAACCAAAGATAAAGCAAGCACTCACAAGTCACAAAAGTTCACGAAGGGGAGGCAAGGTCTTTAGCCGTGAGGACGGCTTAAGGCAAGCGAAATAATTGAGATAAGCAAGCAAGAAATCAATGAAATAACTTGACAAATTTCTTAATTACTTACGCAACTAATCACTCAACATACAAGACAAACCTTCAAGAATGAACCTAGACAATGGAGAGGTAGAGAAATGAGCCTAGCCGAATAGGAGAAGAAGTTTACCTTATTTTGGCTATGCTTCTTTTTTTTTTTTTGAAAGTCGATTGTCTTTTCTTTCTTTTTTGAATTAATTCTACTTTGACTTTTTTGAATTTTGAAATCCGAAATCTTTTTGATTTGATTCGGATATGATTGTAACAAATAAAATCAAAGATATTCGGCTAAGTGACTAATTGGGAAAGAAATCACAATAAGCGCGTGATAGGAGAGAGAGAGAGAGATTCGATGGAGATTTGGTGGTTAATTACTATCCAATTCGGCTAGATATGGTAAGCAATAATCACGCAATTAACAAACAAATCGATCAAGCAAATCTCGGCAAATCTCATGCATGCAAATCCCTAAAATTTCGCTAGGGTTATCAATGAAGATCGTCCAAGAGAATCTCTTGTGGAACCGATTTGGACAAGCAATTTTCGCAAGAAAAAATTTTGTAACAATGGCGGAAGCTTTGGATAATGGTGGAGAAAGGAAAAAAAATCGTGAACAAAAGCAACTAGAAGCGACTTACAAGACCTTTGGCTCTGATACCAGTTGATACGTCCCTATCTCCGGATGCCGGCACGAAGGTCGTGAAGGCGAGGATCTCATCTTGTAGTGGGTCGCCTTTCTTGAGTCTCAGAGGCCTGCCGTGGAACCCTTGGCTTCGGCCTTGATGTATTGCACGAAAGGTCTCGGGACAGCGAGGTGAATAGTGACTTTAGAGGTTATCGGACACGGGTGAGTGTCCGAGAGCAGCGGCGAGAGGTCTCCTGGCGTCGGCGACAGCGAGAGCAGTCTTGACAGCGAGGGTGTCGGCGAGGCTAGACCCAAAGACACTGGACTGG
Organism: Rheum nobile; assembly: GCA_027886185.1. Classification (NCBI taxonomy): domain Eukaryota; kingdom Viridiplantae; phylum Streptophyta; class Magnoliopsida; order Caryophyllales; family Polygonaceae; genus Rheum; species Rheum nobile. The sequence goes on along the minus strand of WOAB01000025.1, from coordinate 5,419,208 downwards.
GCTTGTTGGCGGCGGCAACAACGAGGGCACTTGTGACAACGAAGGCGACGACGAAGAGGAACCCGAAGACATCGAGTGGGTTCGTTGGCGTCGGCGAGGGCGATGACACTCGCGAAGGCGTGGGCGATGGCGATGCCGATGACGATGGTGATGGCAATGGTGTTGGCGATGTCGAAGGCCGTAGCATCGACAGCGGATGGACGGATGGGCTCGATGGACTCGAGGGTTGATAGGGCTCGAATGGGTTCGAGCAAGAGCCGAAGAGACGGCGGTGAGGGATATAATCGGCGGGACTCCAATTTGGTGCCGTAGCATCGGTGCGGGTGAAGGGGATGAGAATTAGAGTTTTGGTGACGTAGACCCTAAGGTGGAGGCGTTGGCTCTCAACAATCTACTTAGGATAAAATAGTGCGTAACCTTGTTACAAAGCTAGGTTTAGCCTTATAAAGGCATTCGGCCTTGGATGGGCCGCGACACATAAATGGGCTAGCCCACTATGCAATAGTGGGCACACACCCGAAAAGGAAACTTACTAAAAATAGAAAGTGCTAATAATGGAAAACACCTAAATATGGAAATTTATTAAACATAGTAAGTTCCATAATTAGCAATGCTAAAAATAGAAAGATGCTAAAATGGGAAAGTGTTCAAAATAGCATATAAATACATGACACAAACCTCTAAACCCTAAAATGGCCAATGCCAACACTTGTGCCTTTACAATGCTTCGGCGGCGGCGATAATGACGACGTCGAAGGCCCGGGGGAGGCTCGCTGGGGCAAAGGTGTGGCGCTGTTGTGGCTTAGGCTTCTAGAGGCTCCTCAAGTGAAGTGCTCGAGCCAGGTATGAAGTTGCCCGGCTGGATGTCATCTGGGCCGACAAGGGTGATAAGTAGCCTTAGGGCAGGCGCGGACTCAGGGGCGCCTTGGCTGGCTACCAGGCGTATGACTAGGGATTGGGTAGCCTCTGAGATGGCTTTGGCGCGAGCCCTAGTCACAGGCCCATCACTGCATAGTGACATGCCTTCTTCCTCTTCGGTGGCACTCATGGCGGGTAGGGTCGCATCACAGATGGCATGCAACTTCTTGTCCTTCCTTTGTCCCAGAATAGCCCCAACTGCATAGTCACTTGCATCGCACATGATCTCAAAGGGGAGATCCCAATCAGGAGGCTGTATAATAGGAGCTGAAGTTAATGCCTGTTTTAACCTGCAAAAAGAATCCAAACACTCCTTCGAAAATTCAAAGATAGCGCCCTTCAAGAGAAGATTAGTAAGAGGTTTGGAAATTTTAGAAAAATCTTTTATGAACCTCCTATAGAATCCGGCATGACCAAGAAAACTCCTTATTCCTTTTACCGAAGTAGGAGGTGGCATCTTCTCAATAATCTCAATCTTTGCCCTGTCAACCTCAATACCACGATTAGACACCATATGACCCAAAACAATACCTTCACTTACCATGAAGTGGCATTTCTCCCAATTCAACACAAGGTTAGCTTTTTCGCAACGTTGTAAAACTCGGGACAAGTTAGACAAATAAGCATCAAAAGAAGCACCATACACTGAAAAATCATCCATGAAGACCTCCATAATATCCTCAATCAAATCAGAAAAAATAGCCAGCATACATCTCTGAAAGGTAGCAGGTGCATTACACAAACCAAAAGGCATTCTTCTATATGCAAAGGTGCCATAAGGGCATGTGAAAGTGGTCTTCTCCTGGTCATCAGGGTGAATAGGGATTTGGAAAAATCCACTATAACCATCTAAATAGCGAAAGTGTGAATGCTTAGCTAACCTTTCTAACATTTAGTCAATGAAGGGAAGGGGAAAATGATCTTTTCGGGTGGCCTTGTTCAATTTCCTGTAATCAATACACATTCTCCACCCTGTGACAGTCCTAGTTGGAATTAATTCATTCTTCTCATTTTTCACAACAGTCATACCCCCTTTCTTGGGTACCACATGAACCGGACTAACCCATGCACTATCAGAAATAGGAAAGATAATACTTGCATCCAATAATTTCAGCACTTCCTTTTTTACTACTTCTTTCATACAAGAATTAAGTCGTCTTTGATGCTCAATAGAGGGTTTGTGATCATCTTCCATTAGAATTCTATGCATGCACATGGATGGACTTATTCCTTTCAAATCATCAATACAATATCCTAGTGCCTTCCTATGCAATCTAAGCTCATGCAACAATTTTTCAATTTCATCCTCACTTAGATTAGCATTGACAATCACAGGATATGTAGAATTAGGACCGAGAAACTCATACCTCAAGGTGGAGGGAAGTCGCTTCAATTCCACCTTTGGTGCATCTTTTGACTCTTCCATAGAGTCTGAATCATCTCTAGTTAGGGCCTCAACACTTGCCCCTGGATACTCTCTTGTGGACTCCAAATCTATGAGCACGTCAGCAAGTTGCTCCAGATTTCCAACATGGGTCTCATCTTGAGTCAAATAAAGCTCTAAAGGGTCCTCAATCATGAGGGACATCATGGATTCCTGAGCTTCGTGATCAACCACATCAATCCTGGACACATCATCCTCAAAAGAAGGTCGCTTAATAGCTTTGGATAGATTAAACTCAATTTTCTCATCCCCAATAGTAAAGGAAAGAATATCATGTTTCACATCAATGAGAGTACCTGCAGTAGCTAGAAAGGGTCTTCTTAAAATAATAGGGACAGGAGAATCAGCATCAATATCCAAAACAATGAAGTCAACAGGAATGAAAAACTTACCTATCTGGATGGGTATGTCCTCCAAAATACCTATCGGACGTGTTGTGGACCTATCAGCCATGTATAGAGTCATCCTCATAGGTCTCGGCTCTCCCAAATCCAAGTCCTTGCATATGGAGAGCGGGATCAAACTCACACTAGCCCCCAAATCACACAAAGCATCGTAGGTGCAATCACCAATCACCATGGGGACATTGAAACTACCAGGATCTCCAAGCTTTGGAGGCAATTTGTTTTGGATTAGAGCGTTGCACTCTTGACTCAAAGAAACTGATTGTTTGTCATCCAGCTTCCTCTTGTTGGACAAGATCTCCTTCAAGAACTTCACATAAGATGGCATTTGCTTAAGAGCATCAGTAAAGGGAATGTTGATGTAGAGCTTTTTCAACACCTCCACAAACTTGCCATACTGCTGATCCAACTGAGCTTGAGCTCTCCTTTGTGGGAAGGGAAGAGGTGGTTTGTATGGAGGAGGCGGAATGTATGGAGCCTCTTTCTCATCTCCCTCAACTTGAAGCTTGTCTGATTCACTGCTTTGTTGATTCGGTTCCTTGGGCTTAGGATCCTCCAATTCCTTTCCACTCTTTAGGGTCACAGCATTCAATTGACCCCTTGGATTTACCTCAGGATGTCCGGGCAATTGGCCAGTCGGTCTAGGAGCATTAGCAGCTTGTTGAGCTATTTATTGCTCTACAACTTTCAAGTTCTTCCCTTGAGTTCGTTCCTCATCAGTCAATGTTTTCATAGAGATAGCAAGTCCCTCAATAGCCAACTCCCATGCAGGCCTTTATTGAGGTTGAGAGGTTTGGCCTTGATATGGTGGTGCTTTAGGTGGAAACCCGGGAGGTGCCCTTTGATGCGTTTGGTTGTTCCCATAGGAGAGGTTGGGGTGATTTCTCCAACCGGGATTGTAAGAGTTAGAGTAAGGATCATTTCTAGGACCCTTGTTGAAGTTGTTCATGTAGTTCACTTCTCCCTCTTGTGGCCCATCCTTTGTAGCAAATAGTTGGCAAGATGATATAGTGTGATCACCTTCCCCACAGAATTGACAAACCACATTTGAAACAACCGGAGTTGGACTCTCCTCATTCTTAAGCTTAGCTCTACTCATACTCAACTTCAACTGATTTATCTCATGAGCCATAGCCTCCATCTTTGCTTGTTGCATAACCTCATTGTCCACCTCATAAAGACCAGCTGATCTCTTAGAGCCTGGAATAGATCGAGCATCATTATAATAGTGGTTGTGTTGGGCAATATCCTCAATCTTCTCCCAAGCCGCATCAACATTCATATTCATGATTGTGCCTCCAGATGAGGCATCAATGAGCAATCTAGTGGTGTTGTCCACAGCATTGTAGAAGGTGTGAAGCAACACCCACTTATCTTGTCCATGGTGAGGACATAACAACAAGAGCTCTTTGAATCTCTCCCAACCTTCATAAAGAGACTCCCCATCTTTTATCTGAAATGAACTGATCTGATTCCTCATCTCAGTTGTCTTCTTTGGGGGGAAATACTTGGTTAGGAAAGCTTTAGCTAAATCATCCCATGTCGCGATAGTGCCATGAGACAGGGCCTTGAACCATGCTTTAGCCCTGTCTCTCAAAAAGAATGAGAAGGTGCGCAAATAAAGTGCGTCATTCGAGACATCATGAATCTTCACCGTATCCATAAGCTCCAGAAAAGTGTTGAGATGTTGGTGAGGATTCTCGGATGGAAGACCTCCAAACTGATTTTGCTAAACCATATTAATCAGAGATGGCTTCAGCTCAAAATTCCTGGCCTGAACTGGAGGTCGGACCACACCAGATGTGGGTCCTTGGTGATGTGGCAGCACATAGTCACCCAATGTCATAGGCGGAGGCAAATTCAACAGTTGTTGCATCTCCTGTTGCTGATTCAGTAGCTGTTGTTGCAACTCTTGCAGTTGTAGCTGTTGTTGTTGTAGCAACTCATGATATTGTTGTTACTGTTGTGCCGCTTCATCCATTGCTCGGGCTCTAGTTTCTTACTGCTCTCCTCTTCTTCTGTGAAAAGCACGCTCGGGTTCTGGATCTGGTTCGTAGAATTCACCAGCGCTCAGGGCTCCTCGCATAAGAGTGAGAACAAAATCTGAAACCAAAGACAAAAGAAACAAAGTCAAAAACAAAATAAGACCTAGTCTACCGGTTGCGTATAACAACCAATACTAGCTATAGTCCCCGGCAACGGCGCCAATAACTTGATAGGTCCAAATCCCACCCCACAAGTGTACGGGTTCGGTTGTAGTACCAAGGTGTCGAACTCAGGGACTATGTAGTAGTACCAATTGCCAGATCAACTAATAGACTAAGTCGTAAATAAGAAAGGTTTGCGATTCGATTTCAATGGTAACAAATGTCAAGTAAAAAGGGAATTATCAGTTGGGAAAAGGCTTCCAAGGTTAGGATCCCCACAATAGTGTTTCGGTAGATTCTAGACAATATCTGATTAGATTTCAATGTGAATGTCATTTGAAGGACCCACTATCTAATGTCAACATTACCTCTTTTCAGACGAATAATGCATGTACCTAGACTCGACTAGCAGTCACTTTTGCACAAAGCTAATCTCATTAAGGTCCATGAAGTTCTTTAAAGATCAATGAACAAATAGAAACAACATTCGCTTTCGCGCTCCGCGGAATCTACTCAACCAAAAATCAATTCGATAGTCAAGTACCACAAGAAGGATCAGGTCACTTACGCACAAATAATCCTCAAGTTCTATCCTAGGGATCTAACATGCATCAATCTTCTATTATCATTTTCTCCTTTCGGTCTCCAATTCAAATAGAAATCCCAATTACGAATCAATTAGGTCATTAAGCATCCTAGGATAGAATCAAATCTCATTCAAATATTCATTCAATCAAATACCGCATTCAAACCTACCTAATTCACCATTGGGTTCACCCAACCCTAGAAAAGGAGGTTTAGCTAGACATGAGAGAAAGAGAAATCAAATTCATTGAAAGAGACAACATACCAATTGTATTTCAAAAGAGATTCAATCCTCAAGCGATTCAATGTAGCCAATCTCCAAGATCTTCCCCTAGGGTTTTTGAGAGTTAGAAAACATAGATGCAACTGTTCGATTCCCAAACAGATGTTTTTACAAGTCTTTTATACCCCCCTCAAAATAGCATACGACACACGGAATAAAACAAGTCGGAGAAAAATCACGAAACCCGACTCGGTCCAGAAACTCGGTCGGGTCACGGGCCGAGTTTCCGTCAACATCGCTGACTCGAGCGACAACTCGGTCGGGTCTCGACCGAGTTGTGTCCAGTTAACATTCTTGGGCCAAACTCGGGCAGAAACTCAGTCGGGTCTCGACCGAGTTGTGCTCAATTGATCCTCTGAGTTGTCTTGTGCCGGCTCCTGACTCGGGCAGAAACTCGGTCGGGTATGTGGCCGAGTTTGGTGCAGTTTTCTTTTTTGGTTGCTGCCTTGAACTCTCTCCTTGATCGATTCCTTGGTCCCGCCTCCTTCTTGTCATCCGCACACTTGACGTTGGCATCATCCCTTCGAGCCCTCTACTCGAACATCTTCGTATTGAAGCTCACATTCTCCAAAAACGCCTCCTAAAGATCCTGAAATGAAACGAACGCAAGAGTAGACTCCGAACACTACAAATCTACAAAAAACAAATAAAATTAAAAGGAAAAGGAACAAAACAAACCAAAATAGCAGAAATAAACGTGACCTAAACTAGACTAAATGCATGCTATCAGTTTTGTAGAGTTTATGGTTTAGGGTTAGGTTTTTTATATTTAAATATTTGAACATTTTTTAATGTGTTTATGATTTTTGTAGCTTTTTAAGATTTAAAGGGTAATGTAGGATTTAGGACTATAGGATAGGGTTTATAATTTACGGTTAAGGGTTTGTATTTTAAGGTTTTGTATAGTTTATGGTTAGTTTTTTTTTATATTTGAACGTTTTTTAATGTGTTTATGATTTTTGTATCTTTTTTAAGATTTAAAGGGTAATGTAACATTATATGATTTAGGTTAGGGTTTATAGTTTTAGGGTTAAGGGTTTGTAATTTTAAAGTTTTGTATAGTTTATGGTTTATGGTTTAGGTTTTTTATATTTAATTATTTGAACATTTTTTAATGTGTTTAAGATTTTTTTAGCTTTTTTAAGATTTAAAGGGTAATGTAACATTATATGATTTAGGTTAGAGTTTACAGTTTTGGGGTTAAGGGTTTGTATTTTAAGGTTTTGTGGAGTATGGTTTATGGTTTATGTTTTTTTATATTTAATTATTTGAACGTTTTTTTTATGTTTTATGATTTTTGTTGTTTTTTTAAGATTTAAAGGGTAATGTAACTAATGTACGATGTAGGACTTTAGGGTTTATAGTGTTAGGATTTATAGTTTTGGGGGGTTTAGGAGTTTAGGCTTTTAATGGATTTTTTTCAATTGAACCGCGAGTTTATGAACCGGGTTGGTAAACCAATTCATGAACTAGTTTACCTGAACCGGCCGTTCATGAACCAGAGGTTCAACCGCCGGTTCAACCAAGCCTTGAACCGGAACCAGAATCGGCCGGGACCTTGAACCACAGGTCCGATTCCGGTCCGGTTCAGGGTTTGACCGGGTTTGATCCGGTCCGATTCACCGGTTCCAGTTCAGGATTGTCCAGCTCTATCCACGGTGCCATGGCGTCGAGGTGAGCGACGCCCGGCCAAGCGATGGCATTGGTGAGTGCCTGGGCGCGAGCGATGGTGAGTGTCCGGCCAAGGTGTTCTTGATGGCCATACATGTGAGCATGCGCGGGGCTTGTCGCTCACCAGCGTCGTGGCTTGCGAGGGCCCGGTTGACAAGTGAGGCGATGGCTTGAGCCATGGCATGTGCTCGTGCCCTAGTCACTGCGACATCACTCTTGACGAAAAGCATGTCCTCCTCGTCGATGGAGGACAAGGGAGGTTGGCATTCATCAGGGGCCATCGGTGGAGTCTGATTAGTCAATTGGTGAAACCATCAACTGACCAGCGCAACAAAGTTCGTAGGTCGACTATCCGACATCAGGAGAAATCTACACATCTCACCATAAACTAATTGGCTCCGCTATATTGATAATAATATGCATTAGAAAAAAAAATATAACAACAAGAACTGAAATAGTAAATGAAATTCTCTTACCGCGAGAGTGTCGATCGGAGGAGCTGGATGAACAGGCTCGGTCGGGCGATCCTGCCTGGGGGACTTGGGATCCACAAGCACATGAGACACCTTGTCCAACCAATCCAAATAGTCATCAGTAACATCCCAAAACGACGTCGCATGCGGCACGTCCAGCTGGATGAGAGGTTTCGAATCGGCATCCTACGCATCTAAAAGGTCTGGCTGAAAGGCCACTTTGTAGTTCTGGAGCTCTAACTATCGGATGCACCGAATGGGCTGAGGTGGTGCCTGCGGGATCCCCTATACGTATCTGAATTGCATGAGGACCCAGTCCGGAAGGTATGGCTCTTGCACATTAAGACACTGCAGTATGCCTCGGAATCGCAAAGGGGCATACAAGGGTGCATGGACGTCTAATCCGGGCCATGGGGTCCACCGTATCTGTAAGTAAATATGGAATATATAAACTATCTAAATTGAATGTACGTTAGATTATATCAAAAAGACGTCAAATTGAACCATTATAAATTACCTCCTCGTATCTAATGTCGTTTAGGATACGGCGTATGGCGACCAATCACTCTGAATCCTTTCCCTGGGTCGCCTCTTTGTCATCTCTCATGGCTGCCCGAGCGTCCGCCATCGCCTTCAAGTCCATCACATGATGTCCTTGGAAATTGAAAAAGTATGCCCAAATCCAAGCCTGCAATAAAACTTACCCTCAGAAGGATCCCACAACCGCCAATGCCATGCGCCCCGCGACGCGAAGCCTCTCTCAGGTTCCTATACAGAACGGCTAGGACACCTATTCTCCATGCATAGCATCCGGTGATCCCGTGGTCAAAAAGGAACGCCATCCACTTGTGCTTCATAGCATTCGTCAACTTGTCCACCAAGACAGTCGTGCCGAGAAGAGTAAGCAGGTAAAAAGATGCAATGAGTCCCTCGTCCCTCTCAGCGGTATGCATCATGGCACTTAGTCGGGCCGTGAGGAAAGCCAATGGAATACCGCCATTTCTGTACCACCGTGCAATATCGGTCAGCTCGATACCAAATGTTGTGGCAATGAGTTGTCTGACCTCCCCATCATCCATCTCGGAAGTCATGCTCATGCCGTCAATAAGCAACCTGAGAATCTGATGCACATCGTGCAATGTGATCATTACCTCCCCCACGGGAAATGGAACGAGTTCGTCTCGGGGTGCCATCGCTCGACAAATGCCGAAATCAGGCAAGCGTCCATCCTCCCGTACTCAAGCGACCCCAGAGAAGTGATGTCGTTGCACTGTGCAATTTCCCACCACGTATCTGGACCCTCTATAATGTGCTCCTCGAGATCTTCATAGTGTCCCTTTCGGACGTGAACCTATAGAACCTTCCTCGTCTGAAACAAAAAACTAATTATCAATATAAGTTAGACTAAATATGGAAAAAAGAAATATGTAATGGTAAAAATAAAATACGTACCAAATCTTGCTCGGCCTGGCGGCACTGACATCCTCTAAGAGGAGCATCCCTGGTAGGTACATCCTCAGCAACAACATCCTCGACAGGAGCATCCCCAGTTGAAGCCCATCCTCCGTGTCCCCTCATGTGTCGCCTACTGCATGACCTAGCCGAAGGGGCAGCGGGATCGAGCGGTACAGCGGGAGCCTCCGCAACAGCAGCCGACTGGAGATCGGTCAGCTCCCATATCGCCTTCGCGATACGGGTCGGGTAGCTGACAAGGAGGGTAGGTATTCGTGGCCCTTTTGGCATTCCAAGAAGAGGTCCCTAAAATGGGACCTAGTGCAATATCCGATGTAGGAGCTGGTGCGGTCTCCAGTGCGGGAACGGGATCCGGAACTAGCTCAAAAACGGGAAGGGGAGAGGAAACTGGAGTCAAAATCTGGCCGGAAGTAGTAGGGGGAGCGTCATCCATCCCTAAATCCTCAGCCGTCATAAAGGATCAAAAGACTCCAAATAATCCAGATCCAAGTCGTCCCCATCATCATCATCCGACGTATCACGGGGAGAAGTCATGGCGTGGACGTCCTCCATGACCATATCATCGTAGGCGGGTGATGACGACGGTTGCGCAATGTCTAAAATCTCGCTGCTAACAAGCGTCGCGCGCTGACTTGCCGACGCTATCACACCACTCCGACTCGAACGTCGCTTCGGCGTCGGATTTTTCACCGACAACGAAGAAAAAAAATTTGGTACAAGCTAAAATTACATATTATTAAGATACATTAGATTCATTTAATTAATTTATTATAATTTAAGTTTAATTATTAAATTTATTCTATTTTTTCTAATTTATTACAAGCTATAAAATTTATCTAATTTATAATTTACTTATTCAAATTATTCTAATTTTAACAACTTTATTCTATTTTTTTTCAAATTTATTACAAATTACAATTTAACTAATTTATAATATATAAGTTTTATCAATTATTTATTTAATTTTTTCTAATTTTATTTCTAATTTTTTCCACTTTATTCTAATTTAATTATACAACTATTTCTAAACTAATTTTTAAAATAATTATAATTCTTAAACTAATTCCAATTCTAATTTATAAGGCATCTAAAACCTAAACTAATTACAAATCTAAATCCATATCTATTTTACAAAATATAATTAAATTAGAAAATTACATACCGCTTGGCTTCCCCACAGACGAGTAACTGGTGGGGTCTCGACGTCGTCCCTTATTTGTACAGGAGTCGCAGCATCGTCGACGACTGCACTCGTAGGCATGCCTCGACACCGTGCCCCATCTCGGGTCCGGGTGGCATTCGGTATGATAATCCTGCCACCGTATTCGGCCTTACGCCTCCCTCCACCACGGTAAACCCAAACCTCCACACTACCTCCTCTGGCCGCCTCCTCTACCACCTCCGAGTCATCGCCGCCAGCCACCGCCTTCACCGTCGATAGCCACTGCCCCCGACCCGCCGTCGATCTCCATCGCCTCTACCACCTCCAAACCACCACCAACTACCTCCGTCGGCTTCTCTGCAGAACCGCCCGCCACCGCCGGCTTCTCTACTGAACCGCCCGCCTCCCCCGGATTCGCGCTGGTCACCGACACCGCTATTGGATTCGAGCCGGCCACCGTCACCACCATCAGAATTGTGCCGCCAAGGTCGTCGTCATTGGAACCGCCTGCCACCATGCCCTTCATTGTCGTCGCTGATTTTTGAGAAGAGAGGAGCGACGTCGAGAGGGAAAGAAAAGAGAGGAAGAAGACGATGCGCCTCGTGCGCTGGCATTTACCCTAAGGTGGTACGTTAACGGGAGGCGTACCATTTGGTGAGCCATTTGAGGGTGTGCCAAATGGGCCTTTAATTGGAACAACCCTTAAAAGTCCAATTAAAGGCCCATAAGTTTCGTATGCCTTACACTGGCGTGCCAATGTTTAATCTTTTTTGGTACGCTTACGTTTGGCGTACCAATTTTACTACTTTTTTGTAAAAGAGTACCCCTATGCCTGTACACTTAATTGAGACGCACCAAAGTGCATGCGAAAAGATAAAAATATGCATGTATATAAGGTCTGCCTTGTTCAAATTATGGTTTTGGATTCAAAATTTCTCATGATATCCAGTTCCTCGAGCATATCCTCTTCATAGCAATTTGTTTCATTTAATCTATGTTTTCATGCATTTGGTGAACGTTATAAGTCATTTTTTGTTACCAAAATAACAAATGGTGATAAATAAACTTCACATTTGACATTTCCTAAAAAATTGCCAGTTATTAGTTGTTTATTGTACCGACTAACCTTTTTTTAGTGGTTATATATGACATATCAAGCATATCTTTTTTAGACCATCGAGTGAAGTAAAAAATGAAAAAAAAAATTGTAGCTGAATCTTAATGTAAATGTTGTATGGATTTAGATTTTGTTTGTTGAAATAGAAGTTGGAGCTGAATGAATAGCTGGAATTGGAACTAGAGCTAAATGATTAGCTGGAGTTGGATTTATTAGCTTAATTAATAAAAAAAAGTAATTTCTCATATTCTAAAGCCTAGCCTCCCCTCATTCACAAAATTGACTTGAGTGTCGAAGTTGAAATGGGGGAAAACTCCGCCTTTGACCTTTCTTTATGTTCACAGGGCACCGGAACGGGGATCTAAAGGATAACGTTCGTCGGAATTGTGGGTTCTCGTCGTCGTCATCCATTTATTGTGATACAGATTTATGCTACCGCGATTGGCGCCGTCTTTGGAAAATGAAATCGATATTGAGAACCCAATGTCGACGAGTTATAGGGGCCCGTAAGCTTGATGTGGCTAAAACCTACCCACAAGCGTATAGGGTCAATTGTAGCTTTTCAAGTGTCGATCCCACAGAGACCAATGTAATATTAATTGAAATGCTACCAGTGTACTAGGCCAGAAAATAGGGAATATGATAGAAATCTATAATTAAGCTAAAACTAAGAAGCAAATAAAAGGGATAAAATATATGGGATAAATGTGTCTAAGGTTAAGGATCACCGCAACAATGCTTCAGTAAATAAAATCAAACTCTGCCTGAATCTAATCCAAGTAATTGAAGGTAAGTCATCTAAGGTAATCCACTAACTCCTCTCGGACGATAATAGAGGTGTCTGAACTAAACTAACAATCGCTCTCGTGCAGAGCTAATCTCATTCAAACCTATTAATGCACTTAGAGTCTAGAAATAAACTGAAATAACATTCGCTCTCGCGTTCCGCTAAATCAACTCAAACCTAGAACATCTATGATGACTTAGTATCCTCAAGAGTAATTAAAATGCTCTCGCACAAATAACACTCAGGTTCGATTCCTAGGGATCTAGTAGAAATTATCACCTTTCGGTCTCAAACTCTACCTGATTACTTACTAGTGTTTTCACCTCTCGGTCTCAAACCCTAATAAGTTCCAATTCGCATAAGTTACTATAGGCATAAAGCATCTAGGAATGAATCAAATACTATTTCAATTCAGAAAAAGATAATAATTTTATTCACATACACATTGATCGGATCACCATAACCTTAGAACTAGGAATTTAGCTATGCATGATCGAAGACATCAATAGATTTAAACTAGCCATCAACATATATGAATTACTCAATAAAAATTGGAGATAAGAAAACTTATTCTCAATGATAAAATATAATCCAAATTGATCAAGGCTAGAACGATAATACCGTCTTCCAATCAAACAAAGCGGATCAAAATTCCTCTTTGAAATCATGTCCCTCTACGTACGGCTGTCTTGCTAAAAACAAGAAGCTCAAAACTAAAGAAAACCTAAACTACGGCTACGTAAGAAAAAGAAATGAAACTCTCCCCCCCCCCCCCCCTAAAGCTACGTAACTCCCTCGTGGTTGCGCGCTTGTGGTGGGCCGACCCATTTGAAATTCTAAATTGAGAGCTAATAGCTTGGGCCGTGGTCCAAACCAGTCCATTTCACATGCATGCATTCATGTAGCCGAGAGTTGACATTTGCACAATTTGAGCCTTGGCCAATTCTTCCATTAAAATAGACCAAAAATGCCTGAAATATATAAAAGCACGAGTGTAGACTCCGAATACAAAATAATGCAAATTTAATTAATAAAAATATAAAATATGCATGCAAATGACCTATTATAATATGCAACTAGACTCTTAAAATACGTACAAAATGGATGTTATCATTGCTTCCATTGAAGGAGTATCGAAATAATGTTATAGCCATCGTCCCTAAACTTAGTCGGGCCGTGAAGAAAGCCAATGGAATACCGCCATTTCTGTACCACCGTGCAATATCGATCAGCTCGATACCAAATGTTGTGGCAATGAGTTGTCTGACCTCCCCGTCATCCATCCTGGAAGTCATGTTCATGTCGTCAATGGGAAACCCGAGAATCTGATGCACATCGTGCAATGTGATCATTACCTCCCCCCACGGGAAATGGAACGAGTTCGTCTCGAGGTGCCATCGCTCGACAAATGCCAAAATCAGGCAAGCGTCCATCATCTCGTACTAAAGCGACCCCAGAGAAGTGATGCCGTTGCACTGTGCAATTTTCCACCACGTATTCGGGCCCTCTTTAATGTGCTCCTCGAGGTCTTCATGCCTTCCGGACGTGCACCTATAGAACCTTCCTCGTCTGAAACAAAAAATTAATTATCAGTATAAGTTAGACTAAATATGGAAAAAATAAATATGTAATGGTAAAAATAAAATACGTACCAAATCTTGTTCGGCCTGGCGGCGCTGACGTCCTCTAAGAGGAGCATCCCCGGTAGGTGCATCCTCAGCAGCAGCATCCTCGACAGGAGCATCCCCAGCTGAAGCATGTCCTTCGCGTCCCCTCATGTGTTGCCTACCGCATGCCCTAGCCAAAGGGGCAGCGGGATCGAGCGGTGCTGCAGGAGCCTCCACAACAGCAGCCGGTTGGAGATCGGTCAGCTCCCATATCGCCTTCGTGATATGGGTCGGGTAGCTGACAAGGAGGGTAGGTATTCGTGGCCCTCCTGGCATCCAAGAAGCGGTCCCTAAAATGGAACCTGGTGCAATATCCGATGTAGGAGCTGGTGTTGTCTCCAGTGCAGGTACGGGATCCGGAACTGGCTCAAAAACGGGAAGGGGAGAGGAAACTGGAGTCAAAATCTGGTCGGAAGTAGTAGGGGGCGTCATCCATCCCCAAATACTTAGCCGTCATAAAGGATCAAAAGACTCCACATAATCCCGATCCAAGTCGTCCCCATCATCATCATCCGACGTATCACGGGGAGAAGTCGTGACGTGGACGTCCTCCATGACCATATCATCGTGGGCGGGTGATGACGACGGTTGCACAACGTCTAAAATCTTGCTGCTAACAAGCGTCGCGCGCTGACGTGCCGACGCTATCACACCATGTCTCCGACTCGAACGTCGCTTCGGCGTCGGATTTCTCACCGACAACGAAAAAAATTAATCTGGTACAAGCTAAAATTACATATTATTAAGATACATTAGATTCATTTAAATAATTTATTATATTTTAAGTTTAATTATTAAATTTATTCTAATTTATTCTATTTTTTCTAATTTATTACAATCTACAAAATTTATCTAGTTTATAATTTACTTATTCAATTTATTCTAATTTTTACAATTTATTTCTATTTTTTTCAAATTTATTACAAATTACAATTTATCTAATTTATAATATATAAGTTTATCAATTATTTATTTAATTATTCTAATTTTATTTCTAATTTTTTCCACTTTATTCTACTTTAATTATACAACTATTTCTAAACTAATTTTTAAAATAATTATAATTCTTAAACTAATTCCAATTCTAATTTATAAGGCATCTAAAACCTAAACTAATTACAAATCTAAATCCATATCTATTTTACAAAATATAATTAAATTAGAAAATTACATACCGCTTGGCTTCCCCACAGACGAGTAACTGGTGGGGTCTTGACGTCGTCCCCTATTTGTGCAAGAGTCGTAGCATCGTCGACGACCGCACTCGTAGGCATGCCTCGACATCATGCCCCATCTCGGGTCTGAGTGGCATTCGGTACGATAATCCTGCCACCGTATTCGGCCCTACGCCTCCCTCCACCACGGTAAACCCGAACCTCCACACCACCTCCTCTGGCCGCCTCCTCCACCACCTCTGAGTCATCGCCGCCAGCCACCGCCTTCACCGTCGATAGCCACTACCCCTGACCCGTCGTCGATCGCCATCGCCTCTACCACCTCCAAACCACCACCAACCACCTCCGTCGGCTTCTCTGTAGAACCGCCCGCCACCGCCGGCTTCTCTGCTGAACCTCCCTCCTCCCCCGGATTCGCGCTGGCCACCGACACCGCTATTGGATTCGATTCGGCCACCGTCACCACCATCAGAATTGCACCGCCAAGGTCGTCGTCATTGGAACCGTCTGCCACCGTGCCCTCCATTGTCGTCGTTGATTTCTGAGAAGAGAGGAGCAACGTCGAGAGGGAAAGAAAAAAGAGAGGAAGAAGACGATACGCCTCGCGCGCTGGCATTTACCCTAAGGTGGTACGTTAACGGAAGGCGTACTATTTGGTGAGCCATTTGAAGGCGTGCCAAATGGGCCTTTAATTGGCACAACCCTTAAAAGTCCAATTAAAAGCCCATAAGTTTTGTACGCCTTATACTGGCGTGCCAATGTTTAATCTTTTTTGGTACGCTTACGTTTGACGTACCAATTTTACCATTTTTTTTGTCAAAGAATACCCCTATGCGTGTACGCTTAATTGAGACGCACCAAAGTGCGTGCGAAAAGATAAAAATTTGCATGTATATAAGGTCTGCCTTGTTCAAATTATGGTTTTGGATTCAAAATTTCTCATGATATCCAGTTCCTCGAGCATATCCACTTCATAGCAATTTGTTTCATTTAATCTATGTTTTCATGCATTTGGTGAACGTTATAAGTCATTTTTTGTTACCAAAATAACAAATGGTGATAATTAAATTTCACATTTGACATTTCCTAAAAAATTGCCAATTATCAGTTTTTTATTGTACCAACTAACCTTTTTTTAGTGCTTATATATGACATATCAAGCATATCTTTTTTAGAGCATAGAGTGAAGTAAAAAATGGAGAAAAAAAAAAGAATTGTAGTTGAATCTTAATGTAAATGTTGTATGGATTTAGACTTCGTTTGTTGAAATAGAAGATGTAGCTGAATGAGTAGCTGAAATTGGAGCTAGAGCTAAATGATTAGTGTTGGACCTGGCATCCCCGGAGAAGACGAGTCGGGAGAATCGAGCCCAAGTCCACTACAGATCAGAAGAACAAAGGAAAAGCCCAGAGGAGGCGACGCGACTTCACTGGTCGAATGCCCTCCGACAGGATCGCGAGAATCTCGCCATGCATTAAATGACCAGATCACGCAACGGCCACGACATTTAAGCCACCGTAATTACAGAGATTTAATGGCATAATCTTCACCATTACTCCCAACATTGAAGATAAAATATATGGCAAAAAATATAATGGTAACAAAGAAAAAGGACTTACCATTTTTGGACGACGAGGAAGATAAGGCGAGATGACACACAATTACGCTGAGGACACAAGCATTATGGCTCACAAACGGATCAGAACAACACTTATGCTCCCCGCCTAGCTCTCTAGCAATCATCTGCACTTACTCTCCACCGGTCGCCACCTAAAATTCATCGGTCGAGTCATACACGACCACTCGGTCTAAACTACGATAAGTTGTATCTCGATTCGATCCGATCAATACATTATCTAATAAAATCATCTCGCTATTCTACATTTACTCTTTGCTTGTCAATTATCTGCTTGGTTTGGATTGTTTTCTATCACCCTATCGACTAGTTACCCCGTCTAAGGCGATTTAGGTCGTCCGATCTTTTCGCCCCAAAACAATTTGGCGCCCACCGTGGGGCAACTTGCCGATCACCCTTCCGAAACTTTCCAACCATGACTATTGACCCACCTACCAACAATCAAGAACCACGTCTCGAAGACGGAACCCAAGATGCAGCAATCACAACCGAAAATCCTACCACAACCCAGTTCCAAGAACTTTCCCAAAAAATGGCCACCCTTCAAGAGGAACTAGCCCAGCAACGCCAAAAGACCGAAGCCCTAGCCTCTTTGTCAACCCAATCTGAAGTCGAGATCGCGCAACTAACTCGTGAAAATGATTCTCTTAAGTCGCAGGTACAGTCAGTGGCTTCAGGATCTAGGAACGTGCCTGTCCACGGCGGCACCCGAACACGCCTCGACATGGACAACATCGAGCCGACGCCTCCGAGCATACGACGTCCTGGACACACTGAGGGTACGTCTCGAACTCCTTTCGCTAGTCCATTTTCGACTAACCATGTCACCTTTTCCACACCGATCGGGTCTGTTGGGACCCGAATCGATGAACCACAGGTTACCAATCCGCCAGATGTCCTGGCTCTTTTCCAACAGACGTTCGATAGACACATGAAGACGATCGACGATCGCTTCAACAGGCTCCCAGGAGTCCCGCAACCAATCGAGAGGGAAACGTCCGGCGGATTCGAAGAATCCCCGTTCGTCGAAGAAATCGCAAGGGTCGAGATCCCCAAGAAGTTCCATCTCCCCAACATGGCGACGTTCGACGGCACCACCGATCCAGATGACCATATCTCTCTCTATAAACAAAAACTAATGGCTGCATCTGTTTCAAGGGAGAGCCACGAGGCAGTCATGTGCAAAAGCTTTGGCACAACCCTCGCGGGTCCCGTACTAACATGGTTTATGCGTTTGCCTCAGGGAATGATTACATCCTTTGCGGATCTGGTCAACTCTTTCAAGAGTCAATTCGCCAACAGTCAGAGGCTCGAAAGACAATCAAGTGACCTCTACTGAGTCACACAAAGGTATAACGAACCCCTTCGGAATTATCTTAACAGGTACAATAAGGAGAAAGTGGCAATTCCCCACTGTGATGTCACAACCTCCATCGAAGCCTTCCGACAAGGCTTGGTCAAAGACAACAATCTCTACGACGAGATTACCAAGTACCCATGCAAAAAATTTTGAAGATGTCCAGGCCAAAACCATGGCCGAGGTAAGATTGGAAGAGGACCGTGAGTCGCATAAAGCCTCACGCGGACCCGATCCATCCGACCGTAAACATCCCTCCGACAACCGTCGAGACAGACGATCTCATCCCTATTCTCGTAATCGAAACGAACCAAATCAGGTAAACTCTTTCCAAGACAGGTCATAGGAATGGAGAGACGGTCCGGCGTTTCCTCCTAGGGTCCAGTCTTATAATTTCAATGTTTCCGTGTCGGAGCTCGTCAAGAGTTTCGACAAATATGGAAAAGAGGTAAGATGGCCCCGAAAGAGCGACCGACCGGATGTCAAGAAGGACATGAGTCGATGGTGCGAATTCCACGGCGACCACGGTCATTCGACCGACGAGTGCATCGCCCTACGAAAGGAAGTCGCTAGGCTGCTCTCACAGGGGCTCCTGCGCGACGTAATCTCGGAGCGGGCAAAGGCTACCATGGAACGCCGAGATCAGGTAAAACAGAACAAACCCCCATCTCTCGTCCATACAAAAGTTGTCAATACCATTTCAGGTGGATCGGATATATGTGGAAACACATACTCCGTGGCTAAGCGACACGCTAGGGAAAGCAAGGGCGACAAGCCCGAGGCATCGGAATTCATGCCAAGGAGGACATCTAACCTTCCGACGGTCACATTCGACGAATCCGATTCCGACGGGTCGGATAGTCACCACGATGGTCTGGTAATCTCTTTGTCTATTGGTAATTGTTTAATACGGAGAGTACTAATCGATACAGGGAGTTCGACGAACCTCTTGACCCTTGACGCTCTTAAAGAAATGGGTCTGAATGAGAATGACCTAATCAAGAAGTCGACCCCACTGGTCGGGTTCAGCGGTGAGGTTAAGCATACGACTGGTGAAATCATTCTAACCATATACGCTGGAGGAATTAACCAACAGGTGAAATTCTTAGTCCTAGACTGTCCATCTCCCTATAATTGTATTCTTGGCAGGCCATGGATACACGCTATGAAGGCAGTACCTTCAACGTATCATCAAGTCATCAAATTCCCCACTGAATGGGGAGTCCAAGAGATCAAAGGAGATCAAAGGACCGCAAAAGAATGCTACGTCGCTTCCATGAAGAGCGCAGTCAAACACAAGACCGCATAGCAACCACAGAGTGACGAAGGGCCTAGTCGGTATGTCGAACCAGAAATGGAAAAACTCGATGAAATTTCACTAGACCCTTCAAAGCCAAACCAAACGGTAAGGGTCGGGTCGGACTTGGACGATTTGACCAGACAACAACTTCTTGACTTTCTCAGGGCCAATGCCGACTGTTTCGCATGATCGCATGAGGATATGGTCGGAATATCTCCAAACGTTATTACTCATAAATTAAATGTGGATCCATCTCATCCCCCTGTCAAGCAAAAATGCAGGAAGTTCGCCCCCGAGCGGAACAAGATAGTCGACGATGAAGTCAAAAGCTTATTGGAAATAGGAAAGATCAGGGTGGTCCACTATCCTGAATGGCTAGCCAACGTGGCCGTAGTCTAGAAGAAGAATGGCAAATGGAGAGTCTGCATCGACTTCACAGACCTCAACAAGGCTTGTCCCAAGGACTCGTTCCCTCTACCCCATATCGACGCCATGGTCGATGCCACAGCGGGGCATCGAATGCCAGAGGATCGGGGCTAGGGGTCGTGCTAAAATCGCCACAAGGAGACAAGATAGCTCAAGATGTCAGATGTGAGTGGGATGCGACTAACAACGAAGCTGAATACGAAGCGCTCATATTCGGACTCATCCTGGCTCGCAACCTAGGGGTCCGAGAGATCGAAGTCGTTTGCGACTCTCTGCTAGTCGTAAACCAGATACAAGGGGCGTATAATGCCAAGGACGCCAGAATGATAGCCTACCTGGAGGTAGCCAAGAAACTGATCGGACAATTCCAAACATTCAACATCAGACAAGTGCCCAGGGATCTTAACTCCCAAGCTGACGCACTCGCTAATCTAGGATCCATCCTAGACCCGAAGGAATTTCCACACATACCACTGGCCCACATCATGACGCCAGCCGTCCCAAGGACATCCGTCGAGTCAACAGCATCGCTTGAAGAACTCGTCGCCATGGAAATAGGCGACCGACCAGAAGAAGACATTGTCGACACCAATGATGACTGGATACTACCTTACATTAGATGGTTGAAAGACGGCATTCTACCCGACGACAAGACAGGAGCAAAAAGGCTCAAGGTACAAGCACTCTCTTACGATATCATAGATACCATCTTGTACAAAAGGTCTGTTACAGGACTACTCCTACGATGCCTCAAGACTCCAGAAGTCGGACGTATCTTGCAATCGTTGCACGAAGGGGAGTGTGGCAACCACACCGGTGGATGAAGCCTCTCGGGTAAAGCCCTACGAAACGGGTACTATTGGCCAACGATGAACAAAGATGACATGGAATACACCAAAAGATGTGACGCCTGTCAGCGACACGCACCCATCCATCATCAGCCTTCGGAGCTCCTCCATCCGACCCTAGCTCCATGGCCCTTTATGAGATGGGGAATGGACATCGTCGGAAAGCTCCCCCCCGTGTCGGGTCAAAGAGTCTTCTTCCTTGCCATGACGGACTACTTCTCTAAATGGATCGAAGCCGAAGCCTACAGAGAGGTAAAAGATCAACACGTCATTTCATTCATAAAACGCAATATCTTGTGCAGATTTGGCATCCCGTCAGAAATCGTATGCGACAACGGCTCCCAATTCATCAGTCATAAGACTCGAGCCTTTTGCGATCAATGGAACATCAAGTTGGTCACATCCACACCTCGATATCCGCAATCCAACGGACAAGCCGAATCCAGCAACAAGATCATCATCAACAACCTCAAGAAACGCCTCACAGGGGCTAAAGGCAAATGGGCAGACAAACTCCCACTTATTCTCTGGTCCGACAGGACTACTCCAAAGAATGCGACCGGGCAATCGCCTTTCTCTCTCGTCTACGGGAGCGAGGCGGTCATCCCGGCTGAGTTACTGGTTCCGACCGCTTGCTGCAACCTTCAGACAAATGAACAGAACGCATCGAATTAACACACAATCTGGACACAGCGGACGAGATCAGGGAGAAAGCCCGAATCAGGATGGTCAGGTTCCAACAACAGGTCGCAAGGAGCTACAACAAGAACGTTTGAATCAAGGCATTCAAGGTCGGAGACTGGGTCCTAAGGAAAACTTTCCAGAACACCAAGAACCCATTCGACGGAAAGCTAGCACCGCAACGGGAAGGACCCTACTTGATCACCGAAGTGGTCGGACAGGGAGCATATCAGTTAAAGGATAAAGACGGACAACCGATCCCGAGGAGTTGGAACGTAGCACATCTAAAACTCTACCATTTCTGAACCAATGAGGTAAAACATCACACAAATCTTATATCTCGCATATACATTGCTATCTGTCGTATACAAATCGCATTCCATCGCATATACACTGCTACCTGTCGCATACATACCGCATGCTATCGCATGTACATCGCTATCTTCTTTTACATGTCATCATCTGACACTAAGCGAGGACTTCCTCTTTACAAAAACACAAATGCAGAACAGCATTTACATTGGATCCTGTCATCCGCAAAAAAGCGCTTACATTACATTACACGATCGATCGGAACACGGGGAGATGACAACACAGGCACGTCGGCACACCGCCCGCCTTACACAAAACATAAGGTACAACACCTTATTACATTTACGCAATAAAACATATTGCTTACCTCCCCAGCATAATGTCATGACTAACACATACACAAACACATCACAGGCCTGCTCTACATACATACACACGGTGAAACCCCACTCGACGGAGCATACGGGTGAAACCGACATACACGAAATACAAAACGTCGTCGACAACTTCCTTGAAGGTCCGACGAACATGTACGAAACAAACAAGCATACGATTCTATATGTAAAAATACAATTGCATCGAAATAAAAGCATTTTCATACAAATACGTGACCCGCAATGGTGGACAAGTCGCCAAAACACATTGTCAGCCTACACATCTGTAAGACTTTAACGACAGTCATTCAGAAATATCCTGTGACCCGCGATGGTAGATGGGTCGCCAAAACACATAATATTCAAACACATACACAGGTGGGGCAAACAAAGTCGTACTACGCAAAGAAAACAAATCAAGCGTCGGGGGCAATGGCATTACCTTCCGCAGGGGCTGGCTCTAGAGAAGCTATCTCGTTAGTCGGCTCGACATCGCCGGGATGGGCCTCGTCCTCATCGGCGCCTTCATCCACGGCCTCTTCTCCGATGCTGGCCAAGCAAAATAGCTCCTAACCAGGATCGCCCTTTGGGAACATGGAGTCCAGAGTCTCCTTCTCCGCTTTCAGGTCCCAGAGCTCATGCTTGCCCTCGTTGAACTCTTCGATCATCTCGATGCGCGACTTCACAGCATAAAAGGCCCCAACATCGCCAGCAATCTGGCCATCGGCAATCCGAGCCCGCTTCACCTCCTCCTCAACGCCTGATCGGCACTCTTCAAACCCCTTCCGCCTTGCGACCAGCTCTTCTTGACAACTCTTCAGCTCCCTGGTGAGGCGACGCTCAGTCTCACGGCAGCGACTCTCCGCTCCCTCCAGCTTGGTCCTTAAAGACGCAAGGTCGGACTCTGACCTAGCAGCCCTGTCCTCGGCCTTGACAAGCATCGCCTGAACACCGGAGTAAGCTCCCAAGAAATACTGGAAGGCCTGACAGAAAGACACACGACAACACAAAAACACAATCAAGAAACGCGGTCGAGCAAAAAGAAACATAAAAACAAGAACAAAGGGCAACTCACCCTCCACGCGGAGCATCCCGCTTCACCAATGCAGTCTAGAGGGGAGACATCCTTAACTTCCGACTTCAAAGTCGGGTCTTGAGCGCGAAAAAGGTCGGCGATCGACTGTCCGACGGCACCGATCTTGCCGACCCCCTCAGCGGTCGCACTCTTCTTCCTAGGGATGTCCTCCACCTTGACGTCTTCAGGGCGAGCGCTCGCCTTCCTCTTAGAGCCAGTCTTGACTGGAACCGTCAGATCCACCAGATCTGGTTTGCTTAATGCGGCTTTGGCCACCGCCTTCCTCTGCTCGATCAGACTTTTCCCTGACGCCACCCTCAAACGAGCACTCGATCGACCACCAAGGGAACCTGACACGACAGAACAACAGAAAGGGAGAAATCCTAAAGTACACGACAAAGCGAAAAACAGTAAAAGACGCCTAGAGTCAAGAACCTACCTTTTGCACGAGAAGATGAGACATTCGACATGTCGTCTTGAGAGGCAGGGGTCGTCGACAGCATGTTGACGTTCACAAACTTTCTTTCAGACGCGGGAATTTCAAGGACAATCTTCGACAAGCCTTTCGACCGGCTACTCACTTCTAGATCTTCTGGTTCGGGGACTACAAAAAGGAAAAGTTAAAGCAAGAGTTAAGACACATAAAATACGCGAAAGAGAAGACAAATACATACTATCAATTCGCCACTCCGTCAACAAAAACGGACACTCTCCCTCCTTCTCCAAAGAAGAACGTTCGACAATAAAGAACTTCGACCCCCATCTGCGGTCGTTGACATCAGGGCTCTGCACCAAGGGCTTCCGACCATGTCGGATACGCAACTGAACGCGACAGGAACTCTTCGACCCAATAAAGAAGTTATACCACAGAGCGTCAAAATCAAAATTGGCCCCAGTTTGAACATTCACAAGGTCTAAAACCCTAAGAACTCTCCACGCCTGAGGCATTACTTGACATGGCGCCAGCGCCAAAGTGGCTAAAAAATCTCTAACAAGGGGAGAGAAAGGAAATGTGTGCCCTATTCTAAACGGGTATGCGTAGAAGCAAATCCATCCCTCATAACGCGCATCGGCCCTCTCGTCTGGATGAGGCAACCTGGCGACCATCTCCGGTGGAAAGCCCCTGACTTGGAGAACTTGATCCAGCTCCGCCTGGGACAAAGTGCTAGTCAATGCATCCGACTCCTTCAAAATGAAACGAGGAGGAGTTTCGCCTTCACGAGAATCGGAAAGAGTCTTCGACGACTCAGAAGACTCGATGGAAACCATTTCGAGAATGGAAAGAGAGAGAGAGATCAAAGAGCTATGACTAGAGAAATTAGAAAACTATGGCGAGAGAGACCGAGAAGCTTACCAGAAGAAACTTGCAAAGGAAGATGGGATGAAGACTAATCGATTCCCTCTGCTCCGAATTTATGGAGGGAAGTGAAGATTTGCATAGGCGTCGCATCATGCCCCGATCACGCGCCACGTAGCCCTGAGCAAACGCGCCAAAAAAGGATGGTGGAGATCGTGTTTTCGGCAGTTGCCTAGGATTTCACTTTCCTTGCTAAAACCAAAAGCCCAAGGCAACTTGGGGCTATTGTTGGGCCTGGCATCCCCGGAGAAGACGAGTCGGGAGAATCGAGCCCAAGCCCACTGCAGATCGGAAGAACAAAGGAAAAGCCCAGAGGAGGCGACGAGACTTCACTGGTCGAATGCCCTCCGACAGGATCGCGAGAATCTCGCCATGCATTAAATGACCAGATCACGCAACGGCCACGACATTTAAGCCACCGTAATTACAGAGATTTAATGGCATAATCTTCACCATTACTCCCAGCATTGAAGATAAAATATATGGCAAAAAATATAACGGTAACAAAGAAAAAGGACTTACCATTTTTGGACGACGAGGAAGATAAGGCGAGAGGACACACAATTACGCTGAGGACACAAGCATTCTGGCTCACAAACGGATCAGAACAACACTTACGCTCCCCGCCTAGCTCTCTAGAAATCATATGCGCTTACTCTCCACCGGTCGCCACCTAAAAGTCATCGGTCGAGTCCTACACGACCACTCGGTCTAAACTACGATAAGTTGTATCTCGATTCGATCCGATCAATACATTATCTAATAAAATCATCTCGCTATTCTATATTTACTCTTTGCTTGTCAATTATCTGCTTGGTTTGGATTGTTTTCTATCACCTGATCGACTAGTTACCCCGTCTAAGGCGATTTAGGTCGTCCGATCTTTTTGCCCCAAAACAATTAGCTGGAGTTGGATTTATTAGCTTAATTATTAAAAAAAAGTAATTTCTCATATTCTAAAGCATAGCCTCCGCTCATTTACAAAACTGACTTGAGGGTCGGAGGTGAAACGGGGGAAAACTCCGCCTTTGACCTTTCTTTATGTTCACAGGGCACCGGAACGGGGATCTAAAGGATAACGTTCGTCGAAATTGTGAGAAATACAATTGTGCTAGAGGAGTTGATATGCCTTGGGAGAAATACAATTGTGCTAGAGGAGTTGTTCGTTGGCCGAGCTGATGTTTCAAAGAAAGATTTAGATGGGTTTTTACTCACTCATGGCCAAGGAGTCAAATTTCAAGCCCGAACTTAACTCGATTGGTAAATTATTGTGATTATTCATTCTATTAAAGTCCTTTAGTTATTGCAAAAAATGCTTAGATTAGTTTGATTTGATTATTATATGATTATTATATATTTATATCATGTAGGTACAAACTTTGGTATAAATGCTGGAGCAAATCGCTAATTAACGCGAGGCGTAGAATCTTAACGACCAAGATCGTAAACCTAAAGAAAGTGAAATTCAAATGCTGGATATCAAGGGTCGATAATTGTGGCGCTGAAATTAATGTCTAGGGCATCTAAGGTCCTCAAAATATGATTGAACAGCGACAACGATAAACATAATGGACACACAACTAGTCCTACAGAGTTTGCTCAAAAATCTTGCGCACCAAGCCAAACAGAGCATCTCAATCCAAGCACAAACGATATTAAAACTTGCCACAGCTAAGATGTCAATTCCACTGTTTTATTTTCTTATTTCTATGTCATGAGAATATAAATGCAATGAAAGCACTCTTTTTCTAGAAATGATCTATTAGTTACAAACAGCTTAGGTGACCTCAAGATAGCCACTTATGGTCAACAAATAGCCACTATGGCCAACAATTAGCCACTTATGGTCAACAAATAGCCACTATGGCCAACAACTAGCCACTTATGGCAAACAACTAGCCACGTATGGCAAACAAATAGCCACTTATGGCCAACAACTACCCACTTATGGCCAACAACTACCCACTTATGGCCAACAAGTAGCCACTTATGGCCAACAACTAGCCACATATGGCCAACAATTACCCACATATGGCCAACACCAACAACTAGCCACTTATGGCCAACAAATAGCCACTTATAGCCAACAACTAGCCACTTATGGCCAACAACTAGCCAGTTATGGCCAATTACTAGCCTATGGGCCGCGGGGGCACGAGCTGCCATCAGTTTTATTTCTATTTGCCTACGGGCCACATGAGCATGAGTTGCCATCTTCATTCTATTAGCCTTCGGACCACATGAACACGAGCTATCATCAGTCTTATTTCTATTAGCCTACGGGCCACAACGGCACACGCTTT
This sequence comes from Rheum nobile, assembly GCA_027886185.1. Taxonomy (NCBI): domain Eukaryota; kingdom Viridiplantae; phylum Streptophyta; class Magnoliopsida; order Caryophyllales; family Polygonaceae; genus Rheum; species Rheum nobile. The sequence goes on along the minus strand of WOAB01000025.1, from coordinate 5,392,233 downwards.
CATGTATACTAGAGCACAAGCTGCTAGCTCCCCAAGTGATGTGAAATCAAATAGACATCGACTGTCAACCCAGAAGAGATTTCAAGCGCAATCTGACCCAACGCATAAACCCCGGGGCACGTTAGAACGAGCCAAGAAAGCACAGAGTGTGCGAGTCGTTATGCAATGTAATGATAGGCTACATTTATGCTCAACCCGATTGGAATATTACAACAATCAGCTACCTCAACCATAATTGGTGATTAAGGAACCTGAGGGGAATTTTTAGAGGTAAAATTATGCAATTATTTAATTAAATATTAATGATAATAATTATCTTCTTTTATTTATATCAAGCCCATTAAGAAAGATAGGCCCATGACTCCAGTACTAAGTAAGGTATTTAATACCCTCTTGAAACCCTAACCAGGGAGAGATTCTCATTCAATTCTCATATTCTAAACCCTAGCATCCCCTCATTCACAAGACTCACTTGAGTGTCAGAAGTGAAACGGGGAAACAGCCCCGCCTTTGGCCTTTCTTTATGTTCGTATGGCACCGGAACGGGGATCTGATGACCGACATTCGTCGGAGTTGTGGGTTCTCGTCGTCTGCGTCATCAATTTATTGTGGTACAGATTTATGCTACCACATTATCACTTTGTCTTTTCCACGTAGTTGTTTATAAATCTCTATACATATGTACATAAGGAAGAATTTACGATGTTGATCGCTGGAATTAGTTTATGTAGTTTTTGTTGGAAAATTTGGTCCTTTACTGTTTGTATTGGGTATTTATCTGGTTAGGATGAAGAATTTAGAATGTTACTGATTAATGAATGATTTAGGTCTACTTGTGATGATTTTTTGTTCATTGTTATTGTTTTCCAATGGTTAATTAGGTAAGACTTGATCTCTATCTATTGATTCATATTATCCTTCTTTTATTATGGTTTGTGAATTTTAGTTCCATATCAACTTGAATCTTGGAAATGTAGCTTTTTACTGCCATTTATTATGCGTGCGGCTAGGCAAATATTATTGTTTTGGAACAACCGACAGATATCTTTGTGATTATTGTAGGAAAGGATAGTCAAACGATAGATAGATATTAGATGGCATTCATGTTGAAGGTTTTGAGTTAGGGGAAAAGGAGCGTTCCATAGTAGTTATTCCTATTTATTAATTTTGAGAGAAATCTGGTTATTGTGTTGGATCATAAACATCTCATATCTAAAGTTGGGACATAACTTGTCTAGTATATAAGCTTGATGGGTTACTCCTCCTATTGCCAATTGGTTTTCGGATGGAACCCCACTAGGCTTATGTACTAGGCTTATACGCGCATGTGCGCATGGATTGACATGACCCCCGTCTATTGACCCAACGAACTTTCACATGGTATTAGAGCGGGTTTGGTCTTGGGTCCCTTTCTTGGGTTGGTTGGGTCTGGCTATAAAGAGATTGAAATGCCCACCCACATTGGTTTGTCCAAGTGTCAACTGGGTCTGGCCAATTGCTTGCCCGTTGCACTTGCGGGGGCGTGTTGGAATATAAACATCACACATCTAAAGTTGGGACATAACTTGTCTAGTATATAAGATTGATGGGCTACTCCTCCTATTGCTAATTGGTTTTAGGATGGAACACCACTAGGCTTATGTACTGGGCTTATATGCGCCTATCGCTCGTGTCCGCACGACACCCAGTCATTGGGCCCACGGACTTTCACATATTATGCAACTTAGATAGCAAATCACTAGTTTGAGTTAGATGGAATGTAAAGACACTATCACAAACTGGTAAAGACATCATGTGAAGCGATTCTTAATTATAGTGTTACTCGTTTCTATAATTTGGATAATTCATATCTAGCATGAAGCTGGAGATAATTTTCAGAATTCTAAGCACTTGATTAGTGAGGTTGTAACAACTAATTGACTCACATGTTGTAAGTGAGTGTAAAATATGATTTCCCCCCTGTGAGCTTTTTCTCTACTTGAAGGAGTACTTAACAATGACTAGTTTGAAGCATACACATCTCTGGGAATCCTTCCAGAATCCAAGTGATTTAGTTGTTCTAGTTCGTGGTATCCAAGGGCCTGCTAAAGATAATCACAATACTACATTAACAATGTTCTTTACAAACTATTATCCAACTGCTAACATATCACATCAATTGGTGTATTGTTGAGGTCACATTGTAAAGTTAATGGTATGCATTTAGCTTGATGAGCATTGTCTTAAAATTTTATTTTATTAGAAAATTGAGTAGTTATGATTGTGGTTGAATTTTATCATACCTTTTAATGTGCAATATATGTTATTTAATTTCTTCTATTCATATTGTTAAGGCTTAATGTATTTGAATTCAAATAATGTTGTTGGAAGCAAACTCATGTTGCACTTAATATTTCAATGATGATACCTTACTAGAATAGTCAAATCTCTCTCTCTCTCTCTCTCTCTCTCTCTCTCTCTCTCTCTCTCTCTCTTGAATGTATGATATCTTTTCAGTTAATAGATATCCAGTTGACTGCACATCGTGCAAACACTGATCTATTAGGGAAGATCCTGATGAATCAAAAGAAACAAAGGACAAACCCGACTGTGATTGTGATGTTTAGGAAACGCCTTCAACAAGAAAGGTCAGGACCACTGCATTCAATTTTAAGTAGCTATTTTTAGTCTTGATGTTGGAAAGTGTGTATCTCATGTCAACTAGAATATTAGTAACTTGGTCCTGTAGTTGTCCAATTTGGTCTCATTTAGGATGTTAGGTAAGAGGATTAGTTCTTTGTAATAAATAATAACTTGTCTGCTTTTTAAATTGGGTAAAGCTATCCCATGAGTTGAGAGTTACAATGTTGAAAAATGAAAAAAAAAATCCATTGAGGTTTTAGTTATTTCACTGCTTCTAAAATATTTTCTAAGGTAGTCAGTGTTTTTTGCTCAATGCTAACTTGGGAATTATTGCTTCTATTTTTTCTTTTTAGTTAAATGACAACATGGTATCTGAATTTAATAGATTGATAGAGTGAGAAGGCATTAAAACTTTGAGTTTCTAGTTTTTTTAGGGTGCACCGCTGAAGTGTTCGGGGTTGATAGGTATCTTCATTCAACCACTCCATATCCTCATTCTCTTTCATATATGTGAAAGTCTATGGGCTCAATGATTGGGGACGTGCGGACACGAGCGCATAGGCGCATATAGGCTCAATACATAAGTTCAAGGTTCCATCCTAAAACCAATTGACAATAGGAGGAATGGCGTCCATCAAGCTTATATACTAGGCAAGTTATGTCCCAACTTTAGATGTGGGATGTTTATATTCCAACACACCCCCGCAAGTGCAACGGACGGGCAATTGGTGAGGCCCAGTTGACACTTGGACAAACGGGTGTGGGTAGGCATCTCAATCTCTTTATAGCCAGACCCAACCAACCCAAGAAAGGGACCCATGACCGAACCCGCTCTGATACCATGTGAAAGTTCATGGGCCCAATGACTGGGGACGTGCGGACATGAGCGCATAGGCGCAGATAGGCCCAATACATAAGTCCAATGATATTTCATCCTAAAACCAATTGATAATAGGAGGAGTAGCCCGTCAAATATATGCGGTTCGAGAGGCTTACCGCGCCGAGAACAACCAAGTTTCCAAAACCGTTGTCCAATTCACACAAAAACCATGGTGCGGCCCCCTAAATTAATGACTACAAGTGAACTATTAAGATTTAATTGATTGGTAGATCGAGCTGTTAAAAAAGTAATGGTTGGTTACGATGAAGAGTTAAAAGAGAGAATAATTAGATATCATTTTAATAATAATGAGGTTTCATAACCAACCATGTGGACCGTGTTGTACACAAAGTTCAATATATAAGTTGTTTACTTGTTTATTATATATGGATCAATTGAAGGAATTGTGTCCTTTAATCAAAAGTGCAATTACTGATTATGAAGTGGGACCGTTTATGGAGATATTTAATCCGGTGATTTTAGGTAGTCATAGTGTTTTGCTAGAAGCCAACTATGATTTATAGACTATATGTTATAAAGTATGTCATAAAGTCTATTGCTATTATTACCGGGTCCTACGAGGTCACACCCTTAGAGTTTGGGCTGGATCAGTTTAATGAGAGACATATTATATAAGGTATATGATATAAAGTTATATATGATATAACTTGGGAGATAAGGTTTGTTAATAATAAAGAGTTATTATTAATAATAAAAGATATACTTATTTAGGAAATAAGATATCTACACATGGCAATATAAAAGGAGGGCTTTTAGGAAAAGCCCAGAACCCTAATTTTGACACCAAGAAATACGGTTGCCTCCTTCTCCCTGGAGCTCTCTTCGTTCGCCTTCGATCCTCGCTCTAGCAACCGAGTCCTAGGTGATCCAGATTCAAGCTCGGGTGGACCAAATAGAGGAGTCACACGTGAGGCTCTATTCTCTCCATTCCAGCAGATTGAAACACGCATCAAGAGGTATTTTATTCTTCCTATCTATGATCTATTTGGTTTATGCATGAGATCCTTGGTTAGATGTTAGGAAAACGTTTTCTGAAATTCCTCTTTACGCATCTAAAATCCCAACAGTGGTATCAGTTGCCTCTTGCATAAATTGATTAGATCAAGTTTAAAGTTTTAAATTTTGATGTATGTTCATAATTATCTTGATTCAAATTAAGTGGTAAATTGATATATAGGTTAATTTGCATGATTAAAATTCTGATTTTAATTGATTGGATTAGTAAAGTTGAAGAACTTTATGAACAAATATGCATGTAAAATTATTCTACACACACTTGATTCATGTAATTTAATTATGCAAGAAATATGATTTTTGTCATATTTTAAATTATTAGATGAAGATTTGATTTTCATAAGATGAATCAACTATCCAAATTCTGATTTTTGGTAAACTCTAATTTTATCGAATTGTTCGGTTGGCATGTTCGGTGGATGATTTTACAATATAAAATTCTCGTTAATTGTTAACGCAGTAATATGCGGTCATGCGGTCTGATTAGATCAATTACCCAAATGTTGAACATGCGAATTCCACTTTACTTAATTCCGTATTATCATGCGGTCCTGCTGATGATGAATTGTCAAAATTCGAATTGTTCGAATTGTTAATAAAGTGTTGTTTCTGCGGTCTTGCTTAATTTAACTCTGAATAATCATCAGACTCAGCTTTCCAGAATTATTCGGATGGATCAACAAACATTGGGGTTGAATTGTTCGACTCACGGTCCTACGATGGTTGGTTCGGGTTAGATCCAGGTCGGCCCGCAGGGGCTGCGTGGTTCGGTGGGAGCGGGTTGGTCCGGGTTTGACTCGGGCACGACTCGGTTCGATTGGATAGATTTGGCGTTTTAGGAAAATTTCCTAAATTATAAGATAAGATCTTATTTACTTAATTGGATAATATTTGATATCATCTAAATTATATAATTTTCTAAAAGTTGTTAGGATAGATTCCCACTAGATTTAGATAAGGATATTTGATATCTTATCTTGTTTATGCATATCTTATCCAATAATGCATTTTAATGATTAATTCTATATATATATATATTTTTTAATTTGAATTAAGAATTTGATATTAAATTATTTATGTCATGAGATGATTTATTTAATTTGATATGATTTTAGTTAAATTAGTTAATGTTATTAATTAGATTAATATTATTGGTAATATTTGATATTATTATTACATGCATGTTTTATGATATTATGATATTATTGCTTGCATGAGGTGACTAGTATGGCCCACACTAGGATAGATAAATACGGTCTACGTACCGTTATGTTTTTCTTATACACGATCTGTGTATCGTTATGTATTTTTGTAATTTAAATTTCTGCAAGAGAGTTTATTTCAATTATATGTAAGATAAGAAGAAGAAGATCCTAAGACCAAAGGATGGAGATCCATGGAGGATACTAAGGATGGAGATCCAAGAGTAACAAGAGCCATGAAGATTAGATCTTTAATTTTGGTTTTTATGGGCCATACTAGGATCACATTTAATTACTGCATTACTTGAATGCTTTATTTCCCACTTTGCATGCTTGCTTGTTTGTTTATGCTATTTTGTTCACTAGTAAATAAACAACCATTGCATGCTTAAGTCCCTTAACAGAATATTGAGATCATGCCTTTCCATATCATAACCATGAGGCCCTTGGGATTCGTTGGATAGTTTTCGCCCTAGCGAGGTGTCCTTCCTTGACCTTGGGATAGTGCGGGTATGTCTAATAGGGGCATGCTGCCTTGGTATGGTTACACTCAATAAGAGACCAAAAGGCTCAGTTTTGGATCTTGAGGCATAAGGATGAGTCTTACATAAGATGTGGCCATCAACCAAGAATTATAAGGTGTTATAATTAGTAACGGGCTTACTTACCTTGATTACATGAGACTTGGGGAAGTGCCTTAGTACGCTCGAGTTTCATCTAAGATAGGATCTTGGAATCATTTTACTCACAAGGGACAATATAATTGAGTAGAATGTGCAATAACTTACTGTTTATAGCTGGTCTAAAATTAAAGTTCTTGCATGTCAAGTATAATTTATCTGCATGTTTTATTCCGTTTTGTAGTTACTATGTCTTCTGAACACCTCAAATTCACTTTCCGTTCAATTGTTGAGAAAAACAAGTTGAACGACACAAAATTCATTGATTGGGAAAGACACATGAGAATCAGTCTCACGTCTGAGGGACAAGAGGATGTCCTTGAAAATCACATCCCAGAGTTGACTGCCACCTCATCTGATGAGGAGAAGACAAGTCACAAAAACCTGGAAGAAAAGAAAAGGGGAACAGTCTCCACTTCAGGTATTTACGTTACTGAAATCCTATCAACCAAGTCTCATTCTTGGATATTAGATTCAGGATGTGGTTCTCACATTATTTCGAATGTGCAAGGACTAAGAAATAGGAGACGGTTGCAGAAGGGTGAGATAGATCTCCGTGTTGGAAATGGAGCAAGAGTTGCTGCACTTGCCATTGGAGATTATAGTCTACCTCTACCATCTGGCTTAGTTTTAGAACTTTATAATTGTTATTTTGTTCCATCTATTACTAAGAATTTGATTTCAATTTCAGTTTTGAACCTTGAGGGTTATGAATTTGTCATTAAGGATTGTTTTTCCATTTATAAGAATGACACTTTCTATGCTCGAGCCCATGTGAGTAGTAGTGGACTATACATGTTGGACCTCAAATCTGAAATTTATAACGTTGATACAAAGAGGCAAAAGTCGAATATAAGTGAAGCCAATCTATGGCACTGTCGCTTGGGTCACATTAGCATCAAACGCATGAAGGAACTCCAAACAGTTGGTAGCCTAAAGTCATTTGATTTAGAATATTTGAAACATGTGAGTCATGTCTGATGGGCAAGATGACAAGGTCACCTTTCACTGGTACGAGTGAGAGGACTACTGAGCTCTTAGCTCTCATACATATCGATGTATGTGGACCTATGAGCACAGAAGCTAGGAGAGGCTATCGATACTTCATTACATTTACTGATGATTTTAGTAGATATGGGCATATCTACTTAATGAAGCATAAATCTGAGTCCTTTGAAAAGTTCAAAGAATTCCAGAATGAAGTTGAGACACTGACTGGCAAGAAGATAAAGGCACTCCGATCAGATCGAGGGGGCGAATATTTGAGCCAAGAATTCGACCATCACTTGAGGAGCTGTGGCATTTTGACACAACTGACTCCACCAGGCACGCCACAATTGAATGGCGTATCTGAAAGGAGGAACAAGACATTGTTAGACATGGTCCGCTCAATGATGAGTTTTGTTGATCTTCCTACATCCTTTTGGGGATATGCCCTCACCACTGCTGCGTTCACACTAAATAGGACTCCGTCACGATCAGTTGACAAGACACCACATGAGATATGGTATGGAAAGGTTCCTAGATTGTCATTTCTGAAGGTCTAGGGATGCGAAGCTTATGTAAAGCGTTTACTATCTGACAAGCTAGCACCAAAATCAGACAAATGCTTCTTTATAGGTTATCCCAAGGAAACAAGGGGATATTATTTCTACAATCTCGCTGAGAACAAAGTGTTTGTTGCTCGAGATAGTGTCTTTTTGGAAAATGACTTCTTTTCCAAGAAGCCAAGTGGGAGAAATGTTCAGCTTGATGAGATTCAAGCTGAGCAACAAACCCAACAAAGTGAGGACATAGACGATGTCACTGAGGAACTTAACTTTGGGGGCGTACCTTCTCAAAGGGAAACTGCCCAGATCCAAGATACAATTCCTCAAGTTGATGAAGCACCTGAGGTCCCGCATACAGATGTGGTCAACCCAGTAGCTGAAATCTCTCCTATTGTTGGACCACATTGGAGATCAGATAGGCTAAGGCAGCCGCTTAGGCGTTATGAGGATTACGTCTTGACTGCTAGCATTGACGTTCTACTTTTAGAGAACGGCGAGCCTGCGACCTATAAGCAAGTGATGGCGGACCCCGACTCCGAGAAATGGCTGGTTGCCATGAAATCCGAAATGGAATCCATGTTTGAGAATCAAGTATGGGACTTGATAGATTTGCCTGATGGGGTAAAACCTATTGGATGCAAATGAGTCCTTGAGATCAAGACAGACAAGGATAGAAACGTTTCTGTCTATAAGGCAAGACTAGTTGCCAAAGGATTTAGACAGGTTCATGGTACTGACTATGATGAAATGTTTGCACGGTCGTTATGATCAGGTCCATTAGGATACTCCTAGCGATTGCCGCTTATTATGATTATGAGACTTGGCAAATCCTAGGAGAATATGCAAGCTCAATAAATCCATCTATGGATTTAAGCAAGCATCTAGGAGTTGGAATCTTCGTTTTGATGAAATGGTCAAAAAGTTTGATTTTGTCAGATGCGAAGAAGAGCCCTGTGTCTACAAGAAGTTTAGTGGGAGCAAAGTGGCCTTCCTAGTTCTGTATGTGGATGACATACTACTCATTGGGAATGACATTCTCATGCTGGAGACAGTTAAGGAGTGGCTTAAGAAGTATTTCTCAATGAGGGACTTGGGATAGACTGAGTACATATTAGGCATTAAGATCTATAGAGATAGATCTAAGAGACTTATTGGTCTGAGTCATGGAACTTATATAGATAAGGTCCTTGATAGATTCAATATGATGAACCCTAAGAAAGGATTCCTGCCTATGCAGCATGAATTATATCTCAGCAAGAATCAGTGTTCTAAGACACCTGGTGAGACTGAAAGGATGAGCAGGATTCCCTATGCCTCAGCCATAGGATTCATCATGTATGCAATGACTTGTACTCGCCCAGATGTTGCATATGCTTTGAGTATGTGTAGAAGGTACCAATCAAACCCGGGTGATGCACATTGGTGTGCAGCCAAGAACATCCTAGAGTACTTACGAAGGACTAGGGATGATCTCTTGATATTTGGAGGTGATGACGAGTTGGTCGTCAATGGCTATATTGATGCAAGTTTTCAGACAGACATAAATGATTTTGAATCTCAGTCTGGATATGTCTTCATTCTGAATGGAGGAGTCGTTAGTTGGAAGAGTTCCAAATCCAGACATGTTCTACGGAAGTACCACATGATTAGACACTATGTTGATAGTGGAGATGTGAGGATGTGCAAAGTGCACACAAACGACAACATTGCAGATCCTTTTGACCAAGCCCATGTCTAGGCCCAAGCATGACAGTCACACTCGGGCCAAAGGACTCAAGCACATTAGAGAGTTCTTTCGAGACATTGTTTGTTTTATGATAAACCTTGTTTATTGTTATCACAGACATTTATGCTTGACTTATAAATGAGTTTCATATTATTATTTAATCATTGCTTGGGATTAGATAAAGTATCCAAACAATTTAATAGTTATCAAATGGGTTCATCAAAACTGTTTTGGTGAATGAAACCCCATTAAGTGAACTGAAATTATAAAATTGTTAGAAGTCCATGGTCTAAGTTGTTAACTTGGATACAAATGACTTAATCAAAAGACCATATGTGAGATTGATTGATAACATCGGGTTTCATGTGTTATAGGGACATAGAGATGTCTAATCGATTACATAGATGTATATACTGATACACATCGGACAGACCGATCTTAGGATTTCTTGGGACTTTACTGTGAAGTTCTAGGATTATTCATGATTAGTGAGTTCCTTAGACATGAGTATGATATAGTTATCATTTGACTGTTGGTATGTCTTTGACGCTGTCAAACGCTGACCGTAACAGACAGTTATAAAGGCAGTGATTGAGATTGCCAAAAGTTAAGTGGGAGTTGTAGTCTTACAAGATTGAATATGTCCTCCTATTCCATGTATACCATGATACACTTGGAAAGGATTGGTGTCTCGGCCACTTGAAGAGTAAGAACTGTGAAAACGCATGGCCATGCTCAGATGGATTATTAGTAATCATCTGTACTGACAGTTTGATCTCAAGAGTTCAAGAAACATATTTGACGGTAAAGATGAGTTTCATCATATAGTCAGATAAGACACAAAGTGACAAAGGAATTTTAACATTGCACACTTGTTTTAAGGACAAGTGGGAGATTGAAGGAATTGTGTCCTTTAATCAAAAGTGCAATTACTGATTATGAAGTGGGACCGTTTATGGAGATATTTAATCCGGTGATTTTAGGTAGTCATAGTGTTTTGCTAGAAGCCAACTATGATTTATAGACTATATGTTATAAAGTATGTCATAAAGTCTATTGCTATTATTACCGGATCCTACGAGGTCACACCCTTAGAGTTTGGGCTGGATCAGTTTAATGGGAGACATATTATATAAGGTATATGATATAAAGTTATATATGATATAACTTGGGAGATAAGGTTTGTTAATAATAAAGAGTTATTATTAATAATAAAATATATACTTATTTAGGAAATAAGATATCTACACATGGCAATATAAAAGGAGTGCTTTTAGGAAAAGCCCAGAACCCTAATTTTGACACCAAGAAATACGGTTGCCTCCTTCTCCCTGGAGCTCTCTTCGTTCGCCTTCGATCCTCGCTCTAGCAACCGAGTCCTAGGTGATCCAGATTCAAGCTCGGGTGGACCAAATAGAGGAGTCACACGTGAGGCTCTATTCTCTCCATTCCAGCTGATTGAAACACGCATCAAGAGGTATTTGATTCTTCCTATCTATGATCTATTTGGTTTATGCATGAGATCCTTGGTTAGATATTAGGAAAACGTTTTCTGAAATTCCGTTTTATGCATCTAAAATCCCAACATCAATGTATGAAATGAAATCCACTAAAGTTTGTTCAAAATCTATTTAAACACTTTATACGTTCATGAGTAATCAACTTTGAAGTTATGAGTTTATCTTTTCTCTTTGGCCCGTCCTTGTGATTACTTTTCCTTAATCATGATTATTGCAACTCTAGTTTCCTAGCAAACAATTAGGGTCTATTTGAATTCTAATTAGAATGTATTATTTTATATTAAATTGATGATTTAATATAAAATAATGTATTTTAATGCATTATTTAAATAAATTTAAACAAATCCTTAGTCCGTGCAAAAGTTTGGGAAGAGAGTTAAAATTTATCGTGCTTGAAGTTATGAATTTATGAGTGTTCTTGAATTCATTTCAAACATGGAAACAAGTTCACGCATGAGAGAGACAAGAGAAATGTGTAAATTTGGATAATATTGACTGAAGATCGACTTTGAAAGAATAAGGATCGCCTTTGAAAGAATCTATATATATAGTATGCGAACTCGGAGTCGGCGATAGATAATAATGTTAGCCAATCCTTGACCTAGTTGATCGATGATATTATTAATGATGTCGTCACTAAAATAAAACCCTTTATGTTAAAGAAACATTTTTTGTAGGGATTAGGGGCTCCTCTATCTTGAGGTAGGCCGTCCTAGAATATCATTGCGGATGAGATCCTAAAGATTTGAAATGGCTGCACTATCAGGTAAAATTGATATGTGGTAAAGTTTTGCTATAAAGTCGGCCGCAGTATTAATTTTTTGAAAAATGTGGGAAATGCGACAAAATGAGAATTGTCGCAAGTCGAGGAGTATATCTGAAATCACGAGCTTCATTTTCCACGGACAGTTCCATTTGTCGTTTAAGGCATTGATTAGGCAAAGGTTGTCGCCTTCGATTCTCGATATCTGAGATCCCTAGATGGATTGTGTCTCGAATGCCATAACGCATAGAAATCGCTTCCGCTAGGATAGGGAAGATATTCCCCAGGGCACCATTGGCCATAGAAATTGGTTTGCCATCATGGTCCCGAATGATGTAGCCAAAGGTAGCCGGTCCTTGGGTATTTTTGGATGCATCCGAGTTTAGTTTGTATACATTTGTGGGTGGTTTCGTCCATTTAATGTTCTTTAGTTTTCTTCTAGTTGCTAGTCCCGCAATTTTTGGTTTTTACATGGTGTCTTTTTCCATATTGGCCTCTTTCCATTCTTGTTGTTGATTCTGGATAAACTTTGTGAGATTCGGTATTTTACTCTTATTTTGGTCTTCAAAGATTATTAGGTTTCTTTGGTACTCCACTAGCATATTGATAGGGTTTTCATTTTTTTCGAACTGGATTTGTCCATGATTTCGTTTAGTAGTTCTGTTGGATTTTTATTTTATGTATCCATGTTGATAATTTATTATTCTATATGTGGGTCAATACTTTGTATTATCTGTTTGGTATAGGGGCATATAAACAGAAGGTGAGTTAAGTTTTCTAGTGTACAGTTGCACATGGAACACTCTAGTGGGACAGGAACATACCTTTCATATAGTTTTTTTTGTTGGTATCCCATTTTTTCTCACTTTTCATATGAAGTGTTTAACTTTGGGGGGTATATCGAGTTGTCAGATCTAATTTGCATTGGTTTCAAATAGTCCTTTGTTTTCATAAATCGTGTTTATTGCACTTTTAGTAGAAAATCAACCATTTCGGTTATGTTTCTAGTAAAGTCTGTCTCCAAATTCATTATTAGATATTACTTTATTTGCAATTGTTGTAGTGGTATCGTAGTCAAAGTGTTTTTGCAATTCCTCTAGTTTTTAGGTTTTGTCCTGGTTTATATATTGGTCTACTATTTCTAATGTATTTATACGAGTTGTATCTTTTGCCAGGTTGGCTAATTTTCCTATTAGGAGCCAGTTATCTTGCCAGAATTTAATCGATCTTCCATTTCCTAGTTCCCATTGGAGGCCATTTTTGAATTCTGGTATAAGTTTTGTAAGATTACTCCATTGCTAGGAGCAATTGGAGTTCTTTTTCCTTTCGTATTTTAGTATTGGTTTTTGTTTTTAGGTATGTTTCCTGGATGATCTTCACCCATATGTTAGTAGGCCCGGTGAGTAGTTTCCAAATTAGTTTCATTTGAAGTGATTTGTTCATGTCTTCACTTTTTCTGATACCTAGTCCGCCCTTGCTAGTTGGTTTGCATATTTCATTCCATTCTATGAGAGGTTTGTGAATATTTTCCTTGTTCCAAAAGAAACGTCGGTTTATTGTATCTAGTTTTTTTTGTGGGTGCTAACTGGTAGCATAAAATTTTGCATAATATAGCTTGGTTGGGCCGATAGTGTTGCTTTAATTAGGACTTTCCTTCCTTCTTGTAACAGTGTGTTAATTAGCCTTCCATTTTGTAAGTTGGTTTGTTGTTTTATCGATAATGGATTGCAAAGTTGAGCTTGTTACCTTTTCATCAATTATGGGGTAGCCAAGGTACTTATCGAGGTCGTTGGTAGGTACTATATTAAAAATCTATTGGATTTGCGCTATAGTTGTCTGGTTTGTTTTTTTGTTACTTAAAATGTTGATTTGTGGTTATTGACGAGTTGACCTAATACTTCGCAATAGTCATCAATATTTTTTTTATTTTGGTGCATACTACTTGTTTAGTAGATGAGAAAATGATAATGTCATCAGCAAATGCCAGGAATGGGTTTTTTGTTCCCTGTCTGTTAATTTTGATTCCTAAGGGGTTAATCGCATCTATCGCTGCTTTTTGTAGTTGTCACGAAAGGATTTATGCTCCTAGAATGAATAGGAATGAGGATAGGGGGTCACCTTGTCTCAGACCCCGAATGGGGAAGAATTGTTCTGTTGGTCCATTGTTTACAAGAACAGAGAAAGATATTGTTTGGGGACATTCCTTAATCCAGTTAATGAACGTGTTGTAGAGACCAAACTTTTTGAGAGTATGTAGTAAGAATTCCCAGTCAACACTGTCGTATGCTTTCTCCATATCAAGTTTTAGTGCAACTCACCCTTCCTTTCGTTTTTTGGCTCGGAAGGAGTGAAATTTTCATGTGCAATTAGTACATTGTCTTGAATACTTCTTTGTTGAGCAAAGGCTCCTTGTAGTGGGTGTATTAATTTTGGGATTATAGTTTTCAATCTTTCTGTAAGTATTTTTTATATGATTTTATAAATTGTATTACACAAGCTAATTGGCCTATAATGATTTGTTGAGCTTGGGTTATCACATTTGGGTATAAGTGTTATGAAGGTATGGTTGATTTGTTTAAGTAATTTTCCAGAATGGAAAAAACTTTTAACTGCTTTGATAACATTTGGGCTTATAATTTCCCAGTATTTTTTGTAGAAACCAGATGGCATGTCATCCGGGCCTGGTGATTTGTCTTCCTTAATTACATCGAGTGCATTCTTAATTTCTTCATTTGTTACAAGTTTGGTTAGATGGTCATTATCCTCTTGACTCACTTATGTTTGTATTACATTCAGTGTCTCTTCAATCTTTCTTTGATTTAGGTATTGTTTTTTAAATATTTTTTCGAAGTCTTTTTGGATTTATTTTTTGACGTTTTTTTATCCTATGATGAGTGCTCCTTCTATGCTTTTTATTTGTTTGATATTTTTCCGATACCTTCTTCCTGTGGCAATTCGATGGAAATAATTACTATTGGTGTTTGTTGAGGTGATATATTTGTGCTTAGCTTTTTGTCCTCAATATTTTTGTTGAAAAGTTAGAAGGTATTCTCTCTTTTTAGTTAGATTTGTTGTCTTATAAAGTTCACTTTGTTTGGGTTGATAAGCATTGTCTTTTGTAGTTTTATTAGGTCTTCTTTCACTTTTTTGAGTTGTTAAAAATGTTACCAAAACGGGTCTTATTCCATTCTTTTTATTTTTGTTTTTAGTAGTTGTGTTTATTTTGTAAATATGTACATATGGGTACCTTGGTAGCTACATCTCCATATTTGTTTAATTTAACTAAGTTCGTTAAGTCATTGCTTTTTGGTCCACATCATTTCAAATTTGAAAGGTTGTGCTATTTTATTAGTAGAGTTTGAGATTTCAAGTGATATGGGACACTGGTGAGAGAATGTAAAGACATGATTGTGTGTTATGAGGTTTATGTTAAAGAAATGTTTGAAGGTTAGTTTACTTGTTTAGGTTATTTTCCGCATTTACCCTTATATTATTTTTATATTTTCGAGAACTTCGTTTACAATGAGATAAATGTTCAGGCACACCCAAGTATGAAATGCGTACATGAAAAAAAGGTTGTATACACAAGGATCCTACCATATGGTGGTGCAAACAAAAATTATATTTTAGAATGAATTCACATGCGTATTATAGGAGAAAATTTTCCGGTTGTGTTTTGAGGTTTAGAAAAACAAACCAGCTGTGTTGTGAGATTTATTTTGTTTGTAAATAATCCCTCTATATTTTATTTATTAGTTATTTCGGTCAAGACTTTGAAATGTGTGGGAGCTCTGCCCTTGCTTGATCAGAAATATCAGCAAGCTGGTTTCTTGACTTCTTCCATTGGGAAATTATTTCCCTAGTCTTGAGTGGATTCTAATCAAACAGATTATGAGCTTGTCTCGTTTCATTGTCCATATATGAAGACAATTTTGCTTCACTACATGGACTTGATCGTCTGTCCCCCAAAAGGAACATAATTTGCCTACCGACAAGACGAACTCAACTTGCGTCAAGGATACATCAGCAATAAGGAGAGGTAAGAATTCCAAAGGGAGAAGAGTAGGCAAAAGGCAACCATAAAACTGCGAGGGATTACAAGCAAACTACAATTATATTGGTAAATTCAAAAAAAAAAAAGATAAGAGGGTAACAAATGTATATACTTGTTGTAAATTCAGTCACATTATGTTACAAACCACTATACATCGTTTTCTTTTATTTGATGAAAGAGTGCACACTTAAGTTTGGGGGATTTTAATAAAAATACAACCCAGAAACTTGGTAACATCTGTTTTAAGTGGAAGGCCAATTTCATACTATCCAGTAAAGTGATCTGCTAATTGATTGGCTTCGTCTGTAAAAATCTGGTGATCTTGGTTATTTGCACTTGGAACAAAGTCTTTGAATCACGGTTTCAGGGTATGTAATACATAGGATTTGGAAGCTTGAATGAGCGAGTGGAGACCGAGGAACCCAACAGGTCACTCCACTGGTCTCCAGAGTTCCCAAGAATTCGGTAGCCTTCTTTGATCATCTCATCACGCCTCTCTGACTTGTATGTCGTTGCCAGCTTCCCATGGTCCTCCGGTGCTCTGCCATGATTTCACAAACAAAAGAAGAAAGTTTAGGAGAGCTGAATGCAGCAAATTTGTAATAAAGAACATGTGTGCGCTGATACTAGTGAAGTTATTAGTTTATCCAGGGAATGAAAAGAAAATATGGCACAGGAAAGCTTCTGAGCTTTCAATGAATCCAGTAACTACGAAATTTTCTTGGACAAAATCATATGCGCATCATAATCTTCCCTACCCATCCCCAACCGGGTAAATTCGCATGACAAGGAATCAATGATTTGGATGCCACCAACTAATTCTGCTATAATGTTTGCATCCACGATGACATGCCTAATTTTGAGGTATGTAGTATAGAAGTAGCAGTCTTCTGAGTTCCAAGTCTGTATGTAGTAAATTATGTAAACAAGTCCTTGATTCTTTGGTTTAATCCAATAGCTTACAACCTATCTAGCACAATCAAAATATTCAAAGTCACAGTTAGATAGCCGTGATCTTTTGCTCTTTACTAACGCTTCAGGAAACACAAACTCCATGTTCAAATCCTTTATAATATTATATCAGTAAGGAATGATGAGTTTATGTAAAATAAACCTTATAATCCCCTACAAATCATGAACAGTCCAACACAAAGGCTCTAGGTCCATTCTTTTTTACTTTTTCAAACAGTCCAAGAACTTTGTTTAGAGAGACTAAGCGTGATTTGATCCGTGTGCACAGTAACACAACGACAAATTCACAGTTCATAATTTCGTATGAACTATGACAGTATGATACTTGACAAGCAAATTAAAATAAAAATAAATTTACAAAGCATTGCAATCCAAACATAAAGATTAAAACGCACCGATAGTGTTTTCAAGATCTAAAATCGAATAGTTTTTAAGAACAGAATGAAAAATACATAGGTGAGTAGGAATGTAGGATTGGATAGAATCGCAAATCAACCTATATATAATATCAGCATGAAAAACTACCAGGAATCAATAAAAAAAAGAAAGGTAATCGTCATAGTGCTCACCTCAATATGAGCTTGTCCCACTTCTGAAATCCCGCATTCACCAAATTCCGAACTGTAACACTCCTCTGCTTCTCATTCCGACCAGTGAGCAGGAAAACTTTGAATCCCAGTTCCAGAACCTGCTCGTACAGCCTCAGAATTGGCTCCATGGCTGGAGCCTCCCCCTTGTCAACCCACTTATTGAACTCAACAGGATCAAAGACTTCTAATCTACAAATCACACACTAAAAAGTCCCGCATCACTGTCAACGTATTTCTCATCACGGACAAAATTCTAGAAATAAAGGCAAATTTCATTAAGAAAAGTACCAACTTCCCCTTTCAAAAACTTATCAAGGTTCAAGTTTAGATATAATATTTCATATCAAAGATAAGTTTGCATTGAATTGTAGCAATTTCATGCAACTTAATTCTCCTTGAACATCATGATAAGGATTTACTAAGGAGGTGAAGCTATTTAGCAAATATTACTTCAGATAAAAGAAGTCTGAAAAGTTACATAAGTTTCTTCATTTCATTCAGCAAGACCAAATGATCCTACAAATACCGCATCACAGTATTTTTGCACAAAATATCAAATTTTTTAGAATATCACGATGCTACTAAACAAAGAATCAACCAAGCTGAGTTCAAAACAAAATAAAATTTAAAAAATCTCATACCCGTAACCATGATCTGCGTAGTAGGGCAGATTAGAAATCAAAGTCTCATCCACATCAAACACCCAGGCATCCTTCCCATCTTCCCTCAACATCACACTCGTGGCAAACACCGATGCCTCGGCGGCAACACGCTCGAGGTCAAGGGCATAAGCCCTACCAGTAACGTATTCCTTTACGTAATCGACGCACTCCGCCGGCACCGTCTTCCACGGATTCAGATTGTTCGCCTCGCCCGCAAATCTCCAGCTCGTACACCTCAATAGCAGCTCGGGATCCTGCTCTGCGCCGGTGAATTTCTCAGGATATTGGAGGATCAGAGGTCGAGGCAGAGCGTGGGGATGGGGTAGGGTTTTCTGGTCAAAGGGAGTGCTTGGATCGTGAGAGTATGCGAGGGAAAGGAGGGGAAAGAGAAGAAAGAACATCGAAATCCCCTCCATTGCAGCCTCGAACCGGGGGACTGAACGCATTCGAATTGATTGCGCTTGTTATCGCAAATCCGAATAATCGATTTAGGGTTTCTGCGACTACGATCGGAATTTGAGCGGCAAAGAGGAGGAATTTCGGCAATGTCGGATTTTTGGGATTTTATAGGAGCGAAGTAAAGGTGGAAATGGGGAAACAAAATCGAAGGAATATTCGTTTCTTGGATTGAGGAGAAGATTTTGGGAAGAACAGACGGAGAAGGAGGAGAAGGAGAAACCGCGGGGTGTAATCAAAGGAAATTGTTTTCGGAATATTATGAAAATGAAACGGAAACGTGAGATTGGTGGGTTAGTTCAGAGATTTTGGTAGGTTGTCTGAGAGTATTTGCCAATGACAGACTGACACGTGGTTGAAACCGCCGGACTTGAACCACGTTGCTTAGTATTTTATTATTTTTGTATTTTTAAAGGGAGGTGCTAGCTACGTTCAAAAATTTTCACTAAATAAACTCAACTATCCACGCGTATAGAAAATGAGTGCGAGACCTGATGCTCGACCACGCGAAGCGGGAGCGGGGCATACTAAATAAACCCAACTACCCACGCGTATAGAAAATGAGTGCGAGACCTGATGCTCGACCACGCGAAGCGGGAGCGGGGCATACTAAATGGGTATCCGTATCAAATAAGTCACGCTCCCGCAATGCGGGAGCATGGCTGTTTGCTTGTTAAAAAAACATCTCGCTCCCGAGACTTATCTGCATCACTCTTCGTCTTCTTCTCCTTAACCCTAATCCCCGATTCTCCCTCTCGTCGCCGCCGCTCCCCCGAATTCCGGTCGTCCTCCTCCTCCTCCTCTTTCCTCCTTCCTCCGACCTCCTCCACCTGAAATTCTGGCGTCTCATCCCCGGAAATCCCCAAAACCCCCGTCCTCAAAACCCAAAATCCGGCGTCAGCTGATGGCCACCAACGAGGATTCCGCCGACGCCACGACCGTCACCACCTCCGTCGTCGATCCGGTGGGCGATTCCATGGGCGTCGGTCAAGGAGGTGCTACAATTCTTCCTCCTCCAGGCGCAGTTCTTCCAGACGGCTACAGTGGCGCCGGTCAAGGAGGTGCTACAGTGGCGGCTACAGTGTCGCCGATTCGGTGGGCGATTCCATGGGTGCCGATCAAGGAGGTGCTACATTTCTTTCTTTTCTTCTCCTATGAAGTCTTGGCTCCATCAGAACTTATCACTTGGCAGTTCATGGTCCACTATTTTCGCCTACCTGGTGTGGCATATTTGGAAATCAAGGAACTCTCTGGTTTTCACTGGCTTTGAGGATTTGGCTGGTCTTCTTGCCCGGGTTTATTCACTTGTTGCGGCCTATTGGACTGCAAAAGGTAATTTGCTGAATTTGGGTAACTTGCCAACAGTGCTGCCACCGAGTTCAGTCTCGTGGTCTCCCCCTCTGTCCCCCTGGCTCAAATTAAATACGGATGGTGTTTCTAAAGGAAATCCCGGTGTTGCGGGAGGTGGCGGTATTTTTAGAGACCATCATGATCATTTTGTGCGAGCTTTCGCATTCAAGTGTGGGCATTGCTCGGCTTTTCGGGCTGAATTATGGGCTGTTTGGTATGGTCTGTAGCAGGCCGTGTTTTTAGATGTTTCTCGCCTGGTGCTGGAATGTGACTCATTGATGGTGTGTGCACTTTTGCAACAATCTGAATTGCGAACTCATCCTGATTTCCATCTGCTTCAGCAATGCCGCCGGTTGGTGTAGGAACGTCATTGGGAGGTGAATGTACTTCATGTTCCTCGTACTGCTAATATTATAGCTGATACATTAGCCAACTGGGCACTTTCATTAGCTGTCTCTTTTGTGGATTTGTCCATTCCTCTAGGATGTATCAATCCTTTGTTGCCTTCTAGGCCTTTGGCCGCTGCTGTATGTTTGCTTGATGTGCCTTCCTTTGGGGCTGACTTTGTCTAATTAATGAAATTACCAGGGCATTGCCCTCTTGCAGACCAAAAAAAAAAAACACAAGATCACGCACCCGCTTTGCGGGTGCGTGATATTATTTACTTTACCAATTTTGAGGTCACGCTCCCGCAAAGCGTGTGCGTGACCTCAAAAAATCGGATACCCTAAATCTTTAATACGCTTGTGTTTCTCGGGTGCGTGGGTTCGATTGCGCTCCCGCTTTCCGTAGGCGTGAGTTTTTTTAGTGTAAACAGAATAAAATTCGAGCGTATATAGCGGTCGCGTTTTTAAATCACTTTGTGTGGTTTTATTTAAAGTTTATAATATTTCAAATCGTAAGATATATACGTGTACAATATGTGCAGTGTCTAAGCTTTTTTTTCTTCTTATAACATATATAGTTGAGATGAAATATTTAGGTTGAATTGGTTAATTAATTCTCTACGGAGAGTATAATTTAATAGATTAATAAAAAATCATAAATAATGTTACTAAGTCAACACAATTTGATATCCTTGATCTTTGACCGATCAACTGTCGTTGAGCGGCGGTAACAGGCTGATAACGGTCGATGATGACAGTTTTTAGGTTGATGACAGATTTCTGTTATTTTATCTTGTTGATGACTAATTTCTATCATCACAACTAGTTGATGATAAAAAGTTGTTTCTTTACACCTAGTTGACGACATAAAATTGTCATCACAACTAGTTGACGATATAATTTTGTCATCAACTATCATTATAATTAGTTGATAAAAGAAGATTTTCATAACAGAAAGTTTTCATCGCAACTAGTTGATGGCCAAAGTTATCATGACCGAAAGTTGTCATCAACGTCATCACAACTAGTTGATGACAAAAAAAACTATCATCAAACCTTAGTTGGTGACACTTTCGGAATTATCATCAACTCTAATTGGTGACACTTTCAAAAATGTCATCAACACTAGTTGGTGACACTCTCGAAGTGTCATCAACACGAGTTGATGGCACTTTCTAAGTCTCATAAACACTTGTTGGTGGCACTTTCGAAACTGTTATCAATCCTACTTGACGACACTTTCGAAAGTTCTATCAACCCTAGTTGGTGGCACTTTCAAAAGTATCATCAACCGTAATTTGTGGCACTTTCAAAAGTATCATCAACAGTAGTGGGTGACACTTTCAAAATACCATTGACATTTCTTGTTTTGATGGCGGTTTAGGTGATGGCGGTTTCCACAAAATGTGGTCAATAATAGATCTACCCTTTATCGTGAACTACAAATAGATAATGGAAATTGCTTATGCATCAAAACAAGTAAGTATCAAAACAAGTAAGTAAGTAGCAATATACGCCAATACAAATAGCAAAATTGCAATTTTCATAACAATCAAAGTCAGAAACACAACTTTCGACTAGAAAGAGTTCCAATGTCAAAAGTAAAAAAAAAATGAAATTTGACTAAAGTCAAGGTTGAGCAAATTACAAGGAAATTGGTGGTAGCAATTGGACCCTTAGATTTTAGAGCTACCAAATCATATGTTGTCGTTGTCATGTCCTCTTTGTCATGCCCACCTATTTTCATGCAATATCCAAACAGAATCTTCAGCACAAATGTACAAACTAACTATGCTTTACCACAAGTATTTTTATAATGTTGATTTAGATATCTTAGTAACAATGGACAAGATATACAAAACATATATTAAAATAGTATCATAAATAACTCAGTCATAAGTAGAGAGGTATCTCATGTTCATTAATTGATCTCGAAAATAGCATCACAATTACGTTGATTAGCATACATGGGGAAGAAAGGCAAAATATGTTCAAATTTGAAAAAAGTTTCAATAGCTCTTGTACAAGCTTCTCTTTCAAAGTCTTGAAAACTTTTTTATATTATTCAATGTATAATTTAAGCTTTCAAGTTCACCCACCAAATTGACAACCACTTGAAATTGTTAAGCAAACTAACTTAGAGAATCTTAAAACTCACTTGTTCAACCAAGAGTGATCCTTTAGTGAAACACCTTACTTTCCATGTGAATTTGTTTAAGCTCCTCATCTTGCTAATTTGATCGTCAACACTCATCTTCAATGCAAACTTAAAGTATGAGATTTACCCTGAAATTAAAACTGATTCATCTTGCAGTAATTAAGTGCAGTAACAACAAAACAATTAAGCTAATAATCAAGTATATATGCATGAATAGTAGACCTGTCAACTGGGTCGGGCGGATCGGGTTCGGGTTCGGGTCATGTCGTGTTCGGGTCAAATCGGGTTCGGGTCGATCGGGTTGATAAAATTTTCGGGTCGGACGGGTCGGGTTCGGGTTGACCCAGCGGGTCGAACATGCCATTTTTTTATGATTATTATTATGATTTTTAACTTTAATAAAACAATTATAATAATATAATTAATAGGATGCGATTCTGGTGAGAACCAATCCCTAGGAGAGAACTAAGAACCAATACAAACATTCCACCTAGCAGCCAAAACACCCATATCAGCGCGCGTGAAAAAGGAAAAAAAAAAGAAGCAAAAGCGCGTACAGAGGAGGAGGCGCACACAAAATCGAAAAAAAGAAAACCTAAACGAAAGCGCATACAGAGGAGAGGCGTTCCTCCTCCTTCCTTCCTTCCGCCTCCTCCTCCCTCTAATCAGATCTATGCTCACCTCCTCCTCCTCCGTCGTTCTTCCTCTAACTTCCTCCTCCGGCGGTTCCGACGTTCCTCCTTCGGCGGTTCCGGCGGTGAGGATGATCAAGGATGACGGTGTGCAGATCCGGTTGATGATGATGTTGATTCGATCGATTCGATCATTGGTGATGATCGATGAGATCTGATGATGAATGATTGATGATCGGACGACAGTGATGGAAGATTATGATGAAGATCGGGGATGAAGATGAACGACGGTGATGTCGAAGATGATGATGAACAGTGATGATGATGAACAATGAACAATACCATGAACAGTTCTGATCAATGCCATGAACTAGTTTTTTCAAGGCCAAGAACAAATATGTAAACTGCCATGAACGTCAATGTTCATCGCCATGAACGAACCTGTAAACTGCCTTGAACATTCCTGAAAATTGCCATGAACGGACTTGTAAATTGCCTTGAACAAACCTGTAAACTGTAATAAAATTCTTTGTTGATTACCTTGAACATTCCTGAAAATTACCATGAAGGTCAATGTTCATCGCCATGAACGTCCATGTTCATGGTCATGGCTTGAAACATCAGTGTTCATGGTCCTGGATGCAAGTGTTCAAGGCGTTGTTCAATGACAGCGAACAAAAAAAGTGTCCAGCAAAAAAATAAGCCAAAATCACAAGTGTTCAAGGCTTGAAACATCAGTGTTCATGGTCCTGGATGCAAGTGTTCAAGGCGTTGAACATAATTGTTCAATGCCAGCGAACAAAAAAAGTGCCCAGCAAAAAAAAAAGCCAAAAATCCGTATTATTCGCCAATAAAACGCGAATAATACGGTCGAAAAATTCGGTAAAAATTCGGCACGCCCGAATTATACGGCTTTTAATGAAAGTCTAATATGGGCCCTTGATTCGCCTCCGATCCAACGGCCCCCTTTTATTCTCCGTTCTCTCCTATTTTCCTATTCTCATTTGATGTTTCTCCTAATTAATATTATATTATTATTTAATAAAGTATATTAAAATATTTAATATAAATGAAATAAAATATACAAAATAAAGGGGACCCGCGAGCTCGGATTTGCGTTCGGGTTGAGTCGGGTCGGGTTCGGGTCCTTCTTGATCCAGTGACGTTCGGGTCGGATTTTCGGGTTGGATCGGTTTTTGACAGGTCTAATGAATAGTGACAAAACACTTCAAATTAAGTTAATCAACAAAAATCCCTTGTTAAAATGGGTATTGACTACAGTAACAACAAAACAATTAAGCTAATAATCATGCAGACCATGTCAATTACCTCATCACTTGCCAACAAGTTTTCTTCTATTCTCGTGTTCTGCAACTTTGTAATCCACAACTTTCCTGATATAGAGATGGTTTCTTTAGCCATTAGACCCACTCAAGGCAACAAAATATACATTCAGCCACCAATAGCTAAAGACTTCAAAACATGGATAAACATACCTATCAAAGAAAATGAAAGTTGCTCATTTACAAACCAAAAAACTAACATAAGTTCCCCTTGGGCACGTCAAATAAAATGAACATAAGTTCCCCTAAGCACAACAAGCACACCCATTTGAATCATCGAATCAAGAACCTACACATCAAGATGTTTCTTAACAAAGTAAGCCACAAACTCAAAACCTACCATCATGGAGAAAGAGCTGCTTAAAAGTCTAATTCATTTTAATCCACCAAGACAAAACAAATGACATGTTGCACTTTCGATCTCCGAAATCATATTTATCGCTTTCTCGAAGCAACCGCTCGCTAAATGAAGTTTTAGTAGGTCATGCTAACCAAATCATTATTGTAGTAGAACAAAGCGGCCTTAAATGTTGGTGATTTCGATCAAAGCAATCAGTCGCTAAATCAAGTTTCAGTAGGTCATGCTAACCAAACCAACTTTGTAGTAAAATGAAGTGGTATTCAATTTTGGTGATGTAACTCCGGAGACAGCGGCGACGATCGAGAGAAGATCAACCGCAACTTGCCGACGTGTTGAACTCAAATTCAAAGCCGCCTCCAGATCTGTAACTTGACCAAATTGTTGAATGGAGTGAGCTGACTCATCTGGGAGAAGAAGTACACCCATTTGAATCATCGAATCAAGCACATGCACATCAAGATGCTTCGCAACAAACTAAGCCACAAACTGAAAACCTACCATCATGGTGAAAAAGCATCTTAAAAGTCTAATTCAGGTTCAACAATTCAGTTTAATCAACCAAGAAAAAACAAAAGACATGATGCAAATACCATGAAAATGAATAGTAATCACACTGAATGCACAAAGTTGTTTCCGTAACTCCACACTACATTTGTGTATGCCTTTAATGATGCAATGAGCATGAGGTCTCTTTGAAGTGAAATTGCAAACTTATAGTTGACTATGGTTGGTCCTTGAGCTTTGTTAGGTGATTTTAATGTCACACTATCCCCTGTAGAGCAACTGAGTCTGGTGCTTCGTCTGCTTTTGGGACTTCAGACCTTTTTTATTGTTTTGGATGCTACATGTCTTCTTGATAATAAATTTATACATAAATATTTTATAAAATATAAATTATTAACTTAAAATTTAAAGAAATATATATTTTTTATAATAAAAAGTTTAGAAAAATAGATACAAAAAGAAGAGAAATTATCGATTATAAGTCTTATAATCGAAAGGTTTGAAAGTATATAGAGGAAATTGAAATGGAGATTTTCAAAATATAAAAATTTAATATATTTTGATTTTGGATTGCTAACATCATAAAATCTTAAATGATATGTGAACTAATTTATTAGAGTATAAACTTTATTTTTGAAACAGCTTTGAAAAGACATAGTTGAAGTACATTATAAGCAAATATAAAATATAATTGTTCTGATCGTATTGTATAATTTTTTTACAATTTTATTTTCAACCAACTAAAATTTTATTTTATCTCATGATTAAAATTAGATTGTTGTTACAATAGAAAAATACCTTTAAATTCGTAAATCAATTTAATAAACTGCTCATATTTTCTAAAAACTCAGCTTAGTTTTAAAATGATTTTACAATTTTCTCACTTCCTTATATTTGTATCTTTAAAATTGACTTGTTCGTATATTACATTTGATTTAAAATGATTTAATTGTATTTTTTTTAATATTTTCGTATAGTATTTCACTTTGTTTCTATGTCAACTCTTATTTTCTCATTCATTTAGAAAATTGATATATAAGTTAACATTTTCTTTGGGAGAGATATAAGTTAACAATTTAACAATTATCTGAGATATATGAAATTTAATTGTGTATCATAACAACATGATATATTTGTTAGCAAAAGACTCCATAAAGTAACATTAATAAGATGTTCTTAGGAAGATCTTATAGGATTTGATAAGGTTAAATAATTAAAAAATTAACTTTTCTTAATCAATTGAAACCAAACCGCAAAAGTTTTATGTCGAATTTAGTTAGATGTGACAAGACACTTTACGTAACATTTGTTCTAAAAAATTGAAAGTATCAGTTATGAGTAGAGCTGTCAAAAAGTGACCGAACCCGTTTTACCAACCTGACCGACCCGTTTTTGGACCCGACCCAACCTGACCGAAATTTTTGATAACCCGAAGTTACCGAACCCGACCAACCCGACCTGATTAACGAATAAATGTGGAGTATTAATAAAATATAGCATAAAATATATATGATAAATGACAAATAAATAATGATAATATGCTTAATATCCTAAAAAAAAGAACATTGTTGTACTTATATAATTTTTTATAATGTAGAAATTAATATAATAAAAATTAAATATAAAAATAAAATATGATTTTGGTCTACTAATACCAATTACATTAAAATAATTAATAATAATAATATTATTTTAATTCATTTCAACTTATTTTGACATATTTAAATTAGTTTTTAACTATTTAATAATCTTTAAATAGTGAATAAAATATTTAAAAAATGACGCTCTTGGCCCGTTGGTTAACCCGAACCGCCCGCTGACCTGTAATGACCCGACCGGCTTGACCTGTTATGAGTCTTATGACAAATTTAGTTAAAATTTTAAAGTTTGTTAAGAGTATCGAGATAAATCATATTAAAAACTTGGGAATTTTTGCGCCAAACCACCCGTTATATGACCCATTTTACGTGAAACCGCCCGTTATATCGATAATTATTCTAAACAACCCATTAAAAAAGGCTCTCGTTAACAAAAAGTTACCCAACAGATCCTTTTCGTCACTTTTGTTGTTAATTTGTGTGAAAAAACCTTTATACCCCTCGTTCTTTTTTAAAATTACGAGTAATACCATGTTTTTTACATTTATTTATTTTTCTTTTTGAATTTTAAAAATATTTATTTCCGAATATTTTTTACGAAAACTTTTTTTTTTCAAATTTTTTTTCAAAAATTAATACCATGGACTTTAGTAGTTTAATCATGCACTCTTACATACTAATTCATGAACTTTAATGTTTATATATGCACTTAATTTTATATTTTATATTTATTAATTTTTCAAAAAGTATTTTTTTTCTCAAAAATATATTATTTTTTCATTTTTTTTCCAAAAAATAATACCAAGATACTAGAGCTGTCAATCGGGTCGGTCAAGTCGGGTTCGGTTCGGTTATTTCGGGTTGAGAACGGGTCGGGTCATTTCGGATAACAGGTCAAGCCGGGCCGGGTCATTACAGGTCAGCGGGCGGTTCAGGTTGACCAACGGGTAGAGCTGTCAAAAAGTGACCGAACCCGTTTTACCGACGTGACCGACCTGCTTTCGGACCCGACCCGACCGAAATATTTTGTAACCCGAAGTTACCGAACCCGATTTTACCGAGACCGAACCCGACCCGATTAACGAATAAATATGGAGTATTAATAAAATATAACAGAAAATATATATGATAAATGACATATAAATAATGGTAATATGCTCAATTATCCTAAAAAAAGAACACTGTTGTACTTAAATAATTTTTATTATTCAGAAATTTAAAAATTAATATAATATAAATTAAAAATAAAAATAAAATATGGTTTTGGTCTACTAATATCAATTACATTAAAATAATGAATAATATTATTATTTTTTTAATTCATTTCAACTTATTTTGACAAATTCAAATTAGTTTTTATATTTATAAATATTTAAATACTGAACAAAATATTTAAAAATTGATGCTATTGACCCATTGGTCAACCCGAACCGCCCACTGACTTGTAATGACCCGACCCGTCCGACTTGACTTGTTATCCGAAATGACCCGACCCGTTCTCAACCCGAACCCAAAATAACCGAACCGAACCTAACTTGACCGACCCGATTGACAGGTCTACCAACGAGTCAAGATTGTCATTTTTTAAATATTTTATTCACTATTTAAATATTATTAAATAGTTAAAAACTAATTTACATATGTCAAAATAAGTTAAAATGAATTAAAATAATAATAATATTAATAATTATTTTAATGTAATTTATATTAATAGACCAAAATCATATTTTACTTCAATTTTAATTTATATTATATAAATTTCTACATTATTAAAAATTATATAAGTACAACAATGTTCTTTTTTAGGATAATTGAGCATATTATCATTATTTATATGTCATTTATCATATATATTTTTATGTTATGTTTTATTAATACTCCACATTTATTCGTTAATCGGGTCGGGTTCGGTCTCGGTAAATTCGGGTTCGGTAAATTCCGAACAGGTCAGGCCAGGTCCAAAAGCGGGTCGGTAAAACGGGTTCGGTCACTTTTTAACAGCTCTACAAGATACCATTCACTTTAGCATTTTAATCATACACTTTTTAACATACTAACTCATGCACTTCATGTGTAAAAAAAATCATACCATGTACTTTAACATTTTAATCATGTACTTTAACTTACTAACTCATGCACTATGTATAAAAATAAAAATTAATTTTTTTACATTTTTCGTACAAAAATTAAAAAATTGATTTTAGGGAAAACTTATTTTTCTAAAAAAAATGATTTTTGAAAAGTAAATAAATAAAAATACATGGTATTACTCGTAATCTTAAAAACGAACGGGGGTATAAGGGTCTATTCACACAAATTAACGGCAAAAATGAAGGAAGGATCTCTCGGGTGACTTTTTATTAGCCTTTTAATGAGTGGTTTAGAACAATTATCGATATAACGAGTGGTTTCGTGCAAAATGGGTCATATAACGGGTGGTTTGGCGCAAAAACCCCAATAACTTATGATTTAGATAAAAACATAGTGAATATAAATTGTTAAACTTGGCTTCAGTCTTGTCGTTCTTGTATTCAAAAAGATCCTTTTATTTTCTATTGATTATGAATAATAAATTAGACCCTTATATAAAGCGTAAAATATTTATATAACAATTTCTATGGTAGAAAAATGAACGCAAAAATTAATATAAATAAATGATAGGTTTGAATTAGTTCAAATATATTGTTAAAATATTTATTTTATTAAATGAATAATTTAATTTGATGATAATTCAATTAAGATTTGATAGAAGGGATTCATCGGGCAATCTCCCTTAACATCAGGTTCTTATTGATGGAGGGATACAATCTTACAATCATTAACTCTATTAGAGGAATTTGGAAGATTTTGTGGGAAATTAAACCTATTATTGATGATATTTTATTTATGTGCCATAATTTCAGTGGTTTTCAGATTCAGCACTGCTATCGGGAAAAGAATAGAACAACTTGTTTTTTGGCTACCAACAACATCTCTCCTATCCTTCTCAGACGAAGATTAATGGAGTTTATTCAACCTCATCCTCAATACCAGCACTTACTAAAAATTCGCTCCTTATTTTTAAACTGTAACTCTAGTGTTCTGTTAGCTTGCAAAAAGCTTGTAAAAATCATCCGCTGTGATGATTTATGTATTCCTTTCTCCGTATAAGGATACCTTTTGTGTGCCTTATATCAAAATAAGATTTGATAGAATTTTAGAGTTTAAATTAGATTAATTTTAAAAACAAAAATAAATTTATATAAGAGGATTAACCATAAAATAACACCTCATTAATGTGGGCCTAGAAGCGTTATAGTAGCTCGAAAAGTGATGGGTTTAATATATATTAATATATATATATATATATATATAGATAGATAGATAGATACATATTAGATATGCTAAAATTACGTAAGTTTGGTTGCGCAAGGAAAATGAATTTACATAAGTTTGAATTTTAAATTAAAAATAATAATTCAAATCCGCAATATCTATATGCTGAGATTTAATTAAGAATTATGATGTATATTTTGTTAAATTAGTAATATATTAACAAACTAAAAATGAAAGAAAAAAAAACTTCAGTAATATGGCCTAAGAATACCCTAAGGGCTCAAAAAAGAGTGAGCTTTTATATAGGGCCTTACTATTCGGTGCATAGGCAAAATTGCCTTTCAGCGCATAGGGTCGCCACGTTACGTGTGGAGTGGCTCCACACGTAACGTGGGGTATATTTTAATTTATTTATTTTTAATCCACACGTTACGTGTGGAGTGGATCCACACGTTTTTTTATTAAAAAAAAAAAAAAATTTTTTTTTTTTAACATCACGTAAAAAAAATGTCTAAAACTTATATTTTTTTTATCAATGTTAAAATGTTAGGAAATTAGTCCTAACTGGATGGAGGATGCTGGTTTGAGAACGTGAGCTGATTTTTTTTGTCTCCATGAAGGTTCAAGCTAGCGTACTTTTTTATCTGACATTTGATCATTTCAAGGCTTAATACATCATTGCTTATACGCCCTGCTTATTGCTGTGCACATCTTAAGCATTCATTTTTTGTTCATGTATGTAGTATTGGGTAAGTCTGACACTGGTCAAGCTTGGAGTATTAAAAATTTGAGGTTATAGAAAGAAAACTTCTTAGTAAAATATATATATTTGTTTAGAATTGACTCTTAATTTTCCAGCTAAGATACTTCATATTACAATCATTGCTCATACCACTTTTTGTCTTTTTTGGGGTCCTGTGACATCCTAAATCCCATGTCCTAGAAAATCCTAGGGTAAGTAGGGTTTCAGATTTAGGGTTTTCAAAACCATATTATTTTCATACCCTATCATGCTTGTAGCACATAGGGAGTTCATACCATATTTTGTCTTTTTTGGGGTCCTGTGACACCATAAATCCCATGCCCTAGAAAACCCTAGGGTAAGTAGGGTTTTGGATTTAGGGTTTTCAAAACCATATTATTTTCATACCCTATCATGCTTGTAGCACATAGGGAGTTCATACCACTTTTTGTCTTTTTTGGGGTCCTGTGACACCCTAAATCCCATGCCCTAGAAAATCCTAGGGTAAGTAGGGTTTCAGATTTAGGGTTTTCAAAACCATATTATTTTCATACCCTATCATGCTTGTAGCACATAGGGAGTTCATACCACATTTTATCTTTTTTGGGGTCCTGTGACACCCTAAATCCCATGCCCTAGAAAACCATAGGATAAGTAGGGTTTTGGATTTAGGGTTTTCAAAACCATATTATTTTCATACCCTATCATGCTTGTAGCACATAGGGAGTTCATACCACTTTTTGTCTTTTTTGGGGTCCTGTAACACCCTAAATCCCATGCCCTAGAAAATCCTAGGGTAAGTAGGGTTTCAGATTTAGGGTTTTCAAAACCATATTATTTTCATACCCTATCATGCTTGTAGCACATAGGGAGTTCATATCACATTTTGTCTTTTTTGGGGTCCTGTGACACCCTAAATCCCATGCCCTAGAAAACCCTAGGGTAAGTAGGGTTTTCTAGGGCATGGGATTTAGGGTGTCACAGGACCCCAAAAAAGACAAAAAGTGGTATGAGCAATGATTGTAATATGAAGTATCTTAGCTGGAAAATTAAGAGTCAATTCTAAACAAAAATATATATATTTTACTAAGAAGTTTTCTTTCTATAACCTCAAATTTTTAATACTCCAAGCTTGACCAGTGTCAGACTTACCCAATACTACATACATGAACACAAAATGAATGCTTAAGATGTGCACAGCAATAAGCAGGGCGTATAAACAATGATGTATTAAGCCTTGAAATGATCAAATGTCAGATAAAAAAGTACGCTAGCTTGAACCTTCATGGAGACAAAAAAAATCAGCTCACGTTCTCAAACCAGCATCCTCCATCCAGTTAGGACTTATTTCCTAACATTTTAACATTGATAAAAAAAATATAAGTTTTAGACATTTTTTTTACGTGATGTTAAAAAAAAAAAATTTTTTTTTTTTTTTTTTTTTAATAAAAAAAAATACCACACGTAACGTGTGGATCCACTCCACACGTAACGTGTGAATCCACTCCACACGTAACGTGCGAGCCTATGCGCCAAACGACAAAATGCCTATGCGCCGAAAAGTAATCGTGTTTATATATAGAGGTGAGTTTCCATACATTTGTCTCTTAAAGTAAGAAGCATTATGGGTCTTAGGATTAAGGGAATAGAGGGCTGGGATTAAAAGGACAAAAAAGTGAATAGTGACACGGGATGACATAATCGTAAATACGGCGATTTTTTTTTTCGGTCAACAAATTTTATTTTATATTTTTCGTCTCTGATCGTTATGGAATAACCAATTATTGACGTTCACATATAAGTACTACATGTTCATTTTATGTGCCGTAAAGTTCACATATAACATGCTCATGTTCAAACACATGTCTTTGAACATTTAGTGTTTATTTGTGAACGTGAATGTACAAATAAATGAACATCTATATATATATATTAAAGCAAAGAAATTTAAAGCCACCATATTGATTCCGGTCCCACAAATTCTATGTGTCAATTTGTGATAAATTCACTTTTTTTTATTAACAATTCTATTCAATTTAAATCACAATATTTAATTATAACTAACTTCAAATCTATAAATCATTAATATATTCATCTTTGTTGAATGTTTATACATATTTTTTTTCTAAAGTTTGATTTATACAAAACATATATATAAAATACAGAAGTGTAGAACCTCAACAGATGAACCCGAAGAACTGTTGAACTCAGCAGATTGATTCACAAGCGGTTTTCCAGGTTAGGGTTAGGGCTAAATTATGTAAAACCAAATATTCAGAAGGGACCAAATGTAAAACCAAGCCATCCAAGCGACCAGATGAACTGATAGTTTTCTGAAGTAGACAAATGATTCACAAGACTTTTGTTAACCAGATGAACTGGTAGTTTTCTGAAGTAGACAAATATTCAGAAGGTTTTTTTTCCTGCTATAATAGAAAGTTTTTATCGGCCTTAGTAAAACATATGTCATACTTAATAAGAATAATGTCATAACTACATCGTTTAAATTGGATATATGTCATACCAAATATTCACAGAATAATGTCATAACTACAACTAAAAGTTTTTAGTCATTAAACCATATTACATGCTTGCCTATTGCCTAATTTGGGTAGGACGTGTGACATCTGGCTGAATAGTTATACTCAGAAGTTGAATAGTTCATCTCACCAATCTAAATACAAGATGTCTTAATTGGATCTCTCTTTCCCGATGCTCTGCTTCTTTGACAATTTTACTTTACATAGATATTAATTGCACTTCATCAATCTACTTTACAAATATCTTAATTAGAAAATGCTCCATGTTTGAGTATTTTTAGGTACATGGTGCTACTCGTACTGCTGGTGATTTCAAAACCGTGACATTTTAAATTAGTATTGTGACATACTATTTATACTATTTTCACAAAGTAATAGTATTTGACTGACAAATATGACCGTATTCAGACTGTTTTACTTCATAGAGATCTTAGTTTACAGAGATCTTAATGGCACTTCATCTCACCCATCTCATTGGAGTGTGTGTTGTTTGACTATCCCAATTGTACATGCTTCGAGTCATACTCTCTCTTTGTTCACTTCATCTCACCCATCTCTTTCTACTCTTCATCTCTTTGATCTCCTTAGAGCAGCTCGTGTGGTTGTGTTCTTTGCTTATGGACTCACAAACTTCTGTTGGATTTTAATTGAGTGGCAAATAGGTATGGCTGATGAATACTCTACCATTGGAGACAAGGGAGAGGTTGACTTCATCGATGTTCCCTCAGTCACAACTTCCACTCCTACTGAGGAGGGTCCTGTCATGGTGTCTGTACCGTTTCCATTTGCTGGAGGAAAGCCTCAATCGAATCCTGTGAATGATGCCGTGGTGAACGAGGTTGCCGCGGCATCATTCACAATAGAAAACACCACTGATGAAGTTATTTTACTTTGGGGTGTGAAGATTTATGCTTCAATTCCTGAAGATATTATTGTCGGAATGAATTATGAAATTGCACGACTTTGGGGTGTGAAGATTTATGCTTCAATTCCTGAAGATTTATGCTTCAATCAGGTATGTGGATAATGTTAGGTAGCTTATTATTTTTGTCAAAGTGTTATATATTATTGTCGGAATGAATTATGAAATTGCACGACTTATCGTTGCCAATGTTGCCAATGTTGTGTTCTCATGTTGAACTTGCCAATGTTCTTTGAACAAGGCTTGATCCACTGTGTTGAGGCTGATGAATTATTATTGCAATTTGATGATGAATTTTACCAAATGCACATAAATAGCAATGTGTATGAAATCTGTTTTGTGTTCAACGAGGCAAATTTCAGTAAGCTTCATGAAGCCATTCTATCTGCAGAGGCATTACACGAAAACTTCCTCTTTCCCCATGAGTATCATGCAAAGCGGAGGATTACAACAAACAATTTTGTGCCTATCTCACTTCTTCTTGATGAGGAGCAAAAAAATGTTGTTCGCTTAGTTTTAGGCTGCAGAGGAGGAGCTCCTTATGTGATTTATGGACCCCCGGGAACAGGAAAGACAAAAACACTGGTGGAGGTGATCCCACAACTCTATACAACTAGACGTAATTCTCATATACTGGTATGTGCTTCTTCAAATTGCGCGGCAGATCACATATTAGAGAAAATCCTTTGTGAGGGGATGAAACTTAGGGAGGAAGATATTTATAGGTTGAATGTCATACGTCGTCCCTTACAAAAAATGAACGCTGCATTATTAAGGTTCTGCACCTACAATGCAGGTTTCTTCACTTGCCCTTCTCGAGATGCACTCCACAGGTACAAGATAATAATAACGACATACACGAGTGCATCTATGCTCTATCATGCTGAAGGGGTTAACCGTGGCCATTTCTCCTACATCATCTTAGATGATGCAAGCCAAGTTTCAGAGCTAGAGACAATGATCCCCATATCAACCCTCTTAGAAAAGAACACAGTTATTGTTCTTTGTGGTAATCCCAAACAACTTGGGCCTGATATTCATTCAAAGCAGGCTGAGGCTTATGGTTTGGGAAGATCTTTTCTGGAGAGGTTGTTGGACTTTGAAGTTTACAGATCAGAGGATCGCAATTATGTCACAATGTTGTTGAACAATTACCGGAGCCACCCTGCAATTCTTTGTGTTCCTTCAAGACTATTTTATAGTGGAGCATTGATTCCATATCGAGAAGACACGGGCCACACATCTTCCTTACCTTGGGCTGATATGCTTCCCAATGGGAACTTCCCTTTCATGTTCTGTGGCATCCAAGGCTTTGATGAGAGGGAAAAGGGCAGCCCATCATGGTTTAATAGGATTGAAGCTAGCAAGGTGGTTGAGTTCGTACAGAAGCTGATAAGAAGGAATGTGTTTGAGGAAGACATCGGGATTATTACCCCTTTCCCACAACAAGTACTAAAGATAAGGAAGGCTCTCAAGTCTCTACATATGAGGGATATTGAGATTGGCGGTGTTGAGCAGTTTCTGGGTAAAGAAAAGGAAGTGATCATCCTGTCAACTGTCAGATCGACCGCTAAGCACGATGAATATGACAGGACTTTCAGCATGGGATATCTGAGCAACCCGAAGAGGTTCAATTTTGCCCTGACTCGTGCCCGATCATTGCTTATTATTGTTGGAAACCCTTATATTATTAAAAAGGTAATTCCCGATAAAAAAAACTTACATTGTTGGTCATTGACAGGATTAAAAGGGTTGATTACCTAACCGTGTTGTTGGTCATTGTTGTTGCTTATTATTGTTGGAAACCCTTATATTGTTGGTCATTGGTTTTGTTCATTGACATGATTAAAAAGGTTGATTAACTAACCGTGTTGTTGGTCATTGACAGGATTTGCACTGACAAGAAATGTTAAAGGATTGTGTTTTAAAAAGCGCCTATGAAGGTTGTGCCTTCTGCAGGGACTTTGAAGGTTGACAACAGGCAGTTGTGATTCTAGTAATGTAATGATAGCATCCAGTTGACAACTATCCCTTTTTTTAGAAATGTAATGGTAGCCCACGTTCCAACATTCTAGGAATGTAATGATAGCATCCAGTTGACAACTATTCTAGTAAGGTAATTGTCTGTGTGTGTAGTGCTGGCATTGTGCTTGAATTTGCAAAACTTACATGAAGATCGACATTAATATTTTGGCAATCTGACACGTAGAATCAACCATGCTTACGAATACTATTCGAAATAAAATTCATCCTCTTACATAAAAAACCAAAGTCATGAGGTACATACTTCATAGTCAATTCATCATCAACCATGCCTACATGCTCGATTACAAATGCTGAAAGCACTAATCCCTAGAATCACACCAGCACCAAACGCAGAAATTGGAAGTATTACATGGTTCCTGAAGTTTTTCTGGGAGTATAGTGTCTTG
Organism: Rheum nobile; assembly: GCA_027886185.1. Lineage (NCBI taxonomy): Eukaryota > Viridiplantae > Streptophyta > Magnoliopsida > Caryophyllales > Polygonaceae > Rheum > Rheum nobile. The sequence continues at coordinate 5,355,238 of WOAB01000025.1, read as the reverse complement.
TTTTCAGCTTCAAGTTCTGCCACCCTTGCATTTAGTCGCCAAATTGCATGATTGAATTGCATTTCACTTGTATTGAGTTCCATAATTCTTTGTCCAAGTTCATGTATCTCAGTACGTAGGCGTGTGATTATTTCACCCAACATGTTGGAACGTGGGATATTCATTAGCAACATGTCTAACTCTTCTTGCAACTTCTCCTCTATTTGAGAAGGTATAGGAGATGTAGGTGGATGTTCATATTTTCGGGGGTTCCCGTTTTGATAACTTGAGGTGTCGCTGGATGACATTGTGCTTGAGTACTGCAGAAACAAAGAAAGATTTCCAGCCAAAAACACAATGATACATGCTTGCTTATTGATCCAGTATGAAAACCACACAATAAACAAATAGGGTTACCTTCAAGTTTGGCGCATCAGTGAAGGATCTTTGCTTCGCGAAACGAACAGAGAGGATTTAGGGATTGTTGAAAATGAGAAGGAACATGGTCGGTCATAACTATTTACCTGATATGACTTCATTTATGTAGTACACATATTTTAACCTCTGTTTTCCCTCTAAAACTTAACAAGTTTCCCTCCAATTTCTACCCCTGAACACGTGTTAGGTTGTGATCCAAGAAGAACCCAAAGCCACCGTAACAAGTTTCCCTCCAAAGCCACCGTAACACCACAAGACCATAAATCCACAAATCTTCAAAAAAGATTGTGCAGCGTCTTCAATGTCTTTGGAATAGAAGAAGTTTAATAATGGATGAGTTCTGACTTTCACGTTCATATTCAGATGCATTACAAGACATTTTTTTGTGGTTCACTAAATGAGAGAACAACCTTTTAGCTTCTTGTTGAGCATTACACCAACTTTAACTCCCGTTTATCCTTGATTCTAGAATATTTGTTTTCCCTACAAATTTTTACAGCCACCCAATAGAATTATCAAAATCGGCAGCCTGAAAACCCTTTTAATGTCGGTGTTAAGGTATTGTCCCATTTGGCTAGAAAACCCTTTATTATGGCTTGAAAACCCTTTAATGTCGGTGTTAGGGTATTGGTCATACTGTCAACGTTTGCCATAAAGTATTTAACTTGTGTTTGCTTTTTGTTCGTATAACAGGTTCAAGATCATACTACTTGACTCTGAAAACAGGTGGTGAAGGGATATCTAAGGGAAACAAGTGGGTTTTTGATGGGATCACAATGACAACCAGACTTATTTTGTATGCAGATATGAATTACTCAAATCTGAGGAAAAAGTTGGCTGAGAAGATTAAATACATTGACGAGATAGATGAAATGAAGATAAAATATCTGTCACCGTGGAAACCAATGCCACAACCAATCGATGTGAAAGATGACGAGGACCTTGATGCTTTCAAATTTTTGAACTTGCAATCACAAGATGTTATTTGGCCTATCGAGTTATATGCGAGTATGAAAAAGAAAGGAAACAAAGAGGCAAAGGCCGAGGTTGTGATGGCTGGTCATCCAAGTAGAAGTGATGACGAGGACATCACAGTGTGTCTGACTCCGCCACCGTTAACACAAACTCAAGAGGCAGAGGCCGAGGTTGTGGTAGGTTGTCATCCAAGAAGAAATGGTACCAAATCCGACAAAAACAATATGGTAAGTGACAATTGTCCCACTGAAGCTGTACTGAATATAGTTGATTGTGACATGTATGAACTGAAACCAAAAATTTGTCGTATAAACAATGGGGAAGTACAAATAGTTGACTTGGTGAGCCAATTTGAGGCAGACTCAGAAACTGATGGGAGAGAAACAAAGTCTTCCACAGGAACGAAAAGAATACATGAATGTATTGACATTGAGAGTGATTATGGGGAAGACGTTGGGCGAGATTTTGATTGGGATGACTTTGAGGATGACTTTGAGAAAGATGTTGAAGAAGGGACATTGTTAGATGACACTAATGAAGTCGACAACTTATTCTTAGACATTGATGAGGAAGTTCTACAAGAGATTGAAGCCGAGTACTATCGTAGCAAACAGTTTAGTAAAAGGCAATTGGATGATTTGGAAGAGCCAATGGAGGATAATGGGGTGAGCGACAATAATTTGGAAATAAAAGTTGGAGAGCATTTCAATTGTAAGAAGGATCTTAAGGATCTTTATCCTTGATGGCATTACATGGGCGCTTCTAGATGCAAGTCCAGAAGTCTGATAAGAAGTTATATGTGGTAAGGTGCATTGATCCTAGTTGCACATTTTATTGTCGTGGGAGCGCTCTTGGCAGCACATGATTGTTTGACGTAAGGAAGTATTGTGGACATCATACATGTGGCATGAAGCTAAAGCATAACCACCACAGACATGCAAGTTCAAGCGTAATTGCTGACCATATTATGTCAAGGTAAGTAAACAATCATGTCAGTACGATCATATATATTTATGAGCATGTATATGAACTAACCTTAGCATGTTACATATACAATCCTGTTACAGCTTTAACACAACCGGTATATATCCTGGACCTCGTGCTGCCGAAATTCAAGACATCATGAAGAAGATGGGAGTGGCAGTTAGTTACGACAAGGCAAACAGAGCACGTTTAACCGCCATTGACAGGATAAGAGGCACAGCTGAAGAAAGCTACAATAGGATTCATGGATATATGTACATGCTCGAAAGGATGAATACAGGGACAGTCACACATGTTGAAGTAGATTCTAATCGTCGATTCAAGTATTGTTTCATCAGCTTGGGTGCTTGGCGTAATGGAATGCAGTTTTTAAGAAAGATATATTTAATTTTTGTCACGTTCCACGATGCTATTGTCAAATTGATACAGTACATTGTAGCATATGTCACTTTGTAAAGCTGAGTGAAAACTATTGCAGGTCATAACTGTGGATGGTACCCATCTAGGATCAAAGTACAGAGGCATACTTCTAGTTGCAGTGGCACAAGACGGAAACAGACAAATATATCTAGTGGCTTTTGCTATTGTTGACAACGAGAATGACAGCTCATGGTCATATTTTTTCCGACACCTACGCTCCGTTGTTGCCGACGATCATGATCTCGTATTTGTATCTGACCATCATGGAAGCATTTACAAAGGTTTAAGAGAGCGCTATATCTTCACAAAGCATGGTTGTTGCACACTTTACCTATTTCAAAACGTGAAGACGAGGTTTAAAAGAAATGACTTGTGGATTCTGTACCAAAAGACAAATCAAGCGTACACCAAATAGGACTTCAATCGTGAATTTGCAAGACTTTGCAACCAGTCTCCGGAAGTCGATACCTACCTCAAGGGTGTTGGATTTGAAGCGTGGACAAGGTCGCATATGCCCGCAAACAGATTCAACATTATGACGTCTAACAATACAGAATCCGTTAATAGTCGCTTAGTGGGGCCGCGTCGAATGTCGTTGATTGGGTTGCTTGATGGTATACTGAATGTCATGAGTCAGTGGTTTTGTGACAGGAGATTAAAGGGAGAGCGACATTCTCATATTCTGACCCCGATAGTAAGTCGTGAGCTAGAAGGTAATTATTTAAAATCGTTGACAATGGTTGTGAGTAGGCTAAATCAATATGAGTTTCAAGTGCATGCCAATGGAACTACATTCTTGGTAAATCTGCATGCTCGAACCTGCTACTGCAACGTCTTTCAAGTTGACCAAATTCCTTGTGTGCATGCAATAGCGGCTGCGAAGGATTGTGGTGTGGATCCTGTCACTCTTGTTCATCCCCTCTTTACTGCTGAAATATGGAAGGAAGTGTACAAGGAAACTATATATCCGGTTCCTGCATTTGAGCGTTGGAAAGTTCCTGACACGGTCTTGAATAGAGCACGTTTGCCCCCGGATGTTAGGAGGAAATCAGGAAGACCAAGGAAGAAAAGAATCCCGTCACAGAGAGAATACAAGGGCCCGAGGAGAAGGTGTGGAAGTTGTGGCACTGTTGTCCATAACTCACGGACCTGTCCTAACCCCTCAGCCGGCCCATGATGCCGTTAATTGTGCTACCTCTTCAATTATCGATTTTGTTAATATGTGTTTCCTTGTGTTACCTCTTGAATTATATATTTTGTTAATATGTATATTAAGAGATCCAAACTCTTGAAGGATCTCTTACCACTCATATTACTTTTCGTATAAATGATAAGTATTTTGTTAATATACGGTTAGTTAATGTAACACTATCCTGTCATGACTACATTTATGTCCTGACATTGTCAATATTGACTATTTTTGGTTAAATTCATATGACAAAAGTTTCACTCCATTCCGTACCTACCCCTTGACCCCACTTGTTATTCTTCCATATTTATCATGACAGATTCAATATGCTTTCAAATAACCAATGGACCGACATGAGTGGCATCTGATACACACACAAGAAAAACAAAAACCGTCCTCGGCCATACATAATATGCTTCTTAAAATCACTACATTTACCTGACATTACATAGTCACTACATGACATTATGTATTCACGACACTCACATGTCTTCACGACATTACATAGTCACTATATTACATAGTCACTAATACGATGTTCAACACAACTACTTTAAACCAACAAAAGCATCACCATAGAGTTACATTCTTCAATTTCAAAATAAATCTCTGAATATGGTAACGTTGTATATAACATTACGACGCCTCACTATTTCAAATACACATGCATCGTTCATCTCCAATCCATTGTCAATTACAAATTGCCTCCAGCCTGTTCCAAATCTGTAGCGATTCTCACTTTTTGCGACAGACACGGGCCACGCAGCCATACCATAATTTAGGATGACTTGAGTGATTCTTGCAGCACTCAAGAATTTGATAGCATGTTTGCTCGGGACACCCTGCATAGCAGTAAGTGCATTGCAAGTTGATATTATGAAGTAATCCTTATCACACATTTACATTATAAGGTTCAGTAATCCTGCCAGACGATAGTCACCATGGACATTGGTTTGATTCATTAAAACAACGAAACTATTAATCTTGTCACATGGAAAAGCTTGGGCTCTTTGTAATGCTGATGGTGGCTCAGCTGCAACAGCTCCAACATCATCATCAACATCTCCATCATCTTCAAGAATAATTGGGTGGTTGCCACTGTTGTACTCTCTAGTACTCCAACTGCTGTAACTGGTGTCTTCTTCACAGTGGGATTCAGAGCTGATATCAATCACATTGTTCGGCATCCTGTTAACAGCACCACACAGAAGAGGACTTTGATGCAATATGGTAAAGAAATTATCATACCCAGTTTCAAAGAGAGACTTTCATTGAACTCAGAATATCACTTTAGCAACTCTATCTGTTCGAATCCAAGGTAAACTTTTCGAAACAATTTAAAAATAACCATGCTAAATGTATAATAATACATGGACTTTCTTTTTCGTGAGTGAACTGGTGTTGATTATGGTTGAACTCTCTCCAAATGGGGTCAATTTGATTTCGGCTGTTCAATCCCGACAAACCCTAGAAAACTTACCCAAATTGAGATAGATGAAATGAAGTCAATGAACCGCTCAGAAATTGTATATATAATAGTCTGTTAAACCAGGTTCATAACAAGTTCTTAATATAATTGTTAAACCGGTCGAAATTGGCCCTAATATGGCATTGTGTGCTCCAAGGAACCGCTCAGAAATTGGGCCGAATATGGCATTTTTTTGGGCCTGTCATACTAACTGTTTTGGTCTGTCGTCCTTCATGTCATAAAGTACTATTTCATGCGACATTATCATAACATACTATATTATATAAAACAGAATTACATAACATGCTTCATTTGGCAATCTGACATTTACCTGACAATATATAGTCACTATATGACATTATCAGTTTCCTACTTGACATTAAATATTCATACAATAACAGACTTTATAACCTACTAAATACTACACTAAATTACATAGTCCATACACTACATTACTTAATCAAATACTAAATATTACATAAACACTGATGCAGAGGAGACAGATGAATCTGGGCCGTCGCGCTGCGGAAGTTCTTCAACAACATCTCCGGTGACGACATATATGTTTATGAAGGCCACAGTTCTACCTTGGGCGGCAAGGACGGCCGCGTCTCCGCGGTTCTTTAAGGCCCTCAAGGTACGAGGGCCGCCATCGGGGGGCACAACTTCGAAGAAGTATGAAGCGTTCCGTTCATAATTGTTAAAATGATATAGTTGGTTGATCAGCCACCAAATATCCTGCACCATTTCAGCCAACGGACTCCAGTTTTGGGTCCTCCCGCCTTGGTAGTAATGGGTCGAAGTCCTGGTCATTGCTCCCCTTGAAGGGATGATTCTCCCTCCGGTATGGACAGTTGTAAACACCCTGTGATCGTTAGGCTGATCAGCCATGGAAACGAAAGAAGCGTAGGGAATTTGGTGTTTAGGGTAAGGTGGAAGATGTTTGCCTGGATTGTGGATGAGGAAATGTGACTTCGTATGAGGGGGTATATAAAGAGGTTTTTGGGTTGGTGGCAGTTACAGATACATTTATGACGGTGCTCTAATATTTTCTTAATTTAATTACTTGTGTTAATATCCTGTCATGTCACTGATATCCTGTCTAATCAACGTAAATTGGAGTTGGTGGGCAGTTACTGCTAATTTCATGACGGTTTGGAGTTTTTTATTGTCTCTTCTCAAAAAAGGAGTTAGTAGAGCCGATACCCTGTTTGGAGTTTTTTATTGTATCCCACATCCCTCTTAGATTCATCTTGTCATGCTACTTCTTAATATGTATATTATGAAGTCAGTCAATGTCCATATATTATTTGACACAACTGTCATTCGAATGCCGTTTAAGTGCCATGTAACTTCCATGTAACTGCCATTTAACCTACACGCACATAACTGCAATTTAACTGCCATTGTATTTAATCCAAACAAGTTGTCGTAACATTGTATGTAATCTAAACAAATGTCTTTGAAAACATCCAATTGTACGTCATCTAAGCAAATGCCATCCAAACCCCAAAAAGAACATCCAAATATCCAATTTAAACGATGGAGTTCCTTAGGCTCGACCTCCACGACCCGTCAAACACGCTGTGAGCCATGTCGCTCTTGAAGCCGTCAATAAATTTGTCTGCCACAACGTCAAGATTTTTCCAACCAGCACTGAGCAACTCCATGTGTTTTAGAGTGTATATCCCACAATCATGACTACGAACACAAAATGCAATAAAGTTACTTAGATGAAGTATATAATAAAATTGGTAAGGGGAATGATATTTTGACTTACCCACGCTTGTTCTGCTTCAGTCCTTGAATTCTCTCAAATTTAATCTCTTGAGTACCCCGATGTTCAAATTTCTTGGCAAGCGGCAGGTATTGTGTCATGAAGTGAGGAAGAAACCGACAAACCCCATGCAGCCAGGCCTCTACGCCCAAGTTATTGTTCAAATCCACATTACAATCATATACATTTGCCTGCCATTGCTGCAAATCGATCTCTACAGCCACCCAATGCATGTTATCGATGTTGAAGGGGACATAAATGAAGTCCAAATCATCCCAACTGGACCCATAAAGTTTAGGCCGATCTCCCCTAAAGTATTCAAGTGCACGTTCAGATGCAGGTGGAACAATACTATTATTTTGGACATAGTATCTATATGCCTCCGTATACTCAGCAGGCCAGAAAACGTCCAATATTGTGGCCTTGCTTTTAACTTCAGACTCCAAAAGCGCCTTACGGATATAACAACAAACTTCATCGATTTGCTTCAAAAAATTATAATTCATCCTATCAGGCATTGCAACAAATCCCAACAGTAAACTAATTTGACATCATAAGTAAATAGCTTACACCATCTTCCAGCCAAACTTTTGGTTCCAGTATTAGGCCAAACCAGTCCTTGTCCATCTCTTGACCACACAGTCCAACTCTTGGCTCAGAGCTGAAAAATAAAGAAGGCGTAATTAAAGCCATGAAAGACAGTTGAACATTTCTAGGATCCGTGAGATACTAACCTTTCATCATTCATCCATTCCAGCAAAGCAGTCATCTCCTTCACTTGTGAATTCTTGGTTATCTTCTTCACAGTTTTCTCCTTTTTCTCATCTGTGTAAGGTGTTAGTTTTTTGGCGGATGGCTTCACCATACGACTAGGAAGAACCCTCTTCGGTTGGACATGCTGCTTTCGTTTATTTTTTTTGGGTTTCGCCTTGTTGGATGAAGCAACCACAACGGCTAGCACGGAAAGAGGTTCCTCTCTTTCCTCAACCTCTGCTGGGGTTAGCTCCTGCTGGGTAGCCTCCGGTGCTCCTTCAATGTCGTTAATAAAATCCTGCTCCTAGTCCTTTTCACCAACGCCAGCATTTTCATTTAGGTCTTTGACAATGGCCATAACACCATACGCACCCTCAACATCATTGTTACCCTCAATGAAATTATCAAAATCCTACAATCATAATAACCATGTCATACATGAGTAAAACTCCTGTCACCATGCCAGACTTTTCTTGTAAAACATAAAAACTCCCATTACACACTAGAAATTTTGTCACCTCGTATAAATAATAATGTCATAGTAGTGATGATAATATGATAATTTTCATATGAGCATATTCATACCTCTTTGCCTTCAGCCTCTACCTTCTCCACCTCAACCTCCTGAACCTCAACCTCTACCTTCTCCACCTCAGCCTCCTGAATCTCAACCTCTTTGTCACCACCCTCACCATCACTCTCATTATCACCAACTTCATTATCCTCATCAGAAACTTTCTCACCATCACTTTCATTATCACCAACTTCATTATCCTCATCAGAAACTTCCTCATCATCATGACTTGCAACCTCAACTTCTACCTTGTCCTCCTCCTTCGGTTTGTCACCACCCTGACGAAGTTCTTCATTGTCATTACCCTCATCACCATCACCAAATTCATCATCATCACCATCACCATCACCATCATCATCATCATCATCATCATCATCATCATCATCATCATCATCATCATCATCATCATCATCATCATCATCATCATCATCATCATCATCATCATCATCATCATCATCATCATCATCATCATCATCATCATCATCATCATCATCATTATCCTCACTCTCAACCTCATCACTCTCAAACTCCTCATCCTCAACCTCCTTATCCTCCACCTCCTCATCCTCTGTTTCCTGGTCATTCTTATAAACTTCCTCCTCTTCCTCATCAGACTCACCATAGGATTCAAAATCATCCTCATTCGAATAACTCTTTGATTTCTCCTTACTCTTGAGCTTAGGCACCTCATCCTCCTTTGATACCCTCTTTTCCAGCCTTACCATCCTGTCAAGTACTCCTTTTTCCATCCTCTTCATCATTATGAACATCTGACTTATCACCTCTGATGAATGCACAGATGCATTACACGGGCTCGCTCCATCTTTTCCTTGCTTCCCCTTCCCCTTCTTTTTCAAACCCTTCATTGCTTCCTTCATAATCTTGTCAAAATGCGGGTCATCATTTTCAACAACATAGTAGCAGTCGGACCGCTTATCCACCTCATCCTCATCGGGAATAAGAATGGGCTTAACCACATGTGTAGGATCAGCCAAAGACAACTCCAACACTCCATGTTCAGGGGCTTCATCTGAAAACCAACGAAGACATCGAGGCACTGCAGATTCACTCAACTTTGATGCAAATTGGAGACCAAATGTTGGCACAACTTCTCATACCCATATCTACAATAACAAGCGGTTCGAGAATTAGCAAATTAAGATACATTAAATCATTTTACCCTGTCACCCAATTAAAAATTTAGATCAGGTCAGCCTAAAACTATCTGGAATACAAATAAAAGTATGTTGGAAAACTAGTATGTTGTGTCAATCAAACAACAAACAACTTCCTCCATATTCACCATGATCCTGCCACCCTGTACTCAAATATCATGTCATAGTGTAGCATAAAATATACTACTATGCTGCAAATAAAACACACTCAGTAATTCATATTTCAACCATTAAAAATTTAGATCAGGTCAGCCTAAAACTATCTGGAATGCAAATAAAAGTATATTGGAAAACTAGTATGTTGTGTCAATCAAACAACAAACAACTTCCTCCATATTCACCATGATCCTGCCACCCTGTACTCAAATATCCTGTCAGAGTTTAGCATAAAGTATACTACTATACTGCAAATAAAATACACTCAGTAATTCATATTTCAACCATTAAAAATTTAGATCAGGTCAGCCTAAAACTATCTGAAATGCAAATAAAAGTATGTTGGAAAACTAGTATGTTGTGTCAATTAAACAACAAACAACTTTATCCATATTCATCATGATCCTGCCATCCTGTACTCAAATATCCTGTTATAGTGTAACATAAAATATACTACTATGCTGCAAATAAAACACACTCAGTAATTCATATTTCAACCATTAAAAATTTAGATCAGGTCAGCCTAAAACTATCTGGAATGCAAATAAAAGTATGTTGGAAAACTAGTATATTGTGTCAATCAAACAACAAACAACTTCCTCCATATTCACCATGATCCTGCCACCCTGTACTCAAATATCCTGTCATAGTATAACATAAAATATACTACTATGCTGCAAATAAAACACATTCCGTAATTCATATTTCAACTATTAAAAATTTAGACCGGGTCAGCCTAAAACTATCTGGAATGCAAATAAAAATATGTTGGAAAACTAGTATGTTGTGTCAATCAAACAACAAACAACTTCCTCCATATTCACCATGATCCTGCCACCTTTACTCAAATATCCTGCCATAGTATAGCATAAAGTATACTACTATGCTGCAAATAAAACACACTCAGTAATTCATATTTCAACCATTAAAAATTTAGATCAGGTCAGCCTAAAACTATCTGGAATGCAAATAAAAGTATGTTGGAAAACTAGTATGTTGTGTCAATCAAACAACAAACAACTTCCTCCATATTCACCATGATCCTGTCACTCTGTACTCAAATATCCTGTCATAGTTTAGCATAAAGTATATTACTATGCTGCAAATAAAACACACTCAGTAATTCATATTTCAACCATTAAAAATTTAGATCAGGTCAGCCTAAAACTATCTGGAATGCAAATAAAAGTATGTTGGAAAACTAGTATGTTGTGTCAATCAAACAACAAACAACTTCCTCCATATTCACCATGATCCTGCCACCCTGTACTCAAATATCTTGTCATAGTGTAGCATAAAGTATACTACTATGTTGCAAATAAAACACATTTAGTAATTCATATTTCAACCATTAAAAATTTAGATCAGGTCACCCTAAAACTATCTGGAATGCAAATAAAAGTATGTTGGAAAACTAGTATGTTGTGTTAATCAAACAACAAACAACTTTCTCCATATTCACCATGATCTTGTCACCCTCTACTCAAATATTTGTCATAGTATAGCATAAAGTAATTAATATTTGAAGCAATAAAACTACCTGAAACACAACTGGCATGCCTTGAATGGAATATGGAATTCTTGGTGCGTTGGAGAGTAGCTTTGCCTTCTCTACTGTTTGTATCCTTTTGGCCAATGCTGTGGTCAATGACTTGTGAAGCTCTTCATAAGCAACCCTTCCCCATGGATAATCCCAAAAGTTATCCATATTCTCCAGCAGCCTAACATGCAGCGGCTTCACTAGCCTCTTCTTATCCCCTCCCAGCAATAGACCCTCAACTATCAACAACAGTGCCAACTTGAGTTTGTAGTTGTCCAACTCACGATGTTCTTTAAATCTGTTGTAAACATCTTGTATTTTCGTCTTAAGACCACCAGGACTATCAAAAAATCGCTCCATTACTAGCCCGTTAGCTTTAGTATCCACAAATGGAAGTTCACCATAATTCAGTCCAGTTATGAGAGAGAACTCCTTAATCGAAAACCTCAACTCTTTCCCTGCCACCTCATACCAAGACTCCCACTTCTTTTTTGTTTCAAGTTGCTTAAATAGAACTGCATGCAATGTCTGTGAAGAAAATGACACCTGCTGCAACATTTTCAAAACTTTTCCAAACGGGCCATCCAAAACCCGTTGCCAATCCGCATGTGTCAACTTGTTTTCAATCTCACGAACAAAGTGCACCCTACAGTTAATGTTAATTCTTTCGTAGAAAGGTTCACCTCTGAAATAACTGTACCTAATCTGCAAGCCAAATGAAAATGACCATAAACAAACGAAATCGAACCATTTGAGAAGCCTCAGACGACAGATGAAAAAACAAAAAACCCTAAAAAAACACTCCCGATACAAAGTAAATCATTTCAGACGGGTGACAGGACAATTGAAAAAATACCCTAAGCCCTAAACAAAAAATGTAGACAACTTACATCCCCTTTAAAGATTAAGGGGTTTTCCCCTTTACTGGTTTCGCTTTTGGCCTCGAGCTGCCCTTCCCGGCTTTTATTCCTATGGTACTGTCAGAAGTTTTCCCCCTTTCACCTGCACTTCGTCTCTCTGCTTCTTCTTCTTTCGAACCTGCCTGTCGTCTTCTTTTCTCTTCCTTTTCTCTCCACTCTTCTTTGGGCTCGATTCTTTACGGTCTCTAAGCACTGCCATTTTCTAGGGTTATTTTGTAACGCGCTTCAGAGGTTAAGGAAAAGTTCGGGGAGAGGCGAGTAAGTAAAAATGGAGTTGCAGAGTCGCGTTAATGGAGAAAGATGGAGGGATTAAGTAAGAAAATGTGGAGATGGACTTGGTAAGAAAAAATGGACTTCAAGAGTAAGCAAAAATCGAGTCTAGCGTTAATAGAGAAAGATTGAGGAGTTGAAGAGTCACCTTCTGGGAAGAAGAAAATGTCTGAACCCAATGATGGATGTTTGCAGAGTCGCCTTCTAGGGAAGAAGAAATTATCTTCTTTTGGAGGGAATTTTGGAAGGTAAACACAGATGGCCTTTTGCGAGCATTCGAACTTCGAAGAAAGGTAAACAGGGTTATGTCTTACCCTTTTTATTCCAAATTAAATATTATTAAAAAGGTCATCAGAATGGTAAACACAAACAAATAATATTAAAAAATAATTTTGTACCCTAAAACAACAAAAACAAAAGGATATTTTCGACAATAGGATTATACAATGTGACAAAAAACATATATACGCAAATTATAAAGAAACTTCACTGGCAGGAATTATGAACAACACTGATAGGAAGTATGCATCTACAACGAAGTAGCAAACAAGAAATGCACCAACCAAAATTAATTGTTTTCCAAAATAATTTCAACACAAGTTATTGTCAACAAGACAAGTCAATTCTAGCAAAAACCACCCAACAAGGAATCATACAACACTATCACTATCCCAACTACAGTGAAGCTTACATGAAAGTGAATAAGATATCCTCCACTAGTCAAACCAGTTCATATCAAAAATACTAACGGCTATCCTTTTTCTGTACTCATCCACAAATTTGTCACCCACGTTCACGATGTTTTGACGTCCGGAACTTAGCATTTCTATGTACTTGATCGTGAAGACGCCACAATCGCCCCTGCACACAAGTAAAAAATGTAGTTGCTTTGCTGATATTATAACCAATTTCACACCAAAAAATGAACAATTTATGTAAACAACTTACCCTATCTTATTTCTCTCCAATGTAGGAACACGAGTCACATTTAGGGGATTTTTCCCCCTATCTTCATAAATTTTTGCCAAGGGCTTATATTGTGCTATCATGACAGGAAGAATATATGTCAACCCTGCAAGGAACCTATGGACTTCCGACAATTTGAATAAATTGACGTCGGGATCGTATACAATGACACACCATTTACTTAGTTGTATCTCCAGAGCTACCCAATGTTTCTCCTTGAAATTGAAGGAGAGGTATATACGATCCACGTCCTTCCAATCCTTCCCATAAAGTGCAGGCAGCTCCCCACGTAGGTATCTCATCTTAGATCGATCACCAACATAACTTTGCTTATCTGAAAATCATCTATTCATTTCCTTGTCCAACTTATGCTGAAACTAGGTGTCCAATATTGCCACTGGTTTGTCACGCACACGACAACCAAGATAATACATACATTCGTCCAAGTGCTACAAACCAAAAATATATGTCATACCAGAAATTTAAGACTTGCTGCATGCCATAATAATTTATATAAATAATGAAAGGGACTTACCTGAGAACTCAGCCACCCCATTGGTTGCAACAATTTCTCAAAAAACTTCTTCTGTAGATGTTCTCCAGTTGGAGAAACAATTTTCTCACTGCATCATAAGATGGTTTAATTAACATCTCAAACACGCGTTCATATCATCAAGACAGGAGGGACAACTTCCTAACCTTTCCTTCGAGTCTAACCAACGACACAATCTATTCGTGTTTGAAATTCCTTTGGAGGTTGAAACCTTGAATCGTTTGGGATTATCGGCTTCTCTGGACAGTCCTCTCTTCCTGACAGGATGATCCCTCAGTTCACCAGTTGTATTAATAATTTTTTTTGAGCTGGTTTTTCTTGTTGAGACTCCAATTGATTCTTTGGTAGACTCTCCTTCCACCTCAACTTCTTTTGTTGCTACCGCTAGCGTCTGCAAATAAGTTTTTTCATAAATAAGATGTTGGTGATCTGAGGGACCATCCTGTCAGAAAGATTTATTGATGCATACATCAACTCCTTTTGTCCTCCCTTTTTTATTTTCCCCCTCATTCTGAACTGCCATCTTCATCACCCATCTTCTTTTCTGAGCGAGTCTTCCTTGCAAATACTTTTCCTTCCTTCTTATCTTTTTCTTCTTTTGTCATCGTTTCTCCATATTTCCCCTCATCCTGTACCACACCCTCAACATCATCTTTCTGAACTGCACCATCTTTATCATCCTTCTTCTTTTTTGAACGAGTCTTCCTTGCAACTTGATTTCCTTCTTTCTTATCGTCTTCTTCTTTTGTCATCGTTTCTCCATTTCCCCCCTCATCTTCTACTGCACCCTCAACATCATCTCTCTGAATTGCACCATCTTCATCATCCTTTTGCTCTCGATAAACAACCATATATCCTAAATTGCCATTGTCGACTTTAATTGCACCTTCATCACCGTCATCCTGAAGGGGATTTGAATCAGACCCCCCTATTCTATCCATTTCGACATCCTCATCACAACCATGTACAACATTCTGCTTCAATAAATTTACAAATAAGATTTAACTCACAAGAATAATAAGTAAGTGCATCATTCTATAATGTTTGTCAAAAACAGAGCTTTATACATCCATCCAACTTATAAATATTGATTTTCTATTAACTAACTATGGCATTCCTGTTATAATGTTTGTCAAAAAAGGCTTTAACTTACAATAAATATAAGTAACTGTCAATCTCAAGTTTAAAACAGTGACATTTTAACTTTTTAAAATGACATTACTATTCTACATTCCGACAAGAAAAAATGCTTGAGCTTCCACGAAATAAGAATATAAGTTCCCAAACAAAACTTATTAACGATTGTTGACAGTTATCTTACCTTCCCTTCCTCTTGTTCAATGTCGTCTTCTTCATCATTTGTTTTACCTGAGTTGTTGAATACCCTCTTCTTGATCATCTGTTCCATTATGCCCAAGGTTTTATTCATAGCACTAAATCCTGCGTCCACTTGGTTTTCCAAATTAATCATACGCTCATGAAGCTCTTTCATAGTGCACATCACCTGTCTTGCATCCAGGCCTGAGGACTTTGTAGCAGGGACAGAGTCTGAATCACTCTTTCCTTTTCTTCTACCATTGATAGACCTCTTATTACTTAGCTCGAATTTCTCAACTGCCTTGTCAAAGTAAGTGTTCTTCACTTCCCCGTCAAATTTGCATTCTTTTAAGACCTCCACCTCAGCTTCTTCCTCTATTAACACCACATTTGGAATAAAACGGGATGTGGCCTTCCCCAAGAAAGACTCCACAACCGTCGCATCAGGTTGTGAATCTGATGACCATCGTAGACCGCATGGGTAGGCCTCCTTATCCACCAAATGTGCAAACGCTGAAGCAATTGGTTTAACCACTTCAAATAGCCAAACCTGAATCGCAGTTTTTCTTGTCAGTATGATACTTAAACCATCAAATATATTGTAACTACAATACCAACTTCAAAACAATATACATTACATCCTGTCATGTTACCTGAAAGGCCATTGGCAACCCCTTGAGTTTGTAACCCTACCTTGCACTTGAGTCTCTGCTTGTTTCAACCGTTTCCAATCTATTCTTCACCGTTGAACTCAATCCCTGGTGAGTTTCAATGTAGCTAACCCTGCCCCCATGGGAATTTCGTGAATCGATCGATATCAGTCAATAATTTGACATGACCCGTGCTTATGCGAACCTTTTTCTCAACTCCAAGAATGACGCCCTCTAATATAATCAATAATGTCATCTTATATTTCAAAGGGCTATCAAGCTGTGTACGCATAAATAATGACTCTAGCTCACCCAACGTCAAATTCTGTACATCAAATAACTCTTTCATGGCGTTTTTATCCGGGCTTAGCTCATAATCATTCATTCTGCGACAGCATAACTCCGTCACAAGTGCAAATTCCTTCATTGAAAAACACAACAGTTGTCCTTGCAGGTCATACCACGTCTCCCACAACTTCCTCGTTTCTACTTGACGGAATAAAACGTAATGTACAAGCTGGCATGAAAAGGTTTGTCGACGAACCATCTTCACAGTAGGTCCAAATGGACCATCTATTATCCTCTGCCAGTCCATAGAGGAGAGGCATTTCTCAATAATTTTCAGCAATTCTCGCCGACAGTTTTGGTTGACTCTGCCGATGAATTTTTCCCCTTCAAATCTCAATAAATGACCCTAAAAAATACAAATTATACAAGGTCAATAAATACAAAACGAACATATACTTAAAAACTATATGACATGATCTGAACTATGGAAAACTACACACAATGAGCTAACCAAAATTTACCTTTTTGCCCATTTCAATTTCCTCCGTTTCAATATGGAAAACTACACCACTTCAGCTGCACTAGTGGAGATAGACAAACAACAAAAAATATCAACATTTCAGTTTTTTGTAAGCAACTAACTGAACATACTCAGATGTAGAGATCACACGAGAAGACAAGGAAGTTGCGAGAGTAAGAGAGCTATAATGCCAGGCAAATAAAAACATTTAACTTTCAAAACACAACAATGTTTCACAAAACTGTCATTCTAATTGATCATTTAAACAATAAAACTATACGATGTGACAAATATTTCATCAACGCTGACATGAAATGTTCAAACAATGGTAATTCCTGCAATTGTGACACGGATTTCATAGGTTGATTTGATATAATTAGTTGCATTCAACTTTACTTCATTTCAGCTCAAACGAAAAACAGTGAATCAACCCTAAAAACCAAATGAACAGCAACGGAGCAACCCTAAAACATCGTTGAATGGCTGGAACCCTAAATAATTTGACATACCTACAAGGCTCGAAGGAGATACACAGAAGAGGAAGATGATTCGGAGTCGCGACCGAATCAGAACGTCGGTCGAAGAACTGGACTTTGTCCCGTGTCTTCGGTGGAAGACCTGCAATTTTGGGCCTTAATGAGAGGAGCTCAAGCGACGATGAAGGGCTCCGTCTGTGGAAAACCTACAATTTCGCGCCGAAGAAGGGTTTAAGCTACCTCGAACGGCGAAGAAGGGTTTCTAGCAAAAAACAAAGCTGGAGATTATGGAGTTTGAATCGATATCATAACTGGAAGAGAAACCTTCTCGCCGGAAATGGTGAAATTCGTCGGACAAAACAAAGCTGGATTCCGTCGGAGAAGATGGAGTCACCTCGAGCTGGGAGAGAGACCTCGGCCGGCGACGTTGTTTAGTTTCTGTAGCAACTTTCACATTTCATTTTGAAATTGAAACTGAAAAGTCATTTTACTTCTTTTTTTTCATGAAATCAGTGCCATGTCATATTTTATTTTCCAAAACAAAAAGAAAATTCAATTTTTAATTTACCTTTTTATTTGGGGGGTATTTTTGCAACAAAACAAAGAAAAAAAGTCCATGGGATAGTCTTGCAAAAAACAAAAGGAGTAGGTTAAAAATGCAAAGGCATTAGTAAAGAGGGGTATTTGGTGCTATTTCTGTCAAAGTCCGTGGGCCCATAGACTGTGGGTCGTGCGGACACGAGCGCATAGGCGCAGATAGGCCCAGTACATAAGCCCAATGAGGTTCCATCCTAAAACTAATTGACAATAGGAGGAGTAGCCCATCAAGCTTATATAATAGGCAAGTTATGTCCCAACTTTAGATGTAGGACAATTATATTCCAACATGCCCCCGCAAGTGCAACGGGCGGACAATTGGCCAAACCTAGTTGACACTTGAACAAACGGGTATGGGTGGGCATCTCAATATCTTTATAGCCAGATCCAACCAACCCAATAAAGGGACCCAGGACCGAACCCGCTCTGATACCATGTGAAAGTCTGTGGGCCCATAGACTTGGGGGTCGTGTGGACACGAGCGCATAGGCGCAGATAAACCCAGTACATAAGCTCAATGAGGTTCCATCCTAAAATCAATTGGCCATAGGAGGAGTAGCCCATCAAGTTTATATATACTAGGCAAGTTATGTCCCAACTTTAGACGTGGGACAATTATATTCCAACAATTTCTCAAAAAATTATCATTCTATAATTCCAACTCGGTTAGAAGAAAAGTATCTCTTATCAACTCATATTTACATGTTTTTCCTAATGTTTTTAGGGTTGCATCCAATTACGTACTACAAAATCTATCAAATAATGGATAAGAATTTCAACCATCAACATCTCACAACGCTTGAATGGCTCACCTTTAAACGTGCAGAAGACATCTCCAAAATTAGCACTTTAACAATCACAAGCCCATTCCTCTCCACGAGATCTAACAACGTACAAATTTATCCCTTGCTCTTTCATTTCTCCTCCATACTCCCAAAAGAAAACAAAAAATTCCCATCTCAACGTACCATATGTTGTAATCATCAACTAGCTCCTCTTTCACTTTTCAATTTGTTTTATCTTGCAACTAATACAAAACATAATTAAACCAAACCAACTACCTAGCAATAACATATTTCACATGTAAGCCAACCCATCAACCTGTTGCAACCTCAAAATATAATCTTGATCGTCATGGATCTGAGGTTAGCTTGATCGATCACGTATCAAGACATGATCAAATTTGGCTCAACTAAACGCGTAAACATTCATCTTTCACTAACGAAAATTAACCATCTCGGTTAATTTAGTTTGACCAGGGCAAAATTCTCCCGCAGGAGGACGAGGAGGTTGAGGCGGTGCCAATAATGGCATCGTCCTCGGACCTCAAACATGCCCCTCGGAGGGCAGTGCACAGCCTCGGCAGCCCAACCTCCAGCCCTGCAGGTGGCGGGAAAGATCCGGTGGGGAAGCTTACGCCTGGTGGCTACTCGAGCCTCTCCAAGGATGACCCAGATGCCACCGATGTCGACCTCTCCGGCCGCTATGCCACTTACGGTAAGGGCACGTGTCAAATACCGGCGTGTGATAGGAAGATCATGACCGATGATAAAGGGAACGAGCTTCTACCTTGTACTTTGTGTAGGTACGTACATACGTACGTGCAGAGCAAATATTCTTTTTATGTTCATGCCTTAAGAAACCCACTTTTTTAGCATTTATCATTGGGACAATTATGCAGTCATCTAATGATATAAGCTGAAATCGCTTTCTCATAAATAATGTTGTGCTGTCCGAATTACATAGTAATAGGATTGTAGATTCACTTGGCAATTTAATCTCTCTTAGTTTAGGCTTGCATTTGTTAGATGCTCCACCTCTAGGTCTTTGGAGTTTGTTGTTAGAGGACCTTCGATGTGTTTCTTTTACTCGTAAGAATGGTTGATGAATTTTCTTTTGTTTAATAAAATCTGTCGCCTCTCTTTGAAATATAAAATAAATGAAATGATTTGTTATAGCGTGTTTGTCAGCAATCGATTCCATTGCAATTTCGTTTCAAGTAATAGGTAGAAGAGAGTGCTTCCGGGTGTACTTTTGAAGGTATGAATAAGACAAGAACTGGTGGTTTATTGGCCATGTGACGAAATGTGCTTATTTTGTATGATCCATATTGTATATAATGGTAGTATATATATATATATATATATAGTACTCTTTTTGCAACCAAACAAATGATTTCTTTTACTACATATATATACCCTCAAATTCAACAATGTTATATCGATCAGGTTCAAGATATGCAGAACATGTTTTGAAGATGGTCACAAGAGAACCGGGCTCTGCCCCGGATGCAAGGTGGCATACAAGTTAGGGGACTACGACGATGACTTTGCCACGTTTTCCAAGATCCCACTGCAGTCCCCCTGCAATGTTGACGAAGACGAGCGCCATGTGGCAAAGAGGAGTCAAGGCGGAGAGTTGGAGATGCAAGAGGGCTCACCCTACTGGCCTCCTCAGGAGGGAGATTGGGGGGTGGCTGATGGTGCTGCAAATCTTGACGCCGATAATACTTTTAAGCCTCTGAGTAGAGTAGAGCCCATTCCTAACGCCATCCTCACGCCTTACAGGTCAAAATTAATCTCTCTTCTACCTAGCTTCCATGTCAAGTCCCTAAGCATTTAGTTCACAAGTGCAATCTCTTGTTCAATATATGTCAACGTACTCACTATGCATATATAATAAATTAAAGTAGTTCATGCATGTCTTCCCCTTGCAAATTAACATCTCTTTTATGACTCGACACAAATGAAGAGTACTAAATGTTCTACTTGATTCGTTCATAGGATACTCATTGGGTGTCGATTGATTGCTCTTATCCTATACATGGTGTGGCGTTTGCAACACCCAAACGACGACGCAATGTGGTTGTGGCTCATGTCCATCATATGTGAACTCTGGTTTGCATTTTCTTGGGTGCTTGACCAGATCCCAAAGATTCACCCGGTGAACCGTTGGACAGATTTGCACACACTTGGAGACAAGTTCGAGAAGCGGTCCCCATCGAACCCCACAAGCCGATCTGACCTACCAGGGCTGGACGTGTTTGTGTCCACAGCTGATCCGGAGAAGGAGCCTCCTCTTGTCACTGCAAACACCATCCTTTCAATCCTGGCCGTCGACTATCCGGTGGACAAGGTGTCTTGCTACATCTCTGATGACGGAGGGGCTCTGCTCACCTTTGAGGCACTGGCAGAGGCTTCGGGGTTCGCTGAGTTGTGGGTGCCCTTCTGCCGTAAGCATGACATAGAGCCGAGGAACCCGGAGTCCTACTTCGCGCAGAGGGGGGACCCGACCAAGAACAAGAAGAGGTCGGACTTCGTCAAGGACAGGAGGAAGGTGAAAAGGGAGTACGAGGAGTTCAAAGTGAGAGTCAATGGGCTGCCTGATGCGATCAGGCGGAGATCAGACGCGTTCAACGCAAGGGAGGAGATGAAGATGATCAGGGATTGCGGGAATGAGCCCGTTAGAGTCCAGAAGGCCACATGGATGTCCGATGGAACACATTGGCCCGGAACATGGATTGTCCCCTCCAAGGACCATTCCAAAGGCGATCATGCCGGAATTCTCCAGGTAAAACCATTTTTAATTAAATATTGTCAATTGATTTTAAGATGAAACCGGTGTACTTATATATATTAGGCCCACTCTAATTTAGGTGATGTTGAAGCCTGCTGCGGCTGATGCAATATTTGGAGACGAAGAAGACAAAGTCATCGACTTTTCCGATGTGGATGTGCGCGTGCCCATGTTCGTTTACATGTCGCGCGAGAAGAGGTCGGGTTATGATCACAACAAGAAAGCCGGTGCCATGAACGCCTTGGTGCGAGTGTCGGCAATTCTGTCCAATGGACCATTCATTCTCAATCTTGATTGTGATCACTACATCTACAACTGTAAGGCCATTCGAGAAGGGATGTGTTTCATGTTGGACAAAGGCGGCGAGGACATCTGCTACATCCAGTTTCCCCAAAGGTTTGAGGGAATTGATCCATCCGACCGTTACGCAAATCGCAACAATGTATTCTTTGATGGAAACATGCGTGCACTTGATGGTCTCCAGGTACATACATCTTTTTCGTACCTCTACATGCATATATATATATATATATCCTTAATTGTTACCCCGGCCCTATCCCTAATTGAGAAATCAAACTCTATATACGATTTTGCAGGGTCCAGTGTACGTGGGTACAGGCTGTATGTTTAGGCGGTTTGCGCTGTACGGGTTTGACCCTCCAAATCTCAATAAAAAGGGCTCAAAAGATCCTGATCCTGAGACAGAAACACTAAACTGTAATGATCGTGAGCCTGATCTCGATGTGAATGAGTTGCCTAAACGGTTCGGGAACTCGGGCATGCTTGCGGAATCCATACCTGTTGCTGAGTATCAAGGCCGTCCTCTTGCTGATCACCCTTCAGTCAAGTATGGACGTCCTCCGGGTGTTTTAAGAGCCCCACGACGTCCACTCAAATCTGCTACGGTTGCGGAAGCCATTTCAGTTATCTCATGCTGGTAAGGTTACACTCTGACATTGAAGGACAAGTCCAAAAAATAAAATTGACACGCTAGACTCGATCATGTTCCTGCGGATCGAGTTTCATAGAAAATCAAACCTAAAAAGGTGAATCCTTCAATTAACAATAAAAGAAGATAATATACAAACAAAAGAAGATAGTCTTAACCATTAAATTCTTATTTAGCTACCTATAGAATTTTGCTTTAGCTCTACTAGCTAGAACTAAACTGAACAAAAGAAGTCCTAAATATAGTCAAAGGGAAATGATGCATAATGATGCACGTACATACATGTAATTAGAATTAGCATAAGTTAAGTTGTTGCTTGTACATGTACAGGTATGAGGACAAGACGGAGTGGGGCGAGCGAGTTGGATGGATCTATGGGTCGGTGACAGAAGACGTGGTGACAGGCTACCGCATGCACAACCGGGGATGGCGGTCTATCTACTGCGTGACGAAAAGAGACGCATTTCGGGGGTCTGCTCCGATCAACCTGACAGACAGGCTCCACCAAGTGCTCCGGTGGGCCACGGGGTCCGTGGAGATCTTCTTCTCCCGAAACAACGCCATCCTGGCCTCAAGGCGGCTCATGTTCCTCCAGCGCCTCGCGTATCTCAACGTGGGCATCTACCCCTTCACCTCACTCTTCCTGATCCTCTACTGCTTCCTCCCCGCCCTCTCCCTCTACTCGGGCCAGTTCATCGTGGCAACGCTCAAGATCACGTTCCTGGTCTACCTCCTCGTCATGACCACGTGCCTCGTAGGCCTGGCTATCCTCGAGGTGAGATGGTCCGGGATCGAGCTCGAGGAGTGGTGGAGGAACGAGCAGTTTTGGCTCATCTCCGGCACCAGCTCCCACCTCGCCGCTGTCGTCCAAGGCCTGCTTAAGGTCATTGCGGGCATCGAGATCTCCTTCACGCTCACCTCCAAGTCGGCCGGAGACCACGACGAGGACGTATACGCTGACCTCTACCTGCTCAAGTGGACTTCCCTCATGATCCCCCCTATAGTCATAGCCTTGGTCAACATCATAGCAATCGTCTACTCGTTTGTGCGGACGGTGTACAGTGTCAATCCCAAATGGAGCAAGTTCGTCGGCGGGGCATTCTTTAGCCTGTGGGTGT
The DNA here is from genome assembly GCA_027886185.1 of Rheum nobile. NCBI lineage: Eukaryota > Viridiplantae > Streptophyta > Magnoliopsida > Caryophyllales > Polygonaceae > Rheum > Rheum nobile. Next base: position 5,331,610 of record WOAB01000025.1, on the reverse strand, counting down.
TGTGCCACCTCATCCCCTTCGCAAAAGGCTTGATGGGGAGGCGAGCCAAGACACCTACAATTGTCTTCGTCTGGTCAGGTCTCATAGCCATCACGATGTCCTTGCTTTACATCGCTATCAATCCACCTTCTGACGGGATTGCATCGGGCGGTCTCATACACTAAACCCTTGTCTTATGTGTGTATGAAATTTTCCCCTCAGATATGGATTAAGTTGATGATGAATACTTCTTGTTAAACCCTTTGTTTGGTTAAGCTTTCATCAGTACTTTGGGAGGAAACAGATCGCACTTGTACATTTTGTTGTTCACTTTAGGCACCAAAACATCTAAATTAAAATTTACACTTCATTTCAGGAAAAAAAAGAAAAGGGCAGTTCATTATTTTCCTCAAGATTATATATAATAGCATAAAATCCTAAGTTTCTTTAGCATGAAAGTTAAGACACACGTTGAAGTATGATTTAGTTTGGAAAAGGATTAACCGATAGTGTTCTAGTGGAGTATATTTAGGGAATAGAAGATGTCAAATCCTATAAATCTGTAAATAATTTTATTTGTTACTAACATGCCGAGATGCTCATAAAGAAAAATAAAACTTATTTCTTACTAAGATCACTCGATCCCAATTTGCTGGATTCAGGAATAACTAGTCGAAGAAGAAGATCCGAAATGAAATAATCAACGATAGGAATATAGTAATATGAACTAGATTAAATAATTGAAATGAAATACAACTTATCTAGATTAAATAATTGAAATGAAATACAACTTATCTCCATCGTTTGGCTGTGAGATACGGTGATAACCAGAATACCTGTGTCGCGTTAAACTATACATCAATATATTTATAGAGAATCTTCAACAGTCTTGTTCGTGTAATCCCATCATTTTCATTCATTTAATATAGACTCCTTAGATCTTGCTATCTTGCAGGATCTTCTCGACGGAGTTAATTCCCTGATTGCATGACTGTTGACGTCGCTTGGTCGAATCGTCTGAATCGTCTTAAATGACTGATTTGGATTTTCTCTCAAGAATTGGGCCGCCGGCCCAAGGCATTCTTCATGGGCTTTGACTTAGAAAAATCGAGGTCCAACAATTGCCCCAAAGTGAAGAAGGGGATTGGGCACAATCTGGCTCTTCACTTTCAACTGATGGAGGTTGGCGCATGATGCTAATTTTGCAGGATCATGGGGACACGTGGTGATGATCGAGCGGCGGCAGAAGATTTGGAAATATCAACCACTTTTTTCCTAGACGATTGTCCTTAAATGGATTTGACTCCCGTCACTTTTCACATCTCTTCCATCTGTAACATCTTCTCCCTTGGTAACTCTTTCGCTTCCTCTTCAAAGTTTCAAACTTTTTCAAATTTTTTTGGCCGTTGTTCTTGCTTATCTGTCGACGATGCCTAGAGAAAAGATAGCTAGTGTTGAATCCAGTAGTTCGGAGGAAACGGGCTCCGATTTTGTCTCTTTGAACCTCTTGGGTCTCAATGAGTCGAAGGCGGGAACCCCAACCTAAGGTTACCTGGACGTTATCCTGGATATCGTGGCTGGGTCAACGTCGACGGTGGATCGACTTCCTCATCCGTGCAAAAGAGCTGACTAGAGGAAGAAGGGGTAGATATGTTTCCATGAGTATCTTTTCATAATCGGTCACACTTTTCCTTTCTCTTTGCTGGTTAGAAACTTTCTAACCACCTTCCAGTTAACACATTGCCAAGTTATGCCTTAGGCTTGGAGTTTGCAGAGTGTGGTCGACTTACTTGTCGGCAAGGTTGGAAATTGATTTTGATGTGAAGGATTGTTGGCATACTTATTTTCTGGCCACCTGAGGTTCTTCCCGATTCCAGTTGCGAGAATGTCTAGATCAAGAACCTATTGTAGCTCAGGTTGACGTCCACGATCGTGGTTGGGGTTCGCGCTTCTTCTTCGTGGATCGTGAGTCGATGGAGGATGAGATTGATTGCTCGTTCCTTTTCAACGATTGGCGTACGACTGGTAATGTATATCTAAGTAATATATTTTTATTTTATCACTTCATTAACTTTTTGCTCACATTTTCTACCGCGCAGTGCCTGCTTTAGATCACATAGTGGAAGACTCGGATGCCAGTGAGGTTATGACTCTTTTGTTGGCGATTCCAGAGCACGAAAAAGTGTTTGTGAACGTAAGTTTCCTTGTAGAGACTCCTACGACTGCTATTACGATGAGAACTCCTTCTGCCGCCAAGTCTCAAGGCACTTTATTCTTTTCTTAGGTTTGCTTCTGGTCTGTTGCTTTTGTCATGGTCTTCTTAATGTGTTGTGCGATATTAACAGTTCCCCGATTGGGAAGATCAAGTGCTCATCTGTTTGGCAAGGAGATGATCGACCAGAAGCTCCTAGCGATATGATCTAAGTTGTCTGCTCCAATCATGATCGAATCCGTGGATTCTTCAGTTTCTCAATCGTCTAGGATGAAGAGAAAGGCGATTGTACTTGATGCGCCTACGGAAGCGAGTTCTCATAAGTTGTTTCCTGATATGGATTTTGCTCAGGACGCATCGATGAGAAAATCTTTGGAGAAACTGCCCGTGGCTGGAATTGTCAATGATTGTGGGATCTTTGCTTGAAAGGTACTGGTCGTATCCCTTCTTAGTCGTTTAGAAGTCTTCTTTCCTTTTTTCCTTGCTGATCAACATCTTTTTTTTTATAGGCGCTTCAGTATGCCATGTCGGCTTTGTTGGCCGTGGATCGTATGCAAGATAATCACTCGATCGAGGTAAAGTGGTTGATGGGACATGTCGTCAGCGTTACTGATCAATTGAAATTGACAGAGGAGCAGCTGTCCAAGGCTAAGAAGAAACCTGCCAAGTGGGAAGCCGTCGAGGGATGAATCGCCAAGTTGGAGGGGGAGATCAAATCATTGAAGGAGGTTCGGTATCGCCATGCACAATGTGCAGGGGATCTAGGCATGTATTTCTCATGACAAGCCCGTATCGAAGCGATGGAAGAATTCATTTATGGTCAACATTCTTCATGGGATATGTAGGAGGAAAAGAAGAAGTTGGCCTTGTTATTTCCTATAGAGGCTGGTGAACCCGGGGAAGAGTTGTTGCAGTTGGCTGATCCATTCAAAGAGGTTCCAGAGGAAGAGAAAGGAGATGTTGTTGCCGATGGGGAAACGTAGCCTGATGCTGCCCCAAGTGTTCTTCCTGATCCTGCTCCTCTCGACACTACAGAAGAGTCAGGAGAATTTTACTTTCTCGTGTCCTAATATATGAAATGTATTGGTGGATTTCACCGTCGTATTGACGACTTAATCATTTGGTATTTTATTCCCGTCAGATGGACATGTTTAGATATTTGGTTGACCCATCGTGATGACCGATGTATAATGTTTTGGCGGCCCGTCTACCATCGCGGGTCGCATATTATAGGTTTTTAAAGTTATGTGTTTGTATACATTGTCTTGTTTCTCTTGTCTTTGATTGCAGGTTGCCCCAGCTGACGTGGAGTACCGTGTATCGAGTTTCTGGCATTTGGACCTGTAGATGTATTTGTGTGCTTGTCAGTTGTACAACTTGTAATGTGTTTCAGAGAGGAATGTGTTTGTAAAAAAGAGTAGATTCGTACCTTGAAGGTCCGATCCTTTGTAATAATGTATCAGTTGTATCTCAACTCTCCTTGTATCGATCGATCGTGTAATGTTAGCGCTTTTGAGTAGTAATTGACTTATTGCTCGAGCTTGTTTTGTCTCTTCAACTTGTTTACTTAGTAAATAAAAGGATTGGTGAAGAGTTGGCCGTTGGCTTCCCCAACGACCCTCCGATGCTTAAGTCAATATACTTTTATTGAGTGAATGAATTGAGCAAGTGATGATTGTGGAAAATTAAACAGTTGTTGGGCCTTGTTTTATTCAACCCGCTGGACCAACCTACTGAATAAATACAGGCTGTCGTTTGAAGAGAGCGGAATAGAAGGGACAAAAAAGAGACGTTAAGAGAATCTCGGAAGTGACTAGTACATGACGCGACGACCCCCGCAGATCTCGGGACCGTTTTAACCAATCTTAATATGTAAATGTAGTATAAATATAAGAAGAATTCTTATGTAACACACACATTATCAGCTTTACTCAATACAAGCAGTATTGAGTAAAGCTAATTCTTGTTCACATGTTTAACCGACCGACGACTAATTCTTTCAACTCGACTAGTCTCCCATTTTGAGGAGATAAGCTTATCTTTACGTCTGTTCGAATTTATTCATTTAATTGCTAGTTGATTTGGATTATCAAGATATTATCAATCTTATTATTGTCTAGTTGCCCATTTTAAGGCGATTCAGGTCGGCTTGATCTTTTCACCCTAAAATAATTTGGCGCCCACCACGGGGCATCTAGCCAATCAAAGATCCAGTCCACATCCAATCATGGCCGATTGCGGGAATCCCATGATCGGTCCAAGCCAACGCCCTGCTCGGATATCAAACCGAGATGCACACCGCTGCTCAAACCGAGGACATCGTCAACTCTCCTATCTTGGATAATCAAATCCAAGAATTGGCAAAAAGCATGAGCGTCCTCCAAGAGGAACTGGCTCAGCAGTGCCTAAGAACTGGAACCTTGAGCACTCAATTTGAAGCTGAAATTGCGCGACTAATTCGTGAAAATGAACTTTTGAAATCGCAGGTGAATTGGGCCGCATCGGCCTCAGGAGGATCAAGGCGTGTGGTCAATACCGAGGGCCTTCAAACACGTCTCAACATGGACGGAGCGATCTCGGCGCCCATACCACCAATCACTCAAGGCGTCGCTCAACCCATCGGTACATTTCAAACTCCCCCAAAGTCAGTGCTTTCATGACTAACACTCTAGTTTTCGCGACCGAGCCCATAGAGACTGGAGTAGCCCCTCCACAGGTTGCCACGTCGATGGATCTCCCAACCTTCATACAACAAGCCATCAACGAGCATATGAAGGATTTGGACGATTGCATCGCTCGGATTCCAGGAGTCCCACAACCAATCGAAAAAGAAGTGATCGATGGATACGAAGACTCACCCTTCATGGAAGCAATTACGCGCATTAATATCCTGAAGAAGTTCCACGTCCCTAACATGCCCAACTACGATGGGAACGGGGACCCCGACGATCATATCTCTATTTACAAATAGAAACTAATGACTATCTCTATTCCAAGAGGGAATCGTGAAGCGGCCATGTGCAAAAGCTTTGGCACGACCCTCGCGGGACCCACGCTAACTTGGTTCATGCATCTGTCGTAGGGTTCGATCGCTTCGTTTTGCCGATCTGGTCAATTCATTCAAAATCCAGTTCGCCAATAGTTGAAGACTGGGAAAGCAATCAAGCGACCTATATAGGATCATGCAAAGGTACGATGAGCCCCTAAGAGATTATGTTAACAAGTACAACAAAGAGAAGGTTACGATCCCACATTGCGACGTCCTAACGTCAATCGAAGCCTTTCTCCGGGGATTGGTAAGAGGTAGTGAACTCTATCACGAGCTGACCAAATACCCGTGCCGAAGCTTCGAAGACGTGCAAGCCAAGACTTATGACTCCATGCCTACCCCCCTTACAGCGAGAGACGAAGAGGACCTCCTTAGGGTGCATTCCGATAGGCCGATGACTAGGGCTCGTGCTAGAAGCATCGCCACAACTACTCAATCTCTAGTCACCTGCATGTGTGCAAGCTTCGGGTCCGAGCCAAGCTGTTCCTGGGTCACTCTTTCGACCGTTGATTATTCGGGGGTTATCTGACGATTTCGCCCCGGGCTCGCTTACTATTTATAGCTTTTCTACTTTTCATTTGCTCTTTTATTTTAAGATGATGCAATGGATTGGGCCTTGTTGTCTTAGGCCCAAGCCCATTAGGGTTTCCTTGTAAACCTTAGTTTTTCCTTGTTTTTCTATATATACCCTTGAACTCTCATTGTAATCTTAAAGTTGAGTTTTGATAAACATAGTTGAGAGTCACTCATAGTTTATCTCTTGGCTTCCTAAAAATCGGCTTAGCCGAGTTCGAAATCTCTAAGGAGCCATAACGTTGGCCTCCTTCCACCACCTAGGGTGTTCATCACGTTGAACCCCTCCACCCATCCGCCGCCAGGGTTTGATCTGTCAAACTCAAGAAGGGGAGAAATAACGTTGTTTCCTCGAACGAGTTCACGAAGAACGCGAAGACCAAGTGCTTGCTTGGGAAGAACAACGATCCGAATCTAGACTGGTCTTGCCTCATGGGGATCGATCACATCAATTGGTATCAGAGCCATTCCTCAAGCTAAGTTTCTTGTTCCTTTCAATCTGTAAATTTTGGCACTCAATCCCGTTTCTACGTTTGTTCTTATTTCCATTTACTTCCGCCATTGTTCTCTTGGTAAAGTTGGTGCATGCGTGATTCTTCACTTTGTTCCCACCCATTACCGCTCACCTTCACTTGCGCGGTTCAAGTTCGATACTTCATTGCTTGACCGTCCATTTCCGAGGTCGGAAAGTAAGTTCCAAGAAATTTACTTTTCCAAGATTCTCGTTTTCCAAGTAGCGTTTCTTTGATTCATGCAAGAAGATAACTTTGCATAAAGTTGTCTTGAATGCCTTTTCACCTTTTAGATTTAATTTGATTGAGAGTTGTGCTTGCTTTCTTCCTTCATTAATTGCTTATCTCTTTTCACCTCCAATCACACAACAACACTAATTTCGTGTGACTTCTTTCTTAAAAAAATTAATCTTGCCCCGTCAAATTCAAAAAAAAGAAAAGAGTCTTGCATTGACAAAGGCAAAAAGCACACCATAGGCACAAAGGGTAAAGATCCCCCGCTTGGCGCAAGGTTTCCACTAAGCCTTCCCCTCTATTGTCTAAATCGCAACGCTTGTAAAAGGTTTTAATTGTCTTGCTATCTTTCAAGAAGAATTATGTTTTGGGGCAAAAAGATCAATCAACCTAAATCGCCTTAGACGGGGTAACAAGTCGATCGGATAGAATGCGGTAAATCCAAACCAAATAAACAATCAACTACGTATGAAATAGGAGCAAGATTATATTATGATGTATTGATCAAGTGATAACAGAAATGAACCGAAATACAACTTATCCTCAAGAAATAGAAGATCAGGTCTTGTCTGACCGACTATTCTAGTGAGTCGACTGTCCGCAGTCGGATGATGTACCAAAAGAACTAAAACGAGAACCAGTGAGTTAGTAGCTTTGCACGAACTGAGTTGATGAATGTTGTTTTGTAAACGTGTCTCGTGTCCATTGTTTTCTGCTCAACCTCTTCGTGATCTATTTATAGACTCTTTCCCTTGACCGTTACTGTTTTTGTGAGATCTCTCCATTTATTGCCGAGCATAATCTCTGGGATTCTCCCCTTAATGACACCCCTAATCGTGTACTTGAATTGGCTGCCGTTTGCTTAGGATTGAGTAGTTAAGGCTTTGGGCGAGATTCTCGGGATTGGTCGGATCTTATGCATTTTGAGGAGCGTCCGACGCCTTTATTCAATCTTCTCGGCCCACTCCTTCAACTGAGGTTGGCCCAATTTGTCCTCGATCGGTTCCTTTAGAGCATTTTGGGCCCAACAATAGCCCCAAGTTGTTTTGGGCTCAAGGCATCCATGAGCGAGAGCCCAAACGGCACGACCTCCACCATCCGATTTGGGTGCGGCAAGCGAGGGTCGATGTGGCGATAATCGTGTGGCACGATGGGACAACCTAAGCCTCTAGCCTTCCCTCCATAAATTCGAAGTAAATCGGCAGGCTTTTTCATCTTCTTTCCTTCTGATCTTTTTGCGTTTCTTGCTTTTGGTAAATCTTTAGGATCTTTCAAGATTGCTTTCCGATTTCCCCCTCTCTCCATTTTAGACATGGTCTCCAGTAGCTCCACAGAATCGTCCGCCACTCGTTCGAGCAAATGCGACGGTTCCCCCCTTTTCTTGTTAAAGGAGGCCGACGCCCTGACGGGGACTTTGACAAAGGGGGATTTGGAGCAGATTCTCTAGGTCGGTGGTTTTCCACCAGAGATGGTCGCGAGTCTTCCTCACCCGGACGAGAGAGCAGACGCTAGATATGAGGGGTGGATATGTTTTTATGCTTATCCGTTTCAGATTGGGCACAGATTCCCGTTTACTCCCCTCGTACGTGATTTCTTGGCGACTCTGGCGCTTGCGCCGTGTCAAGTCATGCCACAGGCGTGGCGGGTTCTGAGGGTTTTGGATCTCTTGAATTTGAAGTCGGGGAATAGCTTTCACTTCGACGCCCTATGGTACAACTACGCCTTGGGGTCGAAGAGTTCTTCCCGGGTTCAGTTGCTTAGGCGTCAGGGTCGGAAACCGTTGGTGTCGAATCTGGATGTAAACGACCGTGGATGGGGGTCGAAGTTCTTTTTTGTCGAGCACCCGTCTTTGGAAAATGGGGGTGATTGTTCGTTCTTGCTGACGGAGTGGCGGGTCGAAAGTACGCACCTTTCTTTTGTTTTCGTTTGCTAGATATGTTTTAACTTCGTGCTTACCCCTTTCTTTATGCAATTCCTGAACCTGAGAACCTAGAAGTCGACGCTAAATCGGAGAGTCTGACCAACATTCTGCTTGAGATTCCTTTGTCGGAGCAAAAGTTTGTGAACGTCAATTTGTTATCTGCTGGTCCGATGACTCAAGACGGTATGTCGGCCCCTTCATCTTCTCTTGTCAAGCGTAAGTCTTCTGTTTGGGCCGCTCGTGTTTTTATGTGCCGTATTCATAATTTTGTGTTCTGTTTGGTGTGACATCGTCTCGTATTGGTCGGTCGAGTACCCCTTTAAAGGGCGTGTTTGGGAAAGGTTTGATCGAACAGAAGTTTGCGGCGGCTAGAGCTTTGTCGAATAAGTCGACGCTTGTCGAATCTTTTCCTCCATCGAAGGTCGGCGTCAAGAGAAAGGCGGTCGTTTCCCCTGATGCTGAGAAGACCATTCCGGATGTTCCAAAGAAGAGATCGGAGATCCCTTCTGGCATCGAAAGGATTGATTTGGTCGGGCGATCGATTGCTGATCTATTCCAGGCCCAGGACCCGACTTTGAAATCGGAAGTCGATGGTCTTTCACCTCTGGACTGTATTGGCGAGGCCGATTGTTCCACTTGGAAGGTATGTTTTTGTCAAGTCTTGTCTCTTTTCTCGATTTTTCCACTAGGTGACTTTTCACATGTTTTTTTTCTTTGTTTTACATCTTTTAGACCTTCCAGTTTCTCTTGGGTGCCTATTCTGGCACGAAGGAGATGGTTTCTAAAGCTGAGGAAATGGCTGCCAAATCGGAATCTGACTTGGCGGTATTGAAGACCAAGGTGAAGGGAGCTGAGAGCCGTTTGAAGGAGACTGAACGCCGTTTCACGGGGGAACTGAAGGCTCGTCAAGACGAGTTAGACTTTTGTCGGAAAGAACTCGACGAGAGCCGAGTTGGAGTCGAGGAGAAGGTCAAGCAAGCTAGGATCGATGATAGGTGCCATTTCAGGCACCCTAACTAGTGATTATTGACATGTTTTAGACGGAGTTTTGGTATAGATTTAGGCTAAGTCTGTAATCCAGAAGAATAGTTGAAAAGCGAAGATATCATAGGATTTACAGCTTAGTGGAGAGATGATGGAAGATGGAGGATAAGTTCTGCTCAGAATTCATGGAGGAAGGCTACCATTACTTGGTAGTACAGGAGAGCAGAAGATGAAGACTTGAAGAAGCTGGTCTTGCCGCCCCGCGCCACAAGCCACCGCGACCCGACGATGAATCTCAGAGAAGACAGCACAAGCCTAGCCGCCGCCCCGCGGTGGAGAACGACGCCTCACGGCCAGCGTTGAATTATTTCCGTTTTAGTATTTTCGACTTTATAATTGTCAATTTTTACTTTCCTTATTTGCTAGGTTAGTTTTCTAAAACCTATTTAAGAACTTTTCTGTAGTTTTGGTGAGAAGTTCGGTGCTCTCTATTATTCATTCCAATTCTAGGGTTTGAACGAATGGAGAGCTAAACATCTTTGTTTCGCTAGACAATTGAAGCACTGCAATGAATTGGTTGTGAGATTTCTATTCCTCGTTCTATATCTTATAAAGTTGGATTAATTCTCTTGAGCATATTGTCTATTGGTTTATGTTGATTCTTCTAGCGTAGCTAACTAGGTTTTTCGACATCTATCAATTGCTAGGATTTGCATATAGGGGTTCTGAGTGCATATCTAGTGGCAAACACGATTGTGCGTATAGGGGTTCCGAGCGTACAATTGTGAGTGAGAATCAGTTGCATGCAAGTATTTAGTACGTCCTTCTATTTGCATGTATCCTATATCCTTGTGTGCATTGCTATTGTTGTGTTGGTGGTAAAGTATACTGACAACTGTGAGAATCGGTGGTACTTTACCAGTGACATAGTAATAAGTCTATCGACAACTGTGAGAATCGATAGTACTTAAGATCAGGGTGAGAACAACTATAAGATTGTAAAAAAGAACTTGGAATGATAGTTTTCAGTGATCAACCTATTTCATCTGCTGTGTGGATATTTGTCTAGTGGAATACCTTTCCTCATCATATTCCTTCTCCTGTTAAATCTTGCATCTTTGTTACTTTGCCATTACTATAAAACCCCCCCTGTTACTTGTTACTCACACGTTATTGCATACAGATAATTGACTCCCTGTGGGATCGACCCTGACTTGCTTGCTATACTCTGTAGTAGGTGAATTAGGATTTCTTTGACAGGAAAACGACACCGGTTTCCGGCCTTGTCAAATTTGGCGCCGTTGCCGGGGAGCCAAATACTCTGTTTGTGATTATTTGTGATTGACTGTGGTATGGATCTATCTTACGGTCCGCACCTTTGCTACTGATTCGCTACTTGTTGAAGTTGATACAGAGGTAGGTACAAATGGCTCAGACACTTCGACAGTTGACTACGCCAGATCTGGCACAACAGCCATTGGCTGTAATCATTCCACCGCTTGCTGATGGTGTGATGTTTGAGCTCAGAACAGGAGTGATACGGTTGCTCCCGAGATATTATGGACGAAGTGGAGAAGACCCCATTCTTCATTTGGGTAAATTCCATAACGTCATTATGAGCATTAAACCAGCCAACGTCACTGAAGATTAGATTAAAATGAGAGCCTTAGGGTTCACTCTTAAGGACGATGCTGAGGACTGGTACTATCATCTACCCGGCGAAAGCATGGATTCATGGGCTGAGCTACATAAGGCATTCCTTACACAATATTTCCCAACCAAGATGGTGAACGCTTTAAAAAGGGAAATTGCCAGTATTGAACAAGGAGAGGAGGAGATCCTTTATGACTATTGTGAGCGGTTCAAACGACTTTGTTCTAGTTGCCCGTTCCATGGTTTTGACAAGAAAGATCTGGTACTCTATGTTTACAATGGACTGCTAGATGATGAAAGAAGAATCATAGATGCTACTTGTGGTGGTAGTATCTTGAATATGACCCCTGATGCAGCTATGATTAAACTTCATGATATGGCTGAGGGCACAAGGGATTTTGATGAAGCCCCAAAAATCAGAGGCGTTAATGCTATCAATTCCAACGATGCACATCTGATGCAAGAGGTTACTTCATTGAAACAAGTTTTTGTGAAGATGAGTTCAAAAGAAGCATCCCAATAGCACAACGCTTGTGGAATTTGCGTTGACCCATTTCACAACACCAACGCTTGTCCCCAACTTCAGGATGCCACTACTGCTGAAGTATACGCCGCTGGAGGTTACGGGCCGATTAGACCTAGACAAGATCAACAGCAGCTACAACCACCACCAAAACCTCACTTTGATGAGCCACCAGCAGCCCCCCAAGCTAGTAACTCCCCTTCAACTGAAGATATGCTCAAGACCTTAACGATGCACTTCACAACGCATGTACACACTACTGAGGCCAACATCAAGAGCATGAAGGAGACCGTGGTTAATTTATCAGATACGATTGCTAGGTTGAACAAAATGGATGTGCAAGAAAGTGTAAATGCTGTGACCCTTCGAAGTGGCAAAGAATTGCAAGTCGCTCCTACTGCTGAAAAGGATGACAAAACCGAAATTGAAGATGGGCAAATTCCACCGCCCCGCGGCGATCACCACCGCGACCCGGTGGCAGCTCCCAGTTATTCTGAGTCAACACTGCCGCCCCGCGGCCAAGAGCACCGCCCCGCGGTGAAAGCCCAGAGATCGATCATGATGAAGAAGAGGACCCCTATGTTCGTCCATATTTCCCTCCTCTTGGATCTGAAAAGCCCCCCGCCCCCTTTCCGGAGGCATTAAAGGAAAGGAGAGTGATTGACGACAAGGATCTCTTCGACACTTTCAGTAAATGTGAAGTGAATATTCCACTCCTCAAGCTTGTCAAGAGTATACCAAGGTACGCTAAATTTTTAAAGGAGCTATGCACCATCAAACGAAACCAGAAGCTGAAGGGCAAGGAAAAAGTCAAGGTTAGCGAACGCGTATCCGCTGTATTCCAGAGGCGTCTGCCAAAGAAGTGCGGCGATCCAGGTATGTGGAGCATTCCTTGTATTATTGGTGACACTAAGTTTGAAAGAGCTATGCTTGATCTTGGTGCCTCCATTAATGTTTTGCCCTATTCTCTCTATGAATCTCTTGGACTTGGACCTCTGCAGGAAACAAGAATTGTAATTCAATTAGCTGATAGGTCTAGTGTCTACCCTAGAGGAGTAGTAGAGGACATTCTTGTTATGGTGGATAAATTGATATTCCCTGCAGATTTTGATGTCTTAGATATGGAAACAGATACAAAGGCAACCCCTATACTGTTAGGTAGACCATTTTTAAAAACTGCTAAGACTAAACTTGATTTGCAAAGTGGGACACTTTCCATGGAATTTGATGGGGAAAAGGTGGAATATAACATATATGAAGCTATGAAACACCCTAATGAAGACCATTCTTTATGCTCAATTGACGTGATTGACTCTATTGCACAAGATGTATTTGATATTTCTGGTCCTGATGAGTTACAATCCATTGTTGAGAACAATTTGGATTTTTCCCATGAGGAATATTCTTTACCATCTAACATGCAGGAAGTCACAGCTCAACTGGATGCATATGATAAGTATCCTTTAGATCCTTTGGGCGTTGGCCCCACTTTACTAAATCCGAGCGAGAAGCTTGTTCCCTCTGTCGAACAGGCCCCCGAAATTGAATTGAAACCGTTGCCAGATCATCTCAAGTATGCCTTTCTTGGAGCCAACGATACTCTGCCAGTCATTGTGTCTAGTAAGCTATCTGCAGACCAGGAAATGAAGCTATTAGGCGTGCTCAGGGAGTACAAGACTGCGATAGGATGGACCATTGCAGACATAAAAGGAATAAGTCCCTCGACTTGTATGCATAGGATTCTACTTGAAGATGGATCCAAACCATCCAGGCAGCCGCATAGAAGGCTCAATCCTCCAATGATGGAAGTGGTCAAGAAGGAAGTGCTGAAACTCCTCAAAGCTGATATGATCTTCCCCATTTCAGATAGCCAATGGGTAAGCCCAACCCAGGTTGTTCCTAAGAAAGGATGTATCACTATAGTGGAAAATCAACAAGGGGATTTAGTTCCTACAAGTACCACCACAGGATGGAGGGTGTGCATTGACTATCGTAAGATGAATGCGGTAACTCGGAAAGACCATTTTCCCCTGCCCTTTATTGATCAAATGCTAGAACGCTTTGCTGGGCGCCCCTATTACTTCTTTCTCGATGGATATTCAGGATATTTTCAGGTGGCTATTGCGCCAGAAGACCAGGAGAAAACCACTTTTACATGTCCCTTTGGCACCTTTGCATACCGCAGAATGCCATTTGGATTGTGTAACACACCCGGTACCTTTCAACGATGTATGGTTAGTATTTTCTCTGAATATGTTGAGAAATTTATTGAGGTATTCATGGATGACTTTACAGTGCATGGGACTAGCTTTGACTCATGTTTGAACCATTTGGCACTTGTACTTAAAAGATGTGTTGAAACCAATTTGGTTTTGAATTATGAAAAGTGTCATTTTATGGTAGAACAGGGGATAGTACTTGGTCATATCGTCTCCGCTAGGGGTATTGAGGTCGATAAGGCGAAGATTGATGTAATTCAGTCTTTGCCCTATCCTACTAATGTGCGTGAAGTGCGTTCCTTTTTAGGTCATGCAGGTTTTTACCGAAGATTTATCAAGGACTTCTCTAAGATCTCTTCACCCCTATGCGAGCTACTGAAGAAGGAGGTGACCTATGCATTTACTGATGAGTGTAAGAAGGCGTTTGATTACTTGAGAGAACACCTGACAAGTGCACCCATCATTCAGGCACCTGACTGGTCTCGCCCGTTTGAGATCATGTGCGACGCTAGTGACTATGCAGTTGGAGCAGTTCTAGGACAAAAAGTGGGACGTGCCTCCCATGTGATTCATTATGCTTCCATGACTCTGAATGGAGCCCAGAGGAACTACTCCACTACTGAGAAGGAGATGCTGGCAGTTATCTTTTCCTTGGAGAAGTTTAGGCAATATCTTTTGAGAGTCAAGGTGATTATCTATACAGATCATGCTGCTCTTCGTTACCTCATGACAAAGAAAGAAGCAAAGCCAAGATTAATCCGATGGATTCTCCTTCTCACTGAATTTGATGTGGAGATCTGTGATAAGAAGGGAGCGGAGAACCTAGTAGCTGATCACCTGAGTAGACTCGTACATGAGGAAGATCAGCTCGGAAAACAAAACCCCATTCACGGAACCTTCCTAGAAGACACACTCTTTATGATCGAAGAGAGTTCAGGAAGTGCTCACCACCCCACGGCCCCCATTACCGCGACCCGGCGACTTGTAGCCAGTATGAAGCTGGAGGATCCACCACCCCGCGGTAACGTTCACCGCGACCCGGTGGCACATTTACTTGAGAACCAGGGAAGCTCACCGCGGCCCGCGGCGACAGTACCGCCCTGCGGCAACATCTCCGGTGTTCCACTTTACTCTGTAGACACTTATGACCCCTCTCCTCACATAGCCATGGACGTCTTCAGAATCCGTTCTTTCAGGCTGTGGTACGCAGATATCGTGAACTATTTGGTCCGAGAGGAACTACCCCCGGATTACACCAGAGCTCAAAAGGAGAAGGTACGTAGAGAGGCCCGTCATTATGTTTGGGATGATCCCTACCTTTGGAAGCATTGTATCGATCAGGTAGTGCGCCGGTGTCTTCCGGACAATGAGGTACAATCTGTCCTTACCTTCTGTCATTCTGAAGCATGTGAGGGTCATTTTGGAGAAAATAGGACTGCTAGGAAAGTATTGGAGGCGGGATTTTATTGGCCACACATCTTTCGGGATGCTTACGCCTTTTGCAAATCCTGTGACCGATGCCAAAGGGTTGGAAATATCACCAGGAGAAATGAGATGCCGCAATCGTCATTAATCTTTTGTGAGGTCTTTGATGTTTGGGGAATGGACTTTATGAGACCCTTTCCTAGCTCTAATGGAAATCTTTATATATTGCTTGCGGTGGACTACGTTTCCAAGTGGGTGGAAGCAAAGGCCACTAGGACTGATGACTCTAAAGTCGTAGCAGGTTTTCTTAAGGAGAACATTTTCTCAAGATTTGGGATACCCAAAGCTTTAATTAGTGACAGGGGAACCCATTTCTACAACAAGACAGTGACTGCCCTATTGAAGAAGTATCACGTCACCCAGAGGATCTCGACAGCCTATCACCCTCAAACTAATGGGCAGGCCGAGAACTCCAACAGAGTGATTAAATCTATCCTGGAGAAAACAATTGTAGCTAATCGTAAGGATTGGAGTACCAAACTCAGTGATGCACTGTGGGCAAATCGCACAGCCTTCAAGACTCCAATAGGAATGTCTTCTTTCCGGTTGGTATTCGGAAAAGCCTGCCACCTCCCTGTAGAGCTTGAGCATAAAGCATGGTGGGCAATAAAGAAATGCAACATGCAACTGGATGAAGTGGGATATTTCCGGAAGCTACAACTATAAGAGCTCGAGGAGGTGCGCCTTGAGGCGTATGAGAACTCGGTCAGCTATAAGGCGAAGACCAGGCAGTGGCATGACAAGCAAATTCTGAGAAAGGATTTTAAGCCAGGGGATAAGGTCCTCCTTTTTCAATCTCGGCTTAAGCTCTTTGCTGGGAAACTGAGGTCCAAGTGGACAGGCCCTTATGAAATTGCTGAAGTACACCCCCATGGTGCCATTGGATTTATTAACCCCAAGACATGCAATATTTTCAAAGTGAATGGCCACATGTTGAAACCTTATTATGAAGGCTTTGACCCGAACCATGTTGACGCGGTAAGTTTTGAGTCCCCTGAAGCTGAAATCTGATAGGCCACAGCCTACGTCGAGCCAACGACGTTAACCAAGGCGCTGCTTGGGAGGCAACCCGAGGTATTTTCCTTTTTCCTTTTCTCTTCTTTTGATTTCTTCTTTTCTTAGACTTTTTTCGTATTTTCTTTTTCCTTGTTTCGTTCGCCTGCTACTAACATTTCAGGTACGAAAGTAAATGGAGGCGAGTTCAACTCCCCAGAAACCTCAAGACCGCCCCGCGGTGAGTCCCACCGCCCCGAGGTGAAGCCTCGGTAATTTCACTCAATCCCGATTTAAAAAAAAAATTATTTTCCAAGTTGGATACAAAGGATTTGACAGTTTCAGTTGGATCGCCCCGTAGTCCGGTACCTGGTATTTACCTTCATCACACTCATTAAACACTCCCGCCAATACCCTAATCCTCTCATTCTTTTTTTTTCTTCCCTTCTCTCTCTCTCTCTTTGCCGCACCCTCTTCCCCCTCTCAAACCCTCAACCTAACACCTCAAATCCCCAAATTTCCCTTGTTCTAAGCCTTGGTTGTGGAAGATCCTTATCACCAACGTCATATTTGTTTCCTTTTCCCATACCACCACATTGCACCCATCCGACCACCCTGTGGTGTTTGTTAGAGAAGGGTGGTGTTTTGAAGTTTTGGGGGTGTGATTGGAGGAAGTTGCGTGTTGTCTAGATTCATCGGAGGGTGAAAGAGGAGTAATATCACAGTGGCCGCCTCGCGCTGCAACAGTACCGCCTCGTGCAAATCGTGTTTTTGATTTGGAGAAGGCGGTGAATAGTACCGCCCCGCGACAGCCCTACCGCGACCCGACGTTGCTTTTCAGTAGAAGTTCCTGGTCCTCTTCGCCGCCCCGCGGTGAATTGTATCGCCCCACGGTGACCCCTTGGTGAACCCCGCCTTTGGTTTGTAAGTCCTCTTTGCCTAGCTCTTTCACCAACGTATTCAATTACTGTCATTATGCCGAGGGCTAGGAAGGTTGGCATGACTATAGAGGAGAATGAGGCGTATGATGTGGTTGCGGCGAGACCTGTGCACCCGCCTCGCTTCTTTGATAGAGGAGCTTTGGCTGAGTTGGGTTTGTTAGAGATGGTCCAACGGTGCTTGGATAAGATGGGATTGGGTGGCTTCCTGGACAAGTGTGCCCCTGCTTTCCCCGAGCTTTGCTAGCAATTTATCGCCACTTTGTCAAAATACCATACCCGACGCATTATCAATGGAGAAGAGCATAAATACATGGCGGGTATTAAATTCAAGTATGAGGGCAGGGCTTATGAAATGCCTCTGGAAGAAATCCGGGAGTTGTTGGGTGTGTCGAAACCACCTACTGCTGGGTGGAAGCAGGGTCCCAATGAGGCTGACATTAGAGACTTCTGGATCTCCGCTACAGGGATGTCTGAGTATAAAAAGGGGAAGGAGACCAGTAACAAGATCGTACACCCTTGTCTCCGCCTAGTTTTTACAGTGTTGATCCGGTCATTTTGCGAAAGTGTGGACGAGCGGAAAATCTCCCTGAAGCGCCTTGGTTTATTCTCCCCGATGATTGACCCATTGGATGAGGAGACGCCCGGGTGGGTTATGATATGGCTCCACGAGCTGCGACGGATTCGCGAAGGTGCTGCACGAGACATTGTTCAGGGAGGTCTGATCACCTTAGTTGCTGCAGCCAGGATTCAGACAGACACTATCCCTCAGCCGATCATGCCTGTTCGCTATGACATCCCATGTCTGCGACGGTCTGGTATGCTGAACATCTCTCAGGAGCAGATTCTATGGTGTTCTTATGGAGGTCATATACTGCGACTCCCTCGCCCCTTGGCCTAACCGCGGGACTTCACGGGATGGTTCATTCCATCTGACGCTGAGGTTATCCCTTCCAACACCGAGGATGAGCCCCAAGCCGCTATTCCTGCTATTATGGATTTTGATCCCCCTGCGTCTGCTGCTGCTTTTGCCTCTACATCGACTTTTGAGATTCCTTGGGATGAGATTTTTGCTCGTTTTGATGCTTTCACACTGCGTCAACACGCTGCGAACGAGGAGATGCTGACTCGCCTGCAGACTTTACATGCCGACATTGCGCGAGATATCACAAGCCAATTGAGTTCAGCTGCGACATTCATGTAGGAGCAGTACTTCGGGAGGCATCCACCTCCGCCAGGCTATCCACCGTATCCACCTTTCCAGTGAGTTTATGTTCTTCCTCCCCTAATTCGTTTTGTCTTCGTCTCTTCATTGAGGACAATGTGTGTTTCAAGTGTGGGGAGGGATTTAGACTTGCTGCTTATCACAGTTAGTGTACATAGTCTGTATATGCATTTCATATTTGCATTTTCAATTCTATTTCTAAAAAAAAAAAGCCAAAAATATTCGAAAAAGGCAATCAAAATCCTGGGATGGGCCGAAAACCCGAAAGGGCAGTTCAGGTAAAAAACAGGTAGTCCGACTGGTATAGACCGGTACAAAAGTGGACTGGTGCGATGTGAGTACATGTGAGATGTCTAGTAAAATGAAATAAGTGGCTAGGTGAAAACCCGAGAGGGCGCCTAGGCAAGATGAGCGTAAAGAAAAAGGAGTGATTTTAGGATCATTCTGGAGGTTGGCGTCATAAGAAGAGGTGATATAAGGAGTTCAGGTAGGTCACTCTGGAGCAATAAGGAGCTAGACAGGAGTTAGGAATAGATTTATCTCGCATCACTTGTTTTGGTTGTCTGGAGCTGATTGTTGAGTTGTTGTAGTCACTGGTATCATGTCTGCTCGCACTTCCTGTCTGCTCGCACTTCCTGAGGCCTTGGTGTTTGATGACTGGAGTAGTATCAGTTTTGATTTACTCGGGATGAGTAAAGGTCTAAGTGTGGGGATATTTGATAGGTGCCATTTCAGGCACCCTAACTAGTGATTATTGACATGTTTTAGACGTAGTTTTGGTATAGATTTAGGCTAAGTCTGTAATCCAGAAGAATAGTTGAAAAGCGAAGATATCATAGGATTTACAGCTTAGTGGAGAGATGATGGAAGATGGAGGATAAGTTCTGCTCAGAATTCATGGAGGAAGGCTACCATTACTTGGTAGTACAGGAGAGCAGAAGATGAAGACTTGAAGAAGCTGGTCTTGCCGCCCCGCGCCACAAGCCACCGCGACCCGGCGATGGATCTCAGAGAAGACAACACAAGCCTAGCCGCCGCCCCGCGGTGGAACTCACCGCCCCGCGGTGGCGAACGACGCCTCGCGGCCAGCGTTGAATTATTTCCGTTTTAGTATTTTCGACTTTATAATTGTCAATTTTTACTTTCCTTATTTGCTAGGTTAGTTTTCTAAAACCTATTTAAGAACTTTTCTTTAGTTTTGGTGAGAAGTTCGGTTCTCTCTATTATTCATTCCAATTCTAGGGTTTGAACGAATGGAGAGCTAAACACCTTTGTTTCGCTAGACAATTGAAGCACTGTAATGAATTGGTTGTGAGATTTCTATTCCTCGTTCTATATCTTATAAAGTTGGATTAATTCTCTTGAGCATATTGTCTATTAGTTTATGTTGATTCTTCTAGCGTAGCTAACTAGGTTTTTCGACATCTATCAATTGCTAGGATTTGCATATAGGGGTTCCGAGTGCATATCTAGTGGCAAACACGATTGTGCGTATAGGGGTTCCGAGCGTACAATTGTGAGTGAGAATCAGTTGCATGCGAGTATTAGTACGTCCTTCTATTTGCATGTATCCTATATCCTTGTGTGCATTGCTATTGTTGTGTTGGTGGTAAAGTATACTGACAACTGTGAGAATCGGTGGTACTTTACCAGTGATATAGTAATAAGTCTATCGACAACTGTGAGAATCGATAGTACTTAAGATCAGGGTGGGAACAACTATAAGATTGTAAAAAAGAACTTGGAATGATAGTTTTCAGTGATGAACCTATTTCATCTGCTGTGTGGATATTTGTCTAGTGGAATACCTTTCCTCATCATATTTCTTCTCCTGTTAAATCTTGCATCTTTGTTACTTTGCCATTACTATAAAACCCCCCTGTTACTTGTTACTCACACGTTATTGCATACAGATAATTGACTCCCTGTGGGATCGACCCTGACTTGCTTGCTATACTCTATAGTAGGTGAATTAGGATTTCTTTAACAGGAAAACGACACCGGTTTCCGGCCTTGTCAATCGACGCTGGTCGAATTGCATGCGATGTTGGTACCTTTTATGCATTGAAGTAGCGCGTCGAAATGGCCGAGGAGTTTGAAGAGGGCAAGCACGAGGCTTGGGACTTGAAGACGGAGAAAGGAAATATGGATACCTTGTTTCCCAAGGGGAATCCGGGGGTGGAGCTATTTCGACTGTCCGGCATCAAAGAGGAGTTTCCCGATGAGAGCGCTGGTGAAGATGAAGTTCATTCCAGCGGCGCTGCTCCTATTGTGCCGTCCGAGCCCCAACCTTCGTCTGATCTGGCTCCCGCCAAAGGTAATGATGCGACTCCTGACTCCTAGTTCTTCGTCCTCCTTTTTTACGAACTTTTTGTAAATGACTTGTGGTTTCACATGTGTGTGTGTGGGTGAAGTACTCTTGGTTTGGCGACCCGTCCACCATCGCAGGTCGCATAGAATGTTTTTAGGAATGTTTGAAGTCCTACACGTGTGTAGGCAGACAATATGTTTTGGCGACCCGTCCACCATCGCGGGTCGCATGGATGTAAAAAGAATTAGACTCTTTTTTATTGACGTAATCTATTTTACAAAGGGTCGACCTTGTTCTATGTCTAAATGTTTGTCGGACTTTTTTAGAGAAGATAGTCGCGACGCCTTTGATTTGTGTCAGATTTGCAAGTGTGCTCCGTCGAGTAGGGCTTTCTGCGTCATGTAAGAAAAGGGAGGCCTACAAGTGTATATGTTTATGTTTAGTCATGACTTAGTGTTATGCCGAGGAGGAAAGAAATATGTTTTTATTGCGTAAATGTAATAAGGTGTTCGACCTTATGTTTTGTATAAGGCAGGCGGTGTGCCGGTGTGCCTCTGGTATTCATCTCCTCGTGTTCCGATCAATCGTGTAAATGTAATGTAAGCGCTTTTGTTTGTGACTGGATCCAGCTTGTTTTTGTGTTGTCCTGTACTTATGGTCACAAGAACGTATCCTTGCTAGATGTAAGTGTTAGGTTCACGAGATAGAATCGAGTTTGTAACAACGAATAACATACGAAAAGTGAGAGGGTTCTTAGTGCCTTACCAGATGGGGTCAGAAGTGATACAACTTTAGAAGTGTAGCATTCCAGCTTCTTGGGATCAGTTGTCCGTCTTTATCTTCCAGTCGATATGCCCCCTGTCCGACTACTTCTTTGATGAGGTAGGGACCTTCCCACTATAGTGCGAGCTTGCCGCCGGTCGGATCCTTGGTGTTCTGGAACGTCTTTCTAAGGACCCAGTCGCCAACTTTGAAGACCTTGGTCCGAACATTCTTGTTGTAACTTCTTGCGACTTGCTGTTGGAACCTGACCATTCTAATTCTAGCTTTTTCCCTAGCCTCATCGATCGTGTCCAAGTTGTGTGATAGTTTGACATCGTTTTGTTCATTCGTTTGGAGACTGTAACAAGCTGTCGGAACTAGCTGTTCGGCGGGAATGACCACTTCACTGCCGTAGATGAGTGAGAACGGTGATTGTCCGGTTGCGTTCTTTGGAGTGGTCCTGTCGGACCAGAGGATGAGGGGGAGTTCGTCTGCCCATTTTCCTTTAGCCTCTGTGGGGCGTTTCTTGAGGTTGTTGATGATGATTTTGTTGCTAGACTCGGCTTGCCCGTTGGATTGCGGGTATCGAGGAGTGGATGTGACCACTTTGATGTTCCACTGGTCGTAAAAGGCTCGAGTCTTATGACTGATGAATTGGGAGCCATTGTCGCACACGATTTCTGACGGGACGCCAAATCTGCATAGGATATTGCATTTTATAAATGTAATGACATGTTGATCTTTTACCTCTCGATAGGCTTCGGCTTTGACCCATTTGGAAAAATAGTCTGTCATGGCAAGGAAGAAGACCCGTTGGCCCGATGCCGGTGGGAGTTTTCCGACGATGTCCATCCCCCACCTCATGAAGGGCCATGGTGCTATAGTCGGATGGAGGAGTTTTGAGGGTTGATGTGGAACGGGTGCGTGTCGTTGACAGGCGTCGCATTTCTTAGTGTATTCCATCGCGTCTCTATTCATTATAGGCCAGTAGTATCCCGTTCACAGGGCTTTCCCCGAGAGGCTTCGTCCTCCGGTGTGGTTGCCGCATTCTCCTTCATGTAATGATTGTAGGATGCGTTTGACTTCTGGAGTCTTGAGGCATCGTAGGAGTAACCCTATGACAAATCTTTTGAACAAGACATCACTTATAATGTCGAAGGAAAGAGCTCGTACCTTTAGCCTTTTTGCTTCCGTTTTGTGATTGGGCAGGATGCCATCTTTTAGCCATTTGACGTAAGGTAGTGTCCAATCATCATGACCGTTGACGATGTCTTCTTCTGGTCGGTCGCCTATTTCCAATACGACAAGTTCTTCCAGCGGTGTGCTAAGATCCTTGGATGTTTTTGGAACAGTTGGTGTCGTGATGTGTGCCAGTGGGATGTTTGGGAATTCCTTCGGATCCAAGACGGACCCTAGGTTGGCCAGTGCATCGGCCTGAGCATTGAGATCTCTGGGAACCTGTCTGATGTCGAACTTTCGGAATTGATCGATCAGTTTCTTGACCACGTCCAGGTAAGCTATCATTCTGTCGTCCTTGGCATTGTATGACCCTTGAATTTGATTCACGACTAGGAGGGAGTCACAAATGACTTCGATTTCTTGGACTCCTAGGTCGCGTGCCAAAATGAGCCCAAATATGAGTGCCTCGTATTCGGCTTCATTGTTAGTCGCGTCCCATTTGTATCTTACGGATTGGGCTATCTTGTCCCCTTGTGGCAATTTTAGCACGACCCCCAGACCTGATCCTCTAGCATTTGATGCGCCGTTTGTGTGGAGCTCCCATTTACCCATTTCCTCTGTCGCGAGCAATTGTGTTGCTTCTTTGATGGCTTTCTGTTCTAGGATCAGACTAAAATCTGCCACAAAATCAGCCAATGCTTGTGATTTGATCGCCGTCCTGGGCTCGTATTCGATCTCGTAACCACTGAGGTGTATGGACCATTTAGTCATTCGTCTTGTGAATTCTGGTTTCCTCATGATTGCTCTCATGGGATGGTTAGTGCGAACAATTATAGTATGTGATTCGAAGTAGGGTTTAAGTTTGTTCGATGCCATTACCAATGCTAGGATGAGTTTTTCCAGTGACGAATACCTCGTTTCCGCTGGGAGTAGCGTTCGACTGACGTAGTAGATCGGCGATTGCTTGCCGTCTTCTTCTCTGACCAGCACTGCGCTTACAACAGATTCCGACACTACTAGGTACAATAGTAGTGGCTTCTCGTCTTTAGGTTTTGCTAACAGTAGGGGGCTGGCCAGGTACTTCTTCAGATCTTGAAATGCGACTTCATGTTCTTCCGTCCATTGAAAGGACTCGTTCTTTCTGAGATCGTCATGGAAGGGTTTGCACTTGTCCGACGACTTTGAGATAAACCTGTTCAGGGCTGCTATTCGACCTGTCAGCTTTTGTTTGTCCTTGACGCATCGAGGAGATCGGAGGTTGATGATGGCTTTGACCGGCTCTGGACTGGCCTCTATTCCTCTTTGTGTCACCATATATCCCAACAATTTCCCTGACGAAACTCTGAAAAAGCATTTCATAGGATTTAGTTTCATATTATATCTTTTCAGTACCTCGAAGCCGTCGCGGAGGTGATCGACGTGATCGTTCTTCTTTTTCGACTTGACCAGCATGTCATCTATGTAGACTTCCATTGTGTCCGCAACCTAGTCTTTGAACATCTTGTTGACTAGTCGTTGATAAGTAGCCCCTGCATTTCTTAGTCCGAAGGGCATCACTTTGTGACAATAAATACCTTGACTTGTGACGAACGCCGTTTTTTCTTGGTCTTCTGGTTCCACGAGGATCTGATTGTATCCACTGAACGCATACATGAAGGATAGCATTTCGTGTCCAACCGTCGCGTCGACCATGGTGTCGATATGGGGGAGTGGGAAGGAGTCCTTGGGACATGCTTTGTTAAGGTCGGTGAAGTCGATACAGACTCTCCACTTGCTGTTTTTCTTTTGGACCACAACCAAGTTGGCTAGCCAATCGGGGTAATCGACTTCACTTATCTTTCCTGTTTCTAGCAGGCTCCTGACCTCGTCGTCGATGATCTTATTCTGCTCGGGGGAGAACTTCCTGTGCTTTTGCTTCACAGGAGGGTGAGATGGATCTACATTTAATTTATGAGTAATAATGTTTGGAGATATCCCGACCATGTCTTCATGTGACCACGCGAAGCAGTCAGCATTAGACCGAAGGAAGTCCAATATTCATTGCTTGGTCGAGTCGTCCAGGTCCGACCCGACCCTTACCGTTTGATTTGGCTTTGAAGGATCTAGTGCAATCTCGTCGAGCTTTTCCATCTCTGGTTCGATGTATCGAATGGATCCTTCGCCGAGCTGTAATTGCTACGCGATATTTGTTTCGACCGCGCTCTTCATGGAGGCGACATAGCATTCATTGGCCATCCTCTGATCGCCCTTGATATCTTGGACTCCCCATTTGGTAGGGAACTTGATGGTCTGATGGTATGTTGAGGGTACCACCTTCATCGTGTGTATCCAAGGCCTGCCAAGAATGCAGTTGTAGGGAGACGGACAGTCTAAGACTAAGAATTTTACCTGTTGGTTTATTCCTCCGGCGTATGTCGTTAGAACGATTTCGCCAATAGTGTGTTTGACTTCGCCGCTGAACCCAACTAGTGGAGTCGATTTCTTGACAAGGTCGTCTTCACCCAGACCCATCCCTTTGAGGGTGTTAAAGGTCAAGAGGTTGGTTGAACTTCCTGTATCGATTAGTACTCTACGTATCAAACAATTTCCAATAGACAGATAGATTACCAGACCGTCATGATGGTTTTCCAACTCGTCAACGCCGGATTCGTCGAACATGACCGTTGGGAGGTTAGAGACCTTGGGTCGTCTGAACTCTAGTACCTTGGGTTTGTTGCCTTTGCTTTCTCTCGCATGTCTTTTTGCTGTGGAGTACGTGTTTCCACATACGTCCGAGCCTCCTAAAATAGTATTGATAATTTTTGTATGGACAGGAGACGGGGGTTTATTGGGCTTTACCTGGTCTCGTTGTTCTATGGTGGCTTTGGCTCGTTCCGAGATTACGTCGCGTAAGAGGCCTCGTGCAAGCAACCTAGCGACCTCTTTGCGCAATGCGATGCATTCGTCCGTCGAGTGACCGTGGTCACCATGGAATTCGCACCATCTGCTCATGTCCTTCTTGATGTCCGATATGTCGCTCTTTCGGGGCCATCTTACTTCTTTCCCATATTTGTCAAAACTCTTGACGAGCTCCGATACGGAAACGTTGAAGTTGTAAGATTGAACCCTGGGAGGCAGTGTCAGAGCCTCTTTCCAGTCTTGAGACCTGTCTTGGAAGGAGTTTACCTGACTTTGCTCGTTCCGACCACGAGGGTACGGATGATGTCGTTTGTCTCGGCGATTGTCGGAAGAGGATTTGTGATCGGAATGATCGGGTCCATGGGATGCCTTTCGCGACTCGCGATCTTCTTCTAAACGCACCTCAGCCATGGTCTTGTCTTGGACGTCTTCGAAGCTTCTACACGGATACTTGGTGATCTCGTTGTAGAGGTTGCTATCTTTGATCAAACCTTGTCTGAAGGCTTCGATGGAGGTAGTGACATCGCAATGGAGGATCGTGACCTTTTCCCTGTTGTATCTGTTAAGATAGTTTCAGAGAGGTTTATTATACCTTTGGGTGACTCGATAGAGATCGCTTGACTGCCTCTTGAGCCTCCGACTGCTGGCGAATTGGATTTTAAACGAATTGACCAGATCTGCGAACGAGGTGATCGTACCCTGAGGCAAACGCATAAACCAAGTTAGTGTGGGGCCCGCGAGAGTAGTGCCAAAGCTTTTGCATATGACAGCCTCACGGCTCTCCCTTGGGACAGATGCAGTCATTAATTTTTGTTTATAGAGAGAGATGTGATCGTCTCGATCATTGGTGCCGTCGAAAGTCATCATGCTAGGAAGGTTTAATTTCTTAGGGATCTCGACTCTGGCGATTTCTTCGATGAACAAAGATTCTTCGTATCTGTCCGATGCTTCTTTCTCGATCGGCTGCGGAACTCCGAGAATTCTAGCGATGCGATCATCGAGTGCCTTCATGTGCTGACTGAGCATCTGCTGGACGAGAGCCAAGATATCGGGGGGATTGATAAACTGTGGTTCGTCGATTCGGATTCCTGCTGACCCGATCGGCGTAGAGAAAGTAACATTGTTAGTCGAAAATGGATTGACCAAAGGAGTCCGAGACGTACCATCAACATATCCGGGATGTCGGACGCTTGGGGGAGTCAGCTCGACGTTATCCATGTTAAGACGTGTCTGGATGCTGCTATGGACGGGTGCTTGTCTGGATCCAGAAGCCATCGACTGTACCTGCGATCTAAGAGACTCATTTTCACGAGTTAGTTGTGCAATCTCGGCTTCGGATTGGGTGGACAAGGCAACCAAAGCTTCGGTCTGCTGACGTTGCTGGGCGAGGTCGTCTTGGAGGGTAGTCATTTTTGGGCAAGCTCTTGGAGCTGGTTCAGAGTCGGGTTTTCGGTTGTGTTTCCTTGAGTTTGGGAATCGTGTTCGAGGCGTGGCTCCTCGGTATCGATAGGTAGGTTGACAGTCATGGTTGGAGGATTTTTGAGATGGTGATCGGCCAGTTGCCCCACGGTGGGCGCCAAATTGTTTTAGGGCGAAAAGATCAATCAACCTAAATCGCCTTAGACGGGATAACAAGTCGATCGGATAGAATGCGGTAAATCCAAACCAAATAAACAATCAAGTGATAACATAAATGAACCGAAATACAACTTATCCTCAAGAAACAGAAGATCAGGTCTTGTCCGACCGGCTATTCTGGTGAGTCGACTGTCCACAGTCGGATGATGTACCAAAAGAACTAAACAAGAACCAGTGAGTTAGTAAGTAGCTTTGCAAGAACTGAGTTGATGAATGTTGTTTTGTAAACGTGTCTCGTGTCCATCGTTTTCTGCCCAGCCTCTTCGTGATCTATTTATGGACTCTTTCCCTTGACCGTTACTGATTTTGTGAGATCTCTCCATTTATTTCCGAGCATAATCTCTGGGATTCTCCCCTTAATGACACCCCTAATCTTGTACTTGAATTGGCTGCCGTTTGCTTAGGATTGAGTAGTTAAGGCTTTGGGCGAGATTCTCGGGATTGGTCGAATCTTATGCGTTTTGAGGAGCGTCCGACGCCTTTCTTCAATCTTCTCGGCCCACTCCTTCAACTGAGGTTGGCCCAATTTGTCCTCGATCGGTTCCTTTAGAGCATTTTGGGCCTAACAAATTACTTCTAACACGTGAAAATCATTGTTGACGCTTTATGCATCACGACGCTTGCGTGAATCATTGCTTCCTACTTCATTTGCTTCTAGCCTTACGTCAACCCTAATCCGCCTCACGCTTGCACAAAGTTCTCGGCCCTTGAGTGCCAAATTTTGGGTCGATTGTGACAAGGACTTGGTTTGTCGTTAGGTTCTCTTGCCTTTGATTACTTTGATTCCAGTGTGTGCATGATCACAATAGGTTCGATTTCCATGGATACCAGTGCTGAACATGACAAAGCACTCGTCGGCAACCAAGCGCAAGGAACAAACCGTCCCCCGTCCGAGGGCACTGTGAGCCTCCATGCCCTCGTTGCTGAGCTACGTGCCGAAGTTGCCGCCCTCCATGCCGCCCAAGAGTCTAGACCCCCGATGGCCATGGGTCCGACACCACAACTTTTTGTGGACCCGGTCGTCGAGGCTCAAGCTAGAGAAGGAGCCGCCTTATTCCGAGGCAAAGATCCCATGGCTCCTTCGACCTCACATCCACCGACACCTCCCCGCCCCTTGAGATCTCAAGTCGATAACCAGCTGGGGCGTGTCAACCCTCGTGATCGCCATAACCCCAGGGCGTCCTACTCCCGTCCGAGCCATTTCTTGGGACGTGACCCACCTGGTGATGACTACGACCAGGCTCTGAAGGATCCTCTTCTCTATGTAGATACTCGAGACCAGACCAAGGTTACAGAGCGCTTTGCTAGGAGCTTTCCATCAGGTGGCCGCAATAGCCACACGACCTATGATTGTGATTACCATGATTTTGAGGGCGATGACGATGACTTGCAAGTTACCTCCAATGAAAGGCCATACCACTCTCCGATCGGTGAGATCTTTGATAGTGATGATGATGATGATTGGCTTCCCTATGCCCATCCCGGCCCTTGCGGTCAACACGAGCACCATGAACCTGGCCCGCGCGATGACCCTAACTGGACGCTAGAGGCACGCTGTGGTCCCCCTCAACACCACCATGGCCCACCAGATGAGTATGATTGAGGCCTGGATAAGTGCCCCGCTCGTGAGCCTTGGCACCCCCGTCGCGGTCATGGGCCGCCCCGAGACCGCGACCCATCCATGAGCCGATTCCTAGCTCGTTGTCACGAGATCAAGGTGAAAATTGACCACTTCGCCAATGAGTATGATTGACGTAGCCTAAGGTCGTTATGCCAAATCAAAGTAAATCTCAACTTTCAAACTAGTATAGTAAGCAAGCAAGGGTCGAAATCCCAAGAGAAGCACAAGCGTCTATTTTCTTATCACAAATCGAATACCAATCGAATAACAGTAACAAGGGGGGTTTGTGAGGTTTAAATCAAGTAAGAAATAAAACAGAATAAATAATATGCAATCAAATGTGAGAAAACACTTAGCCAGACAATTTCCACTTAAGTTTTGGTTGGTTGATCCTAGATTACTTCCAATTCCTTCCTATGATTATTCTTGTCCCGATCTTGTGTAGATTCAGAGGGAAACCTTCCACAAAGAACCCTTACCAATGAATAACCCTAGTACCACTAAAGGTTCAACCCAAAGGCAGCAATACAAATAAGAATTAACCAGGATACACAGAACGCTCGCTCAGATGCATTTACCATGTAATTATCTCTCCATACAATAGAACAATTTCAACCAGAGCATGTAAATTATAGTTGCTACAGTGGAATAGGACGTTAGCCCAACAGTTTCCTAATCCTAGCAATATGAAAATCACCAACAACAACTAGTTGCACGGTCTAGTGTAATCAATGAAATCCAATGGAATAAGCTTAGAAGAGATAATATAATCCAATAGGAATTAAGAAAGGGAACATAACCTCACAACCAATAATCAAAACTTAAGCTTCCATTGCCAGACTAAGCCAAAGAGGCTTAGCTCCTCATAGTCATGGTGAAACTTCAAATGAAAAGTAAACAACGATGAAAATTGCAACTAAAGTGGAATAAGAGTGTGTACTCCTAAACCTAATGCAAAAAAAAAAGTATTTATAGGGCTCTAACAAATGACCTAGCCCATTTAAGAAAATAACTAAATTAAAATGAGAAAAAGGGGAAAAAGAAATATGAAAAGATAAGCTCAGGAAAAGACGCAGCTTTCAGCGCTGATGACCCGCGATCGCGGGTGAACAGTACCCGCGATCGCGGCTACTTCTCGATTTTCAGCATCTGCGACACTTTTGTAAAAAATGTCATAACCTTTGATTCCCAACTCGGATTGCGCTCATATGTTGGAGACTTGTAGTAGACTTCAAGAGATAACTCCTCGAATTGGAATCACTGCATTTGGACATCTGAGTAGAGAGAACGAATCAATTGAATTCAGCACATTGTTCTTCTACTCTCGTGTGGACTCTCTCCTTGGTTCTTCTTCGTCTCCTCAGTGGTCAACTTCTCTTCCTCTGGATATCTTCAATTTGCTTCTCCAGACCACCAAATCCACACTTCTCCTCTCTAACTCCATACTCCTTGGTGGCTCCATATCCCGAATCTTCAAATGTACTCCAATAAGCTCAAAACACCACCAAAACACCAATCTTCGCCCCCAAACACCATGCACATGAATGTGTCTAAATCTACCCGAATGGCACCAATAAAACCCTCTAATAACTCTTAGTTAAACCCTCTAATAACTCTTAGTTAAGCCCTACAAAGTAGTGCTTATCAAACTCCCCCATGCTTAGACCTTTGCTCGTCCTCGAGTAAACTTATAAAGAAAGTCTACTCCTCCAATGCAGCACCCAAGGTCTCAGGAAGCATATCCTCCAACTAAGAGTTACCTAACCCATGCCAAGCTCCTGGCACCAATCTCATCTACAACACATCCACAACTCAACAAGCTTGAGGGCAAGCAGAGTACTTTCCCCAAGCTCAACCCGGACATCCAATGGTGTAAAGTGACCTCTAATCCTAGCCTCCATCTATGACTCCTTATGCCTCCCAGAGTGACCTACCCGACAATCCTTCTTTGTCTCCTCTTCTTATGTCGCCCCTCCAGGTAAAATGAGATCCTAAAATCACTCCTCTTCTTTTCACTCATTTTGCCTAGGAGCCCTTTCGGGTTTTCATCCTAGCCACTCGTATTTTTTTCATAGATGTGCTCACATATGCTCACGTCACTCAGACACCTTTTTACCCCAGCCTAGCGCTGGTCCAGGCCACCTGCTTATTACCCAAGCCGCCCTTTCGAGTTTTCAACTTGTCCCAGGATTTTCATGTATGTCTTTTTTGCTTTTTTGACTTTTTCTATTTTTTTTTTCAAAAGGGAATGCGAACAATGGACAATACTGAATGGAAATAACAATGCTGAAATCGAAACTAAGTTACACGATAGATAACAAGTACTTTCTACTCCCCCATGCTTGAATCATGCATTGTCCTCAATGTATGGAAGACAAAGAAAAATATGAGGGGAAGAAAGAAAGAACTCACTGAGCGTACGCCGGTGTGGTAGTCTTCGTCAATAACGCCAGGAAGGTACTCAGGGATGTAGGGATCCCCATAAACTTCATCACCACTTCAACATTTGAACTTCCCGAGAGATGGATCATGGAATGCTGGAACTCCGAACTCACTATGCACTGGTGGTGACGCACAGGTGAAGACGTACCACAGGGAACAACAACAATGGATGGATCAAGGGTACACCGGTTGTTGCTCGCGAACATGATGAAGAAAGACCGCCTCAGAACCGCCATGAATGAACCGCCGTGGAAATTACCGCCATAAAGGAGGGAATCGTCGTGGAAGAATCGCCATGGAAGGAACACCGTGGAGGACCCGTGATCGCGGCAGTGAAAGCCGTGATCGCGGGTAACGTACGATTTTTTTTTTGATGAACAGTAATCCCGCGATCGCTGGTACTGTTCACCCGCGATCGCGGTTTTTTTTTTTTTTTTTTTTTTTTTTTTTTTTTTTTTTTTTTTCGGACTAAACCCTAATTCGCGGCGCGCCTTGCACCTGCGATCGCGGGTGTTGTGCCGCGATCGCGGTTTTTGCTCGACTTTCTTCGGCCGCGATCGCGGGTTTCATGCCGCGGTCGCGGTTTCTTCTCGGCTATCCTGCGTGGTTTAGTCGAAAAAACAGAACAAAAACTTCAAAAACAAGAAAAAAAAAACTAAGTCTTACCTCGGGTTGTCTCCCGAGCAGCGCCTTGGTTACTGTCGTGGCTCGACATGGTGCTCTCTATTCATCCCGGGTTGCTTACAGCGACCACCCTTCTTGGTTCCAAATCTGGGGGGTGCCTCTTCAAGTACGATTGTACCCCCTTTCTTCTGCCTTTCATTGTGAGTGGATCACCCTTCGTATCCATGACCGCAGTTGTCATCTTTAAGAACTCTCTTCCAAGCATTGCAGAGGTTGTACGCCTATCCTGCCCCGCGTCTAGTATGAGGCAATCCGACATCTGGCCTGCAACCTCACTCTTATGCTTCACCTTCGGCTTCTTTCCTATCTTCCGCCTCGCCTTCACAGAATCTGCACAACGAGGGATGCTGTTGGCCAGTGTGACCAAAGAAGCTTCTGGCTTGCTTCCATTGAGAGCCTCAGGGGGAGGTGCGATGGGAATCTAGGACTCCAACAAGGGACATTCATGTTGAGTGTAGTTTTGAGGCTCGTAGTCCCAGTCCTCGTCCATCTCCTCTTCAATTTCAGGCAAACGTACCACATCAGGTAGCATACTATTCTTGAAGCTTTGGATTTCCTTTTCAAGGTCCTCCTCAACCTCATCATCAAATTCAGCACAATGACTTGTTTCGATCAGCATACCGGGGTTGCAGCACTCCTCCCGCGGTCGCGGGTTCTCTTTTGCGGGGAGCTCTCCAAATTCTGCCTTCTCCGTGAGATAGCCGTGATCGCGGTTTTTGACCCGCGATCGTGGTTCTTCGCTGCATTCTTCTCTTATCGACGCTTCATTCATTTCCTCAACATAGGGGTCATTCAGCCTTTCCCCACTTCGCAACTTGATTGCATTGGCCTCAAGCTGGCCTTCACAGTACTTGTTTGGGGACTCCGTTATTGCAGGTGTACTAGGCATCAATTGTCCCAGTGATGCACCCAATTTTAATATAGATTGTTGAGAGGCCTGGTGCAAAGTGTAATTTTGCTGGGTGAGCTGAGAGAATCCCTCTTTCATTGCTAGTGCATTGTTTGCACCAGCTTGAATCACTGCTTGTGCATTATTTGCACTTGCTTGAATCACTGCTTGTGTATTATTTGCACTTGCTTGAATCATTGCTTGTGTGAGTGCTTGAAGCGTCTAGGTGAGAGCCAACAACGTGCTCTCTTGCGCCATAGCTAGAGTTCTCCAACAGAATTATCTACTCTGAGTCACACTTCATCAATGAAAAGTTAGTAATGTTAGAGAGAACCGTAAGATAGGTTCCCTAGAAAGATCAATATTCAATTTATATACAAGAAAACAGAGAGTGATTCCCCGAAAACGGCGCCAAATTTGACGTGGCCTAAGGTCGTTATGCCAAATCAAAGTAAACCTCAACTTTCAAACTAGTATAGTAAGCAAGCAAGGGTCAAAATCCCAAGAGAATCACAAGCGTCTATTTTCTTATCACAAATCGAATACCAATCGAATAACAGTAACAAGGGGGGTTTGTGAGGTTTAAATCAAGTAAGAAATAAAACAGAATAAATAATATGCAATCAAATGTGAGAAAACACTTAGCCAGGCAATTTCCACTTAAGTTTTGGTTGGTTGATCCTAGATTACTTCCAATTCCTTCCTATGATTATTCCTGTCCCGATCTTGTGTAGATTCAGAGGGAAACCTTCCACAAAGAACCCTTACCAATGAATAACCCTAGTACCACTAAAGGTTCAACCCAAAGGCAGCAATACAAATAAGAATTAACCAGGATACACAGAACGCTCGCTCAGATGCATTTACCATGTAATTATCTCTCCCTACAATAGAACAATTTCAACCAGAGCATGTAAATTGTAGTTGCTACAGTGGAATAGGAGGTTAGCCCAACAGTTTCCTAATCCTAGCAATATGAAAATCACCAACAACAACTAGTTGCGCGGGCTAATGCAATCAATGAAATCCAATGGAATAAGCTTAGAAGAGATAATATAATCCAATAGGAATTAAGAAAGGGAACATAACCTCACAACCAATAATCAAAACTTAAGCTTCCATTGCCAGACTAAGCCAAAGAGGCTTAGCTCCTCATAGTCATGGTGAAACTTCAAAGGAAAAGTAAACAACGATGAAAATTGCAACTAAAGTGGAATAAGAGTGTGTACTCCTAAACCTAATGCTAAAAGAAAGTATTTATAGGGCTCTAACAAATGACCTAGCCCATTTAAGAAAATAACTAAATTAAAATGAGAAAAAGGGGAAAAAGAAATATGAAAAGATAAGCTCAGGAAAAGACGCAGCTTTCGGCGCTGATGACCCGCGATCGCAGGTGAACAGTACCCGCGATCGCGGCTACTTCTCGATTTTCAGCATCTGCGACACTTTTGTAAAAACGTCATAACGTTTGATTCCTAACTCGGATTGCGCTCATATTTTGGGGAATTGTAGTAGACTTCAAGATCTAACTCCTCGAATTGGAATCACTACATTTGGACATCTGAGTAGAGAGAACGAACAATTTAATTCAGCACATTGTTCTTCTACTCTCGTGTGGACTCTCTCCTTGGTTCTTCTTCGTCTCCTCAGTGGTCAACTTTTCTTCCTCTGGATATCTTCAATTTGCTTCTCTAGACCACCAAATCCACACTTCTCCTCTCTAACTCCATACTCCTTGGTGGCTCCATATCCCGAATCTTCAAATGTACTCCAATAAGCTCAAAACACCACCAAAACACCAATCTTCGCCCCCAAACACCATGCACATGAATGTGTCTAAATCTACCCGAATGGCACCAATAAAACTCTCTAATAACTCTTAGTTAATCTTTACAAAGTAGTGCTTGTCAATGATGTATCCAAGTTTCTTGAGTGGAAACAAGCCACCGAGGATGTCTTTGACCATTGCAGCTATGCCGAGGTGGAAAGAGTCAAGGCGGCTACTTTACACTTCACCGACAATGCTCGTGCTTTGTGGTTCCGACTCAAGCAAGAGCGTGCGAGGCATTTCTTTCCCCGCATTTGTACATGGTCACAACTCATGTATGTTATGAACAAGAAGTACGTCCCCGAAGACTATACTGAGCAGATGCGTCTTCATATCGCCCTCTCCGAGCAGGGAAACCGTACACCCCTTGAGTACTTTGTTGATCTTGAGGATTTGTGCCACAAGGCCGGTGTTCACCAGTCGACCATAGCCATGCGCTCAACCTTCTTAAGTGGGTTGAATGTTGATATCTAGGACCAACTATGGATTCTCAACATCAAGGATATCTACACCTTGACCCACATGGCCATGGAGATCCACAACCAGATCCAACGACGGAAGAAGGCTGATTGGGCCCGCAATTCGGCTTCAAGGTTTGGTCCTACCATGGCCGCGACTCCCTCTGGGCCACCCAATCTTCGGTCCTCACTCGCCCCAGTTACCCGTCTAAGGCGCCCACCAATGTCGAACCTTCTTCTCGCGGCGCCGCGCCAATTGGCCGTCCTGGAGCCACTGGCGAGGAATGTGCCCCTGATCGTGTTTGCTTCAAGTGCCATGGCCGAGGACATGTGCAAAAGGATTGTCCGAACAACAAAAAGGTACTTTTCACGGGTCAATTTGGTTATGAGTCCTTTGATGATGAGTTTGAGGCCAACGAGGCCGAGCACCATGTTGACGCCGCATATGAGGTTGGCGATGATGAGTATTTTTATGGCACTATTGACGAGGCTGACGACACCCATTTGAGCATTATCACCCGCCGTGTCCTAACCGCCAAGGAGGGCATCCTTTTGGACCAGCGAGAAAATCTCTTTCATACTCGTTGTTTGGTCCAAACTTCCTCGTTAAGCGTCATCATTGATATTGGGAGTTGTTGCAACATCGTGAATGAGAAAGTAATCAAGCACCTCAATCTGGCTACCACTCCGCACCCACAACCGTATAGCCTTCAGTGGATTTCCGAGGGAAAGGGCAACGCTATGGTTCATCGCCAATGCCTCATCGAGTTCTCCATTGGCTACTACCAAGACAAGGTGCTATGTGATGTGATTTCTATGGACGCTACCCACCTCCTCTTGGGTCATCCTTGGCAATTTAACAAGAAGGCTCTCCATGACGGGTTTCTTAACACCTATGTGTTTATGCACAACTCGAAGAAGGTGACTCTCCTTCCGATGTCCCCTAAGGAGATTTTACAAGACCAAGTGGAACGCAACCGTGTGAAGGCGCTCGAGAGTGCCAAGGGAAAGAGTATTCCGAGTCGTGAAGCCACTACACCACAACGCCTAGGCCAGACACCGGCCAAGGCCAAGACATCTCCGACTTCTCTTTCTAGCCCCTCCCCAAGTGCCTCCTCATCTTCAGCACCCATCAAGGGCTCTTGCGATCCCCGACTCCTCATGGCCCGCCAACGCCACATGACGCTTGTTTTGGGGCAAAAAGATCAATCAACCTAAATCACCTTAGATAGGGTAACGAGTCGATCAAATAGAATGTGATAGATTCAAACCAACTAGACAATCAACTACGTATGAAATGGGAGTAAGAATATATGATAATATATTGATTGTATTATGATTAAAACACAATAACCTATAGCTTATCATGTGAATACAAGAGTCAGATCTTGTTCGACCGGCTAGGCTAGCGTCCGGTCCTTGGTAACCGAATGTTGTTGACAAAAGAGCTGGATGGGCCAGGTAAGTGCTTCAAGCCTTTTCAGAGTAGTAGAGAGTGAGTATTCGTGTGTGTGTGTTCTTTAGCTTCTTCATGCCCTATTTATGGGATTTTCTCTTTTAACCGTTACCGTTTTTTTGTGAGATCTCTCTATTTATTGCCGAGCGTAATCTCTGGGATCTTGTTTTAACTAAGGCTCCTAATTCGCGTTTTGATCAACCATCGTCTGTTGAAGGATCGAGCTATTTAAGGTGTGGGCGAAAATTCCGGGATCGGTTGGGTCTGAGCATTGATGTCTTGTCCGACGTTACTCTTCGTGGCTTCTCGGCTCTCTCCTTTGGATGAAATGGCCCAATTGGCTAGACAATACACTCTGGGCCCAACAATAGCCCCAAGTCGTTTTGGGCTCAAGGCAGCCATGGGCGGGAACCCAAACGACTTCCACTCTGCATGATCTCCACCATCCAATTTGGACGCGACAGGCGAGGGCTAACGTGGCAACGATCGCGCGGCGTGATGGGACACTTCTGCTCTTCCATTATTCCCTTCAGAAATCCAAAGCAGGCTCTGGCGATCTCTTTTCACCTTCTTTCTTTTGCCCCCTATCTTGGTAGGTTCTCAAGGTTTCACCGGAAAATTGCTCTTCGATTCCCCTCTCTTTCTGTTTTGGATATGGTTTCTAGTGATTCCTCTGAGTCATCTGCCACTCACTCGAACTCGAGCAAGAATGAGCCCCCCTTTTCCTGCTAAAGGAGGCCGATGATCTGGCGGGGACGTTGACGGAGGCAGAACTGGAACAGATCCTCCAAGTCAGAGGCTTTCCTCCTGAGATGGTTGCGAGACTGCCATACCCGGATGAGAGGGCCGACGCTCGTTATGAGGGGTGGATATGCTTTTATGCCTATTCGTTTCGGATAGGGCATAAGTTCCCATTTTCTTCCTTAGTCAGGGACTTTTTGGCAACTCTGGCACTTGCGCCGTGTCAGGTTATGCCACAGGCGTGGCGGATCCTCAGAGTTTTGGATCTGTTGAACTTACAGTCGGGGGCTGGTTTTAATTTTGATGCTTTATGGTATAACTACTCCCTGGAGTCGAAAAGTTCTTCTCGGGTCCAGTTGCGCATTCGTCAGGGTCGGAAGCCTTTGGTGGCTAATCTTGATGTGAACGACCGTGGATGGGGGTCAAAGTTTTTCTTCATCGAGCGATCGTCTTTGGAGGAGGGGGTGACTGTTCATTTTTGTTGTCGGAGTGGCGGGTCGAGAGTATGTATTTTTCTTTGATTTCCGCTCGTCAGTCATGTTTTTAACTTTTTGCTTACCTCTTCTTTTTTGTAGTCCCTGAAGCTGAAGATTTGGAAGTGGATGCACAGTCGAAGGGCCTGACCAACATCATTCTTGGGATCCCTTTGTCGGAGCGGAAATTTGTGAACGTTAATCTGTTATCTGTCGCCCCCACTACTCAAGATGTCATGTCGACTCTATCGTCATCTCGGGTTAAGTGTAAGTCTTTCGTTTGAATCATGTGTCTTCCGTCACTCATCGTATTTTGTATCTTACGTCTTGTCTGGTACGTCAGCGTCTCCTACTGGTCGGTCAAGTGCTCGCTTAAAGGGAGTATCTGGGAAGGGGCTAATTGAGCAAAGGTTGGCGGCGGCTAGGACCTCGTCGAGTAAATCAACGCCGACCGAGTCGTCTCTACCAGCCAAAGTCGGCACGAAAAGGAAAGTAGGTGTTTCTTCCGATGTCGGAAAGGTTGTCATGGACACCTCAAAGAAGAGGTCGGTGGTCCCCCCTGGAATTGAGAAGATCGACTTGGTTGGACGGTCGATTGCCGACTTGTTCCACGCTCAAGATCCGACTCTAAAGTCCGAGGTTGACGGTGTTTCTCCTTTGGACTGTATCAGCGAGGCGGGCTGCTCTGCATGGAAGGTAAATTGTCTCGTCGAATCTTATGTACACATGTTTTCTTTTTTGAAAAACTGGCGGATTTTGTTTCATTTTTTCCAGACTTTTCAGTTCCTCTTGGGTGCTTACTCTGGGGTTAAAGAGATGGTTTCCAAAGCCGAGGACAAGGCTGCTAAGTCAGAGTCTGATCTGGCATCTTTGAAGACCAATGTGGAAGGGGCTGAAAGTCGCTTGAAGGACGCTGAGCGCCGCTTCGCTAGAGAGTTGAAGACTTGCCAAGACGAGTTGGAGATTTGTCGGAAGGAGCTTAGCGAGAGTCAGACTAGTGTTGAAGAGAGGGTCAAGCAGGCCAGAATTGATGCTGGTCGGGATACAGGCGACGTAGGCGCCTTCTATGCGTTGAAGTCGCGTGTTGAAATGATTAAGGAGTTCGAGGAGGGCAACCATGAGGCTTGGGATCTGAAGGCAGAGAGGGAGACCATGAATACCCTGTTTCCTAAGGGAAATCCAGGTTCGGAGTTGTTCCAGCTGGCCGGCGTCGGAGAAGAGTCTCCGGACGAAAGCGCCGATGAAGACGAGGTTCATTCCGGCGACACCGTACCGATCGAGCCCCAGTATTCTTTTGACCCGACTCCTATTGAAGATAATACTGTGACTCTTGACACTTGTTTTTTTTTGTGTGAATGACTTGTGGTCCCACCTGTGTGTGGGTGAAATATTTTCTGGTTTGGCAACCCGTCTATCATCGCGGGTCGCAAAATATGTTTTTAAGAATGTTTGAAGTCCTACATGTGTGTAGGCAGACAATATGTTTTGGCGACCCGTCCACCATCGCGGGTCAAAGTTTTTCTTCATTGAGCGTTCGTCTCTGGAGAAGGGGGGCGACTGCTCGTTCTTGTTGTCGGAGTGGCGAGTCGAGAGTATGTGTTCGACCTCTCTTTGCCTGTTTATGTGTCTTAACCCCTTGTTTTAACTTTTTTTTTTTGTAGTTCCTGAGGCGGAAGAGTTGAAAGTTGACGCTCAATCGGAGGGTTTGTCGAAGATTATTCTCAACATCCCTGTGTCGGAGAGGAAGTTTGCAAATGTCAATTTGCTGTCGACCTCCCCTGCTACCCAAGACGTTATGTCAACTGTCTCGTCGTTTCGTGTCAAGTGTGAGTTCCGATTTCTGTTATACTTGTGTTTTTTATTTCGTCATCTGCTTTGTGATTTTCGTATTGTCTGTCGTGTCAGCGTCTCCGGCTGGTCGGTCGAGTGCTCGTCTGAAAGGAGTGTCCGGGAAGGGCTTGATAGAACAGAAGAAGGCGGCGGCCAAAGCTTCATCGAGTAAATCTACTCCGGCGTAAATAATGCTCCAGGCCAAGGTTGGCTCGAAGAGGAAGGCGGTTGCCTCTTCTGGTGACGCGAAGGCAGCGGAGATTCCAAAGAAGAAGGGGACGACTACTCGAGGAGTCGACAAGATTGACGCGGTTGGTCAATCGATTGCTGACCTCTTCCACGCCCAGGACCCGACTCTGAAATCCGAGGTCGACGATGTCTCTCCCCTGGACTGCATTGGTAAAGCGGGATGCTCCGCGTGGAGGGTAAGCTGCCTTGTCGTGTTTTTTTCTTTCCTTTTCGTGGTTTTGACTGAAACTTTTGATTGGCTTTGTTTTCCTTTCAGACTTTTTAGTACCTCTTGGGGGCGTATTCCGGTGTCAAAACAATTGCCGTTAAGGCCGAGGATAGGGCTGCTAGGTCAGAGTCTGTCCTCGCGTCTTTGAAGAGCAAGTTGGAAGGGGCTGAGAGTCGTTGTCGGGAGGCTGAGCGCCGCTTTGTCAGGGAGCTGAGGAACTACCAAGATGACTTGGATGCGTGTCGAAGAGAGCTCAGTGAGAGCCAATCAGGTGTCGAGGAAAAAGTGAAGCAGGCTTGGATTGAGTTCGGTCGGATCGCAGGCGACGTAGGCGCTTTTTACGCACTGAAGTCGCGTGTCGAGATGATGGAGGAGTTTGACGAAGGCAAGCAGGGGATTTGGGACTTGAAAGCAGAGAAGGAGACCATGGACTCCCTATTTCCAAAGGGGAATCCAGGCCTGGAGCTCTTACAATTGGCCGACGTCGGAGAGGAAACTTTGGATGGAAGTGCCGGCGAGGATGAGGCCGACTCTGGTGATACCGAGCCACTCGAGCCCCAACCTTCTCTTGACCCAGCCCCTGCTGAAGGTAATGTTGCCGACCCCGATCCTTGATTTGTTTTTCTTGCAGTCTGACTTGTGATCCCACGTGTGTGTGGGTAAGACATTCTGTGTTTTGGCGATCCGTCCACCATCGCGGGTCGCAGATTTTTTTAGTGGATGTTTCTGAAGTTCTACGCAGATGTAGGCAGACAATGTGTTTTGGCGGCCCGTCCACCATCGCGGGTCGCGTATTTGTAAAAAATGATCTAGACTTTTATTTGATGCATACTGTTTTTTACAAAGGATCGTATGTCTGTGCGTTTCATACATGTCGTTAGACTATTCTAGAGAAGTTTGTCAATGACGCTTGTGTTCTGTGTGTCGGGTTTGCCCGTGTGCTCCATCGAGTAGGGCTTGCCGTATGTATGTAAAAAAGGAGGCCTGCAAATGTATGTGTTTGTGTTAGTCATGACTTTGAGCCGGGGAGGGAAAGCAATATGTTTCTATTGCGTAAATGTAATAAGGTGTCTTAACCTTATGTATTGTATAAGGCAGGCGGTGTGACGACGTGCCTGTTTGTTCATCTCCCCGTGTTCCGATCGATCGTGTAAATGTAGTGTATACGCTTTTGCTTATGACTGGATCCGATGTGTATGTCGATGTCGTCCTGTACTTATGTTTTGCAAGAAAGAAGTCCTTACTTAGTGTCAAAAGAAACATGTCAAGAAATAAAGTTATGCATGCGACAACAAGTAATATACGATATGTGGAGATATGTCAGGGTCTAACCTTGCCACTTTAGAAGTGGTATAACTTTAGATGTGTCGCGTTCCAACTTCTTGGGATCGGTCGACCGTCTTTGTCCTCTAGTTGGTATGCTCCTTGTCCGACTACTTCAGTGATTAGGTAGGGTCCTTCCCACTGAGGTGCAAGCTTTCCATCGGTCGGACTCTTGGTATTCTGGAACATTTTTCTGAGGACCCAATCCCCAACCTTAAAGACTTTGGCTCGAACGTTCTTGTTGTAGCTCCTTGCGACTTGTTGTTGGAACTTGACCATCCTGATCCGAGCTCTTTCTCTAGTCTCGTCCACCGTATCCAGGTTGTGTGCTAGTTCGACGTTGTTCTGCTTGTTTGTTTGAAGGCTACAACGAGCAGTCGGAACCAATAACTCAGCGGGGATGACCGCCTCACTCCCATAGACGAGTGAAAACGGCGACTGTCCGGTCGTGTTCTTTGGAGTGGTCCTGTCGGACCAGAGGATGAATGGGAGTTCGTCTGCCCATTTGCCTTTAGCCCCTATGAGGCGTTTCTTGAGGTTATTGATGATGATTTTGTTGCTGGACTCGGCTTGTCCGTTGGATTGTGGATACCGAGGGGTAGAGGTGACTAACTTGATGCCCCATTGGTCGCAAAAGGCTCGAGTCTTATGGCTGATGAACTGGGAGCCATTATCGCACACGATTTTTGATGGGATGCCAAATCTACACAAGATATTTCATTTTATAAATGAAATGACGTGTTGATATTTTACCTCTCTGTAGGCTTCAGCTTCGATCCATTTGGAGAAGTAGTCTGTCATGGCGAGGAAGAAGACTCTTTGACCCGACGCAGGTGGGAGTTTCCCGACGATGTCCATTCCCCACCTCATAAAGGGCCATGGCGCTAGAGTCGGATGGAGGAGCTCCGAAGGTTGATGAGGAACGGGTGCGTGGCGTTGACAGGCGTCGCACTTCTTGGTGTATTCCATAGCGTCTCTGTTCATGGTGGGCCAGTAGTATCCGTTTCACAAGGCTTTTCCGGAGAGGCTTCATTTGCCGGTATGGTTTCCTCACTCTCCCTCATGTAATGATTGTAGGATACGTTCGACCTCTGGAGTCTTGAGGCACCGTAGGAGTATCCCTGTGACAGATCTTTTGTACAAGATGTTATCTATGAAATCGAAAGAGAGTGTTTGTACCTTTAGCCTTTTTGCTTCTTTTTTGTCGTTGGGCAGGATGCCGTCTCTTAGCCATTCGATGTAAGGCAGTGTCCAGTCGTCATGGGTGTTGACAATGTCTTCTTCTGGTCGGTTGCCTATCTCCATCGCGATAAGTTCCTCTAATGGTGTGGTTGACTCACTGGATGTTCTCGGGACGACTGGCGTCATGATGTGTGCCAACGGGATGTATGGAAATTCCTTTGGATCCAAGACGTACCCTAGATTGGCGAGTGCGTCAGCTTGAGAATTAAGATCTCTTGGTACCTGTCTGATGTCGAATGTTTGGAATTGGTTGATCAACTTTTTAGCTACTTCCAGGTAGGCTATCATTCTGACGTCTTTTGCATTGTATGACCCTTGTACTTGGTTTATGACCAGGAGGGAGTCGCAGATGACTTCGATCTCTTGAATTACTAGGTCACAGGCCAGGATGAGTCCGAATATGAGTGCCTCGTATTCAGCTTCATTGTTGGTCACGTTCCATTCGCACCTCACGGCCTAGGCTATCTTGTCCCCTTGTGGCGATTTCAGCACGACCCCTAGCCCCGATCCTCTGGCGTTCGACGCACCGTCGGTATGGAGTTATCATTTACCTGTTTCCTCCATCGTGAGCAATTGTGCTGCCTCTTTAGCGGCTTCTTATTCTAGGGTCGGGCTGAAGTCTGCCACAAAGTCAGCCAAGGCTTGCGACTTGATCGCCGTTCTAGGCTCGTACTCGATGTCGTAGCCGCTAAGGTGTATGGCCCATTTGGTCATTCATCCTGTGAACTCAGGTTTCCTCATGATCGCTCTCATGGGATGATTAGTGCGGACAATTATAGTGTGGGATTCAAAATAAGGTTTGAGCTTGTTCGAGGCCATTACCAATGATAGTACAAGTTTTTCAAGCGACGAGTACCTTGTTTCCGCTGGTAGTAGCGTTCGACTGACGTAGTATATTGGCGATTGCTTCCCATCCTCTTCTCTGATCAGTACTACGCTCACAGCTGACTCCGACACTGCTAGATATAGCAATAATGGCTCGTCGTCTTTGGGCTTGGTCAGTAACATGGGACTGGCAAGATATTCCTTTAGGTTCTGAAACGTAGCTTCATGCTCTTCCGTCCATTGAAAGGATTTGTTCTTCTTGAGAGCGTCGTGAAAGGGTTTACATTTGTCGGATGACTTTGAGATGAATATGTTCAGAGCTGCTATCCGACCTGTCAGTTTTTGCACGTCCTTGACGCATCGGGGGGATCAGAGGTTGATGAGGGCCTTGACCTATTCTGGGCTGGCTTCTATTCCTCTTTGCGTCACCATGTACCCTAGGAATTTTCCTGACGACACCCCGAAAGAACACTTCATAGGATTCAATTTCATGTTGTATCTTTTTAGTACCTCGAAGTTGTCGCGGAGGTGGTCAATATGATCTTCCTTCTTCTTTGACTTGACCAGCATGTCGTCTATGTAGACTTCCATCGTGTCCTCGATCTGGTCTTTAAACATCTTGTTGACCAGTCGTTGGTAGGTAGCCCCTGCATTTTTTAGTCCGAAGGGCATTACTTTGTAACAATAGATACCTTGGCTTGTGATGAATGACGTCTTCTCTTGGTCCTCGGGCTCCATGAGGATTAGATTGTAGCCACTGAATGCGTCCATGAAGGTTAACATTTCGTGTCCCGCCGTTGCGTCGACCATGGCATCAATGTGGTGGAGTGGAAACGAGTCTTTAGGACAAGCTTTGTTGAGATCGGTGAAGTCGATACAGACTCTCCACTTGCC
This sequence comes from Rheum nobile, assembly GCA_027886185.1. NCBI lineage: Eukaryota > Viridiplantae > Streptophyta > Magnoliopsida > Caryophyllales > Polygonaceae > Rheum > Rheum nobile. The sequence goes on along the minus strand of WOAB01000025.1, from coordinate 5,287,159 downwards.
ATTCTTCTTTTGAACTACAAGTACGTTGGCCAGCCAGTCAGGATAGGGGACTTCCCTTATGTTCCTGTTTCTAACAAGCTCTTGACTTCGTCGTCGTCTTGTTTCGCTCTGGGGCGAACTTCCTGCGTTTTTGCTTCACAGGGGGGTGAGATGGATCTACATTCAACTTATGAGTAATAATGTTCGGAGATAAACCGACCATGTCCTTGTGTGACCATGCAAAACAATCAGTATTGGATCTGAGAAAATCAAGAATTTGTTGTCTGGTCGAGTCGTCCAAATCCGACCCGACCCTTACCGTTTGGTTTGGCTTTAAAGGATCTAGCACGATTTCGTCGAGTTTTTCCATTTCTGGTTCGACATATCGACTAGGTCCCTCGCTGCTTTATGATTGCTATGCGGTCTTATGCTCGACGACGCTTTTCATGGAGGCGACGTAGCATTCCTTGACTGCCCTCTGGTCTCCCTTGATTTCTTGGACTCCCCACTTGGTAGGGAACTTGATGACTTGATGGTACGTCGAAGGTACCGCCTTCATAGCGTGTATCCATGGCCTGCCAATAATGCAATTATAGGGAGACATGCAATCTAGGACTAGGAATTTCACCTGTTGGTTGACTCCTCCGGCGTACGTTGTGAGAACGATTTCGCCGATAGTGTGCTTAACCTCGCCACTAAACCCGACCAGTGGGGTCGATTTCTTGATCAGGTCGTCCTCACCCAGACCCATCCCTTTGAGGGCATCGAAGGTCAAGAGGTTGGTCGAACTCCCTGTATCGATTAGTACTCTTCGTATCAAACAATTCTCAATAGACAAAGAGATTACCAGACCATCGTGATGACTCTCTGATCCGTCGGCGTCGGATTCGTCGAATGTGACCGTCGGGAGATCGGAGACCTTGTTTGGCTTGAATTCTGGCGCTTCGGGCCTATCGCCCTTGCTTTCCTTTGCATGTCGCTTGGCCGCTGAGTATGTGTTTCCACATACGTACAAACCACCTGAAATAGTGTTGACAATCTTTGTATGAACAGGGGACAAAGGTTTGTCTTGTCTTACCTGATCTCGTCATTCCATGATGGCTTTGGCTCGCTCCGAGATTACGTCGCGTAGGAGCCCCTGCGCGAGCAATCTTACGACCTCTTTTCGCAGGACGATGCACTTGTCTGTCGAGTGACCGTGGTCGCCGTGGAATTCGCACCATCGGCTTTTGTCCTTTTTGACGTCCGTTCGGTCGCTCTTTCGGGGTCATCTTACCTCTTTTCCATATTTGTCGAAACTCTTGACGAGCTCCGACACGGAAACATTAAGGTTGTAAGATTGAACCCTGGGAGGCAACGTCGAACCGTCTCTCCAGTCTTGAGACCTATCTTGGAAAGAGTTTACCTGGTTTTGCTCGCTTCGGTTACGAGGATAGGGATGATGGCGTCTGTCTCGACGGTTGTCAGAGGAGGATTTACGATCGGATTGATCAGGTCCATGAGAGGCTTTTCGCGACTCATGGTCTTCTTCCAGTCGCACCTCGGCCATGGTTTTGGCCTGGACATCTTCGAAGCTTCTGCACGGGTATTTGGTGATCTCGTTGTAGAGGTTGCTGTCTTTGATCAATCCTTGTCGGAAGGCTTCGATGGAGGTGGTGACGTCGCAATGGGGGATCGCGACTTTCTCCTTATTGTACCTGTTAAGATAACTTTAGAGAGGTTCATTATACCTTTGGGTGATCCGGTAGAGGTCGCTCGATTGTCTTTCGAGCCTTCGACTGCTAGCGAATTGGCTTTTGAAAGAGTTGACCAGGTCTGCGAATGATGCAATCATTCCCTGAGGCAAACGCATAAACCAAGTTAGTGCGGGGCCCGCGAGGGTCGTGCCAAAGCTTTTGCACATGACAGCCTCGCGACTCTCCCTTGGAACGGATGCAGTCATCAATTTTTGTTTATAGAGAGAAATGTGATCATCTGGGTCGTTGGTTCTGTCGAACGTCACCATGGTGGGGAGATAGAACTTCTTTGGGATCTCGACCCTAGCGATTTCTCCGACAAATGGAGATTCTTCGAATCTGCCTGACGCTTCCTTCTCGATCGGCTGTGGGACTCTGGGAATCCTAGCGATGCGATCGTCGAGCATCTTCATGTGTTGGTTGAGCGTCTGCTAGACAAGAGCTAGGATGTCAGGAGGATTGGTAACCTGTGGTTCGTCGATTCGGGTCCCTGCCGACCCGATCGGTGTGGAGAAAGTAACATTGTTAGTCGAAAATGGATTAGCCAAAGGAGTTCGAGATATACCCTCTGTGTGTCTAGGTCGTCAAACGCTCAGAGGGGTCAGTTCGATGCCATCCATATCGTGACGCGTCTGGACGCTGCTGTGGATGGGCATGCGTCTAGATCCAGAAGCCATCGATTGTACCTGCGACTTAAGAGACTCATTTTCACGGGTTAGTTGCGCGATATCGGCCTCGGATTGGGTGGATAAGGTAGCTAAGGCTTCGGTCTTTTGGCATTGATAGGAAAGTTCCTCTTGGAGGGTAGTCATTTTTTGGGCAAGCTCTTAGAACTGGGTTGGAGTAGGATTGTCGGTCGTGTTTCCTTGAGCTTGGGAGTTGTCTTCGAGACGTGGTTCCTCGGTGTTGGTAGGTGGGTTAATAGTCATGGTTGAGAGATTTCAAGATGGTGATCGGCAAGTTGTCCCACGGTGGGCGCCAAATTGTTTTGGGGCAAAAATATCAAATGACCTAAATCGCCTTAGACGGGGTAACTAGTCGATCGGATTATAGATATCAAACCAATCTAAATAGACAATCAACCAATAAAGAAGAAATATGAGAAAGCAAAGTGATTTTATTGATATATTGACGATTGAGCCGGATCAAAGTACAACTTATCCTTGGAGGACGAGAGATCGGATCTGTTCTGACCGGTGACTCTAGGGCTCGACCGGTGGGGATTGAGCGATGTTTCAAGGAGAGTAAGCTAGAATCAGTGTGTTCCTTTGTTTTTCTTCAGAGTAAATCAGCGGATGTGGTGTTGTAATCGTGTGTGTCTTTGCCTGCCCGATCGAGGTCCATATATGGATACTTTTCCCTTCCGACCCTTATCCATCATTGGCAATATTTCGTGCTTTAATTCTGGGCGAGATCGTTGGGATTTGCCCTTAATTACTGTCATAATCTTTGTGTTGAATGTTGTGGCCGTTACCTTCGATCAGGCATTTAATGCTCGAGCGAGATCCTCGGAGCTGGTCGGGTGCCACTCGTCTGCAGGGTGTCCGATGCTTCTTTCCGTTCTCTCTTGGACTTCGATTTCGTTTGGACCTGGGCCCAGCTTGCTCGTCTGATTTCCTTGGAGGATGATGGGCCCAACAATGACTTAGTGTTATGCCGAGGAGGGAAGCAATATACTTTTACTGCGTAAATATAATAAGGTGTTCGACCTTATGTATTGTATAAGGCAGGCGGTGTGCCGGTGTGCCTCTGGTATTCATCTCCTCGTGTTCCGATCGATCGTGTAAATGTAATGTAAGCGCTTTTGGGTGTGACTGGATCCAACTTGTTTTTGTGTTATCCTGTACTTATGGTCACAAGAACGTATCTTTGCTAGATGTAAGTGTTAGGTTCACGAAATAAAATCGAGTTTGTAATAACGAATAACATGCGAAAAGTGAGAGGGTTCTAGTGTCTTACCAGATGAGGTTAGAAGTGGTACAACTTTAGATGTGTAGTGTTCCAGCTTCTTAGGATCGGTTGTCCGTCTTTGTCTTCCAATTGATATGCTCCCTATCCGACTACTTCTTTGATGAGGTAGGGACCTTCCCACTGCGGTGCGAGCTTGCCGTCGGTCGGATCCTTGGTGTTCTGGAATGTCTTTCTAAGGACCCAGTCGCCAACTTTGAAGACCTTGGTCCGAACGTTCTTGTTGTAACTTCTTGCGACTTGCTGCTGGAACCTGACCATTCTAATTCTAGCTTTTCCCCTAGTCTCATCGATCGTGTCTAAGTTGTGTGCTAGTTTGACATCGTTTTGTTCATTTGTCTAGAGACCGTAACGAGCTGTCAAAACTAGCAGTTCAGCGGAAATGACCGCTTCACTTCCGTAGACGAGTGAGAGCGGTGATTGTCCGATTGCATTTTTTGGAGTGGTCCTATCGGACCAGAGGATGAGGGGAAGTTCGTCTGCCCATTTTCCTTTAGCCCCTGTGAGGCATTTCTTGAGGTTATTGATGATGATTTTATTGCTAGACTCAGCTTGCCCGTTGGATTGCGGGTATCGAGGAGTGGATATGACCAGTTTGATGTTCCATTGGTCGCAGAAGGCTCGAGTCTTATGACAGATGAACTGGGAGCCATTGTCGCACACGATTTCTGACGGGACGCCAAATCTGCACAGGATATTGCGTTTTATAAATGAAATAACATGTTGATCTTTTCCCTCTCGATAGGCTTCAGCTTCGACCCATTTGGAAAAATAATATGTCATGGCAAGGAAGAAGACCCGTTGGCCCGATCCCGGTGGGAGTTTTCCGACGATATCCATCCCCCACCTCATGAAGGGCCATGGTGCTACAGTCGGATGAGGTGTTCTGAGGGTTAATGTGGAACGGGTGCGTGTCGTTGGCAGGCGTCACATTTCTTGGTTTATTCCATCGCGTCTTTATTCATTGTGGGCCAGTAGTATCCCGTTCACAGGTCTTTCCCCGAGAGGCTTTGTCCTCCGGTGTGGTTGTCGCATTCTCCCTCATGTAATGATTGTAGGATGCGTTTGACTTTTGGAGTCTTGAAGCATCGTAGGAGTATCCCTGTGACAGATCTTTTGAACAAGACATCACTTATAATATCGAAGGAAAGAGCTCGTACCTTTAGCCTTTTTGCTTCCGTTTTGTCATTGGGCAGGATGCCATCTTTTAGCCATTTGACGTAAGGTAATGTCCAATCATCATGGCCGTTGACGATGTCTTCTTCTGGTCAGTCGCCTATTTCCAATGCGACAAGTTCTTCCAGCGGTGTGCTCAGATCTTTGGGTGTTCTTGGAACAGCTGGTGTCGTGACATGTGCTAGTGGGATGTTTGGGAATTCCTTCGGATCCAAGACGGACCCTAGGTTGGCTAGTGCGTCGGCCTGAGCGTTGAGATTCCTGGGAACCTGTCTAATGTCGAACTTTCGGAATTGGTCGATTAGTTTCTCGACCACGTCCAGATAAGCTATCATTATGTCGTCCTTGGCGTTGTATGACCCTTGAATTTGATTCACGACTAGGAGGGAGTCACAAATGACTTCGATTTCTTGGACTCCTAGGTCGCGTGCCAGAATGAGCCCAAACACGAGTGCTTCGTATTCGGCTTCATTGTTAGTCGCGTCCCATTCGCATCTTACGACTTGGGTTATCATGTCCCCTTGTGGCGATTTTAGCACGACCCCCAGCCCTGATCCTCTAGCATTCGACGCGCCGTCTGTGTGGAGCTCCCATTTACCTGTTTCCTCTGTCGTGAGCAATTGTGTTGCTTCTTTGATGGCTTCCTGTTCTAGGGTCGGACTAAAATCTGCCACAAAATCGGCCAATGCCTGGGACTTGATCGTCGTCCTGGGCTCGTATTCAATCTCGTAACCACTGAGGTGTATGGCCCATTTAGCCATTCGTCCTGTGAATTCTGGTTTCCTCATGATTGCTCTCATGGGATGGTTAGTGCAAACAGTTATAGTATGAGACTCGAAGTAGGGTTTAAGTTTGTTCGACGCCGTTACCAGTGCTAGGACGAGTTTTTCCAGTGACGAATACCTTGTTTCCGCTAGGAGTAGCGTCCGACTGATGTAGTAGATTGGCGATTGCTTGCCATCTTCTTCTATGACCAGCACTGCGCTTACAGCAGATTCTGACACTCATGTTTTGGGGCGAAAAGATCAGTCGACCTAAATCGCCTTAGACGGGGTAACGAGTCGATCGGATAATATAAAATCGATCCAAACCAAATAGACAATCAACCAAGTAAAGAGTAGATGCAAAATTGCAATATGATTTATTGATCAATCGATGATAGAATCAGATCAGAGTACAACTTATCCTTGAAGAGTAAGGGATCGAATCCTGTTCGACAAGCGGTATTGGTGATTCGACCGACAATGATCGGGTAGTATCCCAGGGAGCTTAAGCAAGAGCGAATATGCTGGTAAGCCTTTTGAAAGCTAAGTGACTGAATACTGTGTGTAGACGTGTGTTCTGTCGATTGCTTCTTCGTGATCTATTTATGGTAGCTTCCTCTTGTGCCCGTTACATGTCTTCGTAATATCTTCTATTCATTCCATGCGTGATCTTCGGGATTTGCTCTTGAATGCCATCGTAATCTTCGTGTTTAATTTCGTTACCATTGCCATTGACCAAGCAATTAATGTCATGGGCAAAATCTTTGGAGCTGGTCGGATCCTGCGCGTCTGAGGAGTGTTTGTCGCTTCCTTCTATTCTCTTCTGGCCTTCGACTTCGCCTGGATCTTGGCCCAATTCGCTTGCTCCGATCCCTTTGGAGTATGTTGGGCCCAACAATAGCCCCAAGTTGTTTTGGGCTTCATGGCAGCTGTGAGATGGAGTCCAAACAACTTTCATCCCACACGATTTCCACCCTCCGATCTGGGCGCGACAGGCGAGGGCTACGTGGATATAATCCCGCTACACGATGGAACGTCTCTGCGACCTGCCGATTCCCTCCATAAATCTGAATTAAGTTTCTGACGGTTTGGTTTCATCTTCTTCCCTTGCTCTCTGATCTAGTAGGCTTGTCTAGGTTTTCTCGAAAAAATTGCTCTTCGATTCCCTTCTCTTTCTGTTCTGGAAATGGTTTCCAGTGAGTCTTCCGAGTCGACTGCTACTCGCTCGAACTCGAGCAAGAATGAGGTCCCCTCCCTTTTCCTTTTGAAGGAGGCAGATCCTTTGACGGGGACTCTGACGGAGGCGGAGTTGGAGCAGATTCTCCAAGTCGGAGGCTTTCCTCTTGAGGCGGTCGCAAGGTTGCCGCATCCGGACGAGAGAGTCGACGCTCGCTACGAGGGATGGGTTTGTTTCTATGCTTATCCATTTAGGATCGGTCATATGTTTCCGTTCTCCCCTCTTGTCAGGGATTTCTTAGCGACTCTAGCGCTTGCGCCGTGTCAGGTCATGCCGCAGACGTGATGGATCCTTAGGGTTTTAGATCTGTTTAATGTTCAGTCTGGGGCCGGTTTTAACTTCGACGCCCTATGGTACAACTACTCTCTGGGGTCGAAGAGTTCTTCTCGTGTCCAGTTGCGTACTTGACCGGGTCGAAAGCCCTTGGTGTTCAATCTAGATGTAAACGACCGTGGATGGGGGTCAAAGTTCTTCTTTGTCGAGCGTTCGTCTCTGGAGAAGGGGGGTGACTATTCGTTTATGTTGTTGGAGTGGTGAGTTGAGAGTACGTATTCGACTTTTCTTTGCCCATTTTTATGTGTTTTAACCTTTTGCTTAACTATTCTTTTTTGTAGTCCCTGAGGCTGAAGAGTTGGAAGCGGACACTCAGTCAAAAGGTCTGACAAAGATTATTCTTAGCGTCCCCGCGTCGGAGCGGAAATTCACAAACGTCAACCTGTTGTCGGTCTCCCCCACTACTTAGGACGTTATGTCGACTGTTTCGTCGTCTTGGGTCAAGTGTGAGTTTTTGTTTGACTCATGTATTTTTAATCGCTTGCTTGCGACTTATGTCTTGTCTGTCATGTCAGCGTCTCTGGCTGGTCGGTCGAGTGCCCGTTTGAAGGGAGTGTCTGGGAAAGGTCCGATAGAGCAAAGGCTGGCAGCGGCCAGGGCCTCGTCGAGTAAATCGACGCCGGCGGAGTCGTCGCTCCCAGCCAAAGTTGGCTCGAAAAGGAAGGCAGGTGCTTTTTCTGGCGATGTGAAGGTGGTGGATACTTCAAAGAAGAAGGCGACGGTTGCTCGTGGAGTCGAGAAGATCGACGCGGTCGGTCGATCAATTGCTGATCTCTTTCATGCTCAGGACCCGAATCTGAAGTCTGAAGTTGATGGCGTCTCTCCCTTGGATTGTATTGGCGAAGTGGGGTGCTCTGCGTGGAAGGTAAGTCGTCTTGTCGGATCTCAAGTTTGTATGTTTTCTTTCCACCCGGTCTGGTTGGTCTCTGATTGCTTCGATCTTGCCTTTTTCCAGACTTTCCAGTTTCTCTTGGGCGTATATTCCGGAGTCAAAGAAATGGTCGCTAAGGCCGAGGACAGGGCTACTAGATCAGAGTCTGACCTGGCGTCTTTGAAGACCATGTTGGAAGGAGCCGAGAGCCATTTTAGGGACGCTGAGCGCCGCTTCGCTAGGGAGCTGAAGAGCTGCCAAGATGACTTGGATGTTTGTCAGAGGGAGTTCAGTGAGAGCCAGTCAAGTGTCGAAGAGAAGGTGAGGCAGGCTAGGATTGAGGCTGGTCGGGTCGCAGGCGACGTAGGCGCTTTCTACGCGTTGAAGTCGCGTGTCGAGATGATCGAGGAGTTCGAAGAGGGGAAGTAGGAGACCTGGGATTTGAAGGCGGAGAAGGAGACCATGGATACCCTGTTTCCGAAGGGGAATCCCGGTTCGGAGATTTTCTAGTTGGCCGGAGTCGAAGAGGAATCTCTAGACGAAAGTGCCGGTGAAGACGAGGTCCATTCTGGCGACACCGTGCCGATCGAGCCCCAACCTTCCTCTGATCCGGCCCCTGCTGAAGGTAATGCTGTGAATCCCGGCGTCGGAGAGGAATCTCTAGACGAAAAGGAAGGCAGATGCTTTTTGTTGTAACTTCTTGCGACCTGTTGTTGGAACCTGACCATTCTAATTCTGGCTCTTTCCCTAGTCTCATCCACCGTGTCCAAGTTGTGCGCTAGCTCGACGTTGTTTTGTTCATTCGTCTGAAGACTGTAACGGGCTGTCGAAATCAGTAGCTCGGTGGGAATGACCGCTTCACTTCCGTAGACGAGTGAGAATGGTGATTGTCCAGTCGCATTCTTTGAGGTGGTCCTGTCGGACTAGAGGATGAGAGAGAGTTCCTCTGCCCATTTTTCTTTAGCCCCTGTGAGGCGTTTCTTGAGGTTGTTGACGATGATTTTGCTACTAGACTCGGCTTGTCCGTTAGATTGCGGATATCAAGGAGTGGATGTGACCAGTTTGATGTTCCACTGGTCGCAAAAGGCTTGAGTCTTATGACTGATGAACTGTGAGCCATTGTCGCACACGATTTCTGATGGGATGCCAAATATGCACAAGATATTGCGTTTTATAAATGAAATGACGTGTTGATCTTTTACCTCTCGGTAGGCTTCAACTTCGATCCATTTGGAAAAATAGTCTGTCATGGCAAGGAAGAAGACTCGTTGACCCGACGCAGGTGGGAGTTTTCCGATGATGTCCATCCCTCATCTCATGAAGGGCCATGGTGCCAGAGTCGGATGTTGGAGTTCCGAGGGTTGATGAGGAACGGGTGCATGTCGTTGGCAGGCATCGCACTTCTTGGTGTACTCCATCGCGTCTCTATTCATTATGGGCCAGTAGTATCCGGTTTGCAAGGCTTTCCCTGAGAGGCTTCGTCCTCCGGTGTGGTTTCCACATTCTCCTTCATGTAATGACTGTAAGATGCGTCTGGCTTTTGGAGTCTTGAGGCATCGTAGGAGTATCCCTGTGACAAATCTCTTGAACAAGACGTCACTTATAATATCGAAGGAAAGAGCTGTACCTTTAGCCTTTTTGCTTCCGTTTTGTCGTTGGGTAGGATGCCATTTTTTAGCCATTTGACGTAAGGTAACGTCCAGTCGTCATGATCGTTGACGATGTCTTCTTCTGGTCGGTCACCTATCTCCATCGTGACAAGTTCTTCCAATGGTATACTCGAATCTTTGAGTGTTTTTGGAATGGCTGGTGTTGTGATGTGTGCCAGTGGGATGTTTGGGAACTCCTTTGGGTCCAAGACGGACCCCAAGTTGGCTAGTGCGTCAGCTTGAGAGTTGAGATCTCTGGGAACTTGCCTGATGTCGAATGTTTGGAATTGGTCAATTAGATTCTTGGCTACGTCCAGATAAGCTATAATCCTGTCATCCTTGGCGTTGTACGACCCTTGTATTTGATTTACGACCAAGAGGGAATCGCAGATGACTTCGATTTCTCGGACTCCTAGGTCGCGTGCCAGAATGAGCCCAAATATGAGTACTTCGTATTCAGCTTCGTTGTTGGTCGTGTCCCATTCACATCTTACGGCCTGGGCTATCTTGTCCCCTTGTGGCGATTTCAGCACGACCCCTAGCCCCGATCCTCTAGCGTTCGACGCACCATCAGTGTGGAGCTCCCATTTACCTGTTTCCTTTATCGCAAGTAACTGTGTTGCTTCTTTGGCGGCTTCTTGTTCTAGGGTCGGGCTGAAGTCTGCCACAAAGTCAGCCAAGGTTTGCGATTTGATTGCCGTCCTGGGCTCGTATTCGATGTCGTAGCCGCTAAGGTGTATGGCCCATTTGGCCATTCGTCATGTGAACTCGGCTTTCCTCATGATTGCTCTCATGTGATGGTTAGTGTAGACAATTATAGTATGAGATTCGAAATATGGTTTGAGTTTATTTGATGCCATTACCAGTGATAGGACATGTTTTTCTAGCGACGTGTACCTTGTTTCTGCTGGCAGTAACGTTCGACTGACATAGTAGATTGGCGATTGCTTGCCATCTTCTTCTCTAACCAGTACTGCGCTCACGACAGACTCCGATACTGCTAGGTATAGCAATAATGGCTCGTCGTCTTTGGGTTTGGTTAACAACAAGGGACTGGCCAGGTATTTCTTCAAATCTTGGAACGCGACTTCATGTTCTTCTGTCCATTGAAAGGACTTGTTCTTCTTGAGAGCGTCGTGAAAGGGTTTGCACTTGTCGGATGACTTCGAGATGAATTTGTTCAGAGCTACTATCCACCCTGTCAGCTTTTGTACGTCCTTGACGCATCGAGGGGATCAGAGATTAATGAGGGCCTTGACTTGTTTCAGACTGGCTTCTAGTCCTCTTTGTGTCACCATGTACCCCAAGAATTTTCCTGACGACACCCCGAAAGAGCATTTCATAGGATTTAATTTCATGTTATATCTTTTTAGTACCTCGAAGCTGTCGCGGAGGTGATCGATGTAGTCCTTTTTCTTTTTCGATTTGACTAGCATGTCATCTATGTAGACTTCCATTGTGTCCCCAATCTGATCTTTGAACATCTTGTTGACTAGTCGTTGATAAGTAGCCCCTGCGTGTTTTAGTCTGAAGGGCATTACTTTGTAACAATAGATATCTTGGCTTGTGACGAATGCCGTTTTCTCTTGGTCTTCTGGTTCCATGAGGATCTGATTGTAGCCACTGAACGCGTCCATGAAGGATAGCATTTCGTGTCATGCCGTCGCGTCGACCATGGCGTCGATATGAGGGAGTGGGAAGGAATCTTTGGGACAAGCCTTGTTAAGGTCGGTGAAGTCGATACAGACTCTCCATTTGCCGTTTTTCTTTTGGACCACAACCACGTTGGCCAGCCATTCGGGGTAATTGACTTCTCTTATTTTTCCTATTTCCAACAGGCTCTTGACTTCGTCGTCGACGATCTTATTTCGCTTTGGGGCGAATTTCATGCGCTTCTGCTTTACAGGGGGGTGAGACGGATCTACATTTAATTCATGAGTAATAATGTTTGGAGATATTCCGATCATGTCTTCATGTGACCACGCAAAGCAATCAGCATTAGATCGGAGGAAATCCAGTATTTGTTGTCTGGTCGAGTCGTCCAGGTCCGACCCGACCCTTATCGTTTGGTTTGGCTTTGAAGGATATAATGCGATCTCGTCAAGCTTTTCCATTTATGGTTCGACGTATCGACTAGATCCTTCGCCGAACTGTGATTGCTATGCGGTCTTGGGTTCGACCGCGCTCTTCATGGAGGCGACATAGCATTCCTTGGCCATCCTCTGATCTCCCTTGATTTTTTGGACTCCCCACTTGGTAGGGAACTTGATGATTTGATGGTACATCGAGGGTACCATCTTCATAGCATGTATCCATGGCCTGCCAAGAATGCAATTATAGGGAGATGGGCAGTCTAGGACATAAATTTCACCTGTTGGTTTACTCCTCCGGCGTATGTCGTAAGAACGATTTCGCAGATAGTATGTTTAACTTCGCCGCTGAATCCGACTAGTGGAGTCGACTTCTTGATAAGATCATCTTCGCCAAGACCCATCCCTTTGAGGGTGTCGAAGGTCAAGATATTGGTTGAACTTCCTGTATCGATTAGTATTCTACGTATCAAACAGTTCATAATAGACAAAGAGATTACCAGACCATCGTGATGGTTTTCCGATCCGTCGGCATCAGACTCGTCGAACGTGACCGTTGGGAGGTCGGAGACCCTGGTTTGTCTGAATTCTGGCATCTCGGGTTTACTGCCTTTGCTTTCTTTCGCATGTCTTTTGGCTACGGGGTACGTGTTCCTACATACGTCCGAGCCCCCTGAAATGGTATTGATAATTTTTGTATGGACAGGAGATGGGGGTTTATCTTGTTTTACCTCATCTCGTCGTTCCATGGTGGCTTTGGCCCGTTTCGAGATCACATCGCGTAAGAATCCTTGCGCAAGTAACCTGGCGACCTCTTTGCGTAATGCGATGCATTCGTCCGTTGAGTGACCATGGTCACCGTGGAATTCACACCACCTGCTCATGTCCTTTTTGACGTCTGGTCGGTCGCTCTGTCGTGGCCATCTTACTTCTTTTCCATATTTGTCGAAACTCTTGACGAGCTCCGACACGGAAACGCTGAAGTTGTAAGATTGAACCCTGGGAGGCAGCGTCGGACCATCCCTCCAGTCTTGAGACCTGTATTGGAAGGAGTTTACCTGACTTTGCTCATTTCGGATACGAGGGTAGGGATGATGACGTCTGTCTCGATGGTTGTCGGAAAAGGATTTGCGATCGGATTGGTCGGGTCCATTGGGACGCTATTTGCGATTCGCGATCTTCTTCCAAATGCACCTCGGCCCTGGTTTTGGCTTGGACATCTTCGAAACTTCTGCACGTGTACTTGGTGATCTCGTTGTAGAGGTTGATATCCTTGATCAGACCTTGTCTGAAGGCTTCGATGGAGGTGGTGACATCGCAATGGGGGATCGCGACTTTTTCCTTATTGTACCTGTTAAGATAGCTTCGTAGAGGTTCATTATACTTTTAGGTGATTCGATAGAGATCACTCGACTGCCTTTCAAGCCTCCTACTGCTGGCGAATTGGATCTTGAAGGAATTGACCAGATCCGCGAACGAGGCGATCATTCCCCGAGGCAAACACATAAACCAGGTCAGTGCGGGACCCGCGAGAGTCGTGCCAAATCTTTTGCACATGACAGCCTCGCGGCTCTCCCTCGGAACAGATGCAGTCATTAGTTTTTGTTTATAGAGAGAAATGTGATCATCTGGATCGTTGGTGCCGTCGAATGTCGCCATGCTAGGAAGGTGGAACTTCTTTGGGATTTCGACTCTAGCGATCTCTTCAACGAATGGAGATTCCTCGTATCCGCCTGACGCTTCCTTCTCGATCGGTTGCGGAACTCCGTGAATTCTAGCGATGCGGCCATCGAGTGTCTTCATGTGCTGATTGAGCGTCTGCTGGACGAGAGCCAGGATATCGGGAGGATTGGTAACCTGTGGTTCGTCGATTCGGGTTCCTGCTGACCCGATCAGTGTGGAGAAAGTAACATTGTTAGTCGAAAATGGATTGACCAAAGGAGTTCGAGATGTACCCTCAGTATGTCCGGGCCGTCGAACGCTCGGGGGGGTCAGATCGACGCCATCCATGTCAAGACGCGTTTGGATGTTGCTATGGATGGGCATCTGCCTGTATCCAGAAGCCATTGATTGTACCTGTGACCTAAGAGACTCATTTTCACGAGTTAGTTATGCAATCTCGGCCTCAGATTGGGTGGATAAGGTAGCCAAGGCTTCGGTCTTTTGGCATTGCTGGGCGAGCTCTTCTTGTAGGGTAGTCATTTTTTGGGCAAGCTCTTGGAGTTGGTTCGGAGTAGGGTTTTTGGTTGTGTTTCCTTGAGTTTGGGAGTCATCTTCGAGGCGTGGCTCCTCAGTACCGGTAGGCGGGTTAATGGTCATGGTTGGAGGATTTTTGAGATGGTGATCAACAAGTTGCCCCACGGTGGACGCCAAATTGTTTTGGGGCGAAAAGATCAGTCGACCTAAATCACCTTAGACGGGGTAACGAGTCGATCGGATAATATAAAATCGATCCAAACCAAATAGACAATCAACCAAGTAAAGAGTAGATGCAAAATAGCAATATGATTTATTGATAAATCGATGATAGAATCATATCAGAGTACAACTTATCCTTGAAGAGTAAGGGATCGAGTCCTGTTCGACAGACGGTATCGGTGATTCGACCGGCAATGATCGGGTAGTATCCTAGGGAGCTTGAGCGAGAGAGAATATGCTGGTAAGCCTTTTGAAAGCTAAGTGAGTGAATACTGTGTGTAGACGTGTGTTCTGTCGATCGCTTCTTCGTGATCTATTTATGGTAGCTTCCTCTTGTGTCAGTTACTTGTCTTCGTAATATCTTCTATTCATTCCATGCGTGATCTTCAGGATTTGCTCTTCAATGCCATCGTAATCTTCGTGTTTAATTTCATTACCGTTGCCATTGACCAAGCAATTAATGTCCTGGGCAAAATCTTCGGAGCTGGTCGGATCTCGCGCGTCTGAGGAGTGTCCGTCGCTTCCTTCTAATTTTATTTGGCCTTCAACTTTGCTTGGACCTTGGCCCAATTCGCTTGCTCCGATCCCTTTGGAGTATGTTAGGCCCAACAACTGCTAGGTACAATAGTAGTGGCTCATCGTCTTTAGGTTTTGCTAATAGTAGGGGGCTGGCCAGGTACTTCTTCAGATCTTGAAATGCGACTTCATGTTCTTCTGTCCATTGAAAGGACTTGTTCTTTCTGAGAGCGTCGTGGAAGCGTTTGCACTTGTCCGACGACTTTGAGATAAACCTGTTTAGGGCTGCTATTCGACCTGTCAACTTTTGTATGTCCTTGACGCATCGAGGAGATCAGAGGTTGATGATGGCTTTGACCTGCTCCGGGCTGGCCTCTATTCCTCTTTGTTTCACCATATACCCCAAGAATTTCCCTGACGAAACTCCGAAAGAGCATTTCATAGGATTTAGTTTCATATTATATCTCTTCAGTACCTCAAAGATGTCACGGAGGTGATCGATGTGGTCCTTCTTCTTTTTCGACTTGACCAGCATGTCATCTATGTAGACTTCCATTGTGTCCCTAATCTGGTCTTTGAACATCTTGTTGACTAGTCGTTGATAAGTAGCCCCTGCATTTTTTAGTCCGGAGGACATCACTTTGTAACAATAAATACCTTGACTTGTGATGAACGCCGTTTTCTCTTGATCTTCGGTTCCATGAGGATCTGATTGTAACCACTGAATGCATCCATGAAGGATAGCATTTCGTGCCCTGTTATCGCGTCGACCATGGCGTCGATATGGGGGAGTGGGAAGGAGTCCTTGGGACATGCTTTGTTAAGGTCTGTGAAGTCGATGTAGACTCTCCACTTGCCTTTTTCTTTTGGACCACAACCACGTTGGCTAGCCAATCGGGGTAGTCGACTTCTCTTATCTTTCCTGTTTCTAGCAGGCTCCTGACTTCATCGTCGATGATCCTATTCCGCTCGGGGGCGAATTTCCTGCGCTTTTGCTTCACAGGAGAGTGAGATGGATCTACATTTAATTTATGAGTAATAATGTTTGGAGATATCCCGACCATGTCTTCATGTGACCACGCGAAGTAGTCAGCATTAGACCGAAGGAAGTCCAATATTTGTTGCCTGGTCGAGTCGTCCAGGTCCGATCCGACCCTTACCGTTTGGTTTGGATTTGAAGGATCTAGTGCAATCTCGTCGAGCTTTTCCATCTCTGGTTCGATGTATCGACTGGATCCTTCACCGAGCTGTAATTGCTATGCGATCTTTGGTTCGACCGCGCTTTTCATGGAGGCGACATAACATTCCTTAGCCGTCCTTTGGTCGCCCTTGATCTCTTGAACTCCCCATTTGGTTAAGAACTTGATGGTCTGATGCTACATTGAGGGTACTGCCTTCATCGCGTGTATCCAAGGCCTGCCAAGAATACATTTGTAGGGAGATGGACAGTCCGAGACTAGGAATTTTACCTATTGGTTTACTCCTCTGGCGTATGTCATAAGGAAGATTTCGCCGATAGTGTGCTTGACTTCGCCGCTGAATCCAACTAGTGGAGTCGATTTCTTGATAAGATCATCTTTACCCAGACCCATCCCTTTGAGGGCGTCGAAGGTCAAGAGGTTGGTCGAACTCCCTGTATAGTACCCTACGTATCAAATAGTTTCCAATGGACAAAGAGATTACCGGACCGTCACGATGATCCCCTGATTCGTCAATGTCGGATTCGTCGAATGTGACCGTTGGGAGGTTAGAGACCTTGGATCGTCTGAACTTACTTCGGGCTTATTGCCTTTGCTTCCTCTCGCACGTCTTTTTGCTGCGAAGTACGTGTTCCCACATACGTCCGAGCCCCCTGAAATAGTATTGATAATTTTTGTATGGACAAGAGATGGGGGTTTATCGTGCTTTACTTGGTCTCGTCGTTCCATGGTGGCTTTGGCCCGTTCCGAGATTACGTTGCATAAGAGGCCTTGTACAAGCAACCTAGCAACCTCTTTGCGCAATGCGATGCATTCGTCCGTTGAGTGACCGTGGTCACCATGGAATTCGCACCATCTGTTCATATCCTTCTTGACGTCTAGCCTGTCGCTCTTTCGGGGCCATCTTACTTCTTTCTCATATTTGTCGAAACTCTTGACGAGCTCCGACACAGAAACATTAAAGTTGTAAGATTGAACCCTGGGAGGCAGTGTCGGACCCTCCTTCTAGTCTTGAGACCTGTCTTGGAAGGACTTTACCTGACTTTGCTCATTCCGACCACAAGGGTACGGATGATGGCGTCTGTCTCGGCGATTGTCGGAAGAGGATTTGCGATCGAAATGATCGGGTCCATGGGATGCCTTTCGCGACTCACGATCTTCTTCTAAACGCACCTCAGCCATGGTCTTGGCTTGGACGTCTTCGAAGCTTCTGCATGGATACTTGGTGATCTCATTGTAGAGGTTGCTATCTTTGATCAAACCTTGTCTAAAGACTTCGATGGGGGTGGTGACATCGCAATGGGGGATCGCGACCTTTTCCTTGTTGTACCTGTTAAGATATCTTCGGAGAGGTTCATTATACCTTTGGGTGATTCGATAAAGATCACTTGACTGCCTTTCGAGCCTCCGACTGCTGGCGAATTGGACTTTAAAAGGATTGACCAGATCTGCGAACGAGGTGATCGTACCCTGAGGCAAACGCATAAACCAGGTTAGTGCGGGACCCACAAGAGTCGTGCCAAAGCTTTTGCACATGACAGCCTCGCGGCTCTCCCTTGGAATAGATGCAGTCATTAATTTTTGTTTATAGAGAGATATGTCATCGTCTGGATCGTTGGTGCCTTTGAAAGTCGTCATGCTAGGAAGGTTGAACTTCTTAAGGATCTCGATTCTGGCGATTTCCTCAATGAACAGAGATTCTTCATATCCGTCTGATGCTTCTTTCTCGATCGGCTGCGGAACTCCGGGAATTCTAGCGATGCGATCATCGAGCGCCTTCATGTGCTGACTGAGCGCCTGTTGGATGAGAGCCAGGATATCGGGGGGATTGGTAACCTGTGGTTCATCGATTCAGATTCTTGCTGACCTGATCGGTGTGGAGAAAGTAACATTGTTAGTCGAAAATGGATTGACCAAAGGAGTTCGAGATGTATCCTCAGTATATCCGGGGCGTCGAACGATTGGGGGAGTCAGCTCGACGCTATCCATGTTAAGACGCGTCTGGACGTTGCTATGGATGGGCGCTTGTCTGGATCCAGAGACCATCGATTGTACCTGCGATATAAGAGACTCATTTTCACGAGTTAATGGTGCGATCTCGGCCTCAGATTGGGTGGACAAGGCTGCCAGAGCTTTGGTCTTTTGACGTTGCTGGGCGAGGTCATCTTGGAGGGTAGTCATTTTTTGGGCAAGCTCTTGGAGCTGGTTCAGGGTAGGATTTTCGGTTGTGTTTCCTTGAGTTTGGGAGTCGATTTCGAGGCGTGGCTCCTCAGTATCGGTAGGTAGGCTGATAGTCATGGTTGGAGGATGACGTGGCCGAAATATGCAATGCAAATATCGTTGAATGGCCTAGTCAAAGTAAATGTCCTAACAAACCTACTAAATGGATGTATAGTAAGCAAGTAAGGGTCGAACCCACAGGGAAGATCTGATGAAGTATGCAATTATGATTGACAAGTAACAAGGAAGGGGGGTTTTAGTTATCAAGGAGAATAAAGCAAACAAGTTTGATTGAGTTGAGAATATGATTGGGGAAAAGAGTTCCACTAGAACGAGATCCACAATACAGAGATATAATTTGATCACTGAAATCTATTCAATCCAAGTTCTTTCACTATTCTTATGGTTGTTCCCACCCTGATCTTAAGTACTACCAATTCTCACAGTTGTTGATAGACTTATCACAATATCAATGGAAGAAAACCTTATCACCAATAAAGCAATAGCAATGCACACAAGGATATATGATACATGCAAATAGAAGAAAACCTTACTACTTAACATGCAAATGATTCTCACTCACGATTGCGCACTCGTATTCCACTATATGCAACAATCGTGTATGCTACTAGATATGCACTCGTATTCCACTATATGCAAATCCTAGCAATTGATAAATAGTATTCAACCTAGTTGATCAGGCTATGAGGAATAACAATAAATCAATATTCAATATAACCAAGAGAATCAACCAACACTTATAAGAATAGGAACAAGGAATAGAAATCTCACAAACACATCAACTGTATTGCTTCAAACGTCTAGTAGAACAAAGGGAAATTAGTGCTCCATCAAAGGTGAATGAAACCCTAAAAAGTAAAATTGCGATAATAGAATTCTGATGTCTGGCTGCCCACTCAAGACCTAGAAAGAGGTCTTAAATAGGTTTAGGAAAAGTAAGTTAACCTAATGAAAATAACAAAGGAAATAAAATAAAAGAAATAAGGAAATCCGAAATGAAATAAAAGGAAATAAATATGTGCTGGCCGCGAGGCGTTACATGCCTCACCGCGGGGCGGTGAGATCAACCGTGGGGCGGTGGCTTCTTCTGGCGCGACCAGTTCCTCTCTGAGACCCACCGCCGGGTCGCGGTGGCATCTGGCGCGGGGCGGTGAAATCGCCCACTCCTTCTTCAGCTCCTCTTCTTCTTCTCTTCTGCTCTTCATTACTACCAAGTGTTGGTAGTCTTCTTCATTAAACTCTAGCAGAACCTCATCCATCTTCATCTCCATCTCCGTCTAAGCTGTAAATCCCTGGATATCTTCACTTTTCTCCACAACTTCTGGATCACAGACTTAGCCACAAATCTCATCCTAAACTCCTCCAAATGATGCTAATAATTTCTAGTAAAGGTGCATGAAATGACACCCATCAAAGGATTTTTGAGATGGTGATCGGGAAGTTGCCCCACGGTGGGCGCCAAATTGTTTTGGGGTGAAAAGATCAATCAACCTAAATCGCCTTAGACGGGGTAACGAGTCGATCAGATAGAATGCGATAGATTCAAACCAACTAGACAATCAACTACGTATGAAATGAGAGTAAGAATATATGATAATATATTGATTGTATTATGATTAAAACACAATAACGTGTAGCTTATCCTGTGAATACAAGAGTCGGATCTTGTTCGACCGGCTAGGCTAGCGTTCGGTCCTTGGTAACCGAATGTTGTTGACAATAGAGCTGGATGGGCCAGGTAAGTGCTTTAAGCCTTTTCAGAGTAGTAGAGAGTGAGTATTCGTGTGTGTGTTATTTAGCTTCTTCATGCCCTATTTATGGGATTTTCTCTTTTAACCGTTACCATTTTTATTGTGAGATCTCTCCATTTATTGCCGAGCGTAATCTCTGGGATCTTATTTTAACTGAGGCTCCTAATTCGCATTTTGATCAACCATCGTCTGTTGAAGGATCGAGCTATATATTTAAGGTGTGGGCGAAATTTCCGGGATCGGTCGGGTCTGAGCATTGATGTCTTGTCCGACGTTACACTTCGTGGCTTATCGGCTCTCTCCTTTGGATGAAATGGCCCAATTGGCTAGACAATACACTCTGGGCCCAACAACGCCCATCTTGCACGGCCGTTGTCCATGCTTTCTCCTGGTACCTAACCCTTGCTTTATTGTCAATATTGATTTGTTTACCCCTTGCGGTTGCTTCCTTGATGCAGGAATTTTACAATGTTATGCTGGATGAGCTTCTCACTGGCTTGCCCCCGGTGCGCGGAATCGAGCACCAAATCAATTTTGTGCCGGGCTCTTCTATGCCAAATCGGGCCCCGTATCGTGTTAGTCCCGAAGAGACTAAAGAACTCCAACGTCAAGTTCAAAAACTCATGGACAAAGGATATGTCCGTGAGAGCCTTAGTCCTTGTGCTGTGCCCGTGATCCTTGTGCCCAAGAAGGATGGCTCTTAACGAATGTGTGTAGATTGTCGAGCCATCAACCATATCACGGTCAAGTACTGCCACCTAATCCCTCGCCTTGATGACATGTTGGATGAGCTTCATGGCGCCACCTTGTTCTCTAAGATCGATCTTAAGAGTGGCTACCACCAAATACGCATGAAGGAGGGCGAAGAGTGGAAGACAGCCTTCAAGACCAAGTACGGCCTCTATGAGTGGCTCGTGATGCCTTTCGGCCTCACCAATTCCCCAAGAACCTTCATGCGCCTCATGAACCAGGTTCTTCGGGTACACTTGGGCAAGTTTGTGGTCGTCTACTTTGACGACATCCTGATCTACAACAAGAATTTGGAAGAACATGTTAGCCATCTCAGGTTCGTGCTCGAATGCCTCCGAAAGGAGAAATTATTTGTTAACCTTTCCAAATGCTCTTTTTGTGCCCCTTCTACTGTCTTTCTAGGTTTTGTGGTGGGATGAGACGGCTTGTGCATCGATAAAGAGAAGGTGCGCGCCATTATCGAGTGGCCTCAGCCAACAACGGCCACCATGGTTTGTTCTTTTATTGGCTTGGCTGGGTTCTACCGGCGTTTTGTGCAGGATTTCAGCACAATTGCCACACCACTGCATGAGTTGACCAAGAAGGGAGCTACAGTGGAGTGGAGTCGAGGCGGCATTCACTACACTCAAGGATCGCTTATGCAACACTCCCTTGCTTCAGCTGTCCAATTTTTCCAAAACCATTGAGGTGGAATGTGATGCCTCCAACCATGGCATTGGTGGTGTACTCCTCCAAGACCGATGCCCCATCGCATACTTCAGCGAGAAGCTCACCGATACTACTCTCAATTACCCGACGTATGACAAAGAGCTCTACGCCTTGATCCGGGTCTTGAAGACATGGCAACATTACCTCTGGCCGAAGGAGTTCGTGATCCATTCCGACCATGAGGCTCTCAAATATTTGAAGATCCAAGTGCATCTTGGCCGGTGCCATACCCGATGGGTTGAATTCATACAGACCTTCCCTTATGTGGTGAAGTACAAGAAGGGCAAGGACAATGTGGTTGTCGACGTGTTGTCTCGGATGTACACTCTTCTCTCCCAACTTGATGCCAATATACTTGGGTTGTCTCTTATCAAGGAATTGTATGCACAAGATGTTTTCTTTGATGTAATCTTTGACTTGTGCATACAAAAGGGAAAATCTGAGGGATTCTATGTGGACAATGGGTTTTTGTACAAAGCTGGCAAATTGTGGATACCCGATACCTCCATTTGTAGACTTCTTATCCAAGAAGAACACGAAGGGCACGACCACTTTGGCATCGCCAAGACCTTGGCCATGCTCAAGGAGCACTTCTTTTGGCCCAAAATGCTTGACCATGTCACTAAGTTCTGCAATAGCTTTGTGACATGCCATAAGGCCAAGAGCAAGTCGAGTCCCTTTGGCTTGTATACCCCTTTACCAATTCCGGCCACCACTTGGGAGGAAATTTCTATGGACTTCATAACGGGGTTTCCCATGTCTAAGAAGGGGAGGGACTCAATTTTTGTTGTGGTGGATAGATTTTCCAAAATGGACCACTTTATTGCATGCAAGATGACCAACAATGCTCAGGAGGTTTCCGCTTTGTTCTTTGAGCATGTAGTCAAGCTACATGGCATTCCTCGTAGTATTGTGTCGGATCGCGGTGCTAAGTTTGTGAGTCACTTTTGGAAGACTCTTTGGTCCAAATTGGGGACGCGTCTTCTTTTCTCCACTAGTTGCCACCCTCAGACGGATGGTCAAACTGAAGTGACCAACCGTATTCTTGGCGCCTTATTGCGCACTATGTTGAAAGCTAACATCCGCAGGTGGGAAAATTGTTTGCCCCATGTTGAATTTGCTTACAACAGGTCCATACACTCGGCGACCAAGAAGCCATTTGATGTCGCCTATGGCCTCAACCCTTCCACCCCGCTTGATTTGATACCACGGCCGCTTCACGACGCAGAGAGCACAACAGGTCTTGACCGTGCTGAGTTTTTCAAGAGCCTCCATGAGCGCACCCGTGTGCAACTTGAGCACCGAGCTGAGCAGTACAAGCACCAAGCGGATAAGGGACGGCGCATCATCACCTTTGAGTCGGGCAACATGGTTTGGCTCCATCTGCGCAAGGAACGCTTTCCAGCCAAGCGCCGCAACAAGTTAGATCCCCGAGACGATGGACCATTCTGCGTTTTGGAACGCCTTGGTGACAATGCATACTGCCTCTGTAACACCCCCAAATATATACTTGAAAGTTATTACCGTCAGTGACCTCGGATTTCACATCCAAAGCCACCCCAGGCTTAACCCGTTGATATAATTCATCAAACAACAGTTATAATACAAAATATCATAACTTTCGATTAAAATCATTGTCTCGGCATTACATCCATAATCCGAAATACAACTGAAATACAAAGTAGTCTTGATATAAAATATGTTTAACACAATGGAAGTCTTAAAAATAAATAACACAAGGGTCTTGATCGAAATCGATCACCCGCCAAGGAATCTCAACCTGGTAAAACTCTTTGAAATCCCAATTGCCTTCGTCGTTGTTTCTAGCCTTCATCGGAACTGCAGTTTATCTGATGTACCGTATGAGACGGATGACACCAGCCAACCATGCAAGGGAATATAATCGGTTGGTTAGTCTAATGAAAGACTATGCAAGGGAAAATCAGATAGGTTCTAAGTAGTCGTATTAGGTTAGACTCATCGTTTCTCGAATAAAAGTCGATGACGATAGTCAACCACCATACTCCTACGGAAATATATGAAAAGGCATGATCAAGAGAAAAGACTCTGAAAGATTGAATCTTAAGGAAACATATGAAGAGAAGACTCCAACGAATTGAGTCTTATCGGAAAGTATGACAAATGTCTGGAACATTATAATTACACACAAGCGTATAAAACGACTTGATGTTTCGGTTCACGACCAACCTCACCGCGTAATGCGAATTCAGATTGGAAAGAGAACTTTACTCTGATCAAAGTCTAGACGAGTTTTTCTTAGTTGCACTATTTTCTAGCTGCACTACTCGCCAAAGGGTATATTAATTATGTGCACAACGGCACCTATCTTATTTAATTCCAAAATGAACATTCACGTTACAAGATTTTAAGATCTATTCACAAGAGATATCGGATCTCCTCACAAGAGATATCACGTGGAATAAATCCCAGGGAATAAATCCCAAATGGCTGCACCAACTGTGTGCACGTACCCTGAGTAAGGGTATGATCATGACCGAAAAAGTACTAGAGGAATAATCCTCCTAGCACCTAGTTATAAATTAACCACTAAACCTCGCAAGGTACATAGTGTTCCTACGAATACTCGTGCTAACTAAACAGTTCAACACAGTAATAATTCACATCTAAGCCACCGGGGCCAAACACAGATAAAATAGCGTTGTTCTAGCAATATACAACCTATCGTAATATCCGTATTTATTCATATATATATATATATATATATCTATAATAGCATTGTTCTAGCAATATACAACCTATTATAATATCTCTTTTAAAATCACATACATTTATCAAAACTGTTCCTAGACGAAAACAACAATTCATCCCAAATTAATTAACAATTAAACAATTGATAATCAATATAAATATGGAATGATAAGCAAAAGAGAACCGCCACTTGCCTGGAGTAGATTCGGCGATGAATCTAGACGAGACGACTACTGATGATATCCTTTTCAAGGATATGGCCTATGCTTCAGATGGCTCTAGCAGGATTACGGGTCCACACGTGATCCCGCAAATAACGTTATAACTGACAAATTAATTAATATCAATTAATTTGTCTGGACGAACTCAAGTAATTAAATTTAATAAATTTTTATGATTTTAAATCATAAAAATATAATTAAATTTTCCTAAAGAAAAATACGGATAAAAGTGGGTCGAAATTATACCGCTCGATGGATTTCGGGTTAAATTTGGACCGAATGGGATTTGTGCTTTACGGCCCATCTAAGAAGCTGAATAAAGGAGGGGGCCCACCCTTTGTTTCTTCTTCCCCTTGCGTAACAACCACAACAACTCAACAATAATGGATCTCGGCAGCTCCAACACCAACAGCGGCGCAACGCAGCCAACGCCGGGAAGGGCTTCTCCGTCGCCGGGGAGAGCAGCAACACCACGACGCTGGGAAGGGGCAGCAGCAGAGGCGGAGCACGACAGCAGGCAGCACTACAGAACGATGGCAGGAGCTTCGACGGCGTCTTTGACAGCATCGGCTTGCGTCGGATCTGGGTCGCTAACGCCGGAGGTGCAGCAGCTCGCGGTCAGACCTCCAGCAGCTGATTCGTGGATCGCCAACCAGTAACAGTAGCTTCGGACCACCCCGACTCCTTGCACAACAGCGGCTCGCCGGCGGGAAGAGGTAGCCGAGTAAGGATGGGAGGGAGAGAGACTGGGTTCCCATCGAACCCTCCAGATTGGGCTCCTTATATAGCCCAAGGAAGAGCCGACCATCCCCTCCAGTGGTGCTCGACAGCAGCGGTGCCTGACAGCACGCACGCTGGCATGAAGAACGAGGGTGGCGTGCAATCACTAGTGGAAAAAACACTTTTTGCTGCTCCCGTTTAGAGGCGTACATAGTTCAAAACGCCTCAACAACGACTTAGGCAATCACTTTTTTTGGTTTTTGAGGCGGGAAAATTAATATACGCCTCAACAAGTATCCGAAAAAACATTTCCCGCTAAAGTATTAGAGGCGGGCCAGGGTAAGGCCCGCATCTAATGCTAACTAATTGAGGCGGGCCAAGTAGCCCGCCTCAATTAAAGCTTGTTGAGGCGGGCCTCTTAAAGCCCGCCTCAAAAAGTATGTCCAATAGAGGCGGCATGTAAGGCCCGCCTCTATTAGACCATTACTCGGCCGAGTGGTAATACTTATAGAGGCGGGCGTGTTAGGCTTGCCTCTATAAGCTCAACCCTAATTAAAAAAAAACAACTGCGAGCGCCTTCATTTTCCTCTTCGTATCCTCCTCTTCGTCTTCAATTCGTTCGTCCCGAGCTCCGACTTCATCGATCTCCTCCGTCTTCCCTACTTCATCGATCTCCTCCGTCTTCCCGACTTCATTGATCTCCTCCGTCTTCGCCGAGCTCCATCTTCCCGAGCTCCGACTTCATCTCCCTTCGCCGAGCTCCCTCTAATACTCCCTTCAACAAGTATCAACATCCCCTCCAGCGGTGCCCGACAGCAGCGGTGCCTGACAGCACGCACGCTGGCATGAAGAACGAGGATGGCGTGCAATCACTAGTGGAAAAAACACTTTTTGCTGCTCCCTTTTAGAGGCATACATAGTTCAAAACGCATCAACAACGACTTAGGCAATCACTTTTTTTGGTTTTTGAGGCGGATAATTAATTTATATGCCTCAAAAACATCTTTTGAGGCGGGCAAATTAATATACGCCTCAACAAGTATCCGAAAAAACATTTCCCGCTAAAGTATTAGAGGCGGGCCAGGGTAAGGCCCGCATCTAATGCTAACTAATTGTGGCGGGCCAAGTAGCCCGCCTCAATTAAAGCTTGTTGAGGCGGGCCTCTTAAAGCCCGCCTCAAAAAGTATGTCCAATAGAGGCGGGCATGTAAGGCCCGCCTCTATTAGACCATTACTCGGCCGAGTCTCAGCCGACTCGGCCGAGTCGTAATACTTATAGAGGCGGGCGTGTTAGGCCCGCCTCTATAAGCTCAACCCTAATTAAAAAAAAAAACAGCTGCGAGCGCCTTCATTTTCCTCTTCGTATCCTCCTCTTCGTCTTCAATTCGTTTGTCCCGAGCTTCGACTTCATCGATCTCCTCCGTCTTCCCTACTTCATCGATCTCCTCCGTCTTCCCGACTTCATTGATCTCCTCCGTCTTCGCCGAGCTCCGTCTTCCCGAGCTCCGACTTCATCTCCCTTCGCCGAGCTCCCTCTAATACTCCCTTCAACAAGTATCAACAACGCACTCGAGGTTTCACCAAAACGAGCTCCCTTCAACGCACTCAAAGCCAAGTCAGGTATTATTTCAGATTTCTACCCTAATTCCTTAGGCCCTTGGCGGGATAGAATTCATAATTTAGGCCCTTGGCGGGATAGTTACTAGAAATGAGTATTTAATCTTCCTTGCATGTTATTTTGCATGTATTACTATAAATGAGTCGTCCTTGGATGTACGGTGACCATACTACGACACAATACTTGAGTGGGGTTGAGGAGTTCATTACATGTGCTTTAGCACACCAACGGAGTACGAAAGCCGAAAAAATCTATTGTCCATGCCGTGATTGTAAGAATATAATGCGGTTAGATGATATTGATGAGATTGAGGATCATTTATTTCATCGTGATTTCAAACAAGATTACCATGTTTGGTTTTGGCATGGTGAGAAAATACCTGATCGTCCAAGTTCTAGTGTCAATGAGTTTGATGTTCGGGTAGACACTGATGATAGTGATGATGATATTGTTGAGAATAATGAGATGGATGATGATGATGACCAAGAAGATGATGAAATAAATGGGATGATGGATGAGGTGAGAGATCACTTGAACGAACGACCTCAGATGTTCGAATAGGTATCAAAGGCTGCAGAGACTCCCTTGTATCCCGGGTGTACAAAATTTAGCAAGTTAGAGGGTGTGTCAATACTTTACAACTTGAAATGTGCTTCTGGTTGGACTGATGGAAGTTTCAACACCTTATTGGAATGGTTAGGTGAATTTTTACCAGAAGGCAATGAGATGCCTATCTCTACGTATTATGCCAGGAAATTGATGTGTCCCTTAGGCTTAGAGGCCGTCAAGATAGATGCTTGCCCAAATGATTGTATGCTTTACAGAAATGAACATGAAAATTTGGATGAGTGTCCAAAGTGCGGTGCATCTCGTTACAAGCGTAAAGGGGTAAATCCGGCTAAGAGGGGCCCATCAGCTAAGGTTATGTGGTATCTTCCGATAATACCTAGGTTTCAGCGTTTGTTTTCGATAAAGAAGGAAGCAAAAAGTCTGAGGTGGCATGCGGAAGGGAGGAAGAAAGATGGACTCCTTAGACATCCTGCTGATTCTCCTCAATGGAGAAATATTGATAAGAAATATTCTGAATTTGGTGAGGAGGTTAGGAATCTGAGACTTGCTTTATGTACAGATGGTGTGAATCCGTATGGCACTCTAAGCAGTCAACATAGCACATGGCCGGTTCTTCTAGCGATTTATAATCTTCCTCCATGGTTGTGTATGAAGCGCAAGTATATCATGTTATCACTCCTCATCTCCGGGCCTAAGCAACATGGGAATGACATAGATGTGTATCTGACTCCACTTGTTGATGATTTGAAATTACTGTGGAATGAAGGTGTTCCAATGTTCGATGCATACACCAACTCAAACTTTACCTTGCGAGCTATGGTTTTTTGTACCATAAATGATTTCCCGGCATATGGAAACTTGTCTGGGTACAAAACCAAAGGAGAACAAGCATGCCCTATATGTGAAGAAGACATGAAACCCGCCTACTTGAAAAATTATAGAAAAAATGTGTATCTAGAGTACTGGAAGTTCCTTAGTCGATATCACCCTTACCGTAAAAAGAAGAAGGAGTTCAATGGGTACACCGAGGAAGGAGTAGCTCGTACACCTTTGACAGGATCACAGGTTTATGAACGGATTAAAAATGTTGACACCAAATACGGCAAGGGCTTCAAGTCCGTCTCTAAAAAGGGTGTTTTATGGAAGAAAGTGTCTATACTATGGGATCTTCCTTATTGGAAAGATTTATCGGTTAGGCATTGTCTCGATGTGATGCACATTGAAAAAAATGTTTGTGATGCTATAATTGGGACTTTGCTAAATATACCCGAAAAGACGAAAGACAATCAGAAAGTTCGTTTTGATATGAAAGAGAGGAATATTCGACCAGATTTGTGGTCCGTGGTAAAACCGGATGGTAAAAAGACTTTTCTGCCTTCGGCGTGTTACACAATGTCAAGAAAGGAGAAAAAAGTGTTTTGTGAGTGCTTACATGGCATTAAGGTTCCATCGGGATATTCGTCAAATGTAAAACGTCTAGTTTCTCTTTCGGACCTTCGGTTGATTGGTATGAAGTCTCATGATTGTCATGTATTGATTAATGTTTTCTTGCCGATCGCACTTCGTGGGATATTGCCGAAACACGTGAGACATGTTATAACAAAACTTTGCGTGTTTTTCAGTTCCATATGTGCTAAGGACCTAAGGTTATTGATCCGGAAATATTGGATGCTCTCCACGATGATATTGTTGAAACTTTGTGTCGATTTGAAATGTACTTTCCGCCGTCTTTCTTTGACATAATGGTGCACTTAATTGTTCATTTGGTTCGAGAAATCAAGTTATGTGGTCCGGTGTTCTTAAGATGGATGTATCCTTTTGAGAGATTTTTTGGCAGTTTAAAGGACAAAGCAAAGAATCGGGCGAATCCAAAGGGTAGTATCATTCGTGGAGTCCTTCATGAAGAGATATCTCAATACGAAGCTGAGTTTTTGTCAAGGCTTCATCCAATAGGTCTTCCAAAATCTCGTCATGTAGGGAGGCTTGAAGGAGAGGGAGTAATTGGTAAAAATGTGATATCTCCTCCATCTGAAAGGAAGATTAAGGCACATCTTTGTGTGTTGCAGCATCTTACAGAGGTCAATCCTTACATAGAAAAGCATTGCCTTGAATTGCAACACAATAATGCTAAATTGAATGAAAGAGCTTTGATGCGGGAACATAATCGCATATTTGTTGATTGGTTTAAGAAGGAAGTAGCTGAGGAACTAAGGAAAGAACATGACGTTTCTGATACGGTCAAGTGGTTATCTCGAGGTCCTCGACTATGTGTTCGTTCTTACGAAGGGTATGATATCAATGGGTTCACATTCTACACTAGAAGACAAGATGAAAAAAGTGTGGTGCAGAATAGTGGAGTGAAGGTAGTTGCATCATCTAGGGTCTATGCGAGCGCTAAGGACAAAAGACCGGTTGATGCGACACAATCGTATTATGGTGTTATCGAAGAAATATGGGAGCTTGATTATAACAATTTTACAATCCCTGTTTTCCGGTGCAAGTGGTTCAACAACCCTAACGGGGTAAAGCAAGATGAAATTTATCCGGGTTTGACATTGGTAAACTTTGACCGATTAAGTTATAGTGACGAGCCATTCATCCTAGCATTACAAGCTAAGCAGATTTTTTATGTGGTAGACAATGTTGATCCTAGATGGCGTGCAGTTGCCCAAGGCAAAAGACATATTATGGGTATTAATGATGTTGTGGATGAAAATGAGTATGACGAGTATGATGACACACCCTTGTTATCAACTGTTGTTCAACCATTACCGGAGGAGGATGATACAAATAATACTAATCATATCCATACAGATCATAGGGAAGGAATATGGGTTACAAATCATAAATGAATAAGATGAGGTAATTTATTGACAAGTAGATTTAATTGCATTATAAATTGTCTTCCTTGGATTTTTTTTTTGTGATATGTACTCATATGCTTTTTCGTTGATATGTACGCTGCGAAAAAAATCAGGAACCTAAGACGTTGAGAGTATCAAGGTGGGAAGTGCGAGAAATTAATAGGAAAACGTAAGACGTTGAGAGTATCAAGGTATGTAACTTAACTAACTATATATTGATAGTATTTGTGTTTTTTGTCAATAATTTCTGTGTTTTTTATGAAGCTATATCCTAAGAGGAAGACATCGTATACTTATGAAGAAATGGATGTTGTTCGTGAGCAATGAGCACAGTATTTTACATCGAAGTATTTATTATCGGATTGAACTTGTTTTTACTTGTCATGTAAATTGTTGTTGAGAACCTAACTGTACTCGGATTGAACTTGTTTTTACTTGTCATGTAAACTTGTTTTTATTCTGTGAATAAAATTAGGAACCTATTCTGCAATGTGTGTATGGTGCATCATAAATCCAAAAAGCATCCAAAAGAAGCGCAAAAGAAGGGAGTTATAGAGGCGGACTTGTATGTCTGCCTCTATAAGTACATAGACGCTGACTCGGCCGAGTCAGCACGACTTGTTGAGGCGGGCCTCCGAAGCCCGCCTCAACAAGTCCCTCATTTTGGCGCCAAAGTGAGGGACTTGTTGAGGCGGGCTTCGGAGGCCCGCCTCAATAAGGTCCTTTTAGAGGCGTAAAATGCCCGCCTCAAAAAGTGTCCCTACTTGTTGCATCCCCCTTATTTGAAGCGAACGGTGTTCGCCTCAATAAGTGTCCAAAGGCCCGCCTCTATAAGGACTTTTTTCACTAGTGAATACTTTTGGGGAAAGGTTTTGGTATGGGTTTTTAACCCCGGAAATTATATGTTTGTATCCAAACAAATATTATAAGTCCCGAAAATACATCGAATGTATTTTATACCACTCAAGGAATTATTACGGAGATCAAGGATGTTACGGAAAATCTGAACTCCACTGAAAGCGAAATAATTATTGAACGAAGGTTGGGAAAAATTACCCAAATATCCTTACTAAAAATGAGGGGTATTACATCACTTCCCCCATAAAAGAAGTTTCGACCCCGAAACTTGCATCGCTGAACTAAGGGTGACTGGAATCACCATAATCTCACTATCTGATCTTAAAAAGTGCACTGTTATGGTTTACAGACGGCCCACTAGTGGCTCCGAGCCCAGGCCCAGCCATTTCCAGCGTCCGCTATTGCCATGGGCTGCTTTTATGTTTTACAGACGGCCCACTAGTGGCTCCGAGCCCAGACCCAGCCATTTCCAGCGTCCGTTGTTGCCATGGGCCGCAGCCTATACACCCCAACCCATCCCCATCTCTGGGAGGTTGTTGATGAGTCTCGAACACGAGACCTCACCCTTTATCACTCCCCCGAAGGTAGAGATGATACCACTAGCTCGCATATCCTATCTCCATGTGCTATACTTGTACTAACTCGTGACCATCCTCAAAGTCATGATCACCACAATAGACTCGCTATACCTTAATTATGAGAATACATATTCTCTTTCACTTATCTCTAAACTTCTATCGAAGTATATACCCAAACTTCCTTAGGTTGGTATCCTTAACCAATTTGGTCTTCATAACTTATATCGCCAAAATCGAACTACTTACTCGGTCATGATTCCCCTTACAATATACTGCCTGCCTTCTTTACTCTAGCTAGGACATATATGACCATTCACAGGATTACCATTTCCCTAATCAAAGTATTCACTCAAATTTCCAATATAACCTTGCTGTTATGCTCTATTCCTCCTAAAGACCTTGATGTCCTTACATAGAAGACTACAACATCTTTCTACTAACCTCCTTTCGACAATCCGGTCTTCGAGTACATACATAGAATTCAACTATAACTCAACTTAGTAATTCCCTTTGTCATATAGACCTTACTTCTTACATACACGACTCACCTATTCATTGGTTACCTTAATCACATTTGGACCTTGTGCCAGATCTTTAACTCAAAATCTTTACTCATATCATCCCACAATTGGTTACACCAAAAATTATCATAACGACATTACTGTATCTTCAATAGGAGAAGACGCATCTCTTTTCCAATTTCTTTATATAAACAATCCCAAAGTTCACACATTAACTCTTTACAACCCAATTATCAAATCTTAGTAACCTCGAAACATTACATCCTCAATTTTCTTAAAGGTACCTCCCACAATTCCGTCATTTATCTGAAAGTAAGTTTGACCTTATGCCATCTCTAACCAAAAATCCTTACGAGAATAATTTAACGCATTCCTTTAAGCAATATCTATCTTAAATCCTTTAAGATTCCTTAACTTTCTTCAAGAATAATAACAAGATTTATTCATATGTTCCCCAAACAAATCACATGAGATCTTACTCTTATTTCCTCAAAGTATCATATTACTAAAGGATTCATTATCAACAGAATCAATCACTTGTGTCCTAATCCTTTAATAGATATACACAAGTAGCATTGTTACCTTACTCCTTAAGCACACATGATAGGTGTCATTTCATGCATCTTTACTAGCAATTATTAGCATCATTTGGAGGAGTTTAGGATGAGATTTGAGGCTAAGTCTGTGATCCAGAATTTGTGGAGAAAAGTGAAGATATCCAGGGATTTACAGCTTAGACGGAGATGGAGATGATGAAGATGGATGAGGTTCTGCTAGAGTTTATTGGAGAAGACTACCAACACTTGGTAGTAATGAAGAGCAGAAGAGAAGAAGAAGAGGAGCTGAAGAAGGAGTGGGCGATTTCACCGCCCCACGCCAGATGCCACCGCGACCCGGCGGTGGGTCTCAGAGAAGAGTTGGCCGTGCCAGAGAAGGATCTCACCCCCCCGCGGTGAGGCACGTAATGCCCCACGGCCAGAAGGATTTTATTTCCTTTTATGCATTTCGGATTTCCTTATTTCTATTATTTTATTTCCTTTGTTATTTCCATTAGGTTAACTTATTTTTCCTAAGCCTATTTAAGACCCTTTTCTAGGTTAAGAAGAGAGACACTACTCTGATATCACGCAGTTTTACTTTTCATTAGGGTTTCATTTTTGCATCTGAATGGAGCACTAATTTCCCTTTGTTCTACTAGACGTTTGAAGCAATACATTTGATGTGTTTGTGAGATTTCTATTCCTTGTTCCTATTCTTATAGGTGTTGGTTTGATTCTCTTGGTTATATTGAATATTGATTTATTGTTATTCCTCATAGCCTGATCAACTAGGTTGAATACTATTTATCAATTGCTAAGGTTTGCATATAGTGGAATACAAGTGCATATCTAGTAGCATACACGATTGTTGCATATAGTGGAATACGAGTGCGCAATCGTGAGTGAGAATCATTTGCATGTTAAGTAGTAAGGTTTTCTTCTATTTGCATGTATCCTATATCCTTGTGTGCATTGCTATTGCTTTATTGGTGGTAAGGTTTTCTTCCATTGATATTGTGATAAGTCTATCAATAACTGTGAGAATTGGTAGTACTTAAGATCAGGGTGGGAACAACCATAAGAATAATGAAAGAACTTGGATTGAATAGATTTCAGTGATCAAATTATATCTCTGTATTGTGGATCTCGTTCTAGTGGAACTATTTTCCCCAATCATATTCTCAACTCAATCAAACTTGTTTGCTTTATTCTCCTTGATAACTAAAACCCCCCTTACTTGTTACTTGTCAATCATAATTGCATACTTCATCAGATCTTCCCTGTGGGTTCGACCCTTACTTGCTTACTATACATCCATTTAGTAGGTCTGTTAGGACATTTACTTTGACTAGGCCATTCAACGATATTTGCATTGCATATTTCGGCCACGTCAAATTTGGCGCCGTTACCGGGGAAGTTTTCTCCTTTGTTGTGTGTTTTCGTGATTGATTTTTGGTGGAGACCTATCTTATGGTTGACACCCGTAGTACTGACTCTCCTCTAGCTGCTTTTGACCTAGAAATCAACAGATCATTCCGTGCAAACCTACGCGATCAAGAAGAAGAAGCAGGAGTTGAAACAGTTGAGACCGTTGAGCCAATTGACATTCCTCCTGCTGCAATGGCCGGAACTCTGAGAGAGCTGACTGAACCAAACATTGGGGCACAGCCCTTGGCTGTCATCATCCCTACGCTTGGCGAAGGGGTGAACTTTGAGCTGAAGTCTGGAGTTGTTACTTATCTCCCGAAATTCCATGGTTTGAGTGGAGAGGACCCGATATCTCATCTGGGTAAATTCCACAATGTCTGCATGACTATGAAGCCAAGGAATGTGACGGAGGATCAAATCAAGATGAGAGCCTTTGGATTTTCTTTGCTAGACTCTGCTAGCGACTGGTATTATCACTTGCCACCAGGGACTATAGATACCTGGACTAAACTGCACAAGGCGTTTCATGACAAGTACTTTCCAACGAAGAAGGCGAATGCTTTGAAAAAGGCAATTGCTAACATTGAGCAGGCTGGTGATGAGACACTATATGACTATCTTGAGAGGTACAAGAGGCTTTGCTCTAGCCGCCCGTTCCACGGATACGCCAAGCAGGATCTTGTTCTCTACTTGCATAATGGTCTGCTAGATCAGGAAAGAAGGATGGTTGACGCTGCATGCGGTGGGAGTATTCTGAATCTGACACCGGACGCAGCCATGGAGAGATTTCAGGAGATGAGTGAGAGTACCAGGAGCTTTGGAAAGACATATCAGAGAAAGGCAGTAAATGCTATGACTCCTGCAGGACCGAGCCCAGTGCTGAATGAGTTAGCTGAGTTGAAGGAGATGGTGAAAAGAATGACGAACCAAAACACTCCTCAACAAGTCAAGGCATGTGGGATTTGATGTGATCAATTCCACCCTACCGATACTTGTCCTCAGCTGCAGGAGGAAGGTACTGCTGAAGTGAATGCTGTAGGAGGTTACGGACCCCCTAGACCGCAATTTGGTGGACAGCCCAACTACAATCCGAGAGGGCGAGACCATCCGGGTTTCAGGTGGAGCGACCCCCAAGGTGGTCAACAGCCAGCACAACAACAATACCAGCAGAGAGTCCCATACCAACAGAGGCCTCAAGGCCAAACCTCTGGTGCTACTACTGAAGAGATGCTAAAGACTCTGACTCAGCATTTCGCCACTCATGTTCAGGCTACTGAGTCAAGCATAAAGAATATGGAGAGGCAGATTGGCCAACTGGCTGATGTTGTAACCAAGATTGACCAGAGGACATCTAACTCCCTACCCTCTCAGACTACAGTGAATCCAAGAGAGAATGTGAGTGCCATCACCCTCAGAAGTGGAAAGAAGCTGGTCGTTCCTCCTATTGCTGAAGAGGAGAGCGAGTCTGAGAAGAAGAATATCGGTGACCGCCCCGCGGTGGACTCCACCGTGACCCGACGACAAGTTGAGGCTGAGGCCAGGAAAGAAGGATGCCTGCCACTGCCCCGCGGCGACACTATCCGTGACCCGGCGGCAAGTCTCAGTAATCCCACCGCGACCTCACCGCCCCGCGGTGATAACCACCGCCCTGCGGTGAGCCTACCGCGACCCAGCCTCCAAAATCCTTGCTCTGCAGAAGAGATCTGTGTTGATGATTATGTTCGTCCATTTTTCCCCCTCTTGGTTCCGAGAAGCCACCAGCACCTTTTTCGAGGTAAAGGCTAGAAGGGTCGCCGACGACAGTGATCTTTTCGAGACGTTCCGAAACTGTGAGGTAAATATTCCTCTTCTCGAGCTTATTAAGGCTATCCCTCGATACGCTAAGTTTTTGAAGGAGCTGTGCACCGTCAAGACGACACAAAAGCTAAAGGTCCAGAAGAAGGTTCCGGTTGGTGAACATGTCTCGGCGGTATTTCAAAGGCGTATGCCTGAGAAGTGCAAGGATCCAGGTACGTTTACTATTCCTATTGCTATAGGTGAGCATCGATTTGGGAAAGCCTTGCTAGAATTGGGTGCCTCTATTAATGTTTTGCCTTATTCATTGATTGAGGATTTAGGAGTAGGACCCTTGCATGATACCAATATTGTGATACAACTTGCTGATGGTTCTTGTGTGCCTCCTAAGGGTATTGTGGAGGATGTTCTTGTTAAGATAGGTCCTTTGATTTTCCTTGCTGATTTCTTTGTTATGGATATGGACTATGATGAGCAAGTTGCTTCTGTTATGTTAGGTCGATCTTTTATGAAAACATCCATGACGAAGATTGATGTGGATAGTGGAACTTTGACTATGGAATTTGATGGAATAATTTTTTAGCATAATATTCATAAGGCCAACTCCATTGAATTGCCTCTCCTTTGCTG
The DNA here is from genome assembly GCA_027886185.1 of Rheum nobile. NCBI lineage: Eukaryota > Viridiplantae > Streptophyta > Magnoliopsida > Caryophyllales > Polygonaceae > Rheum > Rheum nobile. The sequence goes on along the minus strand of WOAB01000025.1, from coordinate 5,250,703 downwards.
CACTAGTGATATCGATAATCCTATTCAAAAAAATGTTAAGACTAGTGTAGTGGAGACCATAGTTGAACTGTCTGCTATTGCTGAACCTTTTGATTCGCATGAGTATGATGTCTTACTCGATGACATAGGAGATTCAATTCCCTCTAATTTGGGCACTTGCCCCCCCTGCACTAACCATACAAGGCTGTAAGCCTTCATCTAGTGTCGTGCAGCATGATCAGGTCAAGCCCTATCGGCCCCCACATCGCTCTAAGTATGGGGGAGATGCTCCAAAGGGAGCAATCATGGAGTCATTGGCAAAGAGGGAACATTGTCTAAGGTCCAAGTCTTTCCATGGGAAGTCCCATCAGGAAGAGACGAGTAAGAGGATTCCGAGGGGATCCTATTTTAGGTGGTGATTGATCTGCAGTACGTCGAGCCAACGATGTTAACTAAGGCGCTATCCGGGAGGCAACCCGTGGTAGTCTTCCTTGAGTTTTCTTTCTTTTAGATTAATTTCGTAATTTCTTTTGCTTTGTTTCGTTCGCCTGTCACTAACATTTCAGGTACGAAAGTAAATGGAGAGAGACGGTGTTCCCAGCCAATTCTCACCGCCCCGCGGTAGAAGCCACCGCCCCGTGGTGGAGGTCTGGTATGCCTTCTCAACTCCGGAAAAAAAAAAGAATAAAGGGCCTCGAAAAAACCTTAAACGGGGAGTAAAATTTTAATTTCTTGAGTGGTAACTAAGGATTTGACGGTTTGGGCCCCCTTTTTGGGCCGAGATTTCTCTTTGGGCCATTGTATATGACCGGCCCCATCAACCCCTTTTCTTCTTATTCCCTTTCCCTAACCTAGCTCCCACTCTCTCAAACCCTCCATATCCAACACCCCTCTCAAGTTCTCCAAGCCAAATCCCCCATTTGGCCCTAAAGTTCACCGCCAACTCAGACCTCTAGTTTCCTCGAAATAAGATCGCGATAAATTGATTAGCACAGTTGTGCCCAATCGCTTTATTTCCCTTAACGTGACATCAAATCGTCGTAACAGACATCAATCACTCTCTGTCCAGTCCTTTTATTGCTTCTCTTAAGGAAGCCTCATAACGAATCTTAGGTACATCTTCCAAGACAATACCTACGACCTCACACCCTTAGCTTTTCCGAGAGTCTAATCCTCTGGTCCACAATGGACATATTCACTTACAACATCCATAACCATAATCCCTATGATTTCACGGAAAAAAAATGCACTTTTATGTAACGTTCCACCACTTTGGGCCGGCCGAATCACAGGGCTGCATTCCATATACCCCAACCCATCACTGGTGGCACCAATTTAATCGCCACTTCCAGTATGTTGTTGGAGAGACTCGAACCTGAGACTTCTCCCTTTACCAAGCAGCAAAACGCTAACTTGGTATCATTTGTTTAGGGAACTGGATCCCCTATGAACTATCCCTTATATCCATTTACCCTTTTCTCAACAATCTATCCACATCAATGCTTACAGCATGAACTCACAACTAGGCATTCTGGACTTCGCATTAGTCCTCCCCTATATACTTTTACCAGAACGAATGTTCAAGGTACACATATGAGAGATAACCCTTAATCTCATAGAGCATTAACCACACATCATTGTTCCTTCTATATAATACAAAATTTTGGTAAAGTTCAAATCACGAGATAACGATCATCTGCTCAGTGAAGGGAGTAATTAATGTCATACCGATGCGACATTACTCCAAGAACAAAGAGAGATTCCTAAGAATGGATCTACTAATTCAATAGTGGAGTCGACCCTGGTGTTAACCATGTAGGGAATAAACACCTCGGTTCCATACGTTATCCCTCTTTTGCGAGTCCTGACAGTCTTTATCCATACGACATAACTGTTTTTGGCACTCACGGAGCCTCGTATGAACGAACAATTTGCAATAGTGATGAATTTAGTAATTTCCGAAACAAGGGAACACTCCTTCATTGATCGAAACATTACAGAAAACATCTGATAGAAAGTCGAGTAGACATATTACTGAACTATGGAGACTATCGACACAAGTCGTTACTCCTTACTCTTAAGGAAAGGTTTAACAAAAGTACAATTAATCGATCAGGGTTCTCCCCCGTCATCTTGACACATCATAAAGAGTCGTTGCCCCTGGCCTGAAGACTCTATAGGCGCCTTGCCTTTATTACGAGCCATAGATTGCTTAAGAGTAGATACCTCTGGCTTTGGGTTTTTGCCCTTTGCCAATATTTGAGGCTTGATAAGACTGCGTTGGTCCTTGACCCTTCTTTCTACAGTATGTTTTCATGTGGCCTTTTTTCCCACAGTTATAACATACTCGCTTCTCTTTTTGGCAATTGAGACTTTTATGCCCAACTTCTCCACAGTTGTGGCACTGAATCACTCCGCTACTCCAACCTGAGCCTCTGGCGGAGTCAGACTGAGTCGTCTCGGTCTTAGCACGACCAGACTTCTCAAACTTGGTAGGCGACGCCGATCGCTTGAATGAACCAACCTGGCGATCCTGTTGCCCACCCTTTCCCTTAACTTGCTTCTCCCGCTTTTGGGCGGATTCTTCCAACGTGAACTCTATCTTGTAGGCCGCATCCACATATTGTTCTAACGTAGAACATCCGTGACACAACATTAGAGGTTTGATTTCTGGATTCATCCATCCATGGAAGTACCAGATCTTTTGTTCTTCGCTTGACACCTTTGGCCCAGCATATTGCAACAAATGATTGAACTTAGCTGCAAGCTCAGTCACCTTTAACCCATCCGTCTTCGGATAGAGGAACTCCTTATGTTTTTCTTCCCTCATAGCTCAGGAGAAGAAATGATCAGTCATTTTGGCTTTGAACATCCCCCAGTTCAAACCAGGGTGATCAGTTAGGCCGGTACCTTCCCACCACTCGCTAGCTACCTCCTTCAGCTGAAGGAAAGCAATGTGCACCTTCTCAGCTTCAGTGCACTCAACATTGCGGAACAATCGTTCCATGTGCGAGAACCAATGTGCCACCCTGACTGGCTCTCCTTTCCCCTCATAGCTAGCAGGCATCATAGAGCTTATGGCCTTCAGTGCTCGGCCATAGTCGCCTCTATTCCTGACCGCATCTTCTCGGGGTACATGGATATTTGGCTCCTCGAATGGGAATCTCCCGAGCGACAAGAAAAAATTGCTCGGAGACTACATTTCTTAACAAAACGAACACTGAAATACTACAAAAGAAACTACTAAAGTCAACATTCGCCCTTATCATGGCGCCATGAAACGTTTCCTGTAAGGGAAACTTCTCATACAAGGCTTCTTCGAACGGGGTTTACCATCGGAATCCGGCGATGGACTTCTCACCCTGCTCGGCCATGGAGCACACGGCTCATCCCTTGGTCCTGGTGCCCTCGGCCTTACCCTAGGCGCGGGAACACTCTGACCAATCTCATCAGATCCCAGTGGGTAGCAAAACACCTTCAGAAATCGTGGTTGGAAGTCTGTCCTATTCACCCCATACAAAGGATCGAGTAGCAATTTTGCTTGGCGGATGTATTCCTGGAGTTTGCGGACGTCTCCAATCATTCGGGTGAGACCGACCTCAGTCTCGAAGGTCCTCTCCTCCATGTCGTTTAGGGCGTTCGACCACTCCTTCAGTCGTCCCTCCTGCAATTGAGGTCTTGGCCTGGTCTGTTGAGTCGGGACTACAATTGGTGTACCCATAGACTCCCATGGCCTTGCCCTCAAACGAGTACGTTCAATCGTCTCATCCACATGGCGATGCGCTTCAGCACTAATCGCCTCCCAAGTGGCAGGAGACAATGGTGAATACTCCCGCTCAGGTGGCAACTCCGGACTAGGGGGAACGAACTGCACCCCTGGGTCCTCACATTCCACCAACAAGTGTTCTAGGCCATTGGACTCGTAGCCCTGACCCTCGAGGTCCTCCTCCTCCGGATCTTTTCAGGATTCTCTTCCTTCGGTTCCTCTTCCGGATCTTCATCGTGATCTGACTCGATCATGAAGTCATCGTCGTAGTACCCTCTTGCGTACCTTGACAACTCCTCTTCATCCTCAGTGTCATCCCTTGGCTCCTCTTCGGACTCTGCCACATGAACCTCGGTTTTATCGGACACTAGTACTACCGACTCAGGGAGTACGGTCTTTACCTCCTCGGGTGGACTACTAGGTTCTCCGACCTCAACACATCGTAGGGGAACCGGGAATTCTAGCCTTACTGGAGATGGCGGAGCCACCTCGGCTTCTTCCGAGTTTCTCTGAAGAGAACAGAATGCACCCATAATCTATGGGTGACGAGAAGAGAGTTAGTCTTTCTAAATATAGGTTCGCTTCCATATCAGACTAAAGAAAAGGCACGACTAGATCCGCAAAATAAAAATTTTACTTGGAAATTCAGAGCCTTCGAAAACATTTCTCAGTTTCAAACGAGTAAACGGTTTATAAAAAAATTCGTTCCAAGAAAATGTTTTAAAACCCACCCATTTTTTAAAAAAAATTCGACTCTGATACCAGATCTGTAACACCCCCAAATATATACTTGAAAGGTATTACCGCCAGTGACCTCGTATTTCACATCCGAAGCCACCCCAGGCTTAACCCGTTGATATAATTCATCAAACAACAGTTATAATACAAAATATCATAACTTTCGATTAAAATCATTGTCTCGGCATTACATCCATAATCCAAAATACAAAGTAGTCTTGATATAAAATATGTTTAACACAGCGGAAGTCTTAAAAATAAATAACACAAGGGTCTTGATCGAAATCGATCACCCGCCAAGGAATCTCAACCTGGTAAAACTCTTTGAAATCCCAACTGCCTTCGTCGTCGTTTCTAGCCTTCATCGAAACTGCAGTTTATCTGATGTGCCGTATGAGACGGATGACACCAGCCAACCATGCAAGGGAATATAATCGGTTGGTTAGTCTAATGAAAGACTATGCAAGGGAAAATCAGATATGTTCTAAGTAGTCGTATTAGGTTAGACTCATCGTTTCTCGAATAAAAGTCGATGACGATAGTGAACCACCATACTCCTACGGAAATATATGAAAAGGCATGATCAAGAGAAAAGACTCTGAAAGATTGAGTCTTAAGGAAACATATGAAGAGAAGACTCTAACGAATTGAGTCTTATCGGAAAGTATGACAAATGTCTGGAACATTTTAATTACACACAAGCGTATAAAACGACTTGATGTTTCGGTTCACGACCAACCTCACCGCGTAATGCGAATTCAGATTGGAAAGAGAACTTTACTCTGATCAAAGTCTAGACGATTTTTTCTTAGTTGCACTATTTCCTAGCTGCACTACTCGCCAAAGGGTATATTAATTATGTGCACAATGGCACTTATCTTGTTTAATTCCAAAACGAACATTCACGTTACAAGCTTTTAAGATCTCTTCACAAGAGATATCGGATCTCCTCACAAGAGATATCACAGGGAATAAATCCCAAATGGCTGCACCAGCTGTGTGCACGTACCGTGAGTAAGGGTATGGTCATGACCGGAAAAGTACTAGAGGAATAATCCTCCTAGCACCTAGTTATAAAGAAACCACTAAACCTCGCAAGGTACATAGTGTTCCTACGAATACTCGTGCTAACTAAACAGATAAAATAGCGTTGTTCTAGCAATATACAACCTATCGTAATATCCGTATTTATTCATATATATATATATATATATATATCTATAATAGCATTGTTCTAGCAATATACAACCTATTATAATATCTCTTTTAAAATCACATACAGTTATCAAAACTGTTCCCAGACGAAAACAATAATTCATCCCAATTTAATTAACAATTAAATAATTGATAATCAATATAAATATGGAATGATAAGCAAGAGTGAACCGCCACTTGCCTGGAGTAGATTCGGCGATGAATCTAGACGAGACGACTACTGATGATATCATTTTCAAGGATATGGCCTATGCTTCAGATGGCTCTAGCAGGATTACGGGTCCCACACGCAATCCCGCAAATAACGTTATAACTGACAAATTAATTAATATCAATTAATTTGTCTGGACGAACTCAAGTAATTAAATTTAATAAATTTTTATGATTTTAAATCATAAAAATATAATTAAATTTTCCTAAAGAAAAATACGGATAAAAATGGGTCGAAATTATACCGCTCGATTGATTTCGGGTTAAATTTGGACCGAATGGGATTTGGGCTTTACGGCCCATCTAAGAAGCTGAATAAAGGAGGGGGCCCACTCTTTGCTTCTTCTTCCCCTTGCGTAACAACCACAACAACTCAACAACAATGGAGCTCGGCATCTCCAACACCAACAGCGGCGCAACACAGCCAACGCCAGGAAGGGCTTCTCCATCGCCGGGGAGAGCAGCATCACCATGACGCCGGGAAGGGGCAGCAGCAGAGGCGGAGCACGACGGCAGGAAGCACTGCAGAACGACGGCAAGAGCTCCGACGGCGTCTTTGACAGCATCGGCTTGCGTCGGATCTGGGTCGCCAACGCCGGAGGTGCAGCAGCTCGCGGTCAGACCTCCAGCAGCTGGTTCGTGGCTCTCCAACCAGTAACAGCAGCTCCGGACCACCACGACTCCTTGCACAACAGCAGCTCGCCGACGGGAAGAGGTAGCCGAGTAAGGATGGGAGGGAGAGAGACTGGGTGCCCATCGTCCCCTCCAGATTGGGCACCTTATATAGCCCAAGGAAGAGCCGACCATCCCCTCCAGCGGTGCCCGACAGCAGCGGTGCCCGACAGCAGCGGTGCCTGACAGCACGCACGCTGGCGTGAAGAACGAGGGTGGCGTGCAATACTTTTGGGGAAAGGTTTTGGTATGGGTTTTTAACCCTAGAAATTATATGTTTGTATCCAAACAAATATTATAAGTCCCAAAAATACATCGAATGTATTTTATACCACTCAAGGAATTATTACGGAGATCAAGGATGTTACGGAAAATTTAAACTCCACTGAAAGCGAAATAATTATTGAACGAAGGTTGGGAAAGATTACCCAAATATCCTTACTAAAAATGAGGGGTATTACAGCCTCGAGCTGCCAGGCGAGTATGGTGCCCATCCGAGCTTCAATGTTTCTAATCTCTCTCCATATGCTCCCCCTGAGAACGACGAGGACAAAGCGATGAATCTTCGCAGCCAAGAAGGGGAGAATGATGACTCCATGTCTACCCTCTTACGGCGAGAGACGAAGAGGACCTCCTTAGGGTGCGTTCCGATGGGCCGATGACTAGGGCTCTTGCTAGAAGCATCGCCACAGCTACTCAATCTCTAGTCATCCACATGTGTGCAAGCTTCGGGTCCGAGCCAAGCTATTCGTGGGTCACTCTTTCGACCCTTGGTTATTCGGGGGTTATCTGACGATTCCGCCCTGGGCCCGCTTACTATTTGTAGCTTTTCTACTTGTCATTTGCTCTTCTATTTTAAGATGATGTAATGGATTGGGCCTTGTTGTCTTAAGCCTAAGCCCATTAGGGTTTTCTTGTAAACCCTAGTTTTCCCTTGTTTTTTTATATATACCCTTGAACTCTCATTGTAATCTTGAAGTTGAGTTTTGATAAACATAGTTAGGAGTCACTCTTAGTTTATCTCTTGGCTTCCCCAAAATCGGCTTAGCCGAGTTCGAAATCTCTAAGGAGCCATAACGTTGGCCTCCTTCCACCACCTCCGGTGTTCATCACGTTGAACCCCTCCACCTATCCGGAGTCAGGGTTTGATCCGCCAAACTCAAGAAGGGGAGACATAACGTTGTTTCCTCGAATGAATTCATGAATGATGCAAAGAACGAGTGCTTGCTTGGGAAGAACAACGATCTGAACCTAGATTGGTCTTGCATCACGGGGATCGATCACATCAAAGACCATGGCCCAAGTCAGGTTAGAAGAAGAAGAAGAGCCCACAAAAGCAAACAAAAGTCTTGATTGAGTCGACCGAAGGTCTTCTTCGGATCATCGTCGTGACAGGCGACACCAACCATACCCCAAGGGACAGAGCGATCCAAGTCAAGTAAGTAACTCTAATGACATGAATCAATACTAGAAGAATAACCCAGCTCTACCCCCGAAGGTCCATTCCTACACCTTTAACATTTCCGTGTCGAAACTCGTCAAGAGTTTTGACAGGTATGGGAAAGACGTAAGATGGCCTCGGAAGAGCGACAAGCCAGATTCCAAGAAAGATATGAGCCGATGGTGCGAGTTCCACGGAGATCATGGTCATACCAAAGACAAATGCATTGCCCTGCGCAAGGAAATCGCAAGACTCCTCGCTCAGGGACTCTTGCGCGACATCATCTCCGAAAAAGCAAAAGCAACACTAGATCGAAGAGACCAGGTAACGACCGATAGACCCTCATCTCTAGTATACTCTAAAATTGTTAACACCAACTCAGGAGGGTCGGACGTGTATGGAAGCACATACTCGATCGCCAATAGATATGCCAAAGAAAGCAAAGGCGACAAGCCAATCCGATCAGAGACACGACGACCACAAGCAACAGACACACCTGTCATCACCTTTGACGACTCTGAAGCTGAAGAATTAGGCAACCACCATGATGGTCTGGTAATCTCTTTGTCCATTGGTAAATGTCTCATACGCCGAGTACTAATAGACATAGGTAGCTCCACAAACTTGTTGACACTAGACGCCTTAAAGGGTATGGGTCTAAGGGAGGACGACCGGACCCAAAAGTCGACTCCATTAGTTTGGTTTAGTGGAGAAGTCAAACATACCCTCGGCGAAATAGTGTTAACAACGTACGCCGTCGGAATCAACCAACAAGTGAAATTCTTGATACTCGACTGTCCATCTCCATATAACACAATCCTTGGCAAACCCTAGATACACGCAATGAAAGTTGTACCCTCCTCGTACAATCAAATCATAAAATTCCCGACAAATGGGGGGGTACTGGAAATAAAAGGTGACCAACGGGCTGCCAAAGAGTGCTACGTCATATCAATGAAATGGGCAGTCGAGCGACAATCGACATAGCAATTACAGAGCAACAAAGGGACTAAACGATGTATCAAACCAGAAATGGAACAACTAGACAAGATCGTGTTGGACCCCTCAAAGCCAAAACAAATGGTAAGGGTCGGGTCAGATTTAGACGACTCGACCAAAGCTAGTCTAATAGAATTTTTACGATCTAATGTTGATTGCTTTGCCTGGTCACATGAGGATATGGTGGGAATTTCACCCGACGTTATCACTCACAAGTTGAATGTAGAACCGACTTATCCTCCAGTCAAACAAAAGAGAAGGAAATTCACACTAGAGCAAAACATAATCGTGGACGACGAAGTCAAAAACTTGCTGGAAACAGGTAAGATCAGAGAAGTCAAATATCCCGAATGGCTGGAAAACGTCGTCGTGGTGCAAAAGAAAAATGGAAAATGGAGAGTCTGCATCAACTTCACAGATCTAAACAAAGCTTGTCCCAAAGACTCCTCTCCCCTGCCGCACATTGACGCAATAGTCAACGCGACCACATGCCATGAAATGCTCGCATTCATGGACGTGTTTAGTGGTTACAGTCAAATCCTAATGGACTCGAATGACCAAGAAAAACAACTTTCATAACTAGTCAAGGTACATATTGCTACAAAGTTATGCCTTTTGGACTAAAAAATACAGGGGCCACATACCAACGACTCGTCAACAAGATGTTCAAAGACCAAATCGGGGACACCATGGAAGTTTATATAGACGACATGCTGGTCAAATCCAAAGTGGCGTTGAAGTACTAAAGAGGTACAACATGAAGCTAAACCCCACTAAATGTTCTTTTGGAGTATCCTTAGGGAAATTTCTAGCGTACTGTTTTGGGGCGAAAAGATCGGATAACCTAAATCGCCTTAGACGGGGTAAAATAGCAAAAATCCATATCGATCAAACGTTAGACATGAGAATCGAATAAAAATAGTAACGACGACTAGTTTGTTGAGTCAAGGCGACGATAATGACAAGATTGAATATATGAAACTTAAAGAGTAAAATAGCATAAAATGTAGTAGAATATAATGTAAATCGAGATAAGAAAGACTTATCTTCATTAGATAGATAAGAACACTGTTCGAAGCATGAGAGCTTCCGATCGTATGAGGATGCTTACAAGTTCTTCCAATTACGCGAAATGGAGAAAAGTAGATGTATTACAAGGCTTTTTGGGTGGGATTGGATCCCTTTAGAATAGCTAAGGAGATTTGTATATATAGCTAAGGAGAAGGAATCTCCCGCATTAATCTCCCTTGAATAGGATTTGATCTCCTTCTTAATGGCACTTGAATTCTCCTTAAATGCTCTTAATCTCTCCTTGATTCTGCATTAATTACGCTTGATCTCCTCTCTTAAAGATGGTTGATTCCCTCCTTGATGGCTGAAATAATGCATACAACCGTTGGAGATCTCGGAGTAATGAAGGAGAAAATCTCGCTGGTCCGTTGCGTCTAGGAATCAGGCGACGGTCGCATGGCTCACGTCTGACGGGTCTGATGCGTCCGACCGGTCTGATGCGTCCGACCGATTGCGTCAAACAGTCGATGCCCATTGGACGAATGGTCAGTTTTCTGACCCCAACACATACATGGTGACACAAAGGGGCATAGAAGCAAGCCCAGACCAAATTAAGGCAATCGTCAATCTAAAGTCCCCCAGATGCATCAAGGACGTCCAAAATTGATAGGGAGAATAGCGGCACTCAACAGATTCATATCCAAATCCTCCGATAAGTGCAAGCTTTTCATGAAGCTCTAAAGAATAATAAGTTGTTCGAATGGACGGTAATACACGAACAGACATTCCAAGACCTAAAAACATATCTAGCAAGTCCGCTCTTACTGGCAAAACCAAAGGACGATGAGTCACTACCATTGTACCTGGCAGTATCGGAGTCGGCAGTAAGTGCATTCCTGACAAGAGAAGAGGACGGAAAACAGTCTCCAATCTACTACGTAAGTTGCTCTCTACTCCCGACCGAAACAAGGTACACATCACTCAAAAAGTTGGTCCCAGCAAACAAACTGAGACCCTATTTCGAATCACATGTTATTATTGTGCGAACTAAGCATCCCATGAAAGACATCATGAGGAAACCAGAATTTATAGGACAAATGCCAAAATGGGCAATACATTTGAGCGGCTTCGACATCGAATATGAGACAAGGACAGCAATCAAGTCTCAAGCTTTGACAGACTTTGTGATCGATTTTAGTCCCACATTGGAACAGGAAGCCATGAAGGAAGTCACACAGCTAATGACCTAAGAAGACAGGGGCACGTGGCAACTCCATACAGATGGAGCATCAAACGTGAGAGGAGTCGAGCTAGGAGTTGTACTGAAATCACCATAAGGGGACCATATAGCCCAAGCTTTGAGGTGCGAATGGGACGCGACCAACAACGAGGCAGAGTATGAAGCACTCATATTCGGACTAACGCTCGCGCAAGACCTCGCAATCCAGAGCATCGAGGTGATATGCGACTCCATCCTGATTTTCAATCAGGTACATGGGTCGTATGCCGCCAAAGATGACATGATGATGGCCTACTTGGATGTTGTCTAAAGATTAACAGAAAAATTCTAGAATTTCACTATCAGGCAAGTCCCACGCGACCTCAACACTCAAACCGACGCCCTAGCAAACCTCGGGTCAGCCCTACACCCTAACGACTTCCGCAACATCCCACTGTCACACATCACAACTCCAGCAGTCCCCAAGACTCACAAAGTAACCAACTGCGATGATACTCAAGCAGTAGAGGAACTGCCCTTGGAGGAAGTCGTCTCAACGGAAGTAGACGATATCATAAACAGCCAAGACGACTGGACCACACCATAAATCAAATGGCTAAAAGACAGCACACTCCCAACAAACAAAAAAGAAGCCAAGAAACTTAAGGTACGAGTAGCAACATTTGACATACAAGATGATATCTTGTTCAAACGATCTATCACAAGGTTATACCTACAATGCCTAAAAATAACTGAAGTCAGACGCATCCTACAATCCCTACACGATGGAGAATGTGGAAACCACACCGGAGGACACAGCCTATCAGGTAAAGCTCTTAGGACAGGATACTATTGACCAACAATGAACAAAGATGCGACGGATTACGTCAAAAAATGCGATGCCTGCCAACGGCACGCACCCATCAACCATCGAAAATGCTACACCCGACATTAGCACCCTGGCCATTCATGAGATGAGGAGTGGACATTGTAGGGAAACTCCCACCAGCATCAGGACAACGCGTCTTCTTCCTTGCTATGACTGACTACTTTTCTGAATGGATTGAAGCTGAAGCATATCGAGAGGTAAAATAAAAATACGTCATTTCATTTATAAAATGTAACATCCTATGCAGATTTGGCGTGCCATCAGAAATCGTATACGACAATGGCTCCCAATTCATCGGCAGCAAGACGCAATCCTTTTGCAAACAATGGAACAACAACCTGGTCACGTCCACACCACGATACCCACAATCTAACAGCCACGCCGAGTCTAGCAACATGATCATCATAAACAACCTCAAGAAGTGCCTCACAGGGGCAAAAGGAAAATGGGCAAACGAACTCCCCCTGATATTGTGGTCCGACAGGACTACCCCGAAGAATGCGATCGGACAATCTCCCTTCTCATTGGTCTATGGGAGCGAAGCAGTTATACCCGTTGAACTCTTCGTTGCGACGGCTAGATATGGGCTACAAACCCCGAAACCGAACGACATTGAGTCATCTCATAACCTCAACACCGAATGAAATCAGGGAAAAAGCTAGGATACGAATGGTGAGGTATCAACAGCAAGTCGCCAAGAGCTACAACAAAATGTTCGCGTCAAAGTCTTCAAAGTAGGAGATTGGATCCTAAGAAAAGTATTCCAAAATACTAGAGATCCAGTAGATGGAAAACTAGCACCTCAATTGGAAGGGTCGTATCTTGTATGAGAGATTATCGGTCAGGGGGCATATCGACTCGAGACGAAAGACGGACAACCACTCCCGCAAAACTGGAACGCAACCCATTTGAAGTTGTATCACTTCTAAATCCTTATACTTTTCATTTCATTTAGATTCGGTCTATTATATTTACCCGACCCTTTACTCACATAAGCATCGGAGGGCCGTTGGGCTCACACCCAACGGTCTCCCTTTTACCTTTTCTATATTTTTCAAGTGTCTTCAACAGAAATACGACAAGAGGCCTCAAGACAAAGTCACAATTGTGCAACAAACACTTTCATACATTAAAGAGATTATATTACACGATCGATCAGTACACATGGAATAGAGGAACAAAAATAAGACACATTTTCACACTTGTCCTAAATAAGGTACACGTCTTATCCAAACACTACAAAGTTCTTCCCTAGAACTACAGGACATGTCATACTAACAACTACAATCACAGGTCAGCTCGACCAACACCACATGATTCAACTAGGACGCGACTGACAAGTCCACCTGCAAAACAAAACAAATAAAAACAAGATATGCAGAAAACAAAGCATTCATAATACGCGACCCGCGATGGTGGACGGGTCGCCAAAACAATTATTCATCCCATCTTCGCGATGGGGCATAACACAAAACATCATAAAATCCAAGCGTCAACAGACACGACGCAAAACAAACATTGTCACCGTCATTACATAAAGCGACTAAGACTCGCCTCATCTTTCATCAATATTTGCAGGAGAGGTCTTTTGACCTTTGCCATCATAGGAGACGCCTTCAGCACACCTTCATCAACTTGTTATCCTGCCTCAGGATCGCCTTCCTCTTTCTGCTCATCCTTGCCTAGGCCAACAAGTTTAAACAACTCGTCACAAGGATTTCCATTGGGATAAAGAAGATCTATACTAGCCTTCTCATCCTCAATATTCCAGGCAAAATGAGTTCATGCATCATACTCCTCCATCATCTCAACACGAGACTTGATGCAGTAATACGCTTCGACATCGCTAGCGATTTGAGCGTCCTTCAGCCGGAGCTCCTCGACATTGCTTTCCAACTCCTCGAACCAGGCTTGGACTTCCTTCAACTTCTTCTCGGCGGAGGCCTGCTTACTCTCAACAGCCTTCAAACGACCATTGACAGCCTTGAGTTGACCTTCAACCTGGGCAATACGTCTGTCAGCCCCGTCGCTTAACGCCTGCATAGTCGAGAATGCCACTATGGAATACTGAAGGGCCTATACATAAGAATCATGTAATCAGCTATCAATTAAAAAAGGAATGTATACATACAAGTGACTTTGCGCATACCTTCCAAGCCGTAGCCTCCGACTCGTCGATACAATCGATCGGGTGCAAATCACCAATCTCTTTCCTGGCCTCAGGGTCCATGGTCTGGAGAAAATCGCCTAAAGGCCTGTCCTTGAGTTCGCCCACTAACGTTTCGGCATCAGTGATCGTCCTTTTCGCCCCAGAGGTCTTTGATGATGGACAATCCAGGGCGATAGCCTTAACCGATGCCGACGCCTTAGCCGTAGAGATCTTATGTTCCAGAAGACTCTTTCCGGAGAGGCGAGCACTCGACCTTCCTCCACGAGACGCTGTCAGGAAAGTGCAATATAGTAAGCAAACGACAAGCCCGAAAACAACACAAACGCATACCTGTAGGAACGAACATGTGCCTTTGGTTATGGAAGTTGAAGGGGTCGACATGTCGATAGGGTTGGACGCTAAAAAGTTAGTGTTCTTGAAAGACTGGTTGGCCTCAGGAAGGGCGAGCAGTGCCAAAGTTTCCACCTCAAAGTTAAAATCCTCAGGTTCCTCTGGATCGGGCACTGCAACGGGATACATGTGAGCAAAAGTTTAGAAGTCGTCTGTTGAAAAATCTAAAAGGACAAATATAGTACATATCTTCCTCCAGTCTGATAGCAAGAAAGAGCAATCAACACCCCCTTCAAGCGAATTTCGCTCCACGAAGAAAAACCGGGATCTCCATCCGCGGTCGTGAGAATCAAGGTTCAAGGCAATAGGTGACCTACCCCGCCGAAGGTGCAGTTGGAACCTAGACGACCCGTGACTACTCAAGTAATAAGTATACCACAGAGCATCGAAACTGAAATCAACATTGACACTAAAGACCAATAGGTCAACTACCCTAAGCAAATGCCATGCATTGGGCATCAGCTGACAAGGGGCGAGTTTCAGGATGGCTTGAAAATTCCAGACAAGGCTAGAAAAGGGGAAAGAATAAACAATTTTGAAGGAATACTCAAAAAAGCAAACCCAACCTTTCCGGTGCCAATCGGCTCGCTCATAAGGATGCGGGAGGTGCGCTACTGTCCCAATGGGGAACTGGCCGATTTCTAAGATCTTATCCAGTTCTAGTTGAGTCAAAGTGCCAGGCAGAGAATCCTTCGGACTAAGGAGCCCTAAGGGGTGAAGACGCTTTCCTTCTCGCTAGGACCACAGGGCGCGATCCGATTCCTCTTGGATTTCATAAACGCCATGAAAAGGCAAGGAAACGGTAAGAATTTGAAAATCTTTACCTTGAAAAGTGAGAACTTTTTATAGAGAAGGGAAATGGTGAAAGAGAAAGATAAATGATAGCCTATTTAAGAAGGATAAACCGCCACATCTTCGATCAACTTGCTGGTCTAGTTAAAAGATGCCACGTCGCCTAGACATCTGCAAAAAAATCAAGAGGAAAGATTACGCTAGAGAGAGAGAAATGGGGGAAATCAAACCGTCCCATCAACCGCCATATTCGGCCCAGTTTGATTTTGGGGCAATTGTTGGGCCTCGTTTTATTCAACCCGCTGGACCAGCCCACTGAATAAATGTAGGTTGCCGTTTGAAGAGAGCGGAATAGAAGGGACAAAAAAGAGACGTTAGGGACGTTAAGAGAATCTCGGAAGTGACCAGTACATGACGCGGCGACCCCCGCGGATCTCGAGACAGTTTTAACCAATCTTAATATGTAAATGTAGTATAATATGAGAAGAATTCATATGTAACACACACATTATCAACTTTACTCAATACAAGCAGTACTCTATCACTTCTCTGTTCACTACGAAGAATTGTTCTCTTTTCAACTTCTTGTTCAAATGTTTAACCGACCGACGGCTAATTCTTTCAACTCGATTAGTCTCCCATTTTGAGGTGATAAGCTTATCATTACGTCTGTTCAAATTTATTCATTTAATAGCTAGTTAATTTGGATTATCAAGATATTATCAATCTTATTATTGTCTAGTTACCCTTCTTAAGACGATTTAAGTCGGCTTGATCTTTTCGCCCCAAAACAACAGTCATAAAGGCAAAGTGTTAATAACAAACGAGGGTTTATAAGTGATACAGTCTTAGGTGCGTAGTGTTCTAGCTTCTTGGGATTGGTAACCCATCGCTTGTCTCTAATCAGTATGTTCCTTGTCCGACTACTTCTTTGATCAAATAAGGTCCTTCACATTGCAGGGCAAGTTTGCCGTCGGCTGGGTCCATGGTATCAGCGAACACCTTTCTTTGAACCCAATCCCCGACTTTGAACACTTTGATCCTGACATTTTTGTTATAACTTCAAGTGACTTGCTGTTGGTATCTCACCATTCTTATTCTTGCATGTTCCCGGAGTTCGTCGATGGTGTCTAGATTGTGTGACAACTTGATCTTCCGTTTGTTGCCAGTATCGGGCCGTTAGAACTAAAATTTCAGTTGGAATAACGGCCTATGATCCGTAAACTAGTGTGAAAGGGGATTGCCCTGTGTATGTCTTAGGTGTGGTCCTGTCAGACCATAGTAGGAGAGTTAGCTCGTCGGCCCACTTCCCTTTTGCTCATACGAGTCATTTTTTGAGGTTATTGATGATGATTTTGTTGCTCGACTATGCTTGTCCGTTTGATTGTGCGTAATGTGGGGGTACACGTGACCAAATTGATATTCCATTTTAAAGAATCTTTTTCGATGGCTAATGAATCCAGAGTCATTGTCGCATACGATTTCTGAAGGCAAGCCGTATCTACACAAGATGTTATGCTTTTTGAAAGATATAACCTCTCGATATGCTTTGGCTTTGATCCATTTCGAAAAATAATCTGTCATGGATAGGAAGAACACGCATTGTCCCGATATAGGTGGCAGTTTCCCAATGATGTCCATGCCTCATCACATAAATGGCCAAGGGGACAATGTCGGGTGCATCAATATTGAAGGTTGAAGAGGAATTGGAGCATGTCATTGGCAAACATTGCATTTCTTGACGTACTATAGATTGCATCATACTTCATTGTTGGCCAATAATAGGTTGTTCTAAATGCTCTATTGGACAGACTACGCCCTCCTATGTTGTTGCCACGTTCGCCGTCATGTAGAGATTGTAGGATAGATAAGTGTCGTTTTGCACATAATTAATTTTTATTAAGGATTTAAGTATGGTCAAATTCATAAGAAAATAACTTAAGCTTATTTTAACCTAAGTTAAATTTTTTCCTATACTATAATTTTGGGTTAAAATAATATTACAAACAAAAATATTAAAAATATTAAGTTTGGGCAACTTTTGTAATTCATGAAAAGTTGTAAAGGGCATTTTTGCGACAAACAAAAATTGGTGTCCACGATTGTAATTTTCCAAAAATGTCATCTTCAACCTTTGGACAAGCAGCAGGTCGCGAGCTTCATGAGGCTTTTAATGGCGGAAATTCGGCACCCATGTGATCCGATTTGTATAATTAACCATTGGGAATTAAAGAAGGATATATTACGCATCAAATTGATCATTCAATTGGAATGGTTGACGACGCAAATCACGGGATTTTGTCCCAAATGCATTCGTTGTGTTTTTTAGGTCAGATTCATTTCGATTCACAATTGATCAGATTAAGAGTAAATTGGAGGGTTTAATGAGAAGGTTAATGATTAATGCATTCACACCTACAATAACCCTATAAATACCCTCCCAATCGGCCTCCCATATCACTCCATTTCCCAATCCAATTCTTAGAACCCTAAAATCGGAGACGAGCTGTTCTTGAGCCAAATTCGAGCGATTGTGAGTTTCTTTTGGGAAATTAAATGTACCCCTAGCTGCGCCTACGAGTCTTCTTACAAATCCCTCAACAACTACCTCCGGATATCCACCACCGCCTCTCAATTTAGGTGTTTTCCGACGGGTGTCCAAGTCCGACGTCGAGAGGTTGTTTTTTAACCCAATTCGTGATCTTGATTTTGGATTTTGATTTGTTTTGGCTTAATCTTGATTAAATTAATTAATCTAGATTAGTGAAAAATATTTTAGGATTAATTTGATTTTTTGAAAATTAAAATTAAAATAATTATAATTCTTATAATATTATCTTATATTATGAATGGGTGAATTATGACTATGCATTTAGATATTTTGAGTTTGAAAATTCTAGGATTATAAATAAATTATTTAATCAATTTATTTATGATATGATTATTTATAATTTACGACTAATTAATCTTTAATCATTTTATCATAAAACCTTGAAATTGATTTATTTATGAGTTAAATAAATTCAATTAGAAACTGAAACATTGTATACTTA
Organism: Rheum nobile; assembly: GCA_027886185.1. Classification (NCBI taxonomy): domain Eukaryota; kingdom Viridiplantae; phylum Streptophyta; class Magnoliopsida; order Caryophyllales; family Polygonaceae; genus Rheum; species Rheum nobile. Next base: position 5,232,159 of record WOAB01000025.1, on the reverse strand, counting down.
AATTTTTTATATTGAATAAATTATTGAATATAATTTATTAATTGTGTATGATTTGGGTACGTCTCGGAATCGCATTTGGAACGGAATAAAGCCGGGAGCCGATTTGCTTTTCGAAATCAATCATCTCTAAAACGTCGTTCATCTTCTTCGTGATTCAAGACAAGTGGCGGTTCGCTCTTGCTAATTTATTCCATATTTCTCTTAATTGACAATTAATCTATTGTCTTAATTAAGTTGGGATAAAAATTCTTAATTTCTCGTTTGGGAACTTGTGTGTTAAAATGTTGTGTAAAATGAACCTTTTTATTAGGTTGTATATATGTTAGCTATAACTCTTATATACATACATATATACATACATATATACATACATACATACATACATACATACATACATACATATATATATATATATAATAGGGTGCTAGATACCAAGTAGTGTGGATTGTTGTGCATTGGTGTGAATATAATTGCTAGTTAGCATGAGTATTCGTAGAACGCTATTTACCTTGTGAGGTTTAGCTGTTTCTTTATAACTTTGTATTTAGAAGATAGTTGCCCTAATACTTTTGGTCATGACCTACCCTTATTTTATATAAGTGGTGGTGCACTTAGCTAGTGCCGAAATTCGGGATTCGTCCCATGTTATATATCTCATTGCGAGATTAGTGTGGATTAAAAGATTTAACGTAAATGCGCATTTTAAAATTGAACAAGATAAGTGCCGTTTTGTACATAATTAATATACTGAGCGAGAAGTACAATGTGGAACCCGCCCAGTCTCTTGTCTAAAGTAAATCCCATTTCCAATCTGGATTCGCATTACGCGGTGAGGTTGGTCGAGGACCCAAATATTCAACGAGATATTTTTAAAACTTTGTGTGATAATATAATGTTCCCAAACAATTTAATATAATTTCCCATAAGACTCAATTCATTGGAGTCTTCTATTTAATCATACCTCTTCATTCTTTTCGGTAAAAGTCTATAGTCATATACCGTTTCTCGAGTTTTATTCGGGAAACAAGGGTAGTGATCGATTATATACGACTACAAGAACCAATCTATTTTCACTCTTGCATAGTCTTTCATTAGACTAACCAACCGTTTATTAGTTATGTAATTAGGGTTTCTTCAAAAAGTCTTCCGTTGTAATTTCATTTTGTTGAAATATCGTCCTTCTCAATTACGAGAGCAATTTTAAATAAAAGAATTGAGTATTTGTTATAAAAGTCTTCCGCTACTCTGTCACTATTTAACATTTGTTTATGTATTTAAACTTCATTGTTCCAATTAAAGCCTAGGGTGACTTTGGACATTAACGTCTAACGTCACTGGCGTGTGGCACTACCGACATAAGTCGGGGTTGTTACATTCGCCAGCAGTAGAAGACTAGAAAAAGCAATCAAGCGACCTATACAAAATCGTGCAAAGGTACGGTAAACCCTTAAGTGATTATCTTGACAAGTATAACAAAGAGAAGGTCGCGATCTCTCACTATGACGTCCCAACATCCACTGAAGCCTTCCGTCGGGGACTGATCAGGGGCAGTGAATTCTATCGCGAGTTGACCAAATACCCGTGTCATAGCTTCGAAGACGTATAGGCCAAAACCATGACCCAAGTTAGACTAGAAGAAGACGAAGAACATACAAGAGCAAACAAGATCCCCGATCGAGTCGACCAAAGATCATCCTCGGACCATTAAAGCGACCGGCGACACCAACCCTACCCCAAGGGATGTAGCAACCAAAACTAGGTAAACAACTCTTATGACAGGAACCAAGACTGGAAGAACAACCCGGCCCTACCCCCGAAGGTCCACTCCTACAACTTTAACATTTCCGTGTCGGAGCTCGTCAAGAGTTTCGACATGCATAGGAAAGACGTAAGATGGCCCCGCAAGAGTGAGCAACCAGAATCTAAGAAAGACATGAGCCGGTGGTGCGAGTTCCATGGAGATCATGGTCACACGACAAATGATTGCATCGCACTACACAATAAGGTCGCAAGGCTCCTCGTGCAAGGACTTTTGTATGACATCATCTCCGATAACGCAAAAGCGACACTAGATCGAAGAGACCAGGTAACAACCAATCGAACCTCATCTCCGGTACATACTAATGTTATTAACACTATCTCAGGAGGGTCGGACGTGTGTGAAAACACATATTCGGCCACGAAAAGATACGCCAAAGAAAGCAAAGGTGACTGACCAGCCCGATTGTAGACACGACGAGTACAAGTAACGGATGCGCCTACCATCACCTTTGACGACTCCGAGGCCGAAGAACTAGGCGACCACCATGACGGTCTGGTAATCTCTTTGTTAATTGATAATTGTCTCAGACGCCGAGTATTGATCGACACAAGTAGGTCCACAAACTTGTTACCACTAGACGCCCTGAAGGGTATGGGTCTAAGCGAGGACGATTTAACCCGAAAATCGACTCCATTAGTTGGGTTCAGTGGGGAAGTCCAACATACCCTCGGTGAAATAGTGTTGATAACATATGCTGGCGGCATTAACCAACAGGTAAAATTCTTGATACTCGATTGTCCGTCGCCTTATAATGAAATCCTTGGAAGACCCTGGATACACGCAATAAAAGTTGTACCTTCCACATAATGAAAGTTGTACATTCCATGTATCATCAAACTATCAAGTTTTCGACCAAGAAGGGGTACGGGAAATAAAAGGCGACCAACGAGCTGCCAAGGAATGCTACGTTACATCAATGAAAGGGGAAGTCGAACGACAGTCGGCATAGCAATTAAAGGCCGACGAGGGGACCAAACGATACGTCGAACCAGAAATGGAGCAATTAGACGAGATCATATTGGACCCTTCAAAGCCAAAACAAACGGTAAGGGTCGGGTCAAATTTAAATGACTCGACCAGGGCTAGCCTTGTGGAGTTTTTACGATCTAACGCTAATTGCTTTGCCTGGTCGCATGAGGACATGGTAGGAATTTCACCCGACGTTATTACTCACAAGCTAAATGTAGATCCAGCTTATCCTCAAGTCAAACAGAAAAGAAGGAAATTCGCACCAGAGCGGAACAAGATCGTAGACGACGAAGTCAAAAATCTATTGGAGACAGGTAAAATCAGAGAAGTCAAATACCCAAAATGGCTAGAAAACATCGTCGTAGTGCTAAAGAAGAACGACAAGTAGAGAGTCTGCATCGACTTCACAGATCTGAACAAATCATGCCCTAAATACTCCTTCCCCTTGCCACACATCGACGCAATGGTCGACGCGACCGCAGACACAAAATTCCCACATTCATGGACGCGTTTAGTGGGTACAACCAAATCCTGATGGACCTAGAAGATCAAGAAAAAACATCCTTCATAACCAGCCAAGGTACGTACTGCAAAGTTATGCCTTTTGGACTAAAAAATACAGGGGCAACATACCAACGTGATGTGACCCAGCCCTCCATGTCAGCTACAGAGGAGGAAGACGCCATGAGACTTACGCCTACAGGTCCTATCACCCGCACCAGAGCGAAGAGTGTCCAAGCAGCAACACAATCCTTGGTGACCAGACTTGTAGCCAGCCACGGTCAGATCACTACAGCGTCCGAGCTTCTGTGTCTCATCAGCTTAGCCGTGATTGACTCTTCTACAGCTACACCCATTCCGAGCTAGATTTAGGAGACTTTCTATTTCTAGTTCTTACTATTTCTAGACATTACTTCTTTAGTACTTTCTGTTTACAGTATTTATATTTTTAGTAGCTGCTAGTTCTGGGTGGTTTCCATTTGTGTTAAATGGGCCGCTAGATTTAGTAACTAGAGAGTCTGGCCCATTAGGTCAACTCTCTAGTATAAATAGGAACTCTTGTAATTATTTTCAGGTTACGTCGAATTAGAGCTTTTGTTTACAGTCGAGTAATCTCCTGAAACTCGGGCCCTGACGTCAACAATTAACGCGTTTCTAGTCGAACTATCCTGGTGCGTTAATTCGGTTACCCATATTATCTGCAACCTTGCAACAAGAACTAACCCTAGTTCTTGCCGCCCCTCACACCACCTTCACGGCTGCCGCCCCTCACACCTCTTTTCCGCCGCGCCTCCCTCGATCGTCGCCGCACCTCCACCTTACAGTCGTCGGTGCTTTCGTCTCCCTACAGCCGCCGCCTCATCTATTTCACTTCCGAAGAGTTGTTTCGCCCTACTACGCATTCATCGGATCCTCGACAATAACTTGTAGTCTTTCCGTCGGGCAAGGTACAGGTGGATCGACTGCTACCAGGGCTAGTGAGCCGCCTCATTCTGCCTTGCGTGGCACCTGTGAAACCAGGGTGCTTTTGGCTCGTCATAGGGATATCAGAACGGCACTTCAAGGCAAGTTTCCTTGTTATTCCTAGCCTTTGTGCCACTACTACTGCAGAGCCTGCACTCCCGCCTGCTATTTTGTCTGTTTTGTAGGACTTCGATGATATTATGCCTGACGAGCTACCGCCAGGTCTGCCACCGGTGCGTGGTATTGAGCACCAAATAGACTTCATTCCCGGTGCTTCTCTGCTGAACCGCGCTGCCTATAGAGCTTCTCCTGAGGAAACTAAGGAGTTACAGCGACAGGTCCAAGATCTTTTAGACAAGGGTGTTGTGCGGGAAAGCTTGAGCCCCTGCGCCGTTCCTGTGATACTGGTGTCGAAGAAGGATGGGACTTGGAGGATGTGTATGGACTGCTGCGCCATCAACCAGATCATCATCAAGTACATACATCCCATTCCGCGCCTCGATGATGTGTTGGACGAGCTGCATAGTGTCACTTTGTTCTCCAAGATTGACCTTAGGAGTGGCTATCACCAGATTCGTGACCAAGTATGGTCTATACGAGTGGCTAGTCATGCCATTTGGATTGACCAATGCTCCATCGACATTCATGAGAATCATGAACCATGTCTTACGGTCTTTTTTTGGGGAAGTTTGTCGTCGTTTACTTTGATGATATACTTGTGTTCTCTAGCAGTTTAAGTGACCATATTGACCATCTTCGACAGGTGTTAGAGTGCTTGAGGAAAGAGAGCTTGTATGTCAACAGAGGTAAGTGCGTATTTTGTTCTGAATCTACTAACTTCCTTGGTTTTATTGTATCCAGGGATGGCCTACGAGTGGATGAAGAGAAGATACACGCCATCAAGGAGTGGCCTACTCCGACGACACCAACTCAAGTTCGCTCGTTATTAGGGCTGGCCGGCGTTTACAAGAGGTTCGTCCGCGACTTCAGCACTATTGCCGCCCCTCTGCACGAGCTGACCAAGAAGGCAACGTCGATCACATGGCTTCCACGACATGATGTTGCTTTTGTCGTACTGAAGGATGCCCTGTGTCGTGCCCCTTTGATGCAGTTGCCTGACTTCACTCGTCGCTTCGAGGTGGAGTGCGATGCTTCCGATTTCGGCATCGGTGGTGTCTTGCTGCAGGAGCACCGGCCGATCGCCTACTTTTCAGAGAAGCTTTCGGGTGCTCAATTGAACTACCCGACGTATGACAAGGAGTTGTACACACTGATCCGGGTGCTGAAGACCTGGCATCATTATCTCTGGCCGAGTGAGTTTGTGATACACTCAGACCATGCTGCTCTGACCTATCTGAAGATTCAGATGACCCTCAACTGCAGGCATGCTAGGTGGGTCGAGTTCATGGAGACATTTCCGTACCTGATCATGCACAAGAAAGGTAAGGAGAATGTGGTAGCCGATGCCCTTTCTCGCAGGTACGTGCTCATAACTCATCTCCAGTCTCGTTTACTTGGTTTTGCATTGCTCAAGGATTTGTATGCTGATGATGTTTTCTTTAAAGACATCTTTGAGCAATGTAAGACCAGCAGAGAGCATGACATGTATTTCCTGGATGACGGGTATCTGTACAAGGCCGGGAAACTCTATATCCCTACGTCTTTTGTCAGGCACTTGTTGCTCCAAGAAGCATATGACAACCATGGCCATTTTGGGATGTCTAAGACCCTTGCAGCACTTCGGGAGCACTTTTTCTGGCCAAAGATGGCCCAAAGTATTACCAGGTATTGCAAGAGTTGTGTGACATGCCAAAAGGCTAAGGCACGCTCGAGTCGACATGGTCTCTACACGCCCCTCTCGATTCCTACAGCCCCGTGGGAAGATCTTTCGATGAATTTTATCACAAGGTTGCCTATGTGTCGACATGGTAGAGATTCCATATTTGTAGTTGTCGACAGGTTCTCAAAGATGGCACATTTTATTTCCTGCAAGAACACCAACAATGCTACACACATCGCTGGATTGTTTTTTGAGCATGTGGTGCGCTTGCATAGTGTCCCTAAAACTATTGTTAGTGATAGGGATACCAAGTTTGTGGGCCATTTTTGGAGAACCTTGTGGGGCAAGCTAGGCACCAAGCTTCTATTTTCTACTAGCTATCACCCACAGACGGATGGTCAGACGGAGGTGACCAACCGTACCTTGGGAGCCCTCCTTCGGACGGTTCTCAAGGCAAACCAACGCAAGTGGGAGGACTTACTTGCTACAGTTGAGTTTTCCTATAACAGGTCCAGGCACTCGGCGACGAAGCTGACTCCTTTCGAGGTCGTTTATGGAAGGAACTCGCTGACACCGCTGGACATGGTGCCATACCCGCTGTAGGACCAGGAGAACATTGTTACTGGCAAGTTGGTTGAGCACATTCAGGAGCTGCACAGGAGGACACGCACACAGCTGGAGCGGCGTGCACTGCAGTACTCAGCCTAGAATAACAAGGGCAGGCGACGCTTGATCTTCTTCCCGGGCGACTTGGTTTGGCTTCACTTGCGGAAGGAGCGACAACGCCTACCAGCTCGAGCTCCCGGACAAGTATGGGATGCATCCGACGTTCAACGTCGCTGACTTAGCACCATATGTTGAGCCTGAGTATGATGAGGGTGAAGCGGGGACGCTTCACACTCAAGTGGGGGAGGATGATGTGACCCAGCCCTCCATGTCAGCTACAGAGGAGGAAGACGCCATGAGACTTCCGCCTACAGGTCCTATCACCCGCGCCAGAGCGAAGAGTGTCCAAGCAGCGACACAATCCTTGGTGACCAGACTTGTAGCCAACCACGGCCAAATCACTACAGCGTTCGAGCTTCTGTGTCTTGTCAGCTTAGCCGTGACTAACTCTTCTACAGCTATACCCATTCCGAGCTAGATTTAGGAGACTTTCTATTTCTAGTTCTTACTATTTCTAGACATTACTTCTTTAGTACTTTCTGTTTACAGTATTTCTATTTTTAGTAGCTGCTAGTTCTGGGTGGTTTCCATTTGTGTTAAATGGGCCGCCAGATTTAGTAACTAGAGAGTCTGGCCCATTAGGTCAACTCTCTAGTATAAATAGGAACTCTTGTAATTATTTTCAGGTTACGTCAAATTAGAGCTTTTGTTTATAGTCGAGTAATCTCCTAAAACCCGGGCCCTGACGTCAACAATTAACGCGTTTCTAGTCGAACTATCCTGGTGCGTTAATTCGGTTACCCATATTATCCGCAACCTTGCAACAAGAACTAACCATAGTTCTTGCCGCCCCTCACACCACCTTCACGGCCGCCGCCCCTCACACCTCTTTTCCGCCGCGCCTTCCTCCATCGCCGCCGCACCTCCACCCTACATCCGCCGGTGCTTCCGTCTCCCTACAGCCTCCGCCTCATCTATTTCACTTCCGAAGAGTTGTTTCGCCCTACTACGCGTTCATCGGATCCTCGACAACAACTTTTAGTCTTTCCGTCGGGCAAGGTTACATCACAACGACTAGTTAATAAGATGTTCAAGGACTAGATTCGGGACACCATGGAAGTATACATAGACAACATGATGGTCAAGTCAAAAACAGCCCGAGACCACATGGAACACCTAAAAGAAGCATTCGAACTATTAAAAAGGTATAACATGAAATTAAGCCCTACTAAATGCTTTTTTGGAGTGTCTTCAGAAAAATTATTAGGGCAAATGGTGACCCAAAGAGAAATAGAGGCCAATCCAGACCAAATCAAAGCAATCGTCAACTTAAGATCCCCCTCCCCCAGATGCGTCAAAGACGTCCAAAAACTGACCAGGACGAATAGCAGCACTCAACAAATTCATATCAAAATCTTCAAGCAAGTGAAAACTCTTTTACGAAACCCTGAAGAAGAATAAGTCATTTGAATGGACGGCGGCACACGAGAAAGCCTTTCAAGACCTAAAGGCATACCTGGCAAGCCCGCTACTACTAGCCAAACCTATGGACGACGAATCACTACCACTATACCTGGAGGTATCAGAATCGCAGTGAGTGCGGTCCTAACAAGAGAGGAGGACATAAAACAATCATCAATTAGGTGCGAATGGGACGTTACCAACAATGAAGCGGAGTACGAGGCGTCATATTTGGACTGATGCTTGCACAAGACCTTGCGATCCAAAGCATTGAAGTGATATGTAACTCCCTCCTAATCATAAATTAGGTACAAGGGTCGTATGCCACTAAGGACAACAGGATGATGGCCTACGTGGACGTCGTCAAGAAATTAGCAGAAAAATTCCAAAATATCACCATCAGGCAAGTTCCACGTGACCTTAACACTCAAGCCGCTGCCCTAGCAAACCTCGGGTCGGCCTTACACCCTAACGACTTCCGCAACATCCCCCTAGCACACGTCACGATTCCAGCAGTCCCCAAAATCCACAAAACAGCCAGCAGCGACGACGCTCAAATAGTGGACGAACTGCCCTTAGAAGAAGTAGTCTTAGCAGAACTAGGCAACGACACCGAAGATGACGTCATAACAACAAAGACGACTGGACTACACCCTATATCAAATGGCTAAAATACGGCACACTTCTAGCAAACAAAGGAGAAGCCAAGAAATTATTGGTATGAGCATTAACATTTGATCTAAAAGATGATATCTTGTTCAAACGATCTGTCACAGGATTATATTTATGATGCTTAAAAACATCCAAAGTCAAACGCATCCTACAATCTCTGCACGATGGAGAGTGCGGCAACCATACTAGAGGGCGCAACCTATCGGGCAAAGCCCTTAGAATAGGATACTACTAGTCGGCGATGAACAAAGACGCAACAAATTATGTCAAGAGATGTGACGCTTGTCAACGGCATGCGCCCATAACCCATCAACCATCGGAGATGCTACACCCGATGCTAGCAGCTTGGCCATTTTTGAGACGGGGAATGGACATCGTTGGAAAATTGCCACCAGCATCAGGACAACGCGTCTTCTTTCTTTCCATGACCGATTATTTTTCTAAATGGATTGAACCTGAAGCATATCAAGCGATAAAAGAAAAACATGTTATTTCATTTATAAAATGTAACATTCTATGCAGATTTGGCGTGCCATCAAAAATCATAAGCGACAATGGCTCCCAGATCCTTACAGCAAGACGTGATCCTTTTGCAAACAATGAAACATCAGTCTAATCACATCCACACCACGATACCCACAGTCTAATGGCCAAGCTGAGTCCAGTAACGAGATCATCATAAACAATCTCAAGAAGCGTCTCACAGGGGCGACATGAAGATGGGCGGACGAGCTCCCCCTAATACTTTGGTCCGACAGGACCACTCCAAAGAACGCAACCGGCCAATCTCCATTCTCATTGGTCTATGGAAGCGAAGTAGTCATACCCGCTAAACTTCTCGCCCCAACAGTCAGATATGGTCTACAAACCCCAGAGCAAAACGGCGTCGAGTTATCTCATAATCTAGACACATCAGATGAGATCAGGGAAAAGGCAAGAATACGAATGGTAAGATATCAACAACAATTCGCGAGGAGTTACAACAAGAACGATCGCGTCAAAGTCTTCAAAGTAGGTGATTGGGTCCAAAGAAAGGTATTCTGAAACACTAGGGATCCAGCTGACAGAAAACTTGCACCTCAATGGAAAGAGTCGTATCTCGTTAAAGAAATCATTGGTCAAGGGGCATATCGACTCGAGACAAAATTTGGTTAACCACTCCCACGAAGTTGGAACGCGACCCACTTAACGTTGTATCACTTTTGAAACCTTACAATTCGCATTCAGTTCAAATTTATTCGATTTTATTTAGTCGACCCTTTATTGACTTAAGCATCGGAGGGCCGTTGGGCTCACACCCAACGGTCGCCCTTCAATATCTTCGTCTCTTTTTTAGCGTTCTAAGCAGAAACACAACAAGAGGCCTGATAAAGGCGTTGTCGTAACACCTAAACAAAATAATCCTAAATAACCTAAACTAGTAGAATAGGCAAGTAAGGGTCGAATCCACAGAGAGGTAGTAATCTTTCTAAGTGCAAGTTAGTGTGTCACAGTAACAAAGGGGGGAATTGGTTGATTGTTGTGAAACAAGTAAACAAAGCAAAGTAAATAAAACGAAAGGTTGAAATCAATTGGGGAAAAACACTTAGCCAAACAAATATCCACCATTCATTTGATTGGTTGATCCTAGATTATCTCTAATTCCTTCCAATGAATGTTCCTATTCCTTTTCGTGAGTTATAAACAGGACAAACAGACACTGAGAATACTAACTATTAAATAATCATGAAAACCTCACAATTCAATTCAACAACAGCAATGAGCACAGGAATTTAGATAGATACATGCAAGAGTAGCAAACAGTCATACTATTGCATGCAATTAATTCTCTCTACAATAAACTAGTCCCAAACAGTTCTTAGAGTATTGCAGTTGCTACACATGAATTAGGTAACTCAAACAGTAATTACCAAACCCTAACAATAGATAATTACCAATAACAACTAGTTGCGTCCAACAAGCGAAATCAATAATAATCAATGAGATGAAGCACAAGAGAATCAATACATTCAAAGGAAAAGAAATAGAATTAGAATTTCACAATCGTATATCAAATGAAGGCTTCAATCGTCGGACTAAGCAATGAAAATTAGTTCTCCATAGGTTTGTAGCAAAAACTCTAAAACTAGAACGAACGAATGATGATAGGCAACTGTTGAACAAAAGGTACTTAACCTAATTCTAAAAAAACGTTTTTATACCTAAGATAAAAAGTTTCCAAAAATAAATCCCAAAATACACGAAACAACCTCCGCGGGTCCGGCACGGTTAGCGGCACGGTTAAGGCTAACCGTGCCAAACTTCAGAAATTGGTTCCTTCACTCTCGAATATACTGCATGGTTTGCTAACCGTGCAGGTCATTTTTGCACTTCTCTTCCACTTCTGACATCGCTCCATTCATCTCTTAAGCTCCCTTTTGCTCCGGTACATCCTCCTATGGACTCCACATCATGTAGCGCATCCGCAGAACCCGGTAAATCACCTGAAATATCGCAGAAACTTGTGTAGACATCGAAATCCAAGAAAACTACAAAACAAACTAAATACGGGAAATATGCAAATGCAAACGACCTAAACTATGCCTAAATGCATGCGCTAAACATGTATGAAATGGATGCTATCAAATTCCCCCAAGCTTAATCCTTGCTTGTCCCAAGCAAGTACATAACTAATGAGTCCACAAAATGTAACGGTTGTTTCAATCCAAGAACAAATGAACAATGACCATGAAAACCCAAACAAATGACAAGTCATGTCATAGCATGCTTCTCAATCAAAGACAAGAATGTAATTAGTTCCTTCACTCTAGACCTCACCAAGATAATAAAGTCGCTCCGCTCATGTGTTTCGGGTATGTGTTTCTCTCAATTATCACCCTTGAATGTTAACTACCATAAGCTTGCATCAATATCTAGATCTTCACTGCTAGAGACTATACACATAACACAATCAAGAGACATGCATATAAGGTTGTAATGGGGCCAAGGTAAAATCAAAGGGCATGGAGATATTTAGGCCATGTGGTGCTAATCCAGGGAAAAGAATTTCACAAAGAATAATACCAAACTTAAATACTCACAAATTCAGCACAACACCTCAATCCACATTACAACTTCTCATTCTTAACTTCTTTCCTTCTTCTTTTCTTATTATTTTTTTCTTTTTTTTCTTATTTTTTTGTAATTGTTTTTTTTTTATATAAGAAGAAGGAAACAACATAATAATCAGAATGATGAGATCTCTACAATCCACATACAAACCATTAACCAACAACATATGCATATTATGAAATTCCCCCAAGCTTAGCTCATTTCCACACTAGCAAAATCCATTTCAATTCCCTGGATGGGTAAGATAAATATAGGCTCGGATTGCTTTTTATGGAGCTTCCAAAGAAAGGGCTTTAAGGCTCATATTGGCTTCAAGCAAAGGGAAAATATGTAAAAGGTAGTCAAGGAAAATATGGGCTCACAAAGAAAGACAATGTCTCAATCAAAATGTCATGCATAAAAGTCTTAAAATGCAGCCTCGAAGAGGTATTCATGCAAGTTCTAGAGATAACAGACAAGGAGATTCACACAAGAAAACTAGAGGACTTATACAATTGTAGTCCAAGAAAGGCTAACAAGCTCACTAGGACATTTTTTGTCTAGAGTATTGGTCCTAACACATCTTAATCTAAGTCCACATCTCAAGTCCATTGTCATAAGTTTGAATAATCATATCATGCTCATAATGTAATTGCAACTTCAACAGTCAAAACATATTAAGAAGATTCATGAATCATATACCATCATAAGAACCCACAAAAGATTAAATATGGCATCATATCAAGCATCCATAATGTGACAATGCAATGCAAAATGAACTTAAGGGAAACTAACAATAACCTAGAGATGCAAACAAATGCAAAAACAAAGAAAAATCAAATAAAAATGCAACTAAATCTAGGATGAACTAATATGGACATGCAAGTCTACATGTGAATTCCACCCCCAAGCTAAATCTTACATTGTCCCAATGTAAAAGAAGAAAGATAGAGGAAGAAACTCACCAAACAAGTCAGGCATTCAGGCATCGGCATTCTATGCTCCGGGGTTGTGAAAATTAGTACTAGTGCAGAAGATTTTCAGCAGCTTATCTTCCAGTAGCACTGTACACAACAAAGACAAAACAAACCCAAAAGTAAAAGCATATACCGTAATCAATTAAGAGCAAAGTCAAAAGAAGGTATACCTTAAATCCGAAATTGAGATTTGACAAAAGAGGGTTCGGGTCTAGGCTAGAAGGGGTGGCTTGGAGGGTTTGAAATTGGGCTCGCAGATCTGGGCGCAGGGGGGATCCGCGGATTGGACCGGGGTGGTGTGGCTTGAACGCGCAGATCTGGTTTCAGGAGATGCGTGGATCGCTTCGTCTCGCCGGCCGTTGTACCGGTTGTGCACGGGTCGCGGATCCGTCTTTGTCTCGCCGGCGGTGGGCTAGGGATTCACCAGAGGAGATGTGGGGGACGAGAAAGAGAGAGACGAAGTGGAGAGATGAAGATGGGGCACAGCTGTGTTCGTGAGGTACGGCAGACAGATGGGAGAAAAGAAGAGAAAACGAAGGGAAAAGAAGAAAAGCGAAGGGAAAGCTGCAAAGCTTTTTTTTTCTTCGGATAGTGGCACGGTTAGCTCACCGTGCCACTAACCGGGCAATAAATTCGAGAGCACAATCGCAAATTAGGCACGGTTTGCAAACTGTGCCTGTAACCGTGCGATACCTTAGATTGGCCTCGTAAACTTTGGCACGGTTTGCAGACCGTGCGAGTGTCCGTGCAAAGTCTACGAGGAAAATCCGAGTGCCTTTCTGGAGTCATGCACGGTTTGCAAACTATGCCTCTAACCGTGCAAAACCCCAGAACTCTTTTTACTGTGTTTTTTTTTTTTAAAAAGAAGAAGAAAAACTTACCTCGGGTTGCCTCCCGAGCAGCGCCTTGTTTACTGTCCTTGGGTTGACATAATGCATGTGATCAATCTTAATCAAGCGTATCTCGCACCAGAGGTGCGATCTTATCAATGTAGCATAAAGAATGATCAACATCAATGTGATACCTCGTAATTTTGTAAGGCTATTTTGGGAATTATGGATTTTTCCCGAACGTCCGTTTGGTACGTCGGATTTAATTATGAGAGCTTAAGACATTATGTAATGTGCTCTGTATTTGTAATATTTTTCTCAGTGAAGAATTATACAGTCGAGGTGTGTTGGGAGTTTATACTCGTTCGTGTACGACTTTTGTTAACGCGGATTAAGATTGGTACAAGTTTATTGCCCAAGAGTTGTTATCTAATGGGCAATAGTACAAGATTCTTTATCCAAAGGTTTTTGTCCAAGAGCCATTGTCCAAGGGGCAAAAGGGTTTGGATATTGTCCAAGAGGCAAGGACCCTAATTTATTCTATAAATAGAGGTGTTGGGTGAGGGTGGAAGAGGGTGCGAAAGACGCGGAAGCGCTCTCAAATTCTCGACTCTCAAAAATGCTCTCAAAATGCTCTCTCTCGGGAAGGCTCTAGTGGATCGTCGGAGCTCGTTTAGTGTCGTTCTCGGTGGCCAAGGGGAAGCTTGGGAGGCCCTTAGAAGCCTAGAAACCAAGCAAGGCGAAAGACGAGCCAAATCGATCGTCGAGGGTGAGTTTTCTCCTCTCGTATTTCTATTTTCATTCGCGACGGCGACCGCCGCGAGGATCACGGCGACCGCCGGCTCGAAGGCGGCGACCGCCGGCATGAGACGGTGCCCGCCGTGAGGAACACGGCGACCGCCTGCATGAGACGGCGCCCGTCGTGGTGAACGGCGACCGCCGTGATGAAGGAGGCCAGCCGCCGTGGTTGAGCGGCGCCCGCCGTGGTTGAGCGGCGCCCGCCGTGGATGAGACGGCGCCCACCGTGAATTGGGCGGCGCCCGCCGTGATTGTTGTGGCGCCCGCCGGCGAGTTGTTGTTGGCCGGGTTGTTGGTGTTGGCTTCCGTAGCCTTCGTTCGGGTTTCGTTTCCTTCGATTCCTTTCGTTCTTTCATAGATCGGTATTGTTGTTTGTCGAATCTAACTTAGGGTTTCTGTATGGGTCGATCCGAAGGTACCGGAGTTGGCAGATTCGTCTCTGTGTCGAGCCCGGAATCCGTCGTTAGACTTCGTTCAAACTCTGCGGATTAAGGCAAGTGGCGGTTTGCTCTTGCTCATCGTTCCATATTTACATTAATTATCAGCTGTTTATCTGAGTAATTAATTTGGAATGATTATTGTGTTCATCTGGAAACGGTTTTGTTAACTGTTTTGGAAAACTAAAATATGATGTTATAATAGGTT
Source organism: Rheum nobile (assembly GCA_027886185.1). Lineage (NCBI taxonomy): Eukaryota > Viridiplantae > Streptophyta > Magnoliopsida > Caryophyllales > Polygonaceae > Rheum > Rheum nobile. Next base: position 5,216,985 of record WOAB01000025.1, on the reverse strand, counting down.
GTATATCTGTTAGAACAATGCTATTATATATTTATGTGATTAATACAGATATTATTATAGGTTGTATATTGTTAGAACAACGCTATTTTATCTGTTTCTGGCCGCGATGGCTTTGTTGTGATTGATTACTGTGTTGAACTGTTTAGTTAGCACGAGTATTCGTAGGAACGCTACGGTGTATCTCATTGCGAGTGCTAGTCGTTTCTTGATAACCTGGTGGTTAGGATTTAGTTCCTACCATCCTTCTCTAATGCCGTTTGTAGGGATTTAGTTCCCGACTCTGCCTTGAGGGATTTAGTTCCCGCGGGATTTAGTTCCCGATTCGACTTTTGGGATTTAGTTCCCGAGTCAACTCCGCTCCTAGGGATTTAGTTCCCGCGAGACTTAGTTCTCGATTCGACTCTTGGGATTTAGTTCCCGAGTCAACTCTGCCTTAGGGATTTAGTTCCCGAGGGATCTAAAAAGGTTATAACGTGATGTGGGTTTTGGAATTAAATAAGATAAAGTGCCCGAGTGCACATAATTAATATACCTTTGGCGAGTAGTGCAGCTAAGTAAATAGTACAGCTAGGAAAGCTCGTCTTGACTTTTGATCAGAGTACGTTCTCTTTCCAATCTGGATTCGCTGTAAGCGATGAGGTTGGTCGTGAACCGAAACATATTAGTCAGATTTTAAATCATCGTTATGTGGTTCTGTAAGATCCAGACTTGAATGTAGTACGTTCTCCTTCCGATCTGGATTCGCTGTAAGCGATGAGGTTGGTTGTGAGCCGAAGCATCTCAGTCAACTTTTAATCGCTGTTGTTTGATTCTGTAAACTTTCCAGAATTGTCATATTTCCTTAAAGACTCATTTCCTTTGGAGTCTTCTTTCGGGTCGATTTCTGTGAAGATTAAGTCTTCCAGAATCTTCTCTTGTGCATACCTCTTGTTGTTATTCCGTGAAAGTGTCGGGTTATGTATCGTCCCTTCGGTTATTATTCGAGGGACAATGATAGTAAACGGTTACGATCACTCGAACCACTCTGCTTTGTACCCTTGCTAGTCTATTCAAGTAGACTAACCCACGAACTTTGTTCTCTGTATGTGGGCTGGTGTCATCCGTTCGATTCGGCACATCAGATAGAGCGAAGATGAGGAGACTAGATTGACTATGAAGATGACGGTTGTTTTGGATGTTTTAATAAATTTCTTTTAATCAGGTTGAGATCCTTGGGCAGGTGATCATTACGATCACAAACCCTTTTTGTAATATCTTTGTTTAAGACTTCCGCGGTACTTTGTTTAAACTCTGTATTTGTCCTATTCGGGATTGGGATGTAATCCTATAACTCATGTTTCATTTGATTGATGTTTTGATTTGAATACTTTGATCATTATGTATCAATTGTATTCCATGAATTGTATTTAAACCGGTAAAGCCTTGGGTGATCTCGGTAAGGAACACTGGGGTCACTGGCGGTAATACCTTTCCAAATGGGTTAAGATTTGGGGGTGTTACAGTTATGGTATCAGAGCCAAAGGTTTTAAAATGGGTTTGGGATTTTTATATCATTTATCTGTTTTCAAAAATGCTTTAAAAAGGGCTCTGAATTTTTAAAGTAAAAAGAATTTCAAAACATCGTTCATAGTCATGTCTTCTGTACAGTCTTATATAGTAAGCTTGCTTCTATATCTAGAAAGACTAATTCTTTCCCCGTTGCCCCGTTAGATATGGGTGCATTATGTTCTCTTCAGAGAAACCCGGGAGAAGCCGAGGTGGTTTCGCCATCTCCAGTTAGGCTTGATTCCCAGTTCGCTCGTTGTGAGTTGAGGTTGTAGAACCTAGTAACTCGGTTTGAGTCCATCAATAGAAATTACCAAGTTGATCTATTCTAAGTTGATTTTATTACAATAAGTATATCAGAATGATACTAATGTGATAAAATCCTTGGAAATTGATCGGTACACAGATGGTGAACACAAGGAACGTTATCCGTGTTGGTGTTGGGCCGAGTAATGACCCCAGACCAACTATAGGAAATGTTTGACAAGACGAGCAGGAGTTTGGTTCCAACAACCATCCTAGAGGCAATGGTCAAGAGCAGACCAACGCTCCAATGGCATTTGATGCTGCAACATTAGAGGCAATTCGGGGAATGGTCATACAAGTAGTGACTGATATACTGCGACCGAGTATGCCACAGGCACAAGGTGTGCAAATTCCCCCACCGGTTCCCAGATTTGAGGATCCAGAAAACCGTGTATTCCAGGAGAATATAGTCAGGATTCGAGACTACTATGGTCGTGCACTAAAGACCATTAATTCCATGAGGCCTGACAGCTATAACGGGAAAGGGGAACCAGTCGGGGTGATCCATTGGTTCTCCCACATGGAGCGGTTGTTCCGCAATATTGATTGTACTGAAGCTGAGAAAGTACATATAGCTTCTCTTTAGTTAAAGGAGGATGCTAGTGAGTGGTGGGAGAGTATTGGCTTAGTTGATAGCCCTGTTTTAAATTGGGAGATGTTCAAGACAAAGATGACAGACCGTTTCTTCTCTCGTGCTATGAGGGAGGAGAAACACAAGGAGTTCCTGTACCCTAAGACTGATGGATTGAAGGTGACTGAGCTGGCAACCAAATTCAATCATTTGCTACAGTATGCTGGACCTGAGATATCCAGTGAGGCACAGAAAATCTGGTATTTCCATGAGTGGATGGGCCCAGATATTAAGCCACTGATGATGCGTCACGGATGCTCGACTTTGGAGCAGTACGTGGATGCAACCTACAAGTTAGAGGTGACTCTGGAAGAGTCGACCAAGAAGCGTGATAGCCAGAGGCAAGGGGAGAACCAGCCTAAGGCAAGTGGGTTTAAACGTCCCGCTCCACCATCTGATTTTGCCAGATCTGGCCGAGCAAAAACGAATATGACTCAGGATGGGTCTACGCAACGTTCGGGTTAGGGCAATAGCCTGATCCAGTGCTACAACTGTGGTACCTACGGGCACAAGAGTAATGTGTGTCCGAAGGAGGAGAAAACGTGCTATGCCTGTGGAAAGGAAGGACACTTGCAGTTATTTTGTCCGTAGAGGAGTCAGAAAGGGACTGAGTCACAGTAGGGATCTGTTAATCAGAACAACCAACCCAGGTTCAGTCCGATGGAAGCCCCTAGTCCTTCAATGCAGACAACTGCGAGAAACAAAGGGAAAGCCCCGGTGGCTTCAGGAAGCCAAGGTCAACGCCTATACGTGATGCGTGAGGCGGATGGACCCTATGATCCTAATGCTTAGAGTACTTTGTATGTGCGTTATGCTTTTGTTAATGTGTTGTTGATGTGGGTGCTACCCAGACTTTAATTTTTGGATGGATGTAAGTTAAGTTGTGTGTGCAACGAGGTTGTGAACCTTTTGTTGTAACTCTTCTTATATATGAACCTTTGGTTTATACCAAGTTAATGTTTCGTTGCTTGGTATGGGGTAAGGTCTCGTGTTCGAGACTCACCAACAACCTCTTAGGAGATGGCTGCCTATTAATTAGGTGGAGCTACCAAGGATGGGTTGAGATGTATGGACAGCGGCTCATGGCAACAATGGACGCTGGTAATGGCTGGGCCTGGGCTCGGAGCCACTAGTGAGTCTTCTGTGAACCATGTAGTGGGCTGGTCCAAGATGGTGACCATTTAGTGGGAACCAATCGTCTGTCGGGTTGTCGATTACCATCAAGGGTAAGAAATTCAAAGCGATTTGACCTAAATAACCATGGTCTCATACGATAATTATTCTCGGTATGGATTGACGAAAGCGTCATAAGGCGGTGATCGACTTTAGTTTTTGATATTCCTGTGGTTAGAGGATTTACGGGTGTCTTTCCAGAAGATATTCCTAGATACCCCGAATCGTGTCGTGGAGTTTGCAATTGATCTCGAGTCGAGTACCACGCCGATCTCTGAGACACCGTACCGGATGGCTCCTGTTGAGATGCAAGAGTTGAAGAAGCAACTCAAGAATCTTCTTGACAAAAGTTATATAAAGCTGAGTGCATCACCTTGAGTAGGAGTGCCCTAGTTTTATGTGTCAAAAAGAAAGATGGACCGTTTCGACTTTGTTTTGACTTTCGAGAGTTGAATAAAGTCACGATCAAGAGCAAGTATTTGTTGCCAAGGAGTGATGATCTGTTGGATCAACTACAGGGAGCAAAAGTTTTCTCCAAGATCGACCAGAGATCTGGTTTTTATCAGCTCAGGATTCATGAGGATGATATTCCGAGGATTGCGTTCGGACGAGAGATGGTTACTACGAGTTATAGTCATGCCATCTGGGCTTCGAATGCTCCAGCGGTTTTCATGAACCTAGTGCATCGATGTTTTAGACCAGTACTTGAATAAGTTTATAGTGGTCTTCATCAATGACATTTTGATATTTTCCCGAGCAAGGAAGCTCACAGGGAACATCTGCGGATTGCTTTATCGGTCCTTAGACCATGTCGGCTGTATGCAAAGTGGGCTAAGTGCGATTGTTGGACCTAGAAGTGGCTTTCTTAGGCCATGTGATCAATAAGAATGAGGTTATGGTTATTCCTCAGAAGAGTGAATCAGTAGTTGTTTGGAAGCGGCCTCAGGGTGTGAGCGAGGTGCGCAGTTTCCCAGAGCTTGCTGAGCATTATAGACGGTTCATGGAAGGATTTTTCTAAGATCACTCCACCTATGACTAGTCTGTTCCGCAAGGTCAACAAGAAGTTGTCTGGGATGACAAGTGCAAGACCAGTTTTCAAGAAGTTAAAACAGTGTCTGACTTATGCACCAGTTTTGGCGTTGTTGGAAAGAATGATGGCTATATGGTCTATAGTTAATGCTTCGAGAAATGGGTTGGGATGTGTCTTTGATGCAGAGGGGAAAGGTTATTGCATACGCATCTAGACAATTGAAAACCTATGAAGCAAACTAACCAACACATGACCTGGAACTAGCAGTAATAGTGTTTGCATTGAAAACTAAGGTTACTTGGGTAACCCAGAGGTCAACAGAAGTTTTCCACCAGAAGATTGTCCGTTTACATGGCATTCCTAAGACCATTGTATCGGATCGAGATGGCCGATTCATGTCAAGTTTATAGCAAGAACTTCACAAGGCCATGGGAACTGAATTGAGATTCAGCAGCGTTTCATCCTCAGACAGATGGTCAGTCTGAAAAGACCATCTAGACCCTGGAGGATATGCTAAGAAGCATACGTACTCGATCATCCGACTAGCTGGGAAGACAACCTAAGTCTGATTGAGCTCACGTACGATAATAGCTGGCATGCTACGGTCAAGATGGCTCAGTTCGAAGCTTTATATGGTCACAGATGTAGATCTCAGACTTGTTGGGATGAGAATGCCGACAAGATTCTGCTTGGACCAGAGTTCGTCAAAAGGACAGCTTCGAACATTGCTTGATTAGACAGAGATGTTGACCGCTCAGGGTCGACAAAAGTCTTACGCAGATCAGAAGCGTAGAAGTGTTAAGTTCGAGGTTGGTGGTAAAGTACTTGTCAGAGTATCGCCATCCAAGGTGTTTTCAGGTTTGGTAAGCGTGGGAAGCTTAACCCTCGCTACGTGGGACCATTCAAGATTCTGGATAGAGTAAGATCTCTAACGTACCATTTGGCATTATCGCCATCGGCATACCCAGTGTATAATGTGTTTCACGTATCCTTGCTAAGGAAATTCGTGCCAAGATGAGTCTCATGTGCTAAGCTTTAAGGACATCGAGATTCAGGCAATGATGCTTGAGAGGAGATGCCAGTGTGCATTCTCGAACGCCGTGTGAAGCAGCTGTGCAACAAGATCGTACTGTTGGTACGAGTTCTCTCGTCCAGGTCTGGGACTGAGGAAGTTACTTGGGAAACCGAGGCAGAGATGCTCAGACACTTTCCCGAGTAGTTTTTCGGCCAAGTTTCGGGGTCGAAACTTCTTTTAAGGGGGAGGTGATGTGATACCCCGTAATTTTGTAAGGCTATTTTGGGAATTATGGATTTTTCCCGAACGTCCGTTTGGTACGTCGGATTTAATTCTGAGAGCTTAAGACATTCTGTAATGTGCTCTGTATTTGTAATATTTTTCTCAGTGAAGAATTATACAGTCGAGGTGTGTTGGGAGTTTATACTCGTTCGTGTACGACTTTTGTTAACGCGGATTAAGATTGGTACAAGTTTATTGCCCAAGAGTTGTTATCTAATGGGCAATAGTATAATATTCTTTATCCAAAGGTTTTTGTCCAAGAGCCATTGTCCAAGGGGCAAAAGGGTTTGGATATTGTCCAAGAGGCAAGGACCCTAATTTATTCTATAAATAGAGGTGTTGGGTGAGGGTGGAAGAGGGTGCGAAAGACGCGGAAGCGCTCTCAAATTCTCGACTCTCAAAAATGCTCTCAAAACGCTCTCTCTCGGGAAGGCTCTAGTGGATCGTCGGAGCTCGTTTAGTGTAGTTCTCGGTGGCCAAGGGGAAGCTTGGGAGGCCCTTAGAATCCTAGAAACCAAGAAAGGCGAAAGACGAGCCAAATCGATCGTCGAGGGTGAGTTTTCTCCTCTCGTATTTCTGTTTTCGTTCGCGACGGCGACCGCCGCGAGGATCACGGCGACCGCCGGCTCGAAGGCGGCGACCGCCGGCATGAGACGGTGCCCGCCGTGAGGAACACGACGACCGCCTGCATGAGACGGCGCCCACCGTGGTGAACGGCGACCGCCGTGATGAAGGAGGCCAGCCGTCGTGGTTGAGCGGCGCCCGCCGTGGATGAGACAGCGCCCGCCGTGAATTGGGCGGCGCCCGCCGTGATTGTTGTGGCGCCCGCCGGTGAGTTATTGTTGGCCGGGTTGTTAGTGTTGGCTTCCGTAGCCTTCGTTCGGGTTTCGTTTCTTTCGATTCCTTTCGTTCTTTCGTAGATCGGTATTGTTGTTTGTCGAATCTAACTTAGGGTTTCTATATGGGTTGATCCGAAGGTACCGGAGTTGGCAGATTCATCTCTGTGTCGAGCCCGGAATCCCGTCGTTAGACTTCGTTCAAACTCTGCGGATTAAGGCAAGTGGTGGTTCGCTCTTGCTCATAGTTCCATATTTACATTAATTATCAGTTGTTTATCTGAGTAATTAATTTGGAATGATTATTGTGTTCATCTGGAAACAGTTTTGTTAACTGTTTTGGAAAACTAAAATATGATGTTATAATAGGTTGTATATCTGTTAGAACAACGCTATTATATATTTATGTGATTAATACAGATATTATTATAGGTTGTATATTGTTAGAACAACGCTATTTTATCTGTTTCTGGCCGCGATGGCTTTGTTGTGATTGATTACAGTGTTGAACTGTTTAGTTAGCACGAGTATTCGTAGGAACGCTACTGTGTATCTCATTGCGAGTGCTAGTCGTTTCTTGATAACCTGGTGGTTAGGATTTAGTTCCTACCATCCTTCTCTAATGCCGTTTGTAGGGATTTAGTTCCCGACTCCGCCTTGAGGGATTTAGTTCCCGCGGGATTTAGTTCCCGATTCGACTTTTGGGATTTAGTTCCCGAGTCAACTCCGCTCCTAGGGATTTAGTTCCCGCGAGACTTAGTTCTCGATTCGACTCTTGGGATTTAGTACCCGAGTCAACTCTGCCTTAGGGATTTAGTTCCCGAGGGATCTAAAAAGATTATAACGTGATGTGGGTTTTGGAATTAAATAAGATAAAGTGCCCGAGTGCACATAATTAATATACCTTTGGCGAGTAGTGCAGCTAAGTAAATAGTGCAGCTAGGAAAGCTCGTCTTGACTTTTGATCAGAGTACGTTCTCTTTCCAATCTGGATTCGCTGTAAGCGATGAGGTTGGTCGTGAACCGAAACATCTTAGTCAGATTTTAAATCATCGTTATGTGGTTCTGTAAGATCCAGACTTGAATGTAGTACGTTCTCCTTCCGATCTGGAATCGCTGTAAGCGGTGAGGTTGGTTGTGAGTCGAAGCATCTCAGTCAGCTTTTAATCGCTGTTGTTTGATTCTGTAAACTTTCCAGAATTGTCATATTTCCTTAAAGACTCATTTCCTTTGGAGTCTTCTTTCGGGTCGATTTCTGTGAAGATTAAGTCTTCCAGAATCTTCTCTTATGCATACCTCTTGTTGTTATTCCGTGAAAGTATCGGGTTATGTATCGTCCCTTCGGTTATTATTCGAGGAACAATGATAGTAAACGGTTACGATCACTCGAACCACTCTGCTTTGTACCCTTGCTAGTCTATTCAAGTAGACTAATCCACGAACTTTGTTCTCTGCATGTGGGCTGGTGTCATCCGTTCGATTCGGCACATCAGATAGAGCGAAGATGAGGAGACTAGATTGACTATGAAGACGACGATTGTTTTGGATGTTTTAATAAATTTCTTTTAATCAGGTTGAGATCCTTGGGCAGGTGATCATTACGATCACAACCCTTTTTGTAATATCTTTGTTTAAGACTTCCGTTGTACTTTGTTTAAACTCTGTATTTGTCCTATTCGGGATTGGGATGTAATCCTGTAACTCATGTTTCATTTGATTGATGTTTTGATTTGAATACTTTGATCATTATGTATCAATTGTATTCCATGAATTGTATTTAAACCGGTAAAGCCTTGGGTGATCTCGGTAAGGAACACTGGGGTCACTGGCGGTAATACCTTTTCAAATGGGTTAAGATTTGGGGGTGTTACAATCAATAGAATGCATAGAATTATCAGGAGGGTGCTTCTTAGTATCGTTAATGTGATATTCTACCTTGTCCCCCTCAAATTCCATGGTCAGTGAATTACTACTCATATATATCTTTGTGCTGGATGTTTTCATAAATGGTCTGCCTAACATAATAGGGGTTGCATGCTTAGCCCGTGGTATATCCAACACAAAGAAATCAGTAGGGAGAATCAATTTATCAACTTTAACCAACACATCCTCAACAACCCCTCTGGGGGTAACAGAAGAATTATTAGCTAGTTGAACAACGATCTGAGTATCCTGCAATGGCCCAAGTCCTAAAGATTCATACATAGAAAAAGGCAACACATTAATAAATGTACCTAAATCTAGCATAGCATTATCAAACACGGTGTCACCTATCTCACAAGGTATGCTAAACATGCCAGGGTCACTACACTTCTTAGGCATTTGCTTTTGAAGCAGAGCAGACACATGCTCAGTTTCTTTAACATGCTTCTTGCTTTTCTCTTTTTGATTCCTCTTAATTGTATCTAATTCTTGGAAAAACTTATTATATCGAGGAACACTTTTAATTGAATTAAGCATGGGAATATTTACCTCATAGTTTCTGAAAGTCTCAAATACCTATGTGTCGCACTCGAGCTGCCTTGTGTCCTTCAACGCATTTGGAAAGGGTGGGACGGGCTTGTACGAACTCAATGGAGGAAAGTTCGGACGAACATATGCATCCTCCCGATCTCTTGTCATGATGGCGCTCACATTAGCCTTCGATTTCAACTCCGTTTGTGATGGCAGTTTACTTGAATCCCTAGCCTCTAATTTGCTCACTGCTTCAGAGATCTGTCCAACATGCTTCTCCAGATTTTGAATACTCGACTTGGTATCTTGCTGGAATTGCATCAAATTATTCTGTAGTGTGGTCAGATCTTGTGCAAGGGTGCTCATGTTCTGTGCAATGGCCTTGATCATGACTTCGTTAGACGTAGCAGAGTTTGAAGCTTGCTCCTAAGGTCTAGAGATTTGTTTCTGATGCTGCGGTGAAATATGTTGATTTTGCTGATTCCCCCACCTCAAATTGGGATGGTCTCTCCACCCAGGGTTATAAGTGTTGGAGTAGGGATCATATCTTTGTCGTTGAGGCCCATAGTCGCCAACTGCATTCACTTCCGCTGCACGCTCTTGCTTTCCTTTCATCATCATGACCATCATCTCTTTTAATACTTTCACTTCAGACTGTAGAGATGGTGATGATGACTCTACAACGTGTACTGAGCGAGTTGATGATTTCTTGCTGAATTGTCTTGAGCCTTCAGACAGCTTAGACAACATCTCAAACGCAGCCTGCGTAGTCAGATTGACGATATTACCGTTGCAGGCTGCATTCATCATCCTGCGCTCATCGTCCAGAAGTCCTCCATACATGTATAGAATAAGATCTTGATCAGAATAACCATGGTATGGACAACTCGAGCACATCCTCTTGAATCTCTTGTAGTACTCATACAAAGTTTCGTCAGCCTGTTGTTCAATGTTGCTAATGCTTCTTTTCAGGTTGTTGAGCTTTGTAGCAGGAAAGTACTTCTCTAGAAAGGCCTTCTTCATCTTGGCCCATGTATCAATGCTCCCTGGTGCTAAGTAATAGAACCAGTCATTAGCCGAATCCTTTAGAGAGAAAGGAAAGGCCCTCAGCTTGATCTGGTCTTCAGTTACTCCTCTGGGCTTCATGCTAGTGTAGACTGCATGGAACTCCGACAGGTGCTTATTAGGGTCTTCACCACTCATCCCATGGAAGTGAGGGAGTAAGTGGATCAACCCTGACTTGAGCTCGAAGTTTATGCCATCAGCCAGCTCAGGAAACTGCACAGCCAGTGGTTGCTATTGCAGATTAGGGGCAATCAGCTGCCTCAACGTGCGTGCTTCGTCTGCCATCTCAAAAATTGGGTTGTCAAAAACCAAAGATTTGTTTACTCTGCGGCTCTGGGAGAGCGTTCTCTCAATTTATGGATCCAAAGCTAAGAGTGGAGAGTCAGTAGCACGGGTGTGGACCATAAGATAGGTCTACACAAAGATTAGCACACAAACACACACAGAGAAAAATTAAAACTTGCCTCCCCGGCAACGGCGCCAATTTGATAAAGGCGTTGTCGTAACACCTAAACAAAATAATCCTAAATAACCTAAACTAGTAGAATAGGCAAGTAAGGGTCGAATCCACAGGGAGGTAGTAATCTTTCTAAGTGCAAGTTAGTGTGTCACAGTAACAAAGGGGGGAATTCGTTGATTATTGTGAAACAAGTAAACAAAGCAAAGTAAATAAAACAAAAGGTTGAAATCAATTGGGGAAAACACTTAGCCAAACAAATATCCACCATTCATTTGATTGGTTGATCCTAGATTATCTCTAATTCCATCCTATGAATGTTCCTATTCCTTTTCGTGAGTTATAAACAGGACAAACAGACCCTGAGAATACTAACTATTAAATAACCATGAAAACCTCACAATTCAATTCAACAACAGCAATGAGCACATGAATTTAGATAGATACATGCAAGAGTAGCAAACAGTCAGACTATTGCATGCAATTAATTCTCTCTATAATAAACTAGTCTCAAACAGTTCTTAGAGTATTGCAGTTGCTACACATGAATTAGGTAACTCAAACAGTAATTACCAAACCCTAGCAATAGATAATTACCAATATCAACTAGTTGCGTCCAACAAGCAAAATAAATAATAATCAATGAGATGAAGCACAAGAGAATCAATACATTCAAAGGAAAAGAAATAGAATTAGAATCTCACAACCGTATATCAATTGAAGGCTTCAATCGTCGGATTAAGCAATGAAAATTAGTTCTCCATAGGTTTGTAGCAAAAACTCTAAAACTAGAACGAACGAATGATGAGAGGCAACTGCTGAACAAAAGGTACTTAACCTAATTCTAAAATAACATTTTTATACCTAAGATAAAAAGTTTCCAAAAATAAATCCCAAAATACACGAAACAACCTCCGCGGGTCCGGCACGGTTAGCGGCACGGTTAAGGCTAACCGTGCCAAACTTCAGAAATTGGTTCCTTCGCTCTCGAATATCCTGCACGGTTTGCTAACCGTGTAGGTCATTTTTGCACTTCTCTTCCACTTCTGACATCGCTCCATTCATCTCTTAAGCTCCTTTTTGCTCCGGTACATCCTCCTATGGACTCCACATCATGTAGCGCATCTGCAGAACCCGGTAAATCACCTGAAATACCGCAGAAACTTGTGTAGACATCGAAATCCAAGAAAACTACAAAACAAACTAAATACGGGAAATATGCAAATGCAAACGACCTAAACTATGCCTAAATGCATGCGCTAAACATGTATGAAATGGATGCTATCAAGGCCTCAAGACAAAGTCGAAGTTGATCAGCGTACAAAAAACACTATCATACAACAACGCTTACACATTACACGATCGATCGGTACCAGGGGGTGGAGGAACAATACAAAACACATCTTTACAAGACTTGCCTTAATAAAGGTACATGTCTTATCAAAATACAATGTCACTCCTCCCTGGAATTACACGACATGTCATACACACTAACAATCATAATTACAAGTCTACGCGACCAAAATCACACGACTCAACAAGGAAGCGACTGACGAGTCCACCTGCAAAACAAAGAGAAAAGAGCAAGTTATGCAAGCAACGAATCATTCATATTAAAGTATGCAACCCGCGATGGTGGACGGGTCGCCAAAACCATTATCCATCCCATCTTCACGATGGGGCACAACGCTTACAAAATACTGCAAAGTCTACGCGTCAACACAACGACGCAAACAACACCAATGTCACCAATTAACTCATAAAACGACTAAGATTCACCTGATCTTTCGACGGCATTTTCAGGGGCAGTCACTTGATCCTTTGATGCCAAGGAAGACGTCTCTGGCATGTTTTCAGCAACACCCTTGTTCATCTCAAGATCATCTTCACCCTTTTGCTCATCTTCGCCCAAACCGATAATCTTAAAGAGTTCGGCGTCGGGGTTCCCATTAGGATAGAGAAGCTCCATGCTCGCCTTCTTGTCCTCTACATTCCAAGCTGAATGGGTCCCTGCGGCATATTCCTCCATCATTTCCACATGATACTTAATGCAATAATATGCTCCGACATCACTAGCAATCTGATTATCTTTCATCCGGAGCTCTTCAACGCTGCTTTCTAGTTCCTCAATACGGGCTTGAACCTCCTTCAACTTCTCGGCATAGTCCTGCATGCTTTCAGTCGCCTTTACACGACTATTGGCAGTAGTAAGTTGAGTCTCGACCTGAGCAATACGCTTATCGGCCTTGTCACTTAAATCTTGCACCGTCGAGAAAGCCCCCAAAGAATATTGAAGCAACTGAGAACACAAGGAAAAAGTTGAATATTAGACGCAAAACAAGAAAGATGGAGGAAATTACACAGGAATCCATCCACACTTACCTTCCAAGCAAGCACTCACGCTTCATCAATTGGGTGCAAGTCTCCAATTGCCTTCTTAGGAGCAGGATCCTGAATGTGAAGAAGATCATTCAAAGATTTATCCTTGAGATCGTCCAACGGTGGCTCGACAGCCATGACCGCCTTCCTCTTCGATCCAGAAACTTTAGACGACGGCAAATCCAGGGAGATGATCTTGGCCGATGCCTTAGCCGCTGAAATCTTGTGCTCCAAAAGACTCTTCCCGGAGAGACGCACACTCGACCTTTCGCCGCAGGATGCTGTCAGATAAGCGCAACATAGTAAGCATGCGACCAATCCAAAAACCACCCATACACATACCTGAAGGAACAAACAGGTGCCTTTGGTGATGGAAGTGGATGGTGTAGACATATTATTAGGATCAGATGCCAGAAAGTTGATGTTCTTGAAGGATATGTCAGCCTTACGGAGAGCAAGCAATACTTGGGTTTTTGCCTCAAAGTCAGAATCTTCGGGCTCCTCTGGATTGGGAACTGAAATAAGACACATGTGAGCAAAAAGTTAAGAATATATCTAGCAAAGGAACTAAAAAGACAAATACGATAACTGTCGTTCTCCAGTCCGACAGCAAGAAGGAGCAATCGACACCCCCCTCGAGCGATTTTTGCTCCACGAAGAAGAAATGAGACCTTCACCCGCGGTCATTAACATTAAGGTTCAAAGCAATAGGTAATCTACCCTACCGAAGGAGCAATTGAAACCTAGAAGACCCTCGACTGCTCAAGTTATAAGAGTACCACAAAGCATCAAAGTCGAAATCGACATCAACAATGGAAACCAACAGGTCGATTACTCTCAATAGACGCCATGTGTGAGGCATGACTTGACAAGGAGCAAGTTTTAGGACGGCCAAGAAGTTCCGGACAAGGTTTGAAAAAGGAAAAGAATGACCAATACGGAAGGGATATTCAAAGAAACAAACCCAACCTACCCGACACCAGTCAACGCATTCGCAAGGACTCGGGAGACGCGCCACCGTCCCAACAGAAAATTGACCCACTTCCAAGATCCTTTACAACTTTGGCTGGGTCAAAGAATCGGCTACAGAATCCTCTGGGTTCAAAAGCTTCAAGGGGTGAAGTTGCTATCTTTTTCACTGGGGCCGTAGGACGTGATCCGATTCCTTCTGGTTCTTGAAAACGCCATGGAAGAGCAGACGATCAAAATAATGGTAAGAATTTGAATTTTTACCTTGGAAAATAGAGAGCTTTTTGTCGGAAGAAGAAGCAGTATAAAGTGAATCCAGTTGCCAATTTAAAGAGATGAAACCGACTGACGTGATGTCTAAAATGATGGTCCACTGAGAAGCTTCAACGCCATTCCTACCTGCAAGAAAATCGACAAAGAAAAGATTGTGTTGGAGAATGAAAGGAAAATTAATTGCTCGTTTGAAACCGCTCCAATCGGCCCAGTTAACTTTGGGGCAATTGTTGGGCCACGATTTTGTAATGGACCTGCCAGTACGAATAGATTCTAGAAGATCTGGGCGGAGACCACAAGAAGAATCATTGACCCTAAGAGACGCTAGAAGAGATCTTGGACGACTAGAAAACGGCTCGACGGCTCCCATAAATCTCGGACAATTTTGCTATATTAGTTGTAAAATATTGTATAAATATTATAGGATCCCCTATGTAACACACATGATATGAGAGCCCGAAAACATAAGCATTACTTTATTTCTCTCAAGATTGTTCATTGAAGGGAATTTCTCTACGATTGTACCCTTTGCTCGAATATTTAAACGTCTGACGACTAAGTTCTTCGACTCACTAAGCTTCTTACTCTAAGGAGATAAGTTTGTGCTCGCATTTGTTCAATTTTTTTCATCTTGTTATTATTTGATTTGGATTATTTGGATATATTGATCTTGTTGTTGTCTAGTTACCCCATTCAAGGTGATTTAGATTGATTCGATCTTTTCGCCCCAAAACATGTATGAAATTTTATCCTAGATATTGATTAAGTTGATGATGAATACTTCTTAAAGCCTTTGTTTAGTTTAGCTTTTATCAGTACTTTCGGAGGAAACAAATCTCACCTGTACATTTTGTTGTTCACTTTAGGCACCAAAACATCTAAATTAAAATTTACACTTTATTTCAGGAAAAAAGAAAAGAAAACTGCCGTTCATTATTTTCTTCAAGATTATAATAGCATAAAATCCTAAGTTTCTTTTATGACTATATAAGTGATATACTTCTATATTAACATTCATATTTCACAATTTTGAGTCACTGGTGATTTTTTCCATGGCGCTTGTTTGAGGATTGTATAAAATCTACGATATAATACTAAAGCATCAAAGACTAAGATATCATATATGGATATCGATATCGATATCAAATATGGGTATGAGATTTGATATCTATATAAATCGTTTGGTATATTAAAGATATCAGTGATATCCAATATCTCTTGTTTGGTAAAGATATAATCTTATATGGGTATAAAATCCAAACATTATAAAACTAATAATATTTAAAACTTTGCATATTTTTGGTTTTATTAAAATCTAAAATAATCAAGATAAAAATAAAAAAGTCAAGTTTCGGTACTGAAAGAATATATTTGACATTTGAAGAACATTCACTGAAATAAATCCTACACTTATCCATTCTCTTTGAAATTTATACCTTAAATTTGAAATCAAAGAACTCCAACTACTATAAATTAACAAAACCAAGAAATAAATCTGAACAAGAAGCAGTAAAGGCAACGATGAGGTGGTCTAAGGACGAAGTCGGATCTAGGCAAACAAAAAGTAGATTAAACAGATCTGGTGTCAAAGCCCCAATTTGGAAGAAAAAAATCGATGAAGTCCCTTCTGTTAGGATTTGAACGTAGTAACGATAAAAAAACAAGACAAAGAACACAAGAATTGTTAACCCAGTTCATCAAGAATGACTACGTCTGGGGCACTATCAAGCCAGGATACTTTTTCGCTCTTTTTAATGTGATAACAACGATTACAAGGAACTAGGGTTTAAATAGCAAACACGAATTAAACCTAATGGGCCCAAAAATACAACACGCGAGAAACGGCCCAGCGCCCACCGCGGGGCGGTGACTTCCACCGCGGGGCGGCGACTCCCACCGCGGGGCTTCCACCGCGGTACGCCAATCCCACCGCGACCCGGCGGTAACTCTCAATTGTCCATCCATTGAAAAACCGACGCCCACCGCGGGGCGTCCAGTCTCACCGCGACCCGGCGGCTCCTCTCAGTTGTCTTCTCTGCCTTTACGCGTACATCCTTACGCTTCATGCTCCATAACCCAACAATCTCCCACCTGGAGACTGATCCAACCGTAACCGTCTTCCTCATCAACCCATATCTGGTAGTAGTGCTAGGCCTTCAACTCAGTTACCAAGGCCAGTTGAAGCCATGCAAAGCTTCAACTTCTCTAAGGTCACAACCTTAGTCAGCATGTCTGCAGGGTTCTCAATTCCACGAATCTTCGTCAGCTGCAAGACCTTTCTTTCCAAGAGATGTCGTATGTAGTGATACTTCAACTCTATGTGCTTAGTCCTTGAATGAAATGTTGGGTTCTTCGCCAAGTGGATGGCACTCTGACTATCACTGTATAGAATGATGTCCCCTTGCTCCTTCCCCAATTCACGCAAGAAATTCTGCAACCATACCATCTCCTTGCTAGCCTCAGTCACTGCAACATACTCAGCTTCTGCAGTAGACAAGGCCACAACTTTCTGCAGCTTAGAAGCCCAAGAGACCGCAGTACCACCCAATGTAAAGACATACCCGGTTGTACTCCTTCTCTTATCGAGGTCACTTGATGCCAAGTCTGCATCCACATACCCTGCTAGCACGACTTCTTTGCCTTCAAAACACAAGGCTTGGGTGGAAGGGCAGGGCTTTTGGTTTTTTCATGTTGTCAAAGAGTTGAATAATGGTTTTTTCGTATTGTCAAAGAGTTGAACAATGAAAATAGATGGCGAGTGCCTGATCGAATTGATCGGGTCATGTAGGAACAAGGTTCAAGTCTATCGGTCTGTTAGGATGCCTCAGCTGCATACATCACTGCACTTCCACTTGACACCTATCGTAATGATAAACGTCTCGTCTCGCCGTGACCTTCTCTTGAATTCTCAAAACTTCTGTCGCTCCATCCCCGCAGGGGCAGAGAACCCGTCGCTGTCTCGGCTGTGCTACCGGAGGCTCTGGGGAAGTCGGAATAGGAGAGCACTCATCTTGAGGTGGGCTTACTACTTAGATGCTTTCGGCAGTTATCCGCTCCGCACTTGGCTACCCAGCGTTTACCGTGGGCACGATAACTGGTACACCAGAGGTGCATCCTTCCCGGTCCTCTCGTACTAGGGAAAGGTCCTCTCAATGCTCTAACACACCGTTTATCATTACGATAGGTGTCAAGTGGAAGTGCAGTGATGTATACAGCTGAGGCATCCTAACAGACCGATAGACTTGAACCTTGTTCCTACATGACCCGATCAATTCGATCAGGCACTCGCCATCTATTTTCATTGTTCAACTCTTTGACAATACGAAAAAACCATTATTCAACTCTTTGACAACATGAAAAAACCAAAAGCCCTGCCCTTCCACCCCTTGGTTAGATATAGAGGGAGGGCAGAGGCCTTTGGTGTCCCCTCCAGTCAAGAATTGGGGCCTCACAATCACTAGCCCATTTTCTCTCATGTCTTTCTTAGTTCGTGGTTCGATATTCTGGTGTCCTAGGCGTAGAGGAACCACACCAATCCATCCCGAACTTGGTGGTTAAACTCTACTGCGGTGACGATAATGTAGGGGAGGTCCTGCGGAAAAATAGCTCGACGCCAGGATGATAAAAAGCTTAACACCTCTCATTCTTATTACTTTTTCAATATGAAAGACAAAAAATGAAAAAAGGAAAAGGTCGTCTTATTCAAAACCCCAATTATGACATCCACTCTCTCCCACTTCACACCTCGGAACGCACCATTCTTATAGATAGAAACGCGCTTTCACATCTTCTTAACCGGAAATGGCTGGGGCTCTGCGGTACCTCTCAAGTATCTCAGGATCCATTTCACAGCTTCCCAATGCTCCTTCCTTGGGTTCCCCATGAAGCGACTAACCACTCCCACTGCATGTGCAATATCCGGCCTTGTACACACCATTGCATACATCAAACTGCCAATCGCTGAAGCATAGGGAGTCCTCTGCATCTGCGCACGCTCTTCTTCGCTCTTAGGTGAGTCCCTATTAGATAGCTTGAAATGGCTACCCAAAGGGACTTTTGCTGGCTTTGCATCCTGCATACTGAATCTCTTCAAGACCTTCTTGATATACTCAGCCTGCGACAAATACAACTTCTCAGCCTTCCTATCTCGATCAATCCGCATGCCCAGAATTTGCTTAGCCTCTCCAAGATCCTTCATAGTGAACCGCTCGGACAACTGCTCCTTCAACTTGCTCACTTCTCGATCACTTGAGCCTGCTATCAGCATATCATCAACATACAGCAACAATATGATATAGCCTTTGTCAAACTTCTTGAAGTAGCAACAATGGTCAACTTCACTCCTCACGAACTCAATCTCGTGCATGAATCCATCAAACTTCTTGTACCACTGCCTCGGAGCTTGCTTCAAACCATACAAGCTCTTGTTCAGCTTGCACACAAGCTCAGCGTTCCCCTTTGACACATAGCCCTCAGGTTGCTTCATGTAGATGTCTTCATCTAAATCCCCATGAAGGAAGGCCGTTTTTACATCCATCTGCTGTAACTCCAGGTTCTCTGCATCCACCATACTCAACACTAGGCGTATAGTAGTTAGTTTCACAACAGGAGTAAAAACGTCAGTATAGTCAATACCGTATTTCTGCTGAAATCGCTTCACAACCAGCCTTGCCTTGTAACGCTTGCTTCCATTCGCCTCCTCCTTTATCCGATAAACCCACTTGTTGTGCAATGCCTTCTTGCCTGCTGGAAGCTCAACTAACTCCCAGGTTCCGTTGGTCATCAACGAATCCATCTCATCATCCATGGCGAGCTTCCACTCGCTCACATGATCTCCACGAGATGCCTCTGCATAACATTCTGGCTCACCACCATCTGTCAGCAACAAATAGTAGTTTGAAGGCGAATACCTATCAGGCGATCCACGCACTCTGGTGGACCTTCGCAGCGGAATCACTGGGGTACTCGGCTCCTCCTCAGTCATGGCCTCCTGGTCGACTCGGACCGCCTTGCTCCCACCCGAGTTTGAGATGTCTAACTCCACAATCTCAGGTTCAGAACTAGCTGTTTCTGATGCACCCAGACTATCCGTGTACATCACCTGCTCATTGAACACGACGTCTCGACTGCGAATAACCTTCCTGCTCTGCTCATCCCAGAACTGGTATCCGAAATCATCACCACCATATTCGATGAACGTGCACTTGACAGACTTTGCATCCAGCTTGCTTCTCTCAACAGGAGCAATGTGAACGTATGAAACACATCCAAATATCCGAAGGAAAGACAAATTTACCTTTTTGCCACTCCAAGCTTCCTCTGATATCCCATTCTCCAAGGGAGTTGATGGCCCTCGGTTGATCAAGAATGCAGCAGTGTTTACTGCATCCGCCCAGAACATCTTTGGAAGCCCACACTTCAGCCTCATGCTCCTAGCACGCTCATTCAGGGTCCTGTTCATACGCTCAGCGACGCCGTTCTCCTGAGGGGTTCCTTTCATGGTCTTCTCCATGCGAATTTCATTCTCAGCACAAAAGTCCTTGAACTCGCGAAGCTCATACTCCCCACCATTATTAGATCTCAAGCACTCCACCTTAAGACCTGTCTCAGTCTCTACTAGAGCCTTCCACTTTCTGAAGGAATCAAACGCATCATATTTTTGCTTCAGAAAATAGACCCATACCTTTCTTGTAGCATCGTCAATGAAGGTCATGTAGTATGACGCTCCACCCAGAGATGTCACAGGTGATGGTCCCCACAAGTCGTTGTGGATCAACTCCAACTTCTGCTTCTTCAAGGTTCTTCCTCCTCTCACAAAGCTCACTCTTTTCTGCTTCCCGAGCACACAGTCCTCACACAGCCTGATCTCAACGGACTTAAGACCTGGCAGCAAGCCCTTCGAGCATAGCACCTGCATCCCTTTCTGACTCATGTGGCCCAGACGACAGTGCCACAAATCTGCATCACAGTTCACTGGTGACTTTCCGCCAGGTCTTAAGTCCTCGATCTGCATCTTCCAGAATCCGAAATCCGTGCCATCAAACTTCTCCACTGGTGACTTTCCGCTTCCCATCGTTACTTCCAGAACCAGCTCTGATACCAGTTGTTAGGATTTGAACGTAGTAACGACAAGAAAACAAGACAAAGAACACAAGAATTGTTAACCCAGTTCGTCAAGAATGACTACGTCTGGGGGCACTACCAAGCCAGGATACTTTTTTCTCTCTTTTTAATGTGATAACAACGATTACAAGGAACTAGGGTTTAAATAGCAAACACGAATTAAACCTAATGGGCCCAAAAACACAACACGCGAGAAACGGCCCAGCGCCCACCGCGGGGCGGTGACTTCCACCGCGGGGCGGCGACTCCCACCGCGGGGCTTCCACCGCGGGGCGCCAATCCCACCGCGACCCGGCGGTAACTCTCAGTTGTCCATCCATTGTAAAACTGACGCCCACCGCGGGGCGTCCAGTCTCACCGCGACCCGGCGGCTCCTCTCAATTGCCTTCTCTACCTTTACGCGTATATCCTTACGCTTCAGGCTCCATAACCCAACACCTTCCTCGCTGGAGAAATTTACAGGGGTAAGAGTGAGGAGATGGGAAAGTGGTAAGCAAAGTCAAGACTGGTGAGAGCGGCGATGTGGTGTCCGGTGAGTTCTTAGACTCCTTCTTCCTGGTATGCTTCAATTTGAAAGTGAGAGGTTGGGTGTGGAAGAGAGAAACTAGAAACACATGAGGAGGATGGACAAAGAGATATCAGTGATACCTCTCAAATTTGCAGCATATGAGATGGGGAGAAAATTGATATCCAAACATCAAGTTAGGTATGGGTCTGAGTGATATCAATACCCATATTTGATATCCTAATATGGATATCAAACGACCCCTAAGGCAGTAAGGCCACATGGTATCCTTAGAGTAATCCACATGAGATATCACGACATGTCTATTCTATGTTGTGCTACTTGATGCCATCTCCTTTTTTAGTTTCTTTTTATTATTATGCTTAATATCTTTGATATGATTTGATTTTTTTTTCAGTATACATTATTACATATGATTATTTTATTATCTTTAATCTAATTTCCTTTTTAGTATATAGATAAATAATATAAAATAATTTAAGTATCAAACTATATTAGATATGTCAAAACATGACCTGAATCGAACCGATGGATTCATAAAAATTTTGGCTTGATCGACCAACCCGTTGGATAGACTCGAGCCATTATTTTAATTATAAATCCATTTATATTGAATTTTAAAATTATTTTATAATTAAAAGATTATATTATATTGTATAATTATTAATAATTTAATTAGAATATATATAATATCATCCAATTTAAAATATACATGTCATTAATTTGATTGTCAAAAGGCATTTTTGACCCATTTGGTGAAAGCCACACCTAATTTGTTATGACCCAGCTTGATTGATGGTATATATTTTAATAACACAACTATCCAAACACAATTAACTCAATTAGTTGAGTGATAATCCTTTTCATAAATTAAGTGTATAGTTTTATATATAATTATACAATTGGTACTAGAAAAATAATTTCGTTTTTTAATAAGCAAAAATATAATACATTTTTTTAATATTAAGAGTTTGTGATGTGCACGCCTTCGTAACATAATTGGGTTGTTATCATCTATGCAATAATTGGGTTGTTATAACCAATGCCCCCTTAATCCGGTGGTAAGGAGCTTGCCTCCTTGCCCATGGATAGGAGTTCGACTCCCAGGGGCAGCGGTATATGGCCCCAGCTTTAGCTGGGGCAGGGGCCCGCCTGTTGTAGGGGGCCCCGCTTCTAGCCTTTCAAAAAAAAAAAAATTGGGTTGTTATAAAAAAAAGTATGTATAAAATGGAAAGGAATTCTCATGACCGAAAATCGTGCCCGTTGTAATGGTTTAATAATAACCATTATTTGATAATAAAAAAAACCATTATAAATATCTAGCGGTAAAAAAAAATAAAGGAAACACATACTATATTATATATGGAAATCGATAAACGGTTACAAGCTAAGGAACTTGGCGATTGAGAGACAAGTAAGAGCAATACCATTGCCAACAAAGGCAAGGAGAGGGACAACCTAACAACAAACAGCGAAGAACAAAAAACAGAAGGCAGTGCTAATGAGATAAGGCCCCGAAAAACAACTCTTGACACTAACGGATCAAAGATTGTGCTAGTTTTTAAAGATTTACTCACTATCACAATCAGTGATCCATTAGATAGAACAAGAGATGTCAAAACCAGCCTGATATTCTTAGTAAGAACAAGCACCAAAAGGAAGAAAGCAAACAAACACCTATACAAACTCGAAAACTGAAAACAAATAAACGAACCCAGATCAACCAAGTCAAACCCCACCAACAGAAAAAAGGGAAGATCTACCAAAATCCGACTTGAACCGTAAACCCCCAAATCACAGCAACAAGGGGGCGCAGATCTTCTGGAAACCGGCACAAATCCAAAACCCCCAAATCTCAGAACCGCCAAACAGGAGACCGACCCAAAGGAGGGGC
This sequence comes from Rheum nobile, assembly GCA_027886185.1. NCBI lineage: Eukaryota > Viridiplantae > Streptophyta > Magnoliopsida > Caryophyllales > Polygonaceae > Rheum > Rheum nobile. The sequence goes on along the minus strand of WOAB01000025.1, from coordinate 5,194,027 downwards.
AGAGCTCCCAAATTCCGACCGAGACCCAAAACCCCCAAAGCTCAGCACCGCCAACCAGGAGTCTGAGGACGGAGAGGAGGAGGCAGGTGGAGAAGACTGGAGGCTAGTTGAGGAGAGAAGAGTCGCCAGGTGGTGGAGGAGACCGATTGCCGGAGAGAACCGGCAACACAAACTGAGCAGGAGCACACGCAGGGGGGCACATGCAGCCAAAGCAAAATTGGCCATGAATCTGGAATGATGTGGCTAGGGCCGGCTCATGCATCAGAGGGAAAGAGGAGGCGGTGGAGAGGCGATGGAGAAGACGGAGAAGATGGCGGAGGAGAAGGACCTGTACAAGAAGCAAAACAAAAAGAAAACCAGAAGATGGAATCGGTGGAGGTGGTGGCAGAGAAAGTGGGAACGGAGATGGTGGAGATGGAGGGAGGCGGCAGGGAAAGGGAGATGGAGGCAGGGGAAAGGGCTAGCACCAGGCTAGAGAACCCTCACTGAGGAGGGAAGAGAGTTTCCCTTATCTAGATATTCAAAAAAAAAACGGTAAAAAAATTATTGATGAGAGAATATATTAATAAAATTAGGGGTGATCAGGTGCGCACAAACCTTCTCGTGCGAACGTGCGTATGGTGCATAAGTTTGTGTATTGCGGTGTATAAGAAGAATGAGGTCCATAATTGTGCATTAAAATGAAAATGAGGTGTACAAGTATGTGAAATGTGGTGCACAATGGGGAATAAGGTGCACAATTGTGTGCAATCTAGTGCACATATATTATGGTGCACAATTGTGCATTACATTGTTGCGTAATTAGTCTCCCACATTGACCCATCGGAGCTCCATCGTTGACCACCATTGTCGACCGTTGACCACCATTTGACCGACGTTGGCCAGTCAGTGCACTAGAGTTATACATAATAGTGCACTGCTTTGGATGTGCACCATATTACAAATAATTGTGCACCATGTTATAATTAAAAATGTACCATGTTACAATTAATTGTGCACATTACAAAGAAATGTTTATAGAGATAATTGTGCATTGAGATGGAATGTGCAAAATATTACAAATAATTATGCACTGAGATGGTTCGGCATCATGTCATAAATAAATGCATATCGTGTTACAAGTAATTGTGCACAACAGTTCATGTATTTGTGCACTGAGATGGTTGATGTGTTTGTGCACTGCTATTGTATTTAAATAAAATACAAGTGCACAGTTCAATAAAATACGGGTGCACAATTCAATAAAATTCCGGTGCATAATGCAATAAAATTATGGTACACATTTCAATAGAATTTGGTACACAAACTGGTACAACTTGATGAAAAAAAGTTGTTTTTTGCCTAGTGAATATTACACGCATATGCTATGGATAAAATCAGCCAATGCAGTTTTTTTGCCGTGTTATTAGATTTGTTGAGATTTGTGCGCAAGTTCGTACTTGTAGCCCCGTTTGCACCGGAGACATTGTCATTATATAATTTTAAATATATTTTTTCGCGCAAGTTTCAACAAACAACATTATGATACAAAGAAGAAGAATTTCAAGAAAGAAAATTGGTCATATATTTTAATTTTTTGCTTGTTCATACATTATTAGACAATATATACTTATTAAAATTTTAATGAAAACAATTTCTCTTTAGCATGTATATCGATATGACTCTCAACAATAGTCAAGATCAAACGACTATGTGTCAAATCTACCTTTTTCAAGATCATTATATGTGAGAAAGGCGTAGAAGCGCAAGAAAACTCTCTCTCATTGGTTACCCTCTCCCATCCCAATCTCAAAACCTCCCAGTTACTAGCAACGCCCTTGTCTTAGTCACGGATGACCCGGTTGATTCTCAACTTGCAAATTCTGATGCTCCCCCTCCCTTGGAGCAAGCTTGCATTGACAATCAAATGCCCCCTCAAGATCAAAACTACATCCATGAGCACATGTTCAACTACCCCCCCCTCCCCCTTTTGAACCTATTCCTGAAGCTGACCTATCCTTCCAACTCCCAAACCCACACCTAATACCCTCTGTGCAAAACAATATTGCACATCTAACTCACCTTTCCCTCATTGATCTCGGATCCCAGGGTGAAGCTTCCAATTTAGCAAGTGATTCGAAATGCAAAGACAATGGAGATGAAGTGGTAGCTCATCCTCCCATTACGAGGAAGCAAAAGAAGACTCGAACTAGGAACCTTCGATCCTTTCTTCACGTTTGTCTGCTCTTTTTTGAAGCTATAAACCTTCGATCCTTTTATGAACTCTACTATGAATCTGTCTATGGGTGTATGTTAGCCCTTGCAAGCATGACACCTTTTTTATGAACTATGTGATTAATGTACTAGACTGTTAATTTAAGATGAATGTTATGTGGCAATGCTTTTCACATTTCCCACATATGGATTATTGAACTATGATATTCGTATGCACGCCTTGAATATAGTATGCTCTATCATCGAAATCTCTCACTGCAACCAAACAATCGAGCATTTTAATCATCTAATTAATTATCATAACCATACCGCTCCTAATCATGATGATAATAATTGTTCTAAATATGCTATTATCAGGAAACACAAAGAACATCTGATCACCAAAACCAAGTTCTCCATCTATCATGAACATGAAAGTGTAGAAATTAAATTGATGGGTCTTATCTATTCGCGTATAACATGAATATAAGCTTTTGAAATATAAGGGGCTCTAGACATAAAGAACTCACAACTGGAATAGGCTACCTTAAAAAACGAATAGACTTGATCTTCCTTGTTTAGCTGAGACTAAAGCCAATATTGAACCCCAAACTCAAACTATAAGAAAATGGGTTTCCACTGTATTGATTTTGTGCCTTCGATTGGAACAAGGAGCGGTATGTGGGTCTTATGGAACCATTACTACAACACAAAATCATTATCGGTTATTCATACCCAAACAAATGTTATTGTCATGAAATATGAAGTAATAAATACCACCATCTTGCTCATGTTCGTTTATGCGCCCTCTAGAAAAGAAAATAAGGTTACTTTTTGGAATGATATATCATCAATTATAAAAAGTTATCATCTCTCCGTGATTATTGTTGGTGATCGTAATGAAATGCTTACTCCAAATGATAAAGTGGGTGGGGTTTCTGCATCCTCTTCCCGATTTAGTAGAATGATTAACTTCACAAATCAACACTCCTAGGTAGATACTAGATACTACATTTACGGGTATCCCTCTTAGTTGGCGTAAGTCTAGTAATTTTACTAAAAGTATCATTCAAAGACTAGATCGGGTCCTCCTTTACTCCTCATTAGTTAATACCCTTCCAAACTTATTTGTTCATCATCATCCTTTTACGACATCTGATCATTGCCTCGTAACTTTTAGTTTAGGGACTCTAAGAGAAGCAACTCGTATTCCCTTTCATTTTGAAAATGTTGGACCAACAATCCTTCATAAAACAAAAGTGTGCATAAAGTCTAGAGCTATCAGTGCAACGACTCTTATATGTTCAAATTCTATACGAAACTTAGACTTTTAAAATGCTACTCTCGCAAATGGGATAGAGCTAATGAGGGTAACAACTTTGAGCAACTCAAAAAGACAGAAGACAAACTCCAAGATCTCCACATTCCTTCTTGCTAACCTCTCTAATCCTTTAACCATTCAGAAAATCAATAATCATACTTTAAAATATTATAAATTGTTAAAATTTAGTAATGATTATTGGAAATAATGAGCTAAAATAAAGCACCTTACCCACAGTGATAAAAATTCTAATTATTTTCACTAGATAGCTAAAATTTGGAGCTTTAAACAAAAAAATGACCTTTTGCACACAGGATGGACTTACCCTATATGACCAAGAATCCATAACTAAAGCAATCACCCATGAATTAAAAGCGCAATTTACCAAAAAATAACATTCTTCTATTTCATTGGAAGATCTTGAAATTATACCAACATTTGTCTCTTCTAGTGACAATGAATACTTAACTAAGCATCCCATGAACGCTGAAATCAAAATTGTGATTTTTTACCTTCCTTTGGATAAAACACCATGACCAAATGGTTTTCCTGTTGATTTCTACGAAACTTACTAGAACATCATTAATTCTTCTCTTTGCTCTGCCATCAAAACCTTCTTTCACCCAAGGCAAATAGGCAATTACTTAAAGCTTGTAATCATTCATTCATTGCCCTCATCCCAAAAATCGATAACCCTCTCAACATTAATCATTTTTGTCCTTTTAGCCTTTGTAATACCACTTATAAAATCATTACAAAAGTTATCGTGAACAGACTCAAACATCCTCCTAAACTAATCAGTCCTCTTTAGGGTGCCTTCATTAAAGGAAGAATAATCCAAGACAATATTCTAGCTGCCCATAAAAATTTTCACTCATTTCATAGGAAAAAACAAGGGAGAAAAGGAGGAATGGCCCTTAAACTTGACCATGAAAAAGCTTATGATAAGCTTGATTGGTCATTCTTGAGAGTTGTCCTAATCAAACTTGGTTTCTGCCCTAAGTGGGTTAAGCTTGATATGACTTGCATATCTACCTCCTTCTAATATGTCCGTGTTAACAATCAACCTGGAAACGAATTCTTGTCTTCTTGTGAAATTCGTCAACGTGATCCACTACCCCTTTTTCTTTTATCATTGCCATGGAGTTCCTGGCCAGAACACTATCTTTTGAATCAATGCTCCCTAATAATAAAATAGGCATTACCCTTACTAGAAATGGTATATGCATCCCCATTCTGAACTTTGTTTATCATCTTTTCCAATGCTAATCAACCAAACATAACCCATATCAAAAACCTTCTTGACAACTTTTGTGCCAAAATTGGGCTTTCCATTAACTTTCACAAAAGTTCACTTCAAGTCTCAAGAATATCCCTAGGAATACATCTCAATCCTTGGCTAGTATTATGCAAATACAAATGACAACTACAATGGATAAATACCTAGGCATCCATATTATTAAAGGTAGAGTTAACAATGACATCTTTGTTGATTCTGTAAATGCTCTTAAGAAGCAATTGTCTAAATGGAAAGCTAACTCTCTGCCTCTCTCAAGCTGGACGTACTGCCCTGATCCAATCTAATTTAATTTCAAAAGTCAAATGTCATATGCAAAGTTTCCTCCTCCTCCCCAAGGGGGATGTGAATCCATTGCCAAAATAAATAAAGAATTCTTTTGGAATAAAAGCACCCGTAATTTCCATCATCTCATTAGTTGGGATCGAGTATGCAAACCCAAACAATTAGGTGGCATTAACCTTAGGAAAGCTGAAGATACTAACGAAGCTTTACATTTTAAGCTTCTTTGGAAATTACTAACTGAATAGGACAACATTTGGGTTAAAATTGTGCACGAAAAGTATGTTCGTAATCAGAACCTTCTTACTACTACTATATCACCCTCTAACTCTTGGCAATTTGGCAGACTCCTTAACCTTCTTGATAAATTTATGAAAGGGATTCTCTGGCACCTGGGCAATGGCCATACTATTAAGTTTCTAGACTGACAAATGAATTAAAGATTGCACCCTCGCTGATTACCATAACCAGCCGACCCTTGGAGCAAAAGCTGTTGATTTCATCACTCCTTATAAATCTAGGAATTTCAACAAATTCTCTTCGATTTTACCCTCCCATATTGTGGCAAAAAAAATAGATGATCATGATCTCTAAGATGGACATCCCAGACAAACTAATTAGGAGTCCTTCCACTGACGGTGAATTTTTGGGCAAATCAACTCGTACTCTAATATCCTATGGACATATTAGCATTGGACCTGACCTATCCTGGAATTGGAAAATTAACATCCCACCAAAAACTCAAAACTTCCTCAAACAAAATTGTACAGATCGTTTGCCAACTGCAATGCCTTAATAGGTTCTACCACAAAGTCCATGACCAGTGTATATTATGTAACCAACAGAATGAATCTACACATCACACTCTCTTTTTACTATTACACGTAGTATTTTAGCTAAACTAGAAAGCAAAACTAACTCTCACTTCCATATAAATATGGCCCATGATCTTTGCAGTATTCTCCATAATTTTGTTAAAGACAATAATAGCCATGTACTCGGCCTCTATGGTTGGTGGTACATATGGAAGACTCGTAATGACAAATTATTCAAATGTACGAACTACATATGAACTCATAACATCACCAACCTTGCAGATAAAATCCTTATCCTTTTCAACAATTAGTCTTTATCCAAATCTATGACCAAGAAATGGATAGGCAGAAAAAAGTTTTTGAGAAGAAAGTCTGTATCGATTAACCCTCTGTTGGACTACTTTAAACTCAAGTTTGATGGGTCGAAACGTAGCAATAACTCCTCACACCGGTTTTATATATAAGAGACCATTATGCATCCACTATTGATTTTGACAAAAGACAAATCCCCAATACCTCGACTCTTCAAACTGAAGCTTATGCTCTCATGGAGTGTGTTCGTTCTTCTATTAGATTATGTATTAAGAATATAGTTATTGAAGGCGATAATCTGACGGTCATTAACTGCCTAAAGAATTCCTGGAAAGTTCCATGAGAGATTCGAACTATTATGATCGAAATTAATGCTTTGTTGTAGGTTTTCGAGTCTTATACTCTTCCCCACTGTTATAGAGAATCAAATGCGGCAGCTGATTTCTTAACAACTTGTGATTTTAGCATTGAAGATCTCTGCTCCACCTTACAACAGGGCAAGGATCCGTCTGATACTATCACTATCAAGATGTGTAGAATGGAATTGTATTGTTGAAACTCTATCTTTCTAGGTTTAGAGACTTTTTCAAGGTCATCCATTGTGATCATTTAGGTGTGCCTTGGTGATACCCAAGGGCCTTCTGTTTGCTTGTAAAAAAATAGTTAAGGTCAATCACTTGCAACAATGAGTTTGTACTTTTCATATTTTATTTTTCTCATTGCGTATTTTATGTCACAACATCAAGATTTATTGGCAAAGAAAGACTACAAAATCTAATATGTTGTAAAATAGAAAAAAATTGGGATTTTTGCGCCAAACCATCCGTTATATGACCCATTTTGCACGAAATCACCCGTTATAGCAATAATTATTTTAAACTATTCATATAAGGCTTCCGTTAACAAAAAAAGTCACCCAAGAGATCCTTCCCTCTATTTTGCCGTTAATTTGCATGAAAAGACTCGTATACCCCTGTTTTTTAAGATAACGAGTAATACCATATTAAAAAAAAAAATCACGAAAATCATTAATTTTGAATTTTTTTTACGAAAGTTATTTTATTAAAAAATACATTTAAAAAAAATATATATATAGTGCATGAGATTGTATGTTAAACTGTATTATTAAAATGCTAAAGTGTATGGTATGAATTTTTTTTAAACGTGAAGTGTGTGTATTAGTATGATAAAGTGCATGATTAAAATACTAAAGTACATCGTATTATTTTTTGGAATAAAAAGTTGAAGAAATTATTATTTTTGAGAAATAGAGATTTTTTTAATAATAAATAAATAATAGTAAATATAAAACTAAGTGCATATATAAACATACAAAGTGCATGACTTATTATGTTAAAGTGCATGATTAAAATGCTAAAGTCCATAGTTTTAAATTTTGGGCAAAAAAATCGGGAAAAAAATAATTTTCATAAAAAAAATCGGGGAAATTTTTTTCATAAACAAATATTTTTAAAAAAAATATTATTTGAAAAAAAAAATGTAAAAAAACATGGTACTACTCATATATTTAAAAAATAACGAAGGGTATAAGGGTCTTTTATTAACGACAAAAGTAACGGAATGATCTTTTGGATGATTTTTTGTTAACGAAAGCCTTTTAATAGGTGATTTATAATAATTATCATTATAATGGATGATTTCATGCAAAATAGATCATATAGCGGATGATTTGGCACAAAAATCCCTAATAATACTATATTCAATATTATATAGGAGTTTCGTGCAAAAGACTCGTAGCTAACTACTTTTCCTATAAAGATACATATACATTGCATTATTTTAATAATAACAGTTTGTGATGTGCAGGCCTTGATAAACATAATTGCGTTGTTATCATCTATACAATAAATTAGCAAAGCGAGCTCGAGGTATATATAAAATGGAAGGAGTCCTCATGACAGAAAATTTCGGAAAGAATTCCCAAGAAAGATTGAACTAAAGTTTTACACTTTTATCTCCGTACTTGATCGTTTTACAACGAAATGGGTCATTAGACTATTAATCATTTTTTCAATTTTAAATGTTACATAATTATTCGTCTGCCACTTTATTTTTAAAAGGCCGATGCAAAAGACTGCCCAGATGAGAAATAAGAATGGATGTGAGTGGCTCGATCCAAAAACCAAAGACTAGGATTGGAAAAAGGGAAAAAACGGAATAATTCGACACGATCGAATTCTAAATGGAAAAATGCATAGATTTGGGGGGGGGGGGGGGGGGGGGGGGGGGGGGGGGGGATGGGAGGGCGCGCGTGTGTGTTTTTTAAATCGACATCTTCACATACAGTACAAAAATTATGCACATACAGACTAATTTTAATGCACATAGAGACAAAAATATATGTATTTTGAAACTAATGCACATAAAATAAAATAAAATCACATTTCAAAAATCAAATTATGCACATCCAATACACAAGCTATGCACACATAACACATGTAGACTACTTTATGTGCACATACAAGCAAAAACATATGAACTTCAAAACTTATGCACACAAAGTTTAAAACTCATGCACATTTTTTCCAAAAATAGGATGCACACCCATTACAATATAGATGCACATACAAGCAAAAAGGTATGCACTTCAAAAGTTATCCATAGACACGGTTTAATACTCAAGCACATTTTTATTTCCAAGAAAACGATACACAACTAGTACAATTTAGATGAACATACAGACATAAAGGCAACAAAGAATGCATTTTTAATGTTATGCACACAACTTAAAATTCATGCACTTTTTTTCTTGGAAAACAATCCACACCCAGTTAATTTAGATGCACATACATGCATAAAGGTATGAACTTCAAAAGTTATGCACTCACAACACATTTTTATTTCATAAAAAACAATGCTCACCAAGTATAATTTAAATGCACATACATATAAAGATGTATGTACTTTAAAAGGTATGTACATATAGTTTAAAATGCATGAACATTTTCCATGCCCTAAAAACCATTCACATTCAGTACAATCTAGATGCACATACAGGCAAAAAATATGCATTTTAAAAGTTGTGCACACACAGTTAAAAATTCATGCACATTTTTCTCTAGGAAAACGATGCGCACCCAGTACAATTTAGATGCACATACAAGTCATTATACATGAACACACAGGCCAAAACATGTGCACATTTCAACTCAGGGTGAGTGTGCGTCCTTTTGTCGTATTTTGTTTTATAAAACAACGTTTTTTCTCCCAAAAACGCACGTGTCGAATTCTATTTACACATCTCACCTAAGTGGATGTTCGTACGTGATACTTTATCTATTTTTAAAACACTTAATTATAACATGATTGAGTAGTAAATTACAATTCAAAGATTCTATTTGTTTGGACAAATCGAGAGCAACCACACGATTTGCTACTTATGAGGTTTGAAAGCAAAATAACAAGATAAAAAGTAGTCGTCGTCAATTTTTTTGAGAATGACACAAGTAAGAGTGAAAATAGAGAGCAAATGTAGATGTACTAATTGTATTTATGGTGAATCTATCATGTACATGTCCTATATCACTTTATACAAAAGAGAAACTCGTATCCTTAGAAGGATATTCTGTATCTTCTAAAAATATTATCCATATACTTTTAGGAAATTATATATGATATGTTTAAAGATATTGTATTTCGGAAACCACATCTTTGCGGTAATCTATTTCCTTAAATCTCTTGGACATGTTTCTTTCTCTAACACGTTATGGGTTGGCGATCCATGGCTTATTCGATTGACGTCTCTAATGGTTACTTGTGGCGTACATCTTGAGGTCCCTAACAATACCCTTAATAGTCTCCTTACAAGTGTGCTTCTAGGGTATGGTCTCATTTATTCAATGGGAATCCTTGCAAATGTTACATTAATCCCCTCCAAGTGCATAACTATAAATCTTTACATAAAGAGGGATAGGAAAATTTTCTCAACACCATTTCTTTTTTTGTCTTCATCTCTCATGTAAAGCTCTCTTTTCTAATTTCACTTATGATTGTCTTTTGGTTTGGGCAACAAAAACACTAAGATCTCAATTTGCTTAATCGAGGAGTAAGATAGTTAAAGGATACCAATCACAATATGTAAAGGTATAAGACGACATCATAAACGTTGATTAAATGTAAGTAAAACGATGTTAAATATGTGAAGAAAAATGTAAATAATCGTAAGAAAATAGATCTCCCTTTAAGATATGAGAATATGATGAATCACACTCTCCAACTGATGTTTACTAGCATATATGAAGCAAAATACATGCAGATAGAAAGACGACCGCGTCATGTCGACTTGAATCAACATAAAAACTTGTTCTTTAAAGTTTTTAATGGTGGATTCGTGCAAGTATGTGTGTCTAGAGGTAGAAGAAGATGTGAGATATAATGTTTACATGTGAGAGAGATAAGAAAAAAAATCAAAGAGAGTTTACATGTGGGAGATAAGACATGAGAGAGAATTCTTTACAAGTGTTCAAGAATGCCTATTTATAATTGATAATATGTAAGGAATATTCTAACTAACATTCCTTACCATCCTCCTCATTCCTTGTTGTTGAAGTGGCGGAAACGAGTTCTTGAAAGCAGATCTCGGAGATCTCGCATCAGTTATAACAAACACGCCCATTCGTTGCACGCAAGAAGTCGACGGTCGTCTTTCAAGTCGATGTTGTCTTCTTATTCGGCGGTCATATTTCATAATTTACAGTCATCTTCTGAGTCGACGGTCGTCTTCCCAGTCGACAGCCGTCTTTCGAGTCGACGGCCGTCTTCCGAGTCGACATTCGTCTTTTGAGTCAACGACCGTATTCCGAGTCAACGATCGTCTTCCGAGTCAACGCTTTTCTTATGAGTCGATGGTCATCTTCCAAGTCGACAATCATCTCTTAGTTTAAGTCGACAGTCTCCTTTCAAGTCAAGTTGATGGTCGTCTTTCGGGTCAAGACGATGTCTAATGTCGACTTGATGGGTTATTAATTTGAAGGAAGTCGTCTCAATTTTTGTTGTCACGGCAGATGACATCTTGACCTTTCGTCTTAAATCGTGGCCCAACAATTGGCACAAATTCATCTTAGCCATTGATGCAAGGCGATGGGTGAGATGAATTTCAAATGTCAGATCTCTGTAGGGAACATTCCTTGACGATGTGATATGTTAAAGTCGTCTTGTATGAATCTGCTAAGAAGACGACATACAAATTGAAATGATGTGTTTGTTCCTCATCTTTTGTTTGTTTCGTTTGTAATGTACCACCACGTGTATAAAAGCTTTTGTTAGTGGGTTTTGTGTTAGTTTTAGCCATGAGACACCAACTAGGTTAAGTCGTTAGCTCGGACTTGTCGACTTGATAGAGTCGTCACCTAAAAAGTGTTGACTTGGAGTCATTATCCATGAGGCATTAACTCTGTATGTATTGAGCATGTTTGTGTATTTGTATTGTGTATGACAAGTCTTGTATGTATGTATGTAGACGCCATGTATAAGGTTGTAACCCGTAATGTATGTGGACAACGTTCGTATGAATGTAACCTATTTTGTATGCAAGTGTCGTATGTCAGATCGTCACTCGTAATGTATGTGAATGTAATGTAGGAATCGTTTTGTTTGTTGTTCTAGTTTATGCCATGAATATCGTTGGACTTTGCAAAGTCGTCTTGATCCTTAAAAGAGAAGAAGACATGCTAGAATTTCGGTTGCGTTTCCCCAACAAACCTCCAATGGTCAAATTAGTAATTGTATGGAAAAAATAGTATTGACGATATGAAAATAAAAAAAAATGCATGATGTATAGAAATGATATGTATAAGAATTATGAGAAGAAGAATGAGTTTGAATCAAAGTTGTCACAGTGTGAAGTGGATCTGAGTTGGACGACTTCTTCATTTAGTCATACTGGAGTCGGAAAATACTTTCATTCTAGGGTGACAACTTCCATGTCGAGATGCAAAACAAAGTCGTCTTTGCAATAAAGATGTGTTCGTCTTAAGTCCAAGGCGACATACTATACCTGCGATCTCAAAAATTGAACATGACATGTTAGTTCCTCAATGTATTGATTCGTTCAAAGATCTTAGCCAAGGTGACTTGCTCTTGTCATTTTGACATGGTGATGTATTTTATGTGTTTGGCATGATGAATAGGTGAATTGGATTATTAAACTACCTGGCCTGCGGTGGGCACCAAATTATTTTCAACAAAAAAAGACAATAAGATCTCAATTTGCTTACTTGAGGCATAAGATAATTAAGGGATACCAATTGCAAGATATAAAGGTATAAGATGACATTATAATCCTCGATTAAATGTAAGTAAAACTGTTGAATCGATTCCAACAAAAACAATGTCCAATATGTAAAGAACAATGTAAGTAAGCATAAGAAAATAACTATCCTTTTATTAGAGGAGAACATGCTGAATCACCTTCTCCCAATAATATTTACGAGCAAATATGAAGTAAAATACATGATGACAGAAAGATGATTGTGTCATGTCGACTTTGATCAGTACACAAACTTGTTCTTAGAGGTCTTGAATGGTGCATTCGTGCAAGAATGAGTGTCTAGAGGTGGGAGAAGATGTAAGAGAGTGTGCTTACATGTGAGAGAGATAAGAAAATTCAAAATTTTGAGAGATTATTTAAATGTGGGAGAGAAGACATGAGAGAGAATCCTTTACAAGTGCTCAACAATGCCTATTTATAATTAATAATATGTATGAAATATCCTAACTAATATTCATAAAGATCATCATATGTCCTTGTTGTTAAAGTTATGGAGACGAGTTGTGAAAAGCAGATCCCAGAGATCTCGTATCAGTCATAAAAATACAGGGTCAGTCGCTACGCACAGGAATTCGACGATTGTCTTCTAAGTCGACAACCACACTTGTAATGAAGTGCAAGATTCTTAGACGTTTTTATGATGTTAAATCACTTTTAGCAAGCATTGTGTGGTACATGTTCCCTTGTTTGATACTATTTTTATCTCATGGATTGTAAATGTTGGTTTCAGTTGTTCTTCATAATTTCATCTTATTCATCATTCGGTTGAACTCACAGCCCACACATTTTAAATCCTATGAACCTTTAGCTTACCATTCATGAACGTACAACATCACACCCATGAATCTGCCACAATATCTATGTTGAACCTGCACATTGTATTATATGAACCTTTTTAGTCACATGAACCTAAATGAAACAGAATATGAAACTCAAGACCAAAAACGTAAACTTTATGTAAGGCCCGCATCCTTAGAAGCGACATCCCATGCCAATCGGGGGACTTCCCAGTAGGTCACCCATCCTGGGACTACTCCCGCCCTAGCACGCTTAACTTCAGAGTTCTATGTCCTCACTTGAACCATGAAAAGGAAGAGCTCTTGTTGACATGAGCAGCATTCTAATCCTTAAAAAAGTTTACAAATCTAGGGTGTTACAATCACCCCTAATTAAACCCTTGATGACCTCCTCTAAGGCCTAATGACCGCCCTCTAGGTCAAGCGACCGTCCATCAGACCAAGCCCACTCGTAACTCATAGTCGGCTATGATACCATTTGTAAGGCCCGAGACCTTAGAAAGGTCATCCCATGCCAATCCAGGGACTTCCCAAAAGGTCACCCATCCTAGTACTACTCCCGTTCTGGCACGCTTAACTTCAGAGTTCTTTGTCCTCACTTAAACCCTGAAAAGGAAGAGCTCTTGTTGACATAAGTAGCACTCTAATCCTTATAACGTATTATAAATCTGGGGTGTTACAATCACCCTTACTTAAACCCTTGACTACCTCGTCAAGCCCCAAAGATTGCCCTCTGGATCGAGCGATTGTCCACCGGACCAAGCCCACTCGTAACCCAGAGTCGGCTCTGATACCATTTATAAGAGCCCGTAGCCATAGAAGCGACATCCCATGCCAACCCGGGGACTTCCCAATAGGTCACCCATCCTGGGACTACTCCCACCCTAGCGCGCTTAACTTTAGAGTTCTTTGTTCTCACTTGAACCATGAAAATGAAGAGCTCTTGTTGACATGAGTAGCATTCTAATCCTTAAAATGGATTACGAATCTGGGGTGTTACAATCACCCTTAATTAAACCCTTGACGACCTCGTCTAAAGCCTAACGACCGCCCTCTGGGTCAAGCAATTGTCCATCAGACCAAGCCCACTCGTAACCCAGAGTCGAATATGATACCATTTGTAAGGCCCGAGACTTTAGAAATGTCATCCCATGCCAATCCAAGGACTTCCCAGAAGGTTACCCATCCTAGTACTACTCCCGCCCTGGCACGCTTAACTTCAGAGTTCTTTGTCCTCACTTAAACTCTGAAAAGGAAGAGTTCTTGTTGATATAAGTAGCACTCTAATCCTTATAAAGGATTACATATACGGGGTGTTATAATCACCCTCACTTAAACCCTTGACTACCTCGTCAAGCCCCAAAGACCACCCTCTGGGTCGAGCGATTGTCCACCGGACAAAGCCCACTCATAACTCATAGTCGGCTCTGATACCATTTGTAAGGCATGTAGCCTTAGAAGCGACATCCCATGCAAACCCGGGGACTTCCTAAGAGGTCACCCATCCTGGGACTACTCCCGCCCTAACACATTTAACTTCAAAGTTCTTTGTCCTTATTTGAACCATGAAAAGGAAGAGCTCTTGTTGACATGAGCAACACTCTAATCCTTATAAAGGATTACAAATCTGGGGTGTTACAATCACCCCTAATTAAACCATTGACGACCTCGTGTAAGGCCCAAAGATTGCCTTTGGGTCGAGTGACCGTCCATCGGACCAAGCCCACTCGTAACTCAGAGTCGGCTATGATACCATTTGTAAGGCCTGAGACCTTAAAAACGTCATCATATGCCAATCCGGGGACTTTCCAGGACGTCACCCATCCTACTACTACTCCCGCCCTGTCACGCTTAACTTTAGAGTTATTTGAACCCTAAAAAGGAAGAGCTCTTGTTGACATGGATAGCACTCTAATCCTTATAGAGGATTACATATCTGGGGTGTTACAACACCAACTCAAAACTAACTTCTACTACGCATTAAACCATTTTATGCGTTTATCTGAACACGGCTTTCCTTTTTTGTGCCCACATTTGTTATCGGTTTCGGTCGTAATGTTTTTATTTGTTCCATTTGTTCTCTTCTATTACACTTGATGTTGTTCAAGTGTATATATCCATTTTTATTGTGTTCTACTGACGATGACATGATATTGTTGCTTTAGGATCATAATCTTTCATAACTAGGTTCATAACATTATGCACAAGGTTCGTACCATGAACTTATTTTTTATGTATGAACCTAGATGAGTTAATCAATGAACCTATATGAGTTAATCAATGAACCTGTATGAGTTAAACAATGAACATGCTATCACAAACACAAAATCCTACACATTACTTGAAAACCTTTGTGAGCATAACTCGCATAAAGTTGTCTTAACACCTTACTTACATGTTCTTGTCTCACACAAATTTTATGACTTCAAAAAACACAATCCAATTTCTTAGAAAACACCTACTGTCTTTCCTTTTCAGAACACCTATAACAATCCTTACATATTAACCACATAGTGCTCTCTATTGACTTCTTTTTCATACTCTTTGCATTTGTGATCCTATTCATCACCTCGGCCTTTAATTTATTGACGTCCGAGCTAATGATGGCATGCACATACTTGATCCTCAACACATGGAGGCACTTTTTCTTGTTTTTCTTATTCATTTCAAGTTCTCGTTGCTCATTTCGTGACCCTATGTACATCTCCATGTGCCTCATGAAATACACTGCAGAGTTCAATATGTCTTCGGGTTCTGCCCATGGAAGAGGCATAGTTGATGCTTTTCTCTTGGAAGCTAGAAGCGATTTACACCTCTTGTACATCTTTGCGGTCAACATGCATCCTGCAACTATCTTGCCATGTATAAACAACAAAAGAGAAATTGTTTTTTTCTTATTACAATTTCATGTTCATAGAGTTGAAAGTGCTAAACTCAACATTTTCAAGTCTTTGCACACTTACTGTCCTCTCTATTGCGCCTGCATACCGCTCTATGTTTCCGTCGTTGTGTACGTTGTCCAAAACATGGATTGTGGCATTTTTTATATCAAAGGAGATGACATAGAAGTGATAATTGCTCGCTAGTATTGGCACAAAAACCTACAAAAACGTAAGAACACAAATATACTCTTGACTTTGAAATAGATTTTCCTTTTTTTGTTTTAATGATAACCATGTCCACATCTCTCAGTAGTCGTCCATGCATCGTTTTTACATCAAAATCCACGTTTCTCATGAAGTCGTGTAGCTCATTCTTGGAGTGCATTTCATGTGTTCCAATGCACACATTTTATTATGATTTTTAACCACATATGAATATGTATTCCATCATCCATGAACCTCATAGGTTCATGGACCTTCAAGGTCAACTTCATGAACCACCAAATTAAAATCAATGAACCAACCAAAATAGTCAAATGAACCTACAGTAATTGACACATGAACTTGATTATGAAACTACATGAACATCATACAGTAACTACATGAATTTTCTAATGCACTTACTTTATTACATCATCCATGAACCTCACATGTGTATTCCAATCCACATGCACACAAACGAGTTCATGAACCTAAAGTTCAATCGGCATGAACTTTACATCATAAATTCTTGAACCAAATACTTAAATATATGTTCCCAATCCAACACCTTAAGAAAACAACATAATATAAGTTTCATATTCAATATGTCACATTTTATTCACTTTCTTCATATCAACACACGCAACATGAATGCATTTAGTTGAACCTAACAAAGAAAATTAGAAAAAAAAATACATGAATTGGCCATATGCACTCTTAACATGTTTTGTGTATATACGAAGACCCTATTAGGCTTGTTTTTGCTTCTATCTCATTCATTGTAGTTCAAAACAGTACTCCAAGCAGCAACAACCTTGTAGTGGACATCCAGTTCCATGGTACTGAACTCAAGCCTTGTGGTTTTCCGTATATGGTCTTGAAACACTAGCTCACTATTCAACGGTAAAAAAAACATTTTAAACCATATAAATTTCCTCAACAGTAGACTGTTTTGTTGTCATTAAAATTGATACAAACATATTTTCCAAAAAAACAACAACTTACCAATCGTCGGTTACTTTTGTGTTCGCGTACTCTCAAACAGCCTTTTGCTCCTCACTTGGCTTTGCCAAGATTTCTATTGTTCTGCTCTTGTACGAGCTCTTCAGTGTCTCGGCTGGATTCTTATACCTCAACCCATCAACATGTGCCTCTGTAATTTTGAGCTTGCCTTTCCCTTTGCCTGGCGTCATGTTAGATGTTTAAAGCCAATAAAAATGAGTATGCACAGTAATAAAAACATAATTTTTGTGTATGTGCTTCACGAAGCTATAGTTCTTTATTCTTTTGCATTGGTTCTTCCTCTGGTTCAGCTACTTTCTCATTTCCCTTGCCTGTTTCCTTTGTCATTTTAATAGATCAACAAGTCAAATATTGCATTATGATATTTTATGGGGAAAAATACCTATTGAATTCATATTTGCAATATATGAACCTTAATGTCCTTGGTGATACGTATTATTTTCATAAACCTCTTGATGTGACCTTGCCCGACGGAAGACCACAAGTTGTTGTCTAAGGATCCGATGAACGCGTAGTGGGGCGTAGCAACTCTTCGGGAGTGAAAGGAGGAGACGGCGGGCTGTAGGGCATCGGAAACGCCGGCGGCAGTAGGGTGGAGGTGCGGCGGTGATGGTGTGAGGCGCGGAGGAAAGGAGGGAGGCGCGGTGGAATGGAGGTGTGAGGGGCTGTAGCCGTGAAGGTGGTGTGAGGGGGCGGCAAGAACTAGGGTTAGTTCTTGTTGCAAGGTTGCGGATAATATGGGTAACTGAATTAACGCGCCAGGATAGTTCGACTAGGAACGCGTTAATTGTTGACGTCGGGGCTCGGGGTTTAAGGAGTTTACTCAACTTGAAACTTAGGCTTAATTTGACGTAATCAAAATAATTACAAGCGTTCCTATTTATACTAGAGAGTTGACCTAATGGGTCAAACTCTCTAGTTACTAAATCTGGCGGCCCATTTAACACAAATGGAATCCATTCCAGAACTAGAAGCTACTAAAAATAGAAATACTGTAAACAGAAAGTACTAAAGAAGTAATGTCTAAAAATAGTAAGTCTCCTAAATCGAGCTCGGACTGGATGTAGCTGTAGAGGAGTCTCAAGGCGGATGTCTCATGGCGTCTACCTCCTCTCTAGCTGACATGGCGGGCAGGGTCACATCACCCTCCCCCACTTGGTTGTGAAGCGTCCCCGCTTCACCCTCATCAAGCTCGGGCTCCAACTGATATGCGTTGTCCCCCGTGCGGAAAACCAATCGACGCCTGTCCCCGGTCGGCTGAGGGCGCTGCTCAAGCTGAGTGCTCCTCCGTCCTTGCAGCTTCTGAGGATGTTTGTCCACCCGCAAGTCCTGCAAAAAAGACAAAAAACTCGGCGAGAGGGCAAGCTCTGACATAATAGTGGGACAAGGAATAGAACTATCAAGGACACAAGGAAACTTGTCTGGAGGAGGTACGCAAAGTAGCGATCTGTGCTCACAGGTGCCATGCAGAGGCGAAGCAGGAGGCACATTGCCGCTTGGACCGGGAGCTCGCTTTCCTGTCATGTTCGTTGTAGATCTCGTAGGAGTAGGCAAACTGGTGGTGGAGGAGCTGCTCGTCGGGTCTAGCGCATCAGGTGGCTTTCGTCTCGAGGCCTCTATCGCCTTCTGGTGCTATCGGTCAGCCATATCCTGCAAAATCTCATGCGGAGTCATAGGTGAGAGTGTCACGCGCTTCCCGTGGTAAGTGAACATGTAAGTGTTCAAATACCCGTTGTGAAGCACGCGACGATCATATTGCCACGGACGTCCCAAAAGCAAATGGGTAGCATCTATGGCGGTAACATCACAAAGCACAGTGTCGCTATATGGACCAATCGAAAAAGAAATAAGACACTATTGCGATACTTTGTTACCTGATCCGTCCGAGATCCATTGAAGGCCATATGGAGCGGGGTGTGGTGTAGTCGGAAGGTTGAAATGTTGCACAACCTTCTCATTGATAATGTTGCAGCACGACCCCCCATCAATGATCACACTCAGCAATGCATCCTGAAGTCTGCACCGAGCATGAAACAAGTTCTCCCGTTGCTCAGTCAGGTCGCCCTCCTTGACGCTCAGCACACGTCGTAACCAAGGCAAAGTGGTATGCCTAGTCATCATGGTGATCGGAAGTACCGACCACATAGCCATCAGCATCGGATGTATAGACAACTGCCGGGTCCATCTCGACGGCGTAATCATCATCGGCGTCGTCGTAACTCTCATATCCGGCAGACTGGGTGTGGAACTCTCATAGACAGCTGTCGGGGCTAGGGCTCGGGCGCTCAACTCATCTGCATGTAACTGCGCCTGAACAGACACCACTACAGCTGTAGAAGACGGCTGCTATCGAGCTAAAAACTCTGCATTCTGACGCAGAAGCTCAGCCAGCTGCGCATCTCGTACTTTGGCAGCAAGCAATTCTCGTCGCATCATATGTTCAAAAGTCTCGGACCCGGTGTCGCGGCCAATCTCACTGTCGGACATGGTACCTGACAATAAAATGTAGCAAACAACAGGATCAAAGCGAACAACAACAGCAAAAGAGAAACAACGAACAGGTAAGCAGAACCAAACTCAACAAGCAATCACTCAGGAAACTAATCTGGCTGGCCGTGTGGGAGGTTATGAGCTGGCTAAAGCAAGTCACACAACAATCAACAAAATCAATGTAGCAACTCTTCGATGAACGCATTGTTGTCTAAGGATCCGATGAACGCGTAGTGGGGCGTAGCAACTCTTCGGGAGTGAAAGGAGGAGATAGCGGGCTGTAGGGCGTCGGAAACGCCGGTGGCAGTAGGGTGGAGGTGCGGCGGTGATGGTGTGAGGCGCGGCGGAAAGGAGGGAGGCACGGCGAAATGGAGGTGTGAGGGGTTGCGGCCGTGAAGGTGGTGTGAGGGGGCGGCAAGAACTAGGGTTAGTTCTTGTTGCAAGGTTGCGGATAGTATGGGTAACCGAATTAATGCGCCAGGATAGTTCGACTAGAAACGCATTAATTGTTGACGTTGGGGCCCGGGGTTTAAGGAGTTTACTCAACTTGAAACTTAGGCTTAATTTGACGTAATCAAAATAATTACAAGCGTTCCTATTTATACTAGAGAGTTGACCTAATGGGCCAGAGTTGACCTAATGGGCCAAACTCTCTAGTTACTAAATCTGGCAGCCTATTTAACACAAATGGAATCCACTCCAGAACTAGCAGCTACTAAAAATAGAAATATTGTAAACAGAAAGTACTAAAGAAGTAATGTCTAGAAATAGTAAGTCTCCTAAATCGAGGTCGGACTGGATGTAGTTGTAGAGGAGTCTCAAGGCGGATGTCTCATGGCGTCTACCTCCTCTCTAGCTGACATGGCAGGCAGGGTCACATCACCTCTCCTTTTTGCTATCACTCACAGAATATGCACTTCACAGATAGATTTCATGTATTCATTTGTTTCATGGATATGGTTATGTATTAACTTTTTAAAAAAAAAATCCTTACTTGATCCTTATCTAGTTCATCATCTTCTTGTATTTCTTATAGAGGCTCCTCGTTTCCTACCGCGATGCCTACCTCTTGTGTTTCTTGTGCCAGCTCCTCGTCTTCTTCCGCGACGTCTTCCTCTTGTGTCACTGTCTCTATATCCATTTTATCTGTCTCCTCCGAGCTAATGAGCTTGAAACTTGGAGACATGAAATCTCCACATCCCTTGCCCTTCTTATCCTTTTCCATTTGTTGTTCAGTTGTACTTTGATTCCCATCACTTCCACCCTCCGTTGTCCTTTCTTCAGCAACCACCTCTTCTTCATTTTCATTGGTGTCCCCCTGTTGTGCTTTTGTCCGTTTCTCAGTTGCTCCCGTCAGATCTCCTGCTTCATTATGTTGTGGCTTTTCTGCCATATCAGTTGTATGATCCTGTCCTCCCCTAGTTGCGTCCTCTTGCTGCTTTTGTGTACCAACATTTGTTTCTTCTCTCAGTCGCTTCTGCCCTTTCACTCCCATACTCCCTTTCAATTTCATTCACACTCTCCCAGTTATCTGCATTTACGGATTTGTTGACTGGTGCATAGACATCAGGAGAAAACCTCACCCTAGCCTTCGATGCTTCAACTATTTCTATCTGTTTGAGGCACTCAATGAGTTGCAGGTTAGACCAAAAAGGATGTTCCGAGTCTTCTCAGACGGTCTCAAAGTCCGCCTCGAGCTCTTCTTGTTCATCCTTATTTCCGATGAGTTCATGTGTTGTCTTAAGCATGCTCTTAACCACCGGATTTTCCTTGAATTCTTTCGGCATCTTCTCCACCATAGTAGCAAGTTCAAGGATTGTGGTTGCTACATTCATTTACTTCTCAACAAAGGTTTGCAACCACTCCTTCATTCATGAAAACAATACATCGTGTTTCTCACACGAACAAATCAACAACTATAAGTAAGACCATGTTATTATTTTCAACCTTTTTAATAATACAACATATGAACCATATTCAATACAAATATGAACCTACTATTTAGAACATATGAACCTACATTCAAAACCTTGTCACACCTTATTGCACATGAACCTTGTACCATTGTTAGTCGAAGCTTTGTCTTAGAATGTGTGAACCTCTAGGTAAAGTTACATGAACCCACACATGTTACAGTATATGAATCTTTAAATTGAGGTTCATGAACCAACAACTTAAAACCTATGAACCTACCACAATAGCTACTTGAACAAGACATTACATTTTATGAACCTTTAAGTGACATGAACCCAAAATTAAAGCACATGAACATGAATTCTAAGAAACAAGAACTTCATACATTAACTACATGAACCTTCTAATACACCTACTTGATTCCAGTCCTCACATGTTAAATTATATGAGCCTTTAACTTGAGTTTTATGAACCATGCAACAATCCAAAACATATGAACCTAGCACAATATCTACTTGAACCCACAACTTATAGTATATGAACCTTTATTTTCATGAACCAACAATTTTAAGAATGTGAACCTGAATGTCAATAACCATGAACTTCCTAAATTAAGCACATGAAACAGACAAAATAAACTTTATGAAATTGTTTTCATGTAGTTATGACAATATTTGATATTACATGTAGCATACTTGCTTCAAACCATTGCTCTTTTTGCCCCCCCCCCCCCCCCCCTCCCCCTCCCCCTCCCCCTCCCCCTCCCCATGTTCTTATCTTCATTGCTTGTTTCCGTAGCAGCCTTGTCCTTCTTTTGTATTATTTTCCATTGTCCGAAACCTCCCACCTTCATCTCATCCTTTTGCCTCTCAATCAAGGTCTTATCTTCCCACCTCAAGAAGACGAGGTAGTGCTTGAGTTCCGCTTTCCTATAATCAATATTCTGTCAACATAGAGCAACTATTTACGCGAAAAACACACGTAGTTAGTACAGATATATGAAAATAATAAGGAATATTAAAGCAGTTTGTTGATGTTAGTACTTACCACCAAGAATAGAATGGGTCTCTTGAAGAATATGTCCTTCTTTTCACTCTATTCCAGCTTGGGTATCAAGTTGTCCACTACAAACTGACACAAGTTTATGCTTTGCACATTGTTGGCATTGTTAATCATCACACTTTGCATCACAATGTCCTTCTGGTTTCTCTCAACAAGCACAAACATGAAGAGAATCAAGAAAAACCTCTTGAACCACGACTCAAATGTGCAATTCATCACCATCTCTGCGATACTCGTTGGCCGGATCTGTTTGTATTTCTTAAAGTATGTAATACCCTGTATTTGTAATCCTTTATAAGGATCAGAGTGTTACTCACACCAACAAAAGCTCTTCATTTTCATGGTTCAAGTGAGGACAAAGAACTATGAAGTTAAGCGTGCTAGGGCGGGAGTAGTACTAGGATGGGTGACCTCCTGGGAAGTTCTCGGGTTGGCATGGCATATCGCTTCTAAGGCCTCGGGCCTTACAAATGGTATCAGAGCCGACTCTAGGTTACGAGTGGGCTTAGTCCGGTGGACGGTCGCTCGACCCAGAGGGTGGTCTTTGGGCTTGACGAGGTCATCAAGGGTTTAAGTGGGGGTGATTGTAATAACCCTCATGTTATCA
The DNA here is from genome assembly GCA_027886185.1 of Rheum nobile. Taxonomy (NCBI): domain Eukaryota; kingdom Viridiplantae; phylum Streptophyta; class Magnoliopsida; order Caryophyllales; family Polygonaceae; genus Rheum; species Rheum nobile. The sequence goes on along the minus strand of WOAB01000025.1, from coordinate 5,170,542 downwards.
TAAGGGTATTAATGTAATTTCTATTTATTTTAATTTGATAAAAAAAATTATGAAATTTATTTTATTTCTGTTAGAATAATAATTTAAATTTTCATTAACTTAAGTTCAAAAGCTAGCTCAAGATAATTTTGTACAAATTATCAAATGGACTGTAATAGTATGGTGTAAGAATAAATAAATAAATAAGTATAACAATGAATGTAAATTTTAGAATTTTAAATAATAATAAAGGTCAGAAGAAGAATTATGTTATCCATAAAGGGATGAAATAATAAATGTCCTAAATGTATTATTTTTGTAAGCCATGAATGGTCTAAATTATGATTAACCTTATGTTAATTATAATTTATTTAAAACTTATCAATTTTGACTTTGAATATTTAAATCAAGTTTAACAATTTTTTTGTTAAGGATTTAAGTATGGTCAAATTCATAAGAAAAATAAATTAAGCTTTATTTTAACCTAAGATAATTTTTCTACACTTTAATTTTGGGTAAAAATAGTATTATAACTTAGAAATTTAAAATAAATAAGTTTCGGTAAATTTTGCAATTTTTAAAAGTTAAAAGTAAGGGTATTTTTTCCACAACTTAAGAAAGTTTGGCAAAATGTGCAATGAAGCCAAAATAGGGGGGCGTGTGCAAATACCCAAATATGGCTTCTTCCTCCTCCAGCCACAACACCATTGACGCGCAAGCTCCGAGCTCCATTTCCATGGCGGAATTGACTCGATTTTGAACCTTATTGGCCAAATTAATTCATGGGAAATTAAGAAGACAATCTTACGCATTCAATCCCTGGATCAATCGAAATTAAATGGGCGAGATCGATTTAAATTTGTCCATGAACCAGCCGTATCATTCGTGGGAACGAATTGAAGTTTGGAAACATTCGATCTTATCAGCATCAATTGGAGGGATAGAATCATGGGATATTGTTGGGGTAATTGAGTGCGTCAAAAGCCATATATATACCCCTCCGATTGATTCCCCAACTCCTGCAATTTCAATCGATTCCTCTCAAGATCCCTAAACCCGATTTCGGTTGTTCTTCCCTAAAATTCGAGCTCTTTGAAGCTTGGTTCTTGCAATTGTTGGTACCCATAGCTTCGTCCCTTTGTCTCCTTCAAAAGACCTATCCTTTCGACGCCGGAGAACCACATCTGACGCCCAATTTTGCCCATTTCCGACGCGATGTCACCGCTAGATCCGGGGAAGGTTTGCTTGATCCGAATTTCCGATTTTTGGGTTTATTGTCTTAATTAAGTTGAGATAAAAATTCTTAATTGTCGTTTGAGAACTTGTGTCCATAAAATGTTGTGTAAAATAAACATTTTTATTAGGTTGTATATATGCTAGTTATAACCCTTATATATATATATTATTATAGGGTGCTAGATAATAATTGGTGTGGATTGTTGTGCATTGGTGTGAAATAATTGCTAGTTAACACGAGTATTCGTAGGAACGCTATTTATCTTGTGAGGTTTAGCTGTTTTTTTATTACTTGGTATTAGGAGGATAATTGTCTTAATACTTTTGGTCATGACCTACCCTTATTTTATATAAGTGGTGGTGCACTTAGCTAGTGCCGAAACTCGGGATTCGTCCCATTCTAACTCTCATTGCGAGATCGGTTATGGATAATAAAAGCTTTAACATTAATGCACGTTTTGGAATTAAATAAGATAAGTGTCGCGTGACACATAATTAATATACCCTCGGACGAGAAGTACAACGTGAAACAGGCCCGGTCTCTTGTCAAAAGTAAGTCCACTTTCCAATTTGGATTAGCATTACGCGGTGAGGTTGGTCGAGGACTCAAATATTCAACGAGATGTTTTTAAAGCTTTGTATGATAATATAATGTTCCCAAACAAATTCATTTAATTTCCCATAAAACTCAATTCATTGGAGTCTTCTCTTTAAGCATTCTTTTTTCTTCTTTTCAGTAGAATTCTATAGTCATATACCGTTTACCGAGTTTTATTCGGGAAACAAGGGTAGTGATTATTTACGACTACAAGAACCAATCTATTTTTAGCCTTGCGTAGTCTTTCATTAGACAAACCAACCTTTTTATTCCTTGCATGGTTGGCTGGTGGCATCCATTCTATACAGCACATCAGTGGTTGGTTTCAGACAACCTTGAAGTAACAAGTCGAAGACGAAGGCTTGCAATTGAGGATTTGAAGTGATATTGTCTATAAGGTTGTTTAAATTTAAATTAAATTTTCTTAAGTAAATGTAATACTTATTTAAACAAGTCATGTATTTGGGGTTTATTTAAAAGTCTTCCGCTGTAATTTCACATTATTTGTATTACCGTCCTTCTCAAATTACGAGAGAAGTTTTATAAAATATTGAGTTTTTTTATACAAAGTGATGTGTTCTTGCCTCCGATGACAAGCCAATTGTCAAAAGGTGGCGCCTTGGGATCTAGTCTTGGGTGAGAAGTCACGCGATGAACGTTTTGGCAGTGAAGGAGGTGGTGAACGCGACGATGGAGTGACTGGATAGCGGTGGCGGAAGCGGTTTGATGAGGGATAGGTGACTTGAAAGACAAGTCTTTGGTGTCGTAGCGTCGACTGTGGAGGAAGGGGGATGCGAAGGAAGACTTGGCTTGATGAATCAAGCACTTGCCGTAGCGTCGGCGGCGGGGTGAATGGGGATGCGAAGATAGAGGATTTAACGTCCGATCAAGGGAAGGAGGATAAACACTCGACTTAAAACCTTGAATTAAATTGAACGTAAGAAATAACAATAACAAGGGAGACTTTAAATAGCCAATGTTTCTCGGCCAAGACCTAATGGGCTTGGGCCGAAACGAGCCTAATGGCTAGCCCATGCAAGCATGCAAAAGGCACAAACCCTAAAAGATAGAAACGCTATAAATAGAAACTATCTAAAACGCTATAAATACTAAATATAGAAAGTGTCTCAAAAGAACGCGTTAAAGGCATTGAATGCGAGAATCTTCAGATAGAACGCGACCAGCATTGAAGGAGGTTGAGTCGCTTGAAGGAGATCGCGTTCAACATTGAGTCGCTTAAAGGACGACGCGTTGAGGCACGCGATCTTTGGTCTTGGATAGAGATGCTTGAATGAGATTGCGAACTCTGTTCCAGATGCGAGGAGTATGACGAAGAACGCGGTCTTCGTACTTGGCTCTTCTGAGCTCACGGTCCTGGCTTCATCCTCGTCTTGGGCCGTCATGGGAGGCAGGGTCACATCACCCTCCCCACTTGGCTGTGAAGCGTCCCCGCTTCACCATCGTTGAACTTGGGCTCGACATACTCATGCAAGTGCTCCCAATGGAGGTCTCCGGTGTCGAACACAAATCGACTATGGCCGCGATGTGGCAGATAGGCACCAGTCACCCAGTGGATTGTCTGTGGAAGGTTGCACAAGGGTGGTGGTGTGTTGGGAGGCGCCTCTGGCAAATCTGCGGTGAACTCCGCTTGCAACTCGACGAAAGCTGGTGGCAAATGCGCGTCGATGTGTGCGCATTGCAGGCTTGGGGTTGTCACTAACAGGCAAGAAGGCACCTTGCTGTTCAAACCGGCAATGAAGGCCCGTGGGCGGGCGAGAAGCACCTTGTGGTTACAACTGCCCTGCAACGTAGTGCTCTGTTGTGTTGTACTCTCAATGTCTAGGCAACGCGTGCCATCTTGCCTTGTGTAAGAGCGCGTGGTCCTGCTACTTGACTCTGGTGTGTTGGAAGCATCACCAGGGGCATAGTGGGGTCGCATTGATGTTGATGTGAAATTGTGTGATTCTATAGTCTTGTCTCGATCACGCTCGACCTGAGCCTGAAAGATCTCATGGAGAGACATATGTGAGAAAGTCACGCGCTTCTCGTGGTAGATAAACACATAGGTGTTTAGATACGCATCGAGAAGGACACGATGATCGGACTGCCATGGACGCCCAAGCAAGAGGTGGGTGGCGTCCATTGCAATCACATCACATGAAATGGTGTCTGTGTATGGACCAATTGAAAAGGGGAGAAGACACTGCCGTGAGACAGTGTTACCTGAGTGTGAAGATATCCCTTGTAGGTCACATGGTTGTGGGTAAAGTGTGTTTGGCCGGCGGAGAGGGTTGACCACCTTCTCATTATTGATCTGGAAGCAGCTGCCACCATCGACGATGACAGTTATCGACGCGGTATCAACCAAGCAACGCGGGTGGCCGAGAGGCTCTTGTTGGTCGTCAAGGTTGCCTTGCTTGATGGTCAGGATGCGCCGTGTGTCGAGGCGCACTGGTGTGCCTGCATGGAGCGCGGCAGCTTCACACTTGTCGGCGTCGAGGGTGTCACCTTGGAGTCCTACAATTGTCTCAAGCTGGGTCTCCTCCTCGGAAGACTCATCATCTGCGGCAACATTGGAGAAGAGGACCTGCTTTTGTTGTTGACAATCCTTTAGGTAGTGATCGCGTTCTCCATCCTTGAAGCATTCACTGTCATGTGCACGATCATTGCCTTGGGATGGGGTCGGTGGCGCGGTCACGCGAGAAGCCGTTGAAGTAGGCGTCGCGATCTGGGCGTCGCTATAACACCCCCAAATATTCCCTTGGAAATGCATTACCGCCAGTGACCTCAGACGTTCTGTCCGATGTCACCCAAGGCTTTACCAGTTGATATAAATCATCAAACAACAATTATGATACAAAATATCATAACTTTCATTTAAACCAAGGTTTTAGGATTACATCCATGAACCAAATACATCAGAAATATAGCGGAAGACTTAATACAAGACATATTTAACACAGCGGAAGACTTTAAATAATCAACAAAAGGGTCTTGATCGCAATGATCACCCGTCAAGGATCTCGACCTGAATAAACTTATCAAAAACACCGTTTGCCTTCATAATCGTTCTAGCCTTCACAGGACGACAACTTATCTGATGTGTCGAATCGAACGGATGACACCAGCCAACCATGCAGAGAACAATTACGGTTGGTTAGTCTAATGAAAGACTACGCAAGGGTACAAAGTAGAGTGGTTCGAAGTAGACGTATTAGGTTAGACTCATCGCTCCTCGAATCACAACCGATAACGATAGTCAACCACCATACTTCTACTGAATTATATGAAAAGACATGATCAAGAGAAGATTCTGGACACCGAGTCTCACAGCAATCAATCCCAAAATAAGACTCCAACGAAATGAGTCTTATCGGAAGATATGACAAATGTTTGGGCACGTTTAAAGCTTCACACCAGCTTTTAACTTAATTTGGTGGCTCGGTTCACAACCAACCTCACCGCTCAAAGCGAATCCAGATTGAAAAGAGAACTTTACCTTGATTTAAGTTAAGACGAGGTTTCCTAGCTGCACTACGGCCTAGCTGCACTATTCGTCTGAAGGTATATTAATTATATGACAACAACACTTAACTTATTAATCACAAGGTTTATTAATTATGCTTAACTGCACTTAAATTATTAATTTAAAACACACAGTACTATTAATACTTTTAATATTATTAAGATTAAGTACGGAGCTTTAAGCCTCAGGGTGACACTTACCTTCACCCAAATTGCACTTACAAGGTGCTTAAAACCTCCTACCTTACCTGGGTAGGAAGCGTTAGATCATGATCCTTAAATTAAATTATTCGGAAATTATCCCGATGAGTACCAAGTTATAAATAAACGTCAAATCCTTATTTGGATTAGCGTTCCTACGAACATTAAATTATCTAGCATTAAGTTAACATTAAAATTACAACAAAACCATTATGAACATAATAGCGCTGTATCTAGCAATATACAACCTATTATAGCAGCACTTCTTTTTAAAACACTTTATTTATAAAATCTGTTTCCAAACGAAAACCACATATCATTCCAATTTAATTAACATTTAAATGCAAATTGATAATTAACAAGACATGGAATGATTAAGCAAGAGCGAACCGCCACTTGCCTGGAGTAGATTCGGCGATGAATCTAGACGAGACGACTACTTATGATATCCTTTCCGAGGATATGGCCTAAGCTTTAGATGAATCCAACAGATTTACGAGTCCACACGCGATCTAGCAGATCACGTTCTAATGCTCGATCGATCTCGGGTCAAATCTGGACGGAATGGAACTTAGGCTTCTCGGCCCAACAACAAAGCTGATATTAATTGGGGGGGTCCCACTACCTTCTTCTTCTTCCCCGAACAACAACAACAACGGCAACAACCACGTGGGGCTTCGCCGGGGCTTCTCGACGCCGGAGATCTGACGCCAGGGATGGAGCCGCGCCGGGGAGGAGGAGAAGCACCACGGCGGTGGCTCGGACAGCAGCACAACAATGCCCAGGAGTTCGCACAGGGCTCGACGGAGGAGGAAACGTGGACAGGGGAGAGACGAGAGGGAGATATGAGATGGGTATCTTCTACCCTTCATCCCCACCACCTTATATGGCCCAAGGAGGGGGCAAAGGTCCGACAACTCCCTCTGCAGGGGACCGGCCAATTTGCAAGTGGAGAGCCAAGTTGCATGCAACAAGGATAAGAATTCGGGAAGATAAGATTGCACAGGGAGGATAAGATTGGTATGGGTTTTAAACCCCGAAAATTATATGTTTGTATCCAAACAAATATCTTAAGTTCCGAAAATACATCGAATGTATTTTATACCACTCAGGGAATTATTTTGGAGATCATGAATTTTACTGAAAATCCAAATTCCACTGAAAGCGAAAAATTATTGAACGAAAGTTGGGAAAAATTACCCAAATATCCTTATTAAAAATTGAGGGATATTACAGTCGCGGCCTTGGTTGTACGTGTTGGATCTTGAGACTGGGACACGCACATCAGTATTAATGGAGTGACTAGTGTTAGGATCATACCTGCTTTGGCATTGATGTTGCCAAGATGTTGGCTTGTGGCGGTTGAGTCGGTGGTGATCCTTCACTTCATGGTGTTGGTAACGAGGCCGTACAGGGGCTAGGTCGGGCGCGTGGTGTGGCGCGGCGTCGTAGGGAGGGTTCTCTTAGGTGCGCACACCATGGGTTCTATCGCGTCCAAGCTGGCGCCTTTCACGGGCTGGGTGATCTTCGCCACGAGCAAACCCGTCCCTGGGCGCGTCGACATCGTCGCGGCGACGTCTTCGCAGTTGGGCGTCATAGTCTGCTCGGCAAACATATCTGGGCATCACATTGCGGCGCTCGCCGCCAATGTCACGAGCACCATCTCCTCGGGGCGGGAGACGCGGTGGAGGAATCCAATCTGATGGGTGGTCCTGTGATTCAATTGGATCTCCAATAGTGGGGTAAAAATAGCCAGAATATATCATACCTGAGTCTTCAATTTCCTCGTCGTCGAACTCCTCAAAGGCAGGATGGAACGTTGGCGTCGTGTAGCCATAGCCATCTGAGCCATAGCGCGGTGTGCGTGTACTCTGGTGGCCAAGGTGGTCACGAACGGCAAACGGGTTGGGTCTTGTGGCAGGTGGGCTCACGCGATGTTCGTCGTGCTGTGGGCGTCGAAGTGTTCGGCGCGGTGTAGTACCTTCGCACGCGTAGTGTCGCGATCTGCTGTCTCGCGGCACGGAGGGTGGTTCATCGCGTTGAAGAACCTGGAGTTGAGTAACTTGGCGTCGATCGCGCGATCTGTTCGCATGACCTAAGACAAAATAACCAGACATCGTGAGGAAAAACGAACAAAAGACAACACAGAACAACAACCAAGCAAATCACTAGTCAAGTCACAAAGTTCACGTAGGTAGGGCTAGTTTGGGCTTGCCGTGAGGGCGGCTTGGCTTGACAAGAGATGGTGTATCAAGCAAGTTGCAATCAAACAAACAAGAATAAATTGAAATCCTAAAACAAACGTAAACAAAGCAACCTAATAACCAAGAAAGTACCTTCTAGGAAGCTTGACCTAGACGGTGGAGAGGTTGAGAAGATGAGCTTAGACCGAGAGTGAGTTAGGTTTGCCTTATTTTGGCTCTCCCCAACTTTGGAAACCTTTTTTTTTAATATCTTTTCGATTTTTTTTTAATATCCGAGATCTTATCTTTTGATCTTATCGGATTTGCAAAAGGAAACAAAAATAAAATCGGTCTAAGTAACAAGAATATCACAAGTGTGATCTTAGAGATAAGAGAGAGAAGATAAGATTTGATATTATATCTTATAAGGAAATTCGGTTAACTTAACTAAAAATTAAACTCTAGCAAACAAGGAAACTCTATCTACGCATGAAATAACTAAACAAAATATTCTAGCATGCAAGATAACAAATTATCTAACACACCAAAACTTGGGGAACAAGGAAAAAAATTCGGCCAAGATAGGATCTTGTAGAAACCGAAGGTGTTGCAAAGATGGAAAGTTTTTGGTCTTTCTCTTCTTTTCTCGCGATATCTTACGAAAGCAAACGATGGGGGTCAAGAAAAAAAATTGTGAACAAAATGCAAACTTGAGTTCGTGACTTACAAGACTGTTGAGCTCTGATGCCAGTTGATGTGTTCTTGCCTCCGATGACAAGCCAATTGTCAAAAGGTGGCGCCTTGGGATCTAGTATTGGGTGAGAAGTCACGCGATGAACGTTTTGGCAGTGAAGGAGGTGGTGAACGCGACGATGGAGTGACTGGATATCGGTGGCGGAAGCGGTTTGATGAGGGATAGGTGACTTGAAAGACAAGTCTTTGGTATCGTAGCGTCGACTGTGGAGGAAGGGGGATGCGAAGGAAGACTTGGCTTGATGAATCAAGCACTTGCCGTAGCGTCGGCGGCGGGGTGAATGGGGATGCGAAGATAGAGGATTTGACGTCCGATCAAAGGAAGGAGGATAAACACTCGACTTAAAACCTTGAATTAAATTGAACGTAAGAAATAACAATAACAAGGGAGGCTTTAAATAGCCAATGTATCTCGGCCAAGACCTAATGGGCTTGGGCCGAAACGAGCCTAAGGGCTAGCCCATGCAAGCATGCAAAAGGCACAAACCCTAAAAGATAGAAACGCTATAAATAGAAACTATCTAAAACGCTATAAATACTAAATATAGAAAGTGTCTCAAAAGAACGCGTTAAAGGCATTGAATGCGAGAATCTTCAGATAGAACGCGACCAGCATTGAAGAAGGTTGAGTCGCTTGAAGGAGATCGCGTTCAACATTGAGTCGCTTGAAGGAAGATGCGTTGAGGCACGCGATATTTGGTCTTGGATAGAGATGCTTGAATGAGATCGCGGACTCTGTTCCAGATGCGAGGAGTATGACGAAGAACGCGGTCTTCGTACTTGGCTCTTCTGAGCTCACGGTCCTGGCTTCGTCCTCGTCTTGGGCCGTCATGGGAGGCAGGGTCACATCACAAAGCCTTCTGCTATTTACTCTGTCATTATTTAATATACATTTATTGATTTAAAGCATAATTGTTATGATTAAAGCCTAGGGTGGCTTGGAACTTTACAGTCCGAAGTCACTAGCGTGTGACAGTACCGATATAAGTCGGGAGTGTTACAATTATGGTATCAGAGCAATGATTTTAAGATTCTTGGCCTATTGTTAGGTATGAGAATTTGCAAAATTATTTTCGAAACTATTTTATTTTGTAAAGGAATTTCGAAAATCTAAATTATTAATATTAAGTTTAATGTTTTAAAATTTCTTAAGGTTTAGTAAAATTTAAAAGTAATGGTTTAACTATGGGGATACTAATTTTTATAGTTCCTTTATAAAATGGCGTTATAAACGGTTACATTTAAAGTTTATGATTATAATTTTAAAAGTGTAACTTTGGGTTTTGGTAAAGTTTATAAATGTCACTAGTTTAAGAAGCTAATTCTATAATTAATTATACTAGTAAATTAAAAGTATAAAGTTGAAAGTATAAGGTTTGATAATAAGTGGTTTTCGAACTTCTACAAGCTTCGATTCCATTACATAATTATTGGATCCATTCATAAGAACCTCTCTATATTCTTGGAATAATGCCAAGCTGGATATTGACATTATTTGTTCCCTTTTCTCGACTTGACGAGCATTGTCTGGAGAATTAAGTATTGTAAGGATTCCTTGCTATAAGGAATTAAGTGTGTGTAGTAATGCTCTATGGAGTGTGAGAATTAATTCTCATGTGTATACTCCGAACATTGGTTGTGGTAAAATTGTGTAGTGAGCTAATATAAAGCTTAAAATACTTAATTTTGAGTCTTATAAATCATTCATTTAAGTGAATATTTTTATAAGAGAGTTACTTCATAAGGAGTTGGTCTCTTTAAAATGATAATAATCTAACACGATTTGGAGTTAAACCATAAGATTTAAGAATTATAAGTATGGCGTTTGTAAGCAAGTGTGTCCGTTATGACCTTAGTGGTAAAGCTTTTGGAAGAGCTAAGTGCATAAAATTTTTATTTCGGAAAACCTATTTAAGGTGACATTATAAGTCTTTCTTAAGGAAATGATATAATGATATGAGAAGTATTAAGACGATTTAGTCTTGGGTAAATAGTAAATGTCGGTTAGGCAAAACGTTTGCTTAATTTGATATAATAAATTGTGTGAGGACAATTACGTGTTTAAGGATTTATCGGTGAATAACAAACTCAGTCGGTAAAAGTTTGTTTGGATTTATGTGGATTAACAGTGTGGGATAACGTAAGTGTATGGATTTTTATCAAATGGAATTGATGAAAAAGTGACTTAAGTCTATTAAGGTGATCTTATGACACGTGATCAGCGCTACTTTGTAGTGCATTTCTAGGAGGTGTTACCGGTGTTTTGGGTGCCATTTGTATGGGTTTAGAGCACAACTATGGAGAATGGAGTTGAGGAGAAGAAGTGTGAATATGGTGGTTTGGAGGAGCTTAAATGAAGACATCCAGAAGACGAAGAAAGAAGCCACACGGAGCTGAGAAAGGAGGATCCGCGACCGTGGGTGAGCGCGGAACTTGATCGCGGCAAATTCGAGAACACGGAGCAAGAAAAGCCATTTTCCGCGACCCCGGAATTTCTTCCGCGATCGCGGAAATATCCCTCAGCGAAGCAGCGAAGTCGAGAGAAAAGGCCAAGAAAAAGCTATTCTCCGCGACCGCGGAATTCCATCCGCGAGCGCGGAACCACACGGCAACGAGGCCCATGTCTCTCGTCCGAAGTTACTTTTACATTTTCTTTTATTTTATTTTCTTATTTTTGTTACTTTAGTATTATTTCCTTTTGATTAGTTTTGTTATCTTTTCACTTTAGTTTTAGGGTTAAGTTATTTAACCTAATTTTCCCTAGCAGCTTTGAATCGTTCATTATTCAGACCTAGTTTCCATTCAGCAATTTTTCCCTTTGAAGTTTATTGTTTCCAAGAACTACGAAGAACTAAACACCATTTGCTTAGTCCGACAATTGAAGCCTTCATTTGATTTGATTGTGAGGTTATAACTCTATTTCCTATTCCTTTGGATTATATCTTTTCTCTTGAGCTTATTCATATTGATTCTTATTGATTTGACTGGATTGATCACCTAGTTGATATTGTTAATTGTCTATTGCTAGGGTTTGGATATTTCGAGTTGAAATCCCTTATCTTGTGTAGCAACCATGATATTCTAGGACTAGTTGGACTAGTTTATTATGAAAGAGAATTGATTATGTGCTAAATGCTGTGAAAGATCGGTGTTGTATGTATCCTGGTTAATTCCTATGCTCTATGTTGATATTGTTCTAAATCTTGATAGTTTCTCGTGCGTTCAATAGTAAGGGTTGCTAGGACTAGTAACTAATTCAGAATAGGGACAGGAATAATCAAAGGAAGGAATAGAGATAACCTAGGACCAATCAATCATATGAATGGTGGATATTTGTTTGGCTAAGTGTTTTTCCCAAATTGATTTACAACCTTTGTTTTGTTTACTTTGCTTTGTTTACTTGAAATTCAAACAACCAACCAAAAACCCCCTTTGTTACTATTGCATGCAACCTGACATAAAGAAAGATAACTCCTCCCTGTGGGATTCGACCCTTGCTTGCCTATTCTACTAGTTTAGGTTGTTAAGGATTTTACTTTGATTGGGCACACGACTTTAGCCCTTACTAAATTGGCGCCGTTGCCGGGGAGGCAAGTTTTGATTTTTCTTTTTGTGTGTTTGTGTGCAAATTTTTGTGTGGACCTATCTTATGGTCCACACCCGTGCTACTGATTCCCCTCTACTTGCTTGTGATACAGAAATTGAGAGAACATTCTCCCAGAGCCGCAGAGTAAACAAATCTTTAGTCTTTGATAACCCAACTTTTGAGATGGCTGACGAACAACAGACGCTGAGGCAGCTGACTGCCCCAAACTTGCAGCAGCAACCCCTGGCTGTGCAGTTTCATGAGCTAGCTGATGGCGTCAACTTCGAGCTCAAGTCGGGGTTGATCCACTTACTCCACCACTTCCACGGGATGAGTGGGGAAGACCCCAATAAGCATCTGTCGGAGTTCCATGTCGTCTGCACCATCATGAAACCAAAAGGAGTGAATGAAGACCAGATCAAGCTGAGGGACTTTCCTTTCTCTCTGAAGGATTCGGCCAATGACTGGTTCTACTACTTGACCCCAGGGAGCATTGACACGTGGGCCAAGATGAAGAAGGCTTTCTTGGAGAAGTACTTTCCGGCGACCAAGCTCAACAGCCTGAAGAGGAGCATCAGCAACATTGAACAACAGGCTACTGAGTCGTTGTATGAGTACTATGAGCGGTTCAAGAGGTTGATTTTTAGTTGCCCCTACCATGGCTACTCCGACCAGGACCTCGTACTTTATTTGTACGGAGGCTTACTTGATGACAAGCATCGGATTGTGAACGCTACCTGTGGAGGAAACATCCTGAATAAGAGTCCAGATCAGGCCTATGAGGTTTTCTTTGAGCTATCTGAGGGCTCAAGACAATTCAGCAAGAGGGCGGGCGCCCAATCAGTGAGAGCTGCTGAATCTCAGCCAAATTCCACTTTACTCTCTGAGATGGCTGAGATGAAGGAGATGATGAGGAGGTACATGATGAAGGGTGGCCAGCAGCAGGTCAAATCATGTGGGATATGCCAAGACACGATGCATCCAACTGATGCATGTCCCACGCTGCAGGAGCCCACTGCTGAGGTGAATGCAATTGGATGATATGGCCCTCAAAGCCCAAGATATGACCCGTACTCCAACACATACAATCCAGGGTGGAGAGATCACCCCAATCTGAGGTACGGGAACCAACAGAACACTCATCATGGCCAGGAAAACCAAGAATATCAACAGAGGCCGACACAATTTCTTCCCCGTCCATAACAGTACTAGCAGCCTGGGGGTCAACAACCATTTTGAGCTCCTTATGACCAAAGACCCCAAGGCCAGAGTTCCAGTGCCCCTACGTCCAGTGAGGATAAGATCAATGCCCTTGTCCAGAGTATGACAGCCATGGCTAACAATATGAACATGATGGGGACACAAATTCAAACATTAGCAAACACTATGGCCCAGCAGCAACAAGATATAAAGTCCAGCATTCAGAACCTAGAGAAACAAGTGGGGCAGATCTCTATAGCGGTGAGCAAGCTGGAAGCTCGGGAGTCGGGGAAACTACCATCTCAAACGGCAGTCAACCCGAGGGAGAACGTTTGTGCCATGACGTTAAGGAGCGGAGCTGAGGTGGAGGCCAGTCGAGCACGACAGAGAGATATCCGGGACCGCAAAGACGACGGCCGCGACCGCGGATTGATCACGGACAAGGAAGATGAAATCGACGCCTTTCCGCGACCGCGGACCGAATTCCGTGACCGGGGAAAAATCCCATCGGAACAGGTCGAGAGTATTCCGCGACCGCGGATGGAATTCTGCGATCGCGGAAAAAGTGTTGAAGACGGGGACGAAGTCGAGCATATTCCGCGACCGTGGACACCAAACCGTGATCGCGGAAATACCCCAGAAGCGCCCTTGCATCTCGACGACGCCCATGATGGGTACGTGCACCCCAATTTCCCTCCGCTCCAATCAGTAAAGCCTCCTACACCCTTTCCTGAGGATCTGAAGGACACAAGGAGACCAGCCAATGATAAGGAATTGTTCGAGACATTCAGCAATTGCGAGGTAAACATTCCTTTACTCAAGCTGGTCAATAGTATCCCTCGCTATGCTAAATTCTTGAAGGAGCTCTGCACGCTTAAGAGGAAGAAGGCGGTCAAGGAAAAGAAAAAGGTCCAAGTTAGTGAGAATGTATCCGCTATGCTGCAAAAGCGGATACCCAAGAAGGCAAGTGATCCGGGGATGTTCACGATTCCATGCAAAATTGGGGGTACCTTGTTTAATAAGGCATTACTCGATTTAGGTGCCTCCATAAATGTGTTGCCTCTCTCACTATACGAGTCTCTGGAGGTGGGACCATTAGAGAAGACGGGGATTGTGATCCAGCTGGCGGACAATTCCTACGTCTACCCCAAAGGAGTGGTGCAGGACGTGCTGGTAGAAGTGGACAAGTTGGTGTTCCCTACAGACTTCTTTGTGATGGACACGGGGCAGGACAAGGATGCAGCCCCGGTAATGCTAGGAAGGCCGTTTATGAACACGGCGGGTACAAAGATTGATGTGAGCAGCGGTTCGCTCACAATGGAATTCGACGGGGTGAGGGTCGGATTCAACATAGATGATGCAAAGCGACACCCTCCAGATGGAGACCTCGAGTGCTCAATGGAGGCGAGCAATCCAAGTTGAGGAGAGAGAGTAGTATGTCGAGCCACGACAATAACTAAGGCGCTGTCCGGGAGGCAACCCGAGGTATGTATCTCTTTCCTGTATTTTCATTACTTGTTTTTGGTTGTTGTGTGCCATTTTTGTTTTTGCTTTCGTTTTTCTTTTTGCATTCAGACTAACTTGCAGGATGGAGGCCTCGAGCCATAATTGAAGATGGTGTTAACCACGCACCAACAATGTAAGTCTCCTAGTTCTCTGCACCAAAAAAAAATCAAAAAAAAATCAAAAAAAAATCAAAAAAAAAGTTCTACCGAAGGCCAGCTGGCCGAGTTACCCATGAAGAGAGGGTGCGCATCATGTTGTCAAGGAGGAGACATTCGCCCCACATATTTATTTGACAACGATGATGACCCTACATTCGACAGCTAAGGAGGAGGAACACTAGAGCCCCCACCACGATTACATTTGGGCTCCACCATGTGTTCGTTGAAGGCCGTGCAGCCCCGACATCTTTGCTATACCACTACTCACCACAGTGGTTCCCTTTGGTTGCACGGTAGGAGTTGATTTTGAAGACGACGTGCAACACCAGAGACCTGAGCTTTCATGTTCTTACCGCCAGCAACAACGTACGTGTCCAAGCCAACTCGACAACGTTTGTGAGTACTTTTCTGCCTTCCATGTGCTTCTATTCTTTTTGTCTGTCATTACATTGAGGACAATGCAATGTTTAAGCATGGGGAGGGTTCTATACTTGCTAGTCGTTTGAGGAGAAAGAAAAATAAAGAAAAAGCCAAAAATTTGAAAAAAAGGCAAAAATAGAAATCCTGGGATAAGTCGAAAACCCGAAAGGGCGGCTTAAGTAATAAGCAGGTGGCTTGGACCAACATTAGGCTGGGGTAATAATTGGTCAAGAGTGATGTGAGTTTTATGTGAGCCCATCTATTGAAAAATGAATTGAGTGGCTTGGTGAAAACCCGAAAGGGCACCTTTGCAAAATGAGTGAAAAGAAGAAGAGTGATTATTAGGAATCATCATTTTACCTGGCGTGGTGACATAAGAAGAGGTGATATAAGGAGGATTCAGGTAGGTCACTCTAGGAGGCATAAGAAGATAGATGGAGGTTAGGATTAGATGTTTATTCACTCTATGGTGTTCGGGATAAGCTTAGGAGAAGTACTCTGTTTCCCTTTGGGCTTGGTGTTGCATTGTGTATTAAGCTTATTGTGTTGGTGCCTTGGAGATTCATGTTTAGGTGCAATTCTTAGTGGAGATGATTGTTATGTGCTTCTTGAGACCTTGGGGATTTGATTGGAGGAGTAGGTTTACATTAGCTTACTCGAGGACGAGCAAGGTTTAAGCATGGGGGAATTTGATCAGCGCTACTTTGTAGTGCATATCTAGGAGGTGCTACCGGTGTTTTGGGTGCCATTTGTATGGGTTTAGAGCACAACTATGGATAATGGAGTTGATGAGAAGAAGTGTGAATATGGTGGTTTGGAGCAGCTTAAATGAAGACATCCAGAAGACGAAGAAAGAAGCCACACGGAGCTGAGAAAGGAGGATCCGCGACTGCGGGTGAGCGCGGAACTTGATCGCGGCAAATTCGAGAACACAGAGCAAGAAAAGCCATTTTCCGCGACCGCGGAATTTCTTCCGCGATCGCGTAAATATCCCTCAGCGAAGTCGAGAGAAAAGGCCAAGAAAAAGCTATTCTCCGCGACCGCGGAATTCCATCCGCGAGTGCGGAACCACACGGCAGCGAGGCCCATGTCTCTCGTCCGAAGTTACTTTTACGTTTTATTTTATTTTCTTATTTTTGTTACTTTAGTATTATTTCCTTTTTGATTAGTTTCGTTATCTTTTCACTTTAGTTTTAGGGTTAGGTTATTTAACCTAATTTTCCCTAGCAGCTTTGAATCGTTCATTATTCAGACCTAGTTTCCATTCAACAATTTTTCCCTTTGAAGTTTATTATTTCCAAGAACTGTGAAGAACTAAACACATTTGTTTAGTCCGACAATTGAAGCCTTCATTTGATTTGATTGTGAGGTTATAACTCTATTTCCTATTCCTTTGGATTATATCTTTTCTCTTGAGCTTATTCATATTGATTCTTATTGATTTGACTAGATTGATCACCTAGTCGATATTGGTAATTGTCTATTGTTAGGGTTTGGGTATTTCGAGTTGATATCCCTTATCTTGTGTAGCAACCATGATATTCTAGGACTAGTTGAACTAGTTTATTATGAAAGAGAATTGATTATGTGCTAAATGCTGCGAAAGATCGGTGTTGTATGTATCCTGGTTAATTCTTATGCTCTATGCTGCTATTGTTCTAAATCTTGATAGTTTCTCGTGCGTTCAATAGTAAGGGTTGCTAGGACTAGTTGGACTAGTAACTAATTCAGAATAGGGACAGGAATAATCAAAGGAAGGAATAGAGATAACCTAGGACCAATCAATCATATGAATGGTGGATATTTGTTTGGCTAAGTGTTTTTCCCAAATTGATTTACAACCTTTGTTTTGTTTACTTTGCTTTGTTTACTTGAAATTCAAACAACCAACCAAAAACCCCCTTTGTTACTATTGCATGCAACCTGACATAAAGAAAGATAACTCCTCCATGTGGGATTCGACCCTTGCTTGCCTATTCTACTAGTTTAGGTTGTTAAGGATTTTACTTCGATTGGGCACACGACTTTAGCCCTTATCAACACGTTTTGGGTAATTGAAGTGATTGATCATAATCGCGTTAAATGAATTATTAAAATCAAGTATGAGAAAAATAGAAATAAAATGTTGTGCAATTATTTGGAAAAATTAAGAAATCATAAAGGTTTTATGTTAAAGCCTGATTAATGGAATGATCTAAATTATTCTTGGAAAGATTTTAGGTTAGAGATGGCATAAGGGCCAAATTTAATTGAGATAAATAATGAAATTGGTGAGATGTATATGTAAGGAGTAAGATGATATAATAGTTGGAAGTACTAAGATTGGATATTTGGGTTATAAGGAGATAATGTACGAACTTTAGAATTTGATTATAAAGAGGAAATTAGAAGAGGAAGGTGTGTTTTCATGCTTAAAGTATATATATTAAGATCGTTATTATTTTGGAGACTATTATTCTAAGGTAATCATGATCTTGTGAGTATATTAAGAGTTAGCACATGGGATAATATATGGAGACGGGATATACGAGATAATGTCATAATTGAGGATACTAAGCTCAATTAAAAAGGTTAATGTGAAAACCGATCCCTCTATCTTGGTAGTACTAGTTTCGGGGTTAAAACTATTTTAAGGGGGTAGTATTGTAATAACCCTCATTTTATCATAAGGGTATTAATGTAATTTCTATTTATTTTAATTTGATAAAAATAAAAGTTATGATTTTTATTTTATTTCGTTTAGAAGAATAATTTAAATTTTCATTAACTTAAAGTTCAAAAGCTAGTTCAAGATAATTATGTACAAATTATCAAATGGACTATAATAGTATGTTGTAAGAATAATAAATTAAGTATAACAATGAATGTAAATCTTAGAATTTTAAATAATAATAAAGTTCATAAGAATTATTATGTTGTCCACAAAGGGATGAAATAATAAATGTCCTAAGTGTATTATTTCTTTAGGCCATGAATGGTCTAAATTATGATTAACCTTATGTTAATTATAATTTATATAAAACTTATCAATTTTGACTTAAAATATTTAAATCAAATTTAACTAATTTTTGTTAAGAATTTAAGTATGGTCAATTTCATAAGAAAAATAACTTAAGCTTTATTTTTACCTAAGATCATTTTTCTACACTATAATTTTGGGTAAAAATAATATTATAAACTTAGAATATTAAATTAAATAAGTTTGGATAAATTTTGCAATTTTTAAAAGTTAAAATAAGGGCTTTTTTACCATAACTTAAGAGCGTTGGGCAAAATGTGAAATTAAGCCAAAATAGGGAGCCGTGTGCAAATACCCAAATATGGCTTCTTCCTCCTCCAGCCACAACACCATTAACGCGCAAGCTCCGAGCTCCATTTCCATGGCGGAATTGACTCGATTTTGAACCCGATTGGCCAATTAATTCATGGTAAATTAAGAGTACAATCTTATCCATTCAATCCCTCGATCAATCGACATCAAAAGAGGCGAGATCGACGGGAATTTGTCCATGAACCAGCCGTGTCGTTCGTGGAAACGAATTGAAGTTTGGAACAATTCGATCTTATCAGAATCAATTGGAGGGTGAGAATCATGGGATATTGTTGAAGGCATTGAGTGCGTCAACAGCCCTATATATACCCCTCCGATTGATTTCCCAACTCCTTCAATTTCAATCGATTCCTCTCAAAAACCCTAAACCCGATTTCGGTTGTTCTTCCCTAAAATTCGAGCTCGTTGAAACTTAGTTCTTGAAATTGTTGATACCACTAGCTTCTTCCCTTTGTCTCCTTCAAAAGACCTATCTTTACGACGCCAGAGAACCACCGCCAACGCCCAATTTTGCCCATTTCCGATGAGGTGTCACCGCGAGATCCGGGGAAGGTTTGCTTGATCAGAATTTCCGATTTTTGGGTTTATTTTAATTTGTTTTTGGCTTAATCTTGATTAATTTAATTAATCTAGATTAGTGAAAAATATTTTAGATTAATTTTATTTTATGAAAATTTAAATTCAATTATTTATAATTTTTATAATATTATCTTATATTATGAATGAGTAATTATAGACCTGTCAAAATTTGACCGAACCCGAAATATCGACCGAAATCGACCGAAATTTTTAAGTTGAAACCCGAATAATTAAACCCGAAACCCGATTTAACCCGAACCCGTTAAACCCGGATATTTTCGGGTTCGGATCAATTGACCCGTCGGGTCACAAAAATTAACATCAGATGTTTATTTGAATATTGGGCTGGGCGGGGAAACATTACCAAATCCCGGCTGGGCGGGGAAATATTGGGCTGGACTGAAGTAAGAAAACCCTAATTGCGGGTCCATTCCCGATCTCCCTCCCAATCTACCACCAAACTCGAACCCACACTCGGCGACCACACCATCACCTACCAGAACCACCGCTCGGCGACCACACCACCACCAAGCCCGCATCTCCTCGCTTCGCACGACCCACTCCGCCCGTGCTCAGATTTGTCCATGGCACGACCCACCGCATAGCATCTCCCTCATCCTCACCACCGACGACCACACCACACTGAGCCGCCTACCCTCTGTTCGTGAGCCTCTATACCAGCACCACCCATTCCCAGACCCGCCGCCGCTGCTGCACCTCATCCTCAGCGACTCGCCGCCGCTGTGCAGGTGCGTGCTCTTCCTCTCATGCGTTGTAGAAGAGGTCTTCTAATTCCTCTCCAACATATTGTGGGAGCATAATAGCAAGAATCTGAATATCTGTATCATCATCCTCTTCACAAATCATCTTGATTTGGTCTTAAGATTGTAGCTTAGCCGTATGCTTAGATGATGAAGTGACTTTTTTTACTTGGAGGTGCTACCTTGTTCTCCCTCTAGCCCCTCACCCTAAACCCAAATAAAACAAACAATGTGTGCAATACCTGATTACTTGATATTAATTTCATTCTGTTTCACTTTATAAATGTCTGCTTCTGTACTTGAATGCTTGATCGGTTCTGTATTTAACATTTGTTTGGGTCCTTGGTTGCCTTTCTTACCCATGTGTATCAAATCATAATATACACTCTTTGTGTTTTCACATGTCTAAATTGCAACTTTAACATGAAATATTGATGACTTGATGCCTCCAACTGAATAACTTATTTTCAGTTTCCAATCGAAAGAAGAGCTTCGGAGATGGCATCTCTATTCAGATTCTGAGTTGGGAGGTATGCCATTATTCATTAAGGTTGTATTTAGTTGATTTTTATGAAGAACTTAGGAGTTCAATAAATATACAATTTCATTTGTTACTCTTACAGCTGCATTAATTTTCATAGCTAGCTTCTTGCTATGCCAGTAATTCGGTCTTGTCCTTTTTAGTAGCTGATGTTGGTCGACTTTGAAAGCAGTGTGTGAAGAGCTCTGTTATTTCAGGGCCTGGACTGTTTTCTGCTGAATTGGTTACCCCCTAGTCCGTGGCCTTACTTAGGTCAGTCTAATGTTTAATATGCCAACTTTATCCAATTATAAGAGCTTCTTGCTTCAAAGGTTGTTCGATCATACTTTCTTATTTTTAGTAGATGATTTAAGATGTTACTTTTAATATATGATGTTGGTTAATTAGAATTTATGGTTGGATGTTGTTGGTTTAGTTATGTAAGACATGTAATTACATAACTAAAAAAGGTAAAAAAAACTAAAAAAATGAATAAAAAGATAACAGAAAGCTTGACGTTAAAGGACCTGGTGGTTAACCCGAACCGCCCGCTAACCTGTAATGACCTGACCGACTTGACATGTAACCTAAAATGACCGAACCTGTACTAACCCGAACCCGAAATGACCGAATCCGAACCCGACCTGACCGACCCGATTGACAGCTCTAGGTAATTATGACTATTCATTTTAGATAATATTTTGAGCTAGAAAATTAGGTTTATAAATAAATAATTTTATTAATTTATTTATGATATAATTTTTTATAATGTACGACTAATTAATTTTTAATCGTTTAAATAATCATTTTATCAAAAAGCCTTGAAATTGATTTATTTATGAGTTAAATAAAATCAATTAGAAATCGAGACATTGTATCCTTCAAATTGTGATATTGAATAAATTATATAATATACTTTAATCATTTTTTATGATTTTGGTAGGTCTCGGAATTGCGTTTCGAACGAAAATAAAGCAGGGAGCCGATTTGCTTTTCAAAAGCAATCATCTCCAAAACGCCGTTCATCTTCTTCGTGATTTAAGACAAGTGGCGGTTCGCTCTTGCTATTTTATTCCATATTTTACTTAATTGAAATATAATCTATTGTCTTAAATAAGTTGAGATAAAAATTATTAATTGTTGTTTGAGAACTTGTGTGAATAAAATGTTGTGTAAAATGAACATTTTTATTAGGTTGTATATATGCTAGCTATAACCCTTATATATATATATATTATTATAGGGTGCTAGATAATAATTGGTGTGGATTTTTGTGCATTGGTGTGGAAATAATTACTAGTTAGCACGAGTATTCGTAGGAACACTATTTACATTGCAAGGTTTAGATGTTTCTTTATAACTTGGTATTACGAGGATAATTGCCCTAATAATTTTGGTCATGACCTACCCTTATTTTATATAAGTGGGGGTACACTTAGCTAGTTCTGAAACTCGGTATTCGTACCATTCTAGTTCTCATTGCGAGATCAGTTGTTGATTATACAAGCTTTAACGTTAATGCACGTTTTGAAATTAAATAAGATAAGTGTCGTGTGACACATAATTAATATACCCTCGGACGAGAAGTACAACGTGGAACCCGTCCGGTCTATTGTCTAAAGTAAGTTCCCTTTTCAATCTGGATTCGCATTACGCGGTGAGGTTGGTCGAGGACCCAAATATTCAACGAGATGTTTTTACAGCTTTGTGTGATAATATAATTGTAACACCCCCAAATTTAACCCCATTTGAAAGTGTTACTGTCGATGACCCTGGACGTAAACCCTGAAGTCACCCCAGGCTTTTTCGACGTCATAACTGACTTAAAACATAGTTACAATACTAAAATCATAACTTTTATTAAACCACATGGTCGCGGAATTACACGATTCCAAAAAAACGACCCAATAATCAGAAATACAACAGCGAAAGTCTTTAATAGAATACAAAATAGCACAGCGGAAAACTTGTACACAAAGCGACAAAACAACTTGTCGAAAACACCGTTCATCTTCATAGTCGTTCTAGCCTTCTCGGATCTTCAACACACCTGATGTGCCGAATCGAACGGATGACACCAGCCAACCATGCAAGGAATATAACGGTTGGTCAGTCTAATGAAAGACTACGCAAGGGTACAAAGCAGAGTGGTTCGAAGCAGTCGTATTAGGTTAGACTCATCGTTCCTCGAATAATAACCGAGTACGCTAGTCAACCATCATACTCCTATTAGAATAAATGAAGCAGCATGATCAAGAGAAGACTCTGGAGACCGAGTCTCACAGCAATCAATTCCAAAAGAAGACTCCAAATGAAATGAGCCTTATAGGAAAATATGACAAATGTTGGAAAACTCAAACAAACACACATAACCACATCACACAAGTATCGCATACGAGCGATCTACAACTAAGACGAGCTTTTCCTAGCTGTACTAGCGCCTAGCTGCACTACTCGCCAAACATTTTAAATAAGTGCTTTACTCATACGGCACTTTATATTATGGTCAAGGCATTTTAATTATGTGCATACTCATGACACGTATCTTATTAAATGTCAACACACACACACATCACGTTATAAGCTTTTATCATGATCAACTCGTCCCGAGACGAGAGATCTCCTGGGAGCATCTCCCGAGATTTGCTCTCCAGATATATGTGACACTAGCTAAGTGCACCACCTCTATACCCGAGTATAGAGGCTAGTCATGACTCACCAATGGTATTAGGGTCTCAATGCCCTTTTCTCCATTTAATTATCAAGAAACGACTGGACCTCCTGGGCCCAGTAAACGTTCCTACGAATACTCGTGCTAACTAAACAGTTCAACACAGTCATATATCACATCAAAACAAAGCCATCAAGGCCAACATCATAGATCTAACAATCTATATATATATATATATCAAAATAGCGTTGCCACTAACAGTATATGCAACCTATTATAATCTTTTTATATGAAATTCACCTTTAAAATCCACAACAAAACCATTATGAACATAATAGCACTGTATCTAGCAATATACAACCTATTATAACATCACTTTTTTTATCAAATAATTTATCAAAACTGTTCCCAACTTAAGTAGATGAATCATCCCAAATTAATTAACAACAAACAATTGATAATTAATGAAAGTATGGAATGATGAACAAGAGCGAACCGCCACTTGCCTGAATCCGCAGAAGCTTAAGCAAAGCTTAGAGACAACGGCTCTTGGGTCCAAAACTGGAACAGATCTGGAATAAAAATCCCTAGGAAACGACCCATAACAAGATCCTAACTTAGATTCAATACACATATATATGAATCTAAAAGAATACAAGAAGAAATCAAAGGAAACGAGCAAAGCCCAAAGCCAAACCACAAAACACACAACTCGGACACACATACCGCGATCGCGGCAGGTCGCGGTCGGTCGCGGTTTTCGTGCTGTGACAGTGGCTAGCTCGCGAGACAACAATCGAGAATTTCTTACTCCAAACCGATTTGTTTGCTTCGATTTGTCTATGGTTCGATCTCCCAACACCTCAAAGCTTCCAACAACACCCAGGAGCACCTTTTCGACTCAAGAATCACTCGAAATCTCCCTCTCACGAAGCTCCAAAACTGCTCAACAATGGTGAAAAACAGAGGAGAAAGAAGAAGGGAGAAGAAGAGAAAGAGAGCTCCGGTTCTCACCCCTTTTATACTGAAAATCTGAGCCTCACCAAGGGAAACACGCAGGGAACAAGGGAACACAAGCCAAGCCAGCTGGAGAGCCACCTGCCCTTCCAGAAAAATCAGAGGAACAGAGCTACAGTAACCGCCTTTGAGGAAGACGACACTGCTCAGCAAAAGGCGTTACCGCGAGCGCGGCCGGTCGCGGTGAATCGCGGTTGATCGCGGTCAATCGCGGTGAGTCGCGGTTTAAAGGCCGACTTCGTTAATTCTTATCCGAACTTGGTTTGGATTAAATTTCTTAACTCCGGGTTAAATATATTCGTACATTAACGATACATTAATCCCGAAAACACCTCAACTGTATTATATAATGCTCGGAAAATTTTACAGAGCTCAGACCCCTTTTGAGAAGGTCCGAGACTCACTGAATTAAATCCGTCTAGCAAAACGGGCATAAGAAAAATTTTAAAAAAAATCAAAATACCCTTAAAAATTACGGGGTGTTACAATAATGTTCCCAAACAAATTCATTTAATTTCCCATAAGACTCAATTTATTGGAGTCTTCTCTTTACGCATTCTTTTTTCTTCTTTTCAGTAGAAGTCTATAGTCATATACCGTTTACCGAGTTTTATTCGGGAAACAAGGTAGTGATTATTTACGACTACAAGAACCAATCTGTTTTTACCCTTGTGTAGTATTTCATTAGACTAACCAACCTTTTTATTCCTTGCATGGTTGGCTGGTGTCATCCGACCTATACGGCATATTAGTGGTTGGTTTCAGACAACCTTGAAGTAACAAGTCGAAGACGAAGGCTTGCAGTTGAAGATTTTAAGTGATATTGTTGTTTAGGTTGTTTAGTATTAAATTAAATTTTCTTAAGTAAATGTAATACTTATATAAACTAGTCATGTATTTAGGGTTTATTCAAAAGTCTTTCGCTGTAATTTCACATTATTTGTATCACCGTCCTTCTCAATTTACGAGTGGAGTTTTAATAAAAGATTGAGTTTTTTTTATACTAAGTCTTCCGCTATTTACTCTGTCATTATTTAATATTTATTTATTGATTTAAAAGCATAATTATTCCGATTAAAGCCTATGGTGACTTTGAACTTTACAATCTGAGGTCACTAGCGTGTGGTACTACCGACATAAGTCGGGGGTGTTATAAAGTACTCCTTCGAGCCGTCAATGATAACATCGTCATTTTCCTCCTTCCCTCGCCTGACAAAGGGTGTATCTTCCCTAGGAATCCCAAGAACCCAATGGACCTCCTCCTAATTCACCTCTATATACCCTCTGTCTTCCAACTTTATTGCACACTTGACGGGATCAAAATGATCAACCACCCAATAGGCGAGTTGTTTAGGTATTTCTATCAACTTCAAGTCGAGTAGACTACCAAAACCGATGCTTATGATGCAATCTTTTTTTGTTTTCAGGGAGCTTTTCCAACGTCTCCACAAACAGAATTGGCACGTTCCTCATGCTCAAGCTCTCAAACATGTTTTCCTCCTCGTTGTGTTGACTTTTCTTACTCTTTGGAGGGACTAACTGCATCTTTTCCTTCTTCTTCGGACTCGGTAGCTACTCCTTCTCCTTTTTCTTTGAAATCACCAGCTTCATGCTGCCCTTTTTCTTGCAAGTCAGTACCTTGCTCTTCCCCTTTTCCTCGTCACCATCGCCCTGTTGAAGTATCATAACCTCTTTTCCTTTCACCTTGTGTGTTTTCCCTTTTGAAGTTAATGCTTTAGCTAGTGTCTTTAACCTGGGGTTACGCTTCTTCGGAGCAGGTTTTTCAACCTCAGCTAAGCTCCTGTCTTCATCGGGTCCTTGCTCTGCATCCCTCTTGCGCATTCCATTCATTGGCAACAACTTTCTCTTCTTTGCCTGAGACTGTGTTGTCACCTTTCTTCTTACTGCACATGTTTTTTTCCCGTCCCATCCTTATTGTTTTACCCACACTGTCATTCCCTGAACTCTCACCCTCCTCATCTTTGTAGTTGTTGCTCGGTTCATCATCGTCATCGCCTCCCATATCCTCTGAAACAGTCTTTTCAGCGGAATCCTCCTCGTCAGTTTCAGTCGCCTCTAATGACGCCTCCTTCTCTGCCTCCTCCCCCACAGGCTTGTTGCGCAAGCTTCTTTGTCTTTCCCCAACAGACTTTGTTTCAACCCGTACTCGTTTTTTTAGGATTCAACTTAGCATTTTTCAAAGCTAGTGTAGTTAGTGATATGTCTTCTACAAACATATATATAGAAGACTGTTAGATGAGATTTTTGTACATGAACTTGATATATAAAACATATGAACATCATAACAGAAGGTACACAATCACTAACCCTATGCATGAACCTAGTGTTAAGTACACATGAACCCATATTGTTAACCCCATGAACCACAAGTTAATAACATGAGTAAACATAAGTGAACACATAAATGAACCACAACTTAGAATACCATGAACATGAATCTCATAACACAAGGTTCAAATACATTATGATACTATATGAACATTTTATATACTACACATGAAACAAATGTATACTACACATATCTATAGAAGAGTGTTAGATGAGAATTTTGCACATGAACTTGATATATAAAGCATATGAACCTAATAACAGAAGGTATACAATCACTAATCATATGCATGAACCTAGTGTCAAGTACACATAAACTTATATTGTTAACCCCATGAACCACAAGTTAATAACATAAGTAAACATAAGTGAACACACGGATGAACCACACCTTAAAATACCATGAACTTTACACACAAAATACATGAACCTCATAACACAAGGTTCAAATACCTTACGCTATTGTATGAACCTTTTATATACTACACATGAACCTAATGTATAATACACGTGAACCTAATACATGTTACACATTCAACTTTGTTGTTGTTGTACTCATGCACATGAAAACCTAGATTTTGTTATTTCCTGAACTCATTCATGCATTATCTAACCCTAGAAACTTCGATTATCTCAAATGTGAACTCACTCATGAGTGTCCATGTCATAATAATCTAGTAAAACCTAAATTTTGTGGACAGTTATCAAACATCTTTTTTTTTTTGTTAAAATTTGAAACTCGGACTAATAGAAGGCAAGAAATTGGCGTGTTACTACCTTCTGAGTCTGATTCGGTGTTGCTTCTTTGTTTGTTCACTTCGTTGTTTGACATTTTTTTATTTTGATGTTTCTTCCACGAACGTCGCTTGGTCAGTGCCTCTCTAATGTGATGAGAACCGTGAAATTGATCTTTCAATTGCTTCTCCAAGTTGTTCAGCTTCGATTTTCGTCGCTTGATTTCTGGATTTGGAAAGTGATTTGCCTTTTTGTTTTTTATCTCGATCGTGGAGGATATGATAGTGAAGATTTGTTTAATGGAAGGGTGAAACCCAATCACGTCTCTGCGTGTTAAGGAAGGCAGGGGTAGAAGCGTCTAATACGGCGAGGGCATGCGAAATTGAAAAAATGTCACCGCGTGAAATCAAAAGTGCACGCGTCTTCATTCTCCTTCAAATCACATCGCTGATTTGTGGCCGTTGATTCTCCCATCCTACGGCTTGGAAGTGGTCCGCATGTCCGCACGTCCGCACTGTTACACTTATCTGCACCAGAACTGGACTATACATATTGTGATAAACTGACATACTCCCTTCGATTTGTTTTAACTGTCGTTTTAGAAAATTTCATACAATAAGAAAATACTCCCTCCGATATGTTTACGTTAATTATAATTTGTGAAAGGTGTTAGGAGTGCATGTATTACTGGGTGGTTTTCCACTTTATACATTAAAGATGAGAGAAAACTTCAATTAATTTTCTTGTCTTTTCCTAACAACATTGAAAAGATTAGAGAAAGTATCGGTCATTAATTGAGATTGAACTAAAAAATGGGGTATTGATTAGGACTGGAAAAACCTAAAATTGTGCCTAAAACCACAGTTGAAATTAATCGGAGGGATCGGAGTACTATAATGTTAAATACCTACCACGTAATTTACCCAAATTTTGAAATGATCAGAATGACGATTAGTCTACTATTTAAGACTAAACTTTTTTTTTTTTTGAATTATAGGTATTATGATGAGTGAAAAAAATGACTTCGGAACCTCCAAAAACCCTAAAAGCTCCCAACAATGGCTTCGCCGTCGCTCTACCAAAATCTTGCCCTTACCCTCTAAAACTGCACTCCGATCTCTCTAAACCCCACTACGATCAACATTTCGGTGAGTGTTTGGCCACTTATCAGAGCGCCGATTGTGTGCACAACAAAACCCTTTCTAGCCTAATCTTCACCAAGTGCAAAGTTGGATGGCGGCGGAGCTTCTCTCTTTCCATCCCTCTGCTTCCGTCCACCCTCGAGCTCCTGGCGACTGCTGTGGAGCCGCATCTCGTCTCCGGGTTCACCTCCCTCCTCGTTGATCATCTCCTTCCTCCGGGTTGTGGGGTGTTTGTTCCCTTCCTCTTCTAGATCTGGGATGGGGGTGGGGAAGATTATGCACTCCAACCGGAGCCTTCGCTTCCTCAATACTTGTTGACCCCTGAATCCATCGCTGGTGTTGACGAAGCATCCTGTCGTGCTCCCGAGCTCACCGACGATAGAAAATTTCAGCCTATACGCCTCCCTGGAATCAGGTGTTTTCTTTCCTATCCTCTTCTTACTATCTTCATGAAGTCTTTAATTTTGCACAGCCTCTCGTTTTGCTGCAATTTTTGTTGCTTGAATTTGAAACCTCAACTTGTGAACTATATTAACTCTTTCTCTATTCCTCTGCTTTGGTGCTTCCTTTGTTTGTTACTTTTTGTGATTGTGTTTTTTCTAACCTCTCCTGCATCCATTGTAATGGATAAAGGAACGACTCCCTTGCAGGAGGTGTTGTGTACACCTCCGGCCGGTTTAATTCGTACCCCTGAACCTTTTCTTCAGAATTCAAATGAGGCAACCCCTCTTCTTTTGAACAATTCCTCTTTGAGGACCAACCATGAGACTCACAATCTCCTTCATTTAAAACCATGAAGTTCAGTAATATAGAACTCAGAACAAATCATCTATTGTTTCTGGCTTTCTGTGCTGGTCAATATTAATGTGTGGTTGAGTTTTAATTCTAATGAGAAAATGAGAAATTGGGTTCAATGCCACAAAAGTTATACTGATGATCTCACACTCTACCTTTTGACTTGTGATTACACTTGTTTGACTAATTTTAAGCCATCCCTTGGATGTGCTTGTCCTACCCTTCACCTTTGCTTGTTTTGTTATGACAAAGGTCTCATGACTAATTGTGGGTGTTGCTGCCTTTGCTGGTGCACCCAAACCAGAAAGGTTTTTGCTGAACAAATTAATATGAGCAAATCTCTTGACATCCTGAATCTTTCCCAATTTTTTGGGTTTTGTTGCAGTGTAACTTTCCTGCATCCTTTAATCTCGAACAATGAATTCTTGCACAAAGATATGTATTTGAACAATTTTTGTTCTTCCAATATGCATTTGCTGAGTTATGATAAAATAGACTTTGAGATTATGCATATTTGGTGTTTTGTTGAAGGAATGCTTATCCTTCAGTTCGAAGACCAACCTGCTATGTTGAAACGAAATAAACTCTTGAACCTTGACCAACTGAATTAACAAACCAGGAGATATATATCTTGGATATGTGATCTCTGGGGACCAAATTATGTTATGACCAAAGATGCTGAATTGTCTATATTACAGTCCTCGTTTTTGTCTAGACACTTTACTGAATCACCTATTATTTCTAAATGTGAATTTGAAATTATTATCCATACTGTTGATACATATTATGTGAATACTGACCATTTTATCCCCTTCATATTTTATAATGTGATGTGGACTCTGAATCTTGATGAGAGAGTGGGACTTTGGGTCTATTGGCATGTTATGTGCTTGGTTAACTCTTGTTCTGTTGATTTATGCTATGACAACAAACTAAATCTTCATGTGAAGCGGTCTTTCAGCTGGTTTCACACAACCTCTTACCAATACTATGCTCTTTTCAATAATGCTGACAGGACTACAACATATTTCAAGATTATCAACAAAGGAATCATCAACAAGGCCATTGTCCTGTCGGGGAATATGGAAATCAAGACTAAATCTTGCAAAGAAAAATGGAGCAATGGAAAAATACATTATACGAAACCTTACCCCCCGAACAATCTTTACTGGAACCCTAATTTCGAGGAAATTGGGTCCTGGCATGACCAGCCATATTTGTCTTTGACTCTCTTTTATTCGAGATCAATCTGTTCTTTTATGTGTGTTTACAAGCATGTGAAACTATGCATTAGAACAGTTGAACAATTCTGGCTTATGAACAATCACCAACTTAACAAACCACTTTGGAGTTTTTACTCTATGAACAACCATTCCCTTAAACCTTGGTTTTTGTGGATGATGTCCTTGATTCCTTCTCCTTTGAATAACTTTAATTTGTATGGGTGGACCCAAACTGAACCTTGGTTTGCTTGTAAACCTTACTTAAATGTTTACAGGCTTATACACTTTGGTATGTATAGAACTGATGTCTGGCATCATGAAGAATCATGTATGTCTACATTTGAACAACATTATGAGTATATTTCTATCGATATGTGGACAAGCATGAACAATTACTGTAAAAACCAATTTGTATCGGGATTACGTACTCTCTGGATTTTTGCTTCAGGGAATATGTTCAAGTCTTGGGACTATATGACAAGATACAAAACAAAACTTGATGGGTTTATAAAAAATAATAAAGGAAGTATACCTCCTTTATTTATTAAAACCATAAAAAACATAATACTAATTAGAAATGATAATAAGTCCCCTAGATGTCTTATGATATGGGGCAAAATTAAAATTAGTTTTTTATGAAGATCACAACCTGGAATTGTCGTGGAATCGGGAAGAAAACCTTTTGGATGGATGTTGAATCCTTCTGCAAAATTGAACGAATTCAATTAATTGCACTCTTTGAAACAAGAACAAATAAAGAACCAAGTGAAAAAGTATGGAAAAAAGCGAGATTTGATCAATTCTACTGTGTCCCGGCTACGGGTTTCTCGGGTGGCATTTGTGTAATGTGAAAGACCTACCAACTTACAAATGAAATCCTCGAAATTGACCAAATTGAAACAAGATTTATTAGTATCAAGTATACAAACCTGCTCACAAACATAAAACTTATGTTAATCCTAACTTATGCTCCACCAAATGAATCTGCAAAGAATATGTTCTGGGACGGACTCATTTCCTTTATTAAATTTTTTTCTCTTTCGTGCATTATTATGGGAGATCTGAACGAAATACAAGACTCTTTTGAAAAATTAGGAGGTTTAATACCACCTTTGACAAAATTTGCAAGATTACGACATTTTAAGAATGAATGTGAACTACTGGAGACCCCTATTCAAGGGAACATCTATACCTGGCGGAAGAACATAACAGAAATAGATAACATATATAAAAAACTGGACATGGTACTTATTCATCACCAGATCCTTCAATGGTACCCTGATATCTGCACTAAACACTTTGCTTTTACCAGCTCAGATCACTGTCCCATCTCTATCGAGCTTGACTCAGCAATACCTTTTAAAAATCAGCCGTTTAAATTTGAAAAAATCTGGATGACCAGAAAGGACTTTAGAAATGTTGTTAAACAAGCTTGGAGAACTAACTATCATGGATCTAGATTGTATAATCTTGTATCTAAATCAAAATTACTTAAGAAACATGTCAAGATCTGGAATAAAAGTACATTTGGTAATGTATTTACTCAATTACAAATTATAGAAAAACAGCTTTCTGAAATCCAAACTGAGATCTGTACTCAACCTACAAATGATCTCATTAAAAAATAAATAAGAATCATAGAAAAAAAAACTTCTTTGTTTCCAGAAAATTTACTGGAACCAAAGAGCTAAAGTTAAACACATCAAATTTACTGATACGAATGCTAGCTATTTTCACAAAGTAGCAAGTGGAAGAAGAAATAGAAAAATTATAAAAGAAATTATAACCCAAGAAGGAACAAGTATTAATGGAGAAAAAAACATTAGAAATGAAATCAGAAATGATTCCATTAAAAGGTTTAGAAGTGAGGATATGAACCAGAGACTACTCCAGGAAAATCTAGAATTAATTCATTCTGAAATCTCTACAGAGGACAATTTAGAATTAATAAGAAACGTATCCAATGAAGAAATTAGGAAGGTTGTCTTTAACATTGGCTCGGATAAATCACCAGGTCCTGATGGTATGACATCATAATTCTATCAAAAATATTGGGACATTATAGGTCCTTCTGTTATTCAAGCAGTTAAAAGCTTTTTTCTATCTGGAAAATTGCTCAAACAAATAAATAACACATTTATCTCTTTGATTCCAAAATGTGACCATCTGAACTCTACTAATCACTATAGACCCATAAGTCTGTGTTCTACAATTTATAAGATTATCTCGAAAATCATAACAACAAGACTTAAAGGAACCATGGAAAAATTAATCCACCCCCTATAGCGTGCCTTTGTTGCTAATCCACCCCCTACAGGGTGCCTTTGTTGCTAATAGAGCCATTCAAGATAATATCTTGATTGCTCATGAAATTTTTCACTCATTTAAATTGAAAAAAGGAACTGAAAGATTCATTGCCCTAAAATTAGATATGGAAAAAGCTTATGATAGAATTGAATGAAATTTCATTATTAAAATCATGGAAAAGTTTGGATTTCATGAAAAAATTATCAAGTGGATAAAACAATGCATTACAACGGTATCTTTTTTTGTGCTTGTAAATAACGGACCCATAGAAATATTTAAACCATCAAGAGGACTTCAACAGGGTGACCCCCTTTCCCCTTTTTTGTTCATTCTAGGATCTGAAATCCTTGCAAGAAAACTCCAAAAAAGTTCAGAAAGACCTCGAAATCCACTAGGATTTCAAATCACTCAACAAGAATCAAGAATTCCATTCCTGGCATTTGCAGATGACATTGTGATCTTCTCAAAAGCTCAACATGAAAACTGCAAGGAAATCAAGGATATTGTTGATGAATATTGCAAAATCTCATGACAAAAAGTAAATTTTCAAAAATCGGCCTTTCAAGTCACAAAAAAAGTTACAAACCAGAGGAAATTAGCAATACAAGGTACTCTCACAATCACAAATATGCTTTTCTCTCGAAAAATATCTTGGTTGCCCTATCATTAATGGTAGAGTCAACTCGAATACCTTTGTTGATCTCTTAATTAGCATCCAACAACAACTGTCTAAATGGAAAGCAAACTCTCTTTCCCAAGCAGGAAGAACAACATTAATAAAAGCCAATCTGGCATCAAGACCAAACTATCTTATGCAAAGCTTTATGTTACCTACACACACACATAATGAACTTGACAAGTTAAATAGATCTTTTTTTGGAACAAAGACACCTCTTATAGGCTGGAAAAAAATATGTAAACCGACACAACAAGGAGGTCTTGGATTAAGAAAATCAAAAGACATGAATAAAGCCCTACAATTCAAATTATTATGGAAAATTTTAGCAGAGCCAAATAATTATTGGGTCAGAGTTGTTACTGAAAAATACTTGAAAATAACCCATATATTTCATTACAAGAAAAAAGGAAATTGCTCTTGGCAATGGTCCAAAATGATTGAACTCATGGATGAATTCAAATCTAGATTAATTTGACAAGTTGGTAATGGCAGAACAATCAAAATCTAGTCTGCTAATTGGGTCTCTAAAACCCATGTATGTGATATCATAAATACACAATTAATCCTGAATAAGGATGCCCTGGTAGCTGATTTTATGCTGCCAAAAAAAACCTGAAACAAGGACTTAATAGAACAATGTTTACCACATGATTTAGCAAAAAAATTATCTCTATCCCAATACCTTTGAATGATATTCATGATAGAATGTACTGGGAAACTAGCAAAAATGATTGGTTTTCTGAGAATTCTGCTATGAAATTAATTAACATAAACAAAAGATATACTGCATATGATTCTTCATGGATCTGGAAGATGGACACATATTGATGAGAAAGGGTCTAAGGTTGGACTCGGTGCAAGGCAGGCTCTTAGTCGTCTCCAAACACAAGGGCTCACGACAGCCAGATTCCAGATTTCCGGCCTGACGTTCACGGGGTAGATCTCTCTGCTCCGACCTCCAAATTTCATGATTCCAAAACGAGGAGTTAGATCTGGAAGTCTAGTTTAAGCCCTAAAAATTTGAGAATGAACGGATTTGGGAATAAAAAGTTATGCCTATTTTACTGAGGCATCGCATAGAGTTCTGCGAGGGAGATAAGCTCTCGGCCAAGTTCTTTAATACGGTTGGTGTTTTGACGTGTTTATGGAAAAATAAAGAGAATATAACTTGCCTTGAAGAATCAAGGAAAGTTTGGGATATGCAACCCGATTCTCATTGGATATAACGCACCTTGAAAAATCGAGAAGAGGGATAAGCAACTTGAACATCTTAGGATACAACTCACCCAAGAAATTCAAGAAGAGGCTAAACAAGAATAGATGTGACTCACTACTCTTGAGCAACCTTGCCAAGGATGTGACCCACCAAGGCCATGAGATGATGATTTAGATATGACTCACTAAGCCATCACTCAAGAACTCTCAAAGAGAGAATGAGACAAGAATTAGCTTTCAAGCATGCATCATTCATTCAAGTCTGCCTTTTACAATGAGGTTCATCATGTCTTAAATAGGCTACAAGGTAGTTAAAAGAAAATGATAGAAAATACAATTAATCTAACACTAACTCCACTAACTTAGCCACTAGCTAATTTCTAGAATTAAAAACAAAACACATAAAAACACTTAAATTAGCCTTGAAGCCCAAGGATGGCCGTGGGCCTTGTGCCTTGAAGGTGGCCGTGGGCCTTCTTCCTTCACATGGCTTGAACTCCTTCCTCATTGCTTTGAGCCAACTTGGACGTCTGGGTTCCCTTGATAATCTTGATGGGCGTAGTCACATCATCCTCCCTCTCTTGAAAGGGATTCGACCTCGAATCCAGCTCGTCAAGGTCTTCATGTTCATCCATCAAGACGTGAACCGAACCAGCCATATGTTGGATGTCCTGACCTTGGAATGAAAAGACAACAAAAAGGCAGCCAAGCAAGAAGTCCTCAAAGACACTAGATTACTTAGTGGACCCTAAGCTAGCAAGGAACTCTAAACTTGTTTTAAAGCCAAGAATTTTCAGCAAGCAAACACTTCTATTTGGTCATAGCTCAAGGTCCCTAGACTAAAAAAAATGAACAAAAGAAGTAGAAACAAACAACACAAGAAATTGAAACACTTGAACAACAATCAAGCAACAAGTGTTATGTAATTGCTAAGGTTGGTTTTGTAAGGTTGGTTTGTAGCCAAACAAGGACTAGCACTAAATTTGACTTTTGACACCAATCATCCAACAAAATAGCCAACAAACAGAGCAATGCAAGGGCTGTAACAACAAAGGAATCAGCCAACAACAACCTAACAAGAAAATCCCTAAAATCTAGGATCTGACTAAGCACTTGGATTCTCTCTTAGGCTCGACTCTCTCTTGGTTTCTTAACCCAAAAACACATCCAATGGACTCAAGAAAATGAACAAGACACGACTCAAACACAAGACAAAGAACCGGACTCAAAAACGAGACACAAAGACTCAACACAAGACACAACGACGCAACACCTAGGGCTTGATTTCTAGGCTTGCAAACTGAATTTTCTTTAGCTTTTAAAGCCAAGTTTCGAGCAATACCTTGCTGGCTCTGATACCACTTGATGAGAAAGGATCTAAGGTTGGACTCGGTGCAAGGCAGGCTCTTAGTCGTCTCCAAACACAAGGGCTCACGACAGCCAGATTCCAGATTTCCGGCCTGGCGTTCACAGAGTAGATCTCTCTGCTCCGACCTCCAAATTTCATGATTCCAAAACGAGGAGTTAGATCTAGAAGTCTAGTTTAAGCCCTATAAATTTGAGAATTAACGAATTTGGGAATCAAAAGTTATGCTGATTTTACTGAGGCGTCGCATAGAGTTCTGCGAGGGAGATAAGCTCTCGGCCAAGTTCTTTAATACGGTTGGTGTTTTGACGTGTTTATGGAAAAAGAAAGAGAATATAACTTGCCTTGAAGAATCAAGGAAAGTTTGGGATAGGCAACCCGATTCTCATTGGATATAACGCACCTTGAAAAATCGAGAAGAGGGATAAGCAACTTGAACATCTTAGGATACAACTCACCCAAGAAATTCAAGAAGAGGCTAAACAAGAATAGATGTGACTCACTACTCTTGAGCAACCTTGCCAAGGATGTGACCCACCAAGGCCATGAGATGATGATTTAGATATGACTCACTAAGCCATCACTCAAGAACTCTCAAAGAGAGAATGAGACAAGAATTAGCTTTCAAGCATGCATCATTCATTCAAGTCTGCCTTTTACAATGAGGTTCATCATGCCTTAAATAGGCTACAAGGTAGTTAAAAGAAAATGATAGAAACTACAATTAATCTAGCACTAACTCCACTAACTTAGCCACTAGCTAATTTCTAGAATTAAAAACAAAACACATAAAAACACTTAAATTAGCCTTGAAGCCCAAGGATGGCCGTGGGCCTTGTGCCTTGAAGGTGGCCGTGGGCCTTCTTCCTTCACATGGCTTGAACTCCTTCCTCATTGCTTTGAGCCAACTTGGACGTCTGGGTTCCCTTGATAATCTTGATGGGCGTAGTCACATCATCCTCCCTCTCTTGAAAGAGATTCGACCTCGAATCCAGCTCGTCAAGGTCTTCATCTTCATCCATCAAGACGTGAACCGAACCAGCCATATGTTGGATGTCCTGACCTTGGAATGAAAAGACAACAAAAAGGCAGCCAAGCAAGAAGTCCTCAAAGACACTAGATTACTTAGTGGACCATAAGCTAGCAAGGAACTCTAAACTTGTTTTAAAGCCAAGAATTTTCAGCAAGCAAACACTTCTATTTGGTCATAGCTCAAGGTCCCTAGACTAAAAAAAATGAACAAAAGAAGTAGAAACAAACAACACAAGAAATTGAAACACTTGAACAACAATCAAGCAACAAGTGTTATGCAATTGCTAAGGTTGGTTTTGTAAGGTTGGTTTGTAGCCAAACAAGGACTAGCACTAAATTTGACTTTTGACACCACTCATCCAACAAAATAGCCAACAAACAGAGCACTGCAAGGGCTGTAACAACAAAGGAATCAGCCAACAACAACCTAACAAGAAAATCCCTAAAATCTAGGATCTGACTAAGCACTTGGATTCTCTCTTAGGCTTGACTCTCTCTTGGTTTCTTCACCCAAAAACACATCCAATGGACTCAAGAAAATGAACAAGACACGACTCAAACACAAGACAAAGAACCGGACTCAAAAACGAGACACAAAGACTCAACACAAGACACAACGACGCAACACCTAGGGCTTGATTTCTATGCTTGCAAACTGAATTTTCTTTAGCTTTTAAAGCCAAGTTTCGAGCAATACCTTGCTGGCTCTGATACCACTTGATGAGAAAGGATCTAAGGTTGGACTCGGTGCAAGGCAGGCTCTTAGTCGTCTCCAAACACAAGGGCTCACGACAGCCAGATTCCAGATTTCCGGCCTGACGTTCACAGAGTAGATCTCTCTGCTCCGACCTCCAAATTTCATGATTCCAAAACGAGGAGTTAGATCTAGAAGTCTAGTTTAAGCCCGATAAATTTGAGAATGAACGAATTTGGGAATCAAAAGTTATGCTGATTTTACTGAGGCGTCGCATAGAGTTCTGCGAGGGAGATAAGCTCTCGGCCAAGTTCTTTAATACGGTTGGTGTTTTGACGAGTTTATGGAAAAAGAAACAGAATATAACTTGCCTTGAAGAATCAAGGAAAGTTTGGGATAGGCAACCCGATTCTCATTGGATATAACACACCTTGAAGAATCGAGAAGAGGGATAAGCAACTTGAACATCTTAGGATACAACTCATCCAAGAAATTCAAGAATGTGATGTGACTCACTACTCTTGAGCAACCTTGCCAAGGATGTGACCCACCAAGGCCAAGAGATGATGATTTAGATATGACTCACTAAGCCATCACTCAAGAACTCTCAAAGAGAGAATGAGACAAGAATTAGCTTTCAAGCATGCATCATTCATTCAAGTCTGCCTTTTACAATGAGGTTCATCATGCCTTAAATAGGCTACAAGGTAGTTAAAAGAAATTGATAGAAAATACAATTAATCTAGCACTAACTCCACTAACTTAGCCACTAGCTAATTTCTAGAATTAAAAACAAAACACATAAAAACACTTAAATTAGCCTTGAAGCCCAAGGATGGCCGTGGGCCTTGTGCCTTGAAGGTGGCCGTGGGCCTTCTTCCTTCACATGGCTTGAACTCCTTCGTCATTGCTTTAAGCCAACTTGGACGTCTGGGTTCCCTTGATAATCTTGATGGGGCGTAGTCACATCATCCTCCCTCTCTTGAAAGGGATTCGACCTCGAATTCAGCTCGTCAAGGTCTTCATCTTCATCCATCAAGACGTGAACCGAACCAGCCATATGTTGGATGTCCTGACCTTGGCATGAAAAGACAACAAAAAGGCAGCCAAGCAAGAAGTCTTCAAAGACACTAGATTACTTAGTGGACCCTAAGCTAGCAAGGAACTCTAAACTTGTTTTAAAGCCAAGAATTTTCAACAAGCAAACACTTCTATTTGGTCATAGCTCAAGGTCCCTAGACTCAAAAAAAAATGAACAAAAGAAGTAGAAACAAACAACACAAGAAATTGAGACACTTGAACAACAATCAAGCAATAAGTGTTATGCAATTGCTAAGGTTGGTTTTGTAAGGTTGGTTTGTAGCCAAACAAGGACTAGCACTCAATTTGACTTTTGACACCACTCATCCAACAAAATAGCCAACAAACAGAGCAATGCAAGGGCTGTAACAACAAAGGAATCAGCCAACAACAACCTAACAAGAAAATCCCTAAAATCTAGGATCTGACTAAGCACTTGGATTCTCTCTTAGGCTCGACTCTCTCTTGGTTTCTTCACCCAAAAGCACAGCCAATGGACTCAAGAAAATGAACAAGACACGACTCAAATACAAGACACAGAACCGGACTAAAAAACGAGACACAAAGACTCAACACAAGACACAACGATGCAACACCTAGGGCTTGATTTCTAGGCTTGCAAACTGAATTTTCTTTAGCTTTTAAAGCCAAGTTTCGAGCAAAAGCTTGTTGGCTCTGATACCACTTGATGAGAAAGGATCTAAGGTTGGACTCGGTGCAAGGCAGGCTCTTAGTCGTCTCCAAACACAAGGGCTCACGACAGCCAGATTCCAGATTTCCGGCCTGACGTTCACGGAGTAGATCTCTCTGCTCCGACCTCCAAATTTCATGATTCCACAACGAGGAGTTATATCTAGACGTCTAGTTTAATCCCTATAAATTTGAGAATGAACGGATTTGGGAATCAAAAGTTATGATGATTTTACTGAGGCGTCGCATAGAGTTTCGCGAGGGAGATAAGCTCTCGGCCATGTTCTTTAATACGGTTGGTGTTTTGACGTGTTTATGGAAAAAAAAAGAGAATATAACTTGCCTTGAAGAATCAAGGAAAGTTTGGGATAGGCAACCCGAT
The DNA here is from genome assembly GCA_027886185.1 of Rheum nobile. Taxonomy (NCBI): domain Eukaryota; kingdom Viridiplantae; phylum Streptophyta; class Magnoliopsida; order Caryophyllales; family Polygonaceae; genus Rheum; species Rheum nobile. The sequence continues at coordinate 5,130,629 of WOAB01000025.1, read as the reverse complement.
TCTCTTTGGATATAACGCACCTTGAATAATTGAGAAGAGGGATAAGCAACTTGAACATCTTAGGATACAATCACCCAAGAAATTCAAGAAGAGGCTAAACAAGAATAGATGTGACTCACTACTCTTGAGCAACCTTGCCAAGGATGTGACCCACCAAGGCCATGAGATGATGATTTAGATATGACTCACTAAGTCATCACTCAAGAACTCTCAAAGAGAGAATGAGACAAGAATTAGCTTTCAAGCATGCATCATTCATTCAAGTCTGCATTTTACAATGAGGTTCATCATGCCTTAAATAGGCTACAAGGTAGTTAAAAGAAAATGATAGAAAATACAATTAATCTAGCACTAACTCCACTAACTTAGCCACTAGCTAATTTCTAGAATTAAAAACAAAACACATAAAAACACTTAAATTAGCCTTGAAGCCCAAGGATGGCCATGGCCGTGGCCTTGTGCCTTGAAGGTGGACGTGGGCCTTCTTCCTTCACATGGCTTGAACTCCTTCGTCATTGCTTTAAGCCAACTTGGACGTCTGGGTTCCCTTGATAATCTTGATGGGGCGTAGTCACATCATCCTCCCTCTCTTGAAAGGGATTCGACCTCGAATTCAGCTCGCCAAGGTCTTCATCTTCATCCATCAAGACGTGAACCGAACCAGCCATATGTTGGATGTCCTGACCTTGGCATGAAAAGACAACAAAAAGGCAGCCAAGCAAGAAGTCTTCAAAGACACTAGATTACTTAGTGGACCCTAAGCTAGCAAGGAACTCTAAACTTGTTTTAAAGCCAAGAATTTTCAGCAAGCAAACACTTCTATTTGGTCATAGCTCAAGGTCCCTAGACTCAAAAAAAATGAACAAAAGAAGTAGAAACAAACAACACAAGAAATTGAAACACTTGAACAACAATCAAGCAACAAGTGTTATGCAATTGCTAAGGTTGGTTTTGTAAGGTTGGTTTGTAGCCAAACAAGGACTAGCACTCAATTTGACTTTTGACACCACTCATCCAACAAAATAGCCAACAAACAGAGCAATGCAAGGGCTGTAACAACAAAGGAATCAGCCAACAACAACCTAACAAGAAAATCCCTAAAATCTAGGATCTGACTAAGCACTTGGATTCTCTCTTAGGCTCGACTCTCTCTTGGTTTCTTCACCCAAAAACACAGCCAATGGACTCTAGAAAATGAACAAGACACGACTCAAATACAAGACAAAGAACCAAACTCAAAAACGAGACAGAAAGACTCAACACAAGACACAACGACGCAACACCTAGGGCTTGATTTCTAGGCTTGCAAACTGAATTTTCTTTAGCTTTTAAAGCCAAGTTTTGAGCAAAACCTTGCTGGCTCTGATACCACTTGATGAGAAAGGATCTAAGGTTGGACTCGGTGCAAGGCAGGCTCTTAGTCGTCTCCAAACACAAGGGCTCACGACAGCCAGATTCCAGATTTCCTGCCTGACGTTCACGGAGTAGATCTCTCTGCTCCAACCTCCAAATTTCATGATTCCACAACGAGGAGTTATATCTAGACGTCTAGTTTAATCCCTATAAATTTGAGAATGAACGGATTTGGGAATCAAAAGTTATGATGATTTTACTGAGGCGTCGCATAGAGTTTCGCGAGGGAGATAAGCTCTCGGCCAAGTTCTTTAATACGGTTGGTGTTTTGACGTGTTTATGGAAAAAGAAAGAGAATATAACTTGCCTTGAAGAATCAAGGAACGTTTGGGATAGGCAACCCGATTCTCTTTGGATATAACGCACCTTGAATAATTGAGAAGAGGGATAAGCAACTTGAACATCTTAGGATACAATCACCCAAGAAATTCAAGAAGAGGCTAAACAAGAATAGATGTGACTCACTACTCTTGAGCAACCTTGCCAAGGATGTGACCCACCAAGGCCATGAGATGATGATTTAGATATGACTCACTAAGTCATCACTCAAGAACTCTCAAAGAGAGAATGAGACAAGAATTAGCTTTCAAGCATGCATCATTCATTCAAGTCTGCATTTTACAATGAGGTTCATCATGCCTTAAATAGGCTACAAGGTAGTTAAAAGAAAATGATAGAAAATACAATTAATCTAGCACTAACTCCACTAACTTAGCCACTAGCTAATTTCTAGAATTAAAAACAAAACACATAAAAACACTTAAATTAGCCTTGAAGCCCAAGGATGGCCGTGGGCCTTGTGCCTTGAAGGTGGCCGTGGGCCTTCTTCCTTCACATGGCTTGAACTCCTTCGTCATTGCTTTAAGCCAACTTGGACGTCTGGGTTCCCTTGATAATCTTGATGGGGCGTAGTCACATCATCCTCCCTCTCTTGAAAGGGATTCGACCTCGAATTCAGCTCGTCAAGGTCTTCATCTTCATCCATCAAGACGTGAACCGAACCAGCCATATGTTGGATGTCCTGACCTTGGCATGAAAAGACAACAAAAAGGCAGCCAAGCAAGAAGTCTTCAAAGACACTAGATTACTTAGTGGACCCTAAGCTAGCAAGGAACTCTAAACTTGTTTTAAAGCCAAGAATTTTCAACAAGCAAACACTTCTATTTGGTCATAGCTCAAGGTCCCTAGACTCAAAAAAAAATGAACAAAATAAGTAGAAACAAACAACACAAGAAATTGATACACTTGAACAACAATCAAGCAATAAGTGTTATGCAATTGCTAAGGTTGGTTTTGTAAGGTTGGTTTGTAGCCAAACAAGGACTAGCACTCAATTTGACTTTTGACACCACTCATCCAACAAAATAGCCAACAAACAGAGCAATGCAAGGGCTGTAACAACAAAGGAATCAGCCAACAACAACCTAACAAGAAAATCCCTAAAATCTAGGATCTGACTAAGCACTTGGATTCTCTCTTAGGCTCGACTCTCTCTTGGTTTCTTCACCCAAAAGCACAGCCAATGGACTCAAGAAAATGAACAAGACACGACTCAAATACAAGACACAGAACCGGACTAAAAAACGAGACACAAAGACTCAACACAAGACACAACGACGCAACACCTAGGGCTTGATTTCTAGGCTTGCAAACTGAATTTTCTTTAGCTTTTAAAGCCAAGTTTCGAGCAAAACCTTGCTGGCTCTCATACCACTTGATGATAAAGGATCTAAGGTTGGACTCGGTGCAAGGCAGGCTCTTAGTCGTCTCCAAACACAAGGGCTCACGACAGCCAGATTCCAGATTTCCGGCATGACGTTCACAGAGTAGATCTCTCTGCTCCGACCTCCAAATTTCATGATTCCAAAACGAGGAGTTATATCTAGAAGTCTAGTTTAAGCCCTATAAATTTGAGAATGAATGTATTTGGGAATCAAAAGTTATGCTGATTTTACTGAGGCGTCGCATAGAGTTCCGCGAGGGAGATAAGCTCTCGGCCAAGTTCTTTAATACGGTTGGTGTTTTGACGTATTTATGGAAAAAGAAAGAGAATATAACTTGCCTTGAAGAATCAAGGAAAGTTTGGGATAGGCAACCCGATTCTCTTTGGATATAACGCACCTTGAAGAATTGAAAAGAGGGATAAGCAACTTGAACATCTTAGGATACAATCACCCAAGAAATTCAAGAAGAGGCTAAACAAGAATAGATGTGACTCACTACTCTTGAGCAACCTTGCCAAGGATGTGACCCACCAAGGCCATGAGATGATGATTTAGATATGACTCACTAAGCCATCACTCAAGAACTCTCAAAGAGAGAATGAGACAAAAATTAGCTTTCAAGCATGCATCATTCATTCAAGTCTGCATTTTACAATGAGGTTCATCATTCCTTAAATAGGCTACAAGGTAGTTAAAAGAAAATGATAGAAAATACAATTAATCTAGCACTAACTCCACTAAATTAGCCACTAGCTAATTTCTAGAATTAAAAACAAAACACATAAAAACACTTAAATTAGCCTTGAAGCCCAAGGATGGCCGTGGGCCTTGTGCCTTGAAGGTGGCTGTGGGCCTTCTTCCTTCACATGGCTTGAACTCTTTCGTCATTGCTTTAAGCCAACTTGGACGTCTGGGTTCCCTTGATAATCTTGATGGGGCGTAGTCACATCATCCTCCCTCTCTTGAAAGGGATTCGACCTCGAATTCAGCTCGTCAAGGTCTTCATCTTCATCCATCAAGACGTGAACCGAACCAGTCATATGTTGGATGTCCTGACCTTGGCATGAAAAGACAACAAAAAGGCAGCCATGCAAGAAGTCCTCAAAGACACTAGATTACTTAGTGGACCCTAAGCTAGCAAGGAACTCTAAACTTGTTTTAAAGCCAAGAATTTTCAACAAGCAAACACTTCTATTTGGTCATAGCTCAAGGTCCCTAGACTCAAAAAAAATGAACAAAAGAAGTAGAAACAAACAACACAAGAAATTGATACACTTGAACAACAATCAAGCAACAAGTGTTATGCAATTGCTAAGGTTGGTTTTGTAAGGTTGGTTTGTAGCCAAACAAGGACTAGCACTCAATTTGACTTTTGACACCACTCATCCAACAAAATAGCCAACAAACAGAGCAATGCAAGGGCTGTAACAACAAAGGAATCAGCCAACAACAACCTAACAAGAAAATCCCTAAAATCTAGGATCTGACTAAGCACTTGGATTCTCTCTTAGGCTCGACTCTCTCTTGGTTTCTTCACCCAAAAACACAGCCAATGGACTCAAGAAAATGAACAAGACACGACTCAAATACAAGACACAGAACCGGACTAAAAAACGAGACACAAAGACTCAACACAAGACACAACGACACAACACCTAGGGCTTGATTTCTTTGCTTGCAAACTGAATTTTCTTTAGCTTTTAAAGCCAAGTTTCGAGCAATACCTTGCTGGCTCTGATACCACTTGATGAGAAAGGATCTAAGTTTGGACTCGGTGCAAGGCAGGCTCTTAGTCGTCTCCAAACACAAGGGCTCACGACAGCCAGATTCCAGATTTCCGGTCTGACGTTCACAGAGTAGATCTCTCTCCTCCGACCTCCAAATTTCATGATTCCAAATCGAGAAGTTAGATCTAGAAGTCTAGTGTAAGCCCTATAAATGTGAGAATGAACGGATTTGGAAATCAAAAGTTATGCTGATTTTACTGAGGTGTTGCATAGAGTTCCGCGAGGGAGATAAGCTCTCGGCCTAGTTCTTTAATACGGTTGGTGTTTTGACGTGTTTATGGAAAAAGAAAGAGAATATAATTTGCCTTGAAGAATCAAGGAAAGTTTGGGATAGGCAACCCGATTCTCTTTGGATATAACACACCTTGAAGAATCGAGAAGAGGGATAAGCAACTTGAACATCTTAGGATACAACTCACCCAAGAAATTCAAGAAGAGGCTAAACAAGAATAGATGTGACTCACTACTCTTGAGCAACCTTGCCAAGGATGTGACCCACCAAGGCCATGAGATGATGATTTAGATATGACTCACTAAGCCATCACTCAAGAACTCTCAAAGAGAGAATGAAACAAGAATTAGCTTTCAAGCATGCATCATTCATTCAAGTCTGCCTTTTACAATGAGGTTCATCATGCCTTAAATAGGCTACAACGTAGTTAAAACAAAATGATAGAAAATACAATTAATCTAGTACTAACTCCACTAACTTAGCCACTAGCTAATTTCTAGAATTAAAAACAAAACACATAAAAACACTTAAATTAGCCTTGAAGCCGAAGGCCGTGGGCCTTGTGCCTTGAAGGTGGCCGTGGGCCTTCTTCCTTCACATGGCTTGAACTCCTTCGTCATTGCTTTGAGCCAACTTGGACGTCTGGGTTCCCTTGATAATCTTGATGGGGCGTAGTCACATCACATATCCCAAAGTTAAAAACTTTATCTGGAAAATAATGAAAAACGGACTTCCAACCAAAGCTAGATTAGCAAAAAAAGGTGTAGCAATCCCCTAGGGTTGTATCCGTTGCAATGCTTAATTGGAGGATTTGAATCATCTCCTATTCCAATGTAACCATACCATAAAAATAATAGAGAAAATGAATTATCATACCTATGGTATCATTAGAGCCCTAAACATAGGAAATAAAAAATCAATGAAATCTTTGAGGAAATTCGACAAAAAACTGATAGAACACAATTCACAAAATTAATGGTCTTCTGGTGGGGAATTTGGTTTTATAGAAACCAACAAAGCTTTGAAAGAACAAATGATGATGCCGATATCATAAAGGATATACCAATTTATATTAAAAAACAAATTGAGAATTTGAATAAGACGAAGACTTGGAACCGTGACTGTTTAGAAGAGGACAAACAAAAAACACATAGAAGGAACAATGTTAGACGACCAATAAAGAAATGGAAAAAACCATCGGATAACATAATTAAAATCAATACAGATGCATCCACCAAAACAAATGATGAATCTAGCTTTGGCTACATTTTCAGGAACAACACGGGTAAACCAATTTTCCTATTTGGGGATAAATGTGGTATCTCAACCCCTTTAAAAACAGAAACACTTGCAGTAAGAAATGTCGTGGTAAAGGGCTATGAATTAGGCATTACCAACATTCATCTTAAATGCGACAACCTTACCATTGTGAATGTTCTTAATCAAATCTGGCATTGCCCATGGGATATTGAAATGTTAATTTCTGATATCCTGTGTGTTTTACAACTGTTTTCTTCAGTGTAGATTTCTCATGTCTTCCGAGAAACAAACGTGGTGGCCGACTTTATCGCAAAGACGGTCCAGCAAAGTTCTTTGGAAGATATTCGAGCTTGTCTAGAATTTGTAATTCTCATCCGTAAGGATGCTATAGACTGAGAAACCGTCTCTTATGTGATTTCCAGTCTAATTTTTACCTAATAAAAAAAAAAACTAAACTTTTTTTTTCGTACCAAAAAATATTAGGTGGTCTTCATGTCAACTTTGTGTTTTCATATACAGCTACATGCATATTTCCAACAGATACGATTATAAAAACCTAACCTAACCTAACCTTTAAAAAATACAATCATGGAGTACATGAATTTCTGGAGTTGATAAGCAAATAGCTAGGTACTCAAAATCGTAGGGTACACCCCATGGGTTCAATTTTAGGGGTCTCTTCTCTGATCCTTGTCTTCCTCTTCCATTTACCTAGTAGTGTGTGTGCAGATGGGGATGGATTGTGGTTGTTTGACGCCATTTACCAGTTCGGAGACTCCCTTTCGGACACCGGCAACTTTGCGAGGTTGAACGTACCCAACGTCTCATCCTGTGCCGTCTTCCCCTATGGGGAGACCTTCTTCGGTTACCCGACTGGCCGCTGCACCGACGGTCTCCTTATGGTTGATTTCATTGGTAAGCTTTTCCCCCTATATTTATATATATATATATATATATGCATGTGGACTACAACATATATTCATTCATTTCCTCGTTTTATGATCGACCGTACCATATGTATAATTAAAGTATACTAATTTGACCATGTTGTATATATATAATATATTAACTTGCAGCAAAGGCCTTTGGGTTGCCATTTCTGAATCCCTATATGGATGCAAAGGCCGACTTCAGCCACGGAGTTGACTTTTCGATAGGAGGCGCCACCGCCTTGGATGCCGCCGCTCTCCAAGCCATGAACCTTACGGTGTACGTCGCTGATGATTCTCTGCCCGTAGAAATCGGTTGGTTCAAAACTTATCTACAATCCATGTGCTCCACTGAACAAGGTATGTAAATTAATTAATAATCCAAAAAATTTTAAGTACTAGGAATAAGATAGTTTAATTACTAATCCATATACTACAAGTACGTTGTATGAGTTATTTTTTCATTTAAGATTCATCTAATCAAGCTTAATCTCAACTTCAATTATTCAAATTAAACACGTACGACTAGATTATTTTATACAACAAGTTGTATGAGTTATTTTCATTTGAGATCCATCTAATCAAGCTTAATCTCAACCTGAATTATTCAAACATGACTAAATCATTATGAAACACGTCATTTTATCATAATTTCAACAAGAATTCAATCGAAATTTGAACCATTTATATTATTATTGGTCTATGCAAAGTTCGAATTACTATTGGTTTATGTAGAGTAGTTTGTCTTATTTTTGTCAACTTTTCATCTTCTTATTACCAAATATTATATGATATTTTTATTATCAAATATTACAGATATTATTAGTTAAGACCTAGCTCTTTTTTTAGAGAAAGTATTAGTGGGTGGTTGAAGTATTCCATTCATAAATAAAATGTGTTTTCAGCTGTTGAAATTTATTGTATTAATATCTATAAATTATGATTTAATCTATAAAAAAACACGATTAAATATCGTGTCATATATTGCACGTCGGGCAAATTTATTGTTAGTATATATCCCACATATATGTTGGGAGATATATGACTGATTACTATAAGCAAAGAGTAATTTTCTATAAACTAGTTTAAGCGATTGTATTAAAAGTTAACATTTAACCTTATATTTAATAATTATTAATCTCATATTACAACTTATTTGTATACGATCCATTGGATTTTCGCATTTAATTTGTAGTGAATAGTTTTTTTTTTTTTTTTGATGAGGAAAGAATTAGACGGGACCTAGCAACGATGCAAGGTCCGGCCTAGAGCATCCATCTGGATGAGAACACGAAGTTCTGGGTTCGAATCCAAGGCAAACCTCGAAGGTGAGAAGCTGAGTTTAGCAATTTGATCAGCAGCGCGGTTCACCTCCCGAAATACATACCTAATAAGGACTTCCTGAAAAGAACGGAGATCGATGAGGATGTCAGCGATGACCATTTCAATTTCCCAAGGGCAAGTCCAAGTGCCTAAGATGGAGTTGATGAGGCACAAATTGTCCCCTTCGATTTCGATTTTATTTAGACGAAGGGAGACAACTTTTTTGATACTATTTTTCAGGGCTAGGGTTTCTGCCATTAGGACGGAGAGGCATCCGTATTGTTTGTTGGACACATGGATTGTTTCAGCATACTCATTTCTGATGATGAAACCCGTTCCTGTTATACCATTTGGTATTTTTGTACCGTCAAAAATTATTTTGCAAAATCCTGGTTTTGGTTTATCCCATTTAATGTTTTTAGTCTTTCGTCTAATTGTTGGGTTGGGATTTTTAGTTGTTTTTTCCTCTCTGTTTGATATCTTTGTTTTGTTCCAATTTTGGATTAGGGTTTTGATGTATATTGTGAGATCTTTGATTCTGTCCGGGTTAGATGTTTGGAAGATTACTTGGTTTCTATTGATCCAAGTGCCCCACCAGGTGGTAGCAAGACAAACCCATTCATTTTTAGTAAGTAAGGACTGTAGTTCACGGATTAAGTCGATAGGTTTTTTATTGTTAGTATTTAATCTTCTAATGATTAAATCAATAGGAAGATTTTGTTTCTTGATTTGTTCCAGCGTATTGGGGCACTTGAATAAGAAGTGGTTAAGGTCTTCATACAGATTATTGCATGCGTCACATGCAAGTGGGACAGAGACATGTTTTTGTAATAGCCTAGCTTTTGTAGGTAGGCCATCATGGCATATTTTCCATAAAAAATTCATCACTTTTGGGTAGGTATCAAGTTTCCAAATCCATGACAGGTCATTAGTTGGTGGGTTTGTTTGTTTGGTTATTAATTCGAAGGCTGTTTTAGTAGAGAACCATCCAGATTTATTTGGGGCCCAATAGAGTCGATCGGGGATGTTATTATGTGGTATTTGGATATTGTTAATAAACTCAACAGCTTCATCCTGAAGCACAGCTTTAAGTTTAGTAGTATCCCATTCTTTGTTAGTGATGAAATCACTCACCTTGGTTTGGTCATCAGGGTAAATGTTTAGGAGAATGTAATCTTTAAGGGTAAAGTTGGGGTCCATGGATCCACCCAAAAGTTGATAGAGTGGTCATCGCCAATGAGCCATTACAAACCAGTTTTGAAGTCATTGCGAAGCTTGAGGAGGTGACCCCATTGCCAAGAATGGTTCGTTTTCCTAGTATAGTTAAGAATATTATCATTTTTTAGATATTTTTCTTTGATGATTTTGACCCAAATGTTATTTGGTTCTGCAAATATTTTCCAAATGAGTTTCATTTGAAGAGCTTTGTTCATGTCTTCCATTTTACGGATTCCTATTCCCCCATTTGCTTTATTTTTGCAAATTTTATCTCACCCGATAAGTGGTTTAAATGATGGATCTTTGTTCCATAAGAAATTTCTATTAGCTTTATCTAGTTTTTGGTGTAGGGAAGCTGGTAGCATAAAGCATTGCATGATATAATTAGGTTTTGCGGCTAAGTTTGATTTGATAAGGGTAGCTCTTCCTTCAAGGGAAAGAGAACTAGCTTTCCATTTGGAAAGTTGATTATTTGTTGCAATAATAGTGTCTTGGAAGGTATCTTGATTAACTTTCTCATTTATGATTGGACAGCCGAGATATTTGTCTAGTGAGACCGAACTGGGAATATTTAGTATTGATTGGATCAATGATTTGGTATTGTTCGATGTATTGGGGGTTGTTTGAAATGCTGATTTATGGTAGTTTACACATTGCCCCGATATGGAGCAGTATTCTTCGATTATGGTCTTGACCTTTTGGCAAGATGTTTGGTTTGCTTTGGCAAAAATGAGAATATCATCAGCAAAGGCCAGGAAGGGGATATTAGTGCCCAATCGACTGATTTTAAAGCCTAGTTGCTTGGTGTTAGAGTTGGCTTCATGTTGAAGTTGCCTAGCAAGGACTTCAGCACCTAGGATAAAGAGAAAAGGGGATAGAGGATCACCCTGTCGGAGTCCTCTTTTAGGGAAGAAGATATCGGTTGGTCCGTTATTTACTAGTACTGAGAAAGAGACGGTTTCGATGCACTCTTTAATCCAGGCAACGAAAGTTGGAGAGAAGCCAAAATTGTTGAGTACATTCAGAATGAACTCCCATTCTATTTTATCGTAAGCTTTTTCCTTATCCAGTTTAATAGCAATCCATCCTTCTTTTCCTTTCTTAGTCCGAAAGGAGTGAAAAATTTCATGTGCTATGAGGATATTGTCTTGTATGGCACGATCTGCAACAAAGACACCTTGTAGTGGGTGAATGAGTTTATCACACTTGGGTATTAGAGTAATGTAGTGAATAGTTTTTACAAGAGACGAATATTTGGTAACATGTGGGCCATGTGGCAATGCAAATTGATATTCATTTAACCAAATGGAGAAAAAGTCTTAAAATTTGTCCACCTCTCATTTCAAATTATTTATATTTAACTATTTGTTATCTTCATTTTTTATCAAAATTCATTTATAAAATATATTATTTTCAGATGACTACTCTTCAACGTAATATTTATTAATATTTTTAATAACAGATGATCTCGAACGATAACTTTTGATCTAAACACGGCCAAATCTAAAAAATGCCAACTTAAATCAAAATCGGATTTTTCACTACGTAATTTTTGAAGTAACCACATCCACAAATTTATTATAAACTGATGTTAAAAAAATATAATACTTGTTTGTTGTTGACCAAATTGAAAAACTGACATTTAAATCAGAATCAAATTTCGAGAAAAATAAGAATTGAGAATGATTACAACAAAAAGTACTTTTTCAATTCAAACTAAGTTTGTTTATCATTTTTTCGGTTTACATTAAAAACCTATCATTTGATTCTGATTTTTTTTTTAAAGTTATGTTTCGTTTGGATTACACATTATCTGATATTATAATATCAAAAATAATATTATAATATCAATTTTTGACATTATAAGGTCAAATAATGTGTAATCCAAACACACTCTTAGTCTCAGTTTAATCCGATTTTAAAGAACTTCTATATATTAGATCTTCCAAAATACATTTTGGAAAGTGTTGTAAGTTAATTGATAATGCCATGAATTGTACATAGCCAATGGGGGTATGCTTGGATTACACTTTATCTGACATTATAATGCCAAAAACAGGCTTTATAATGTCAAAAACAACATTATAATGTCAGCTTTTGACAGTATAATTCCAGATAATGCGTAACCCAAACAAACCCAGGATCTATACGTTTGGATTTACGATTAAGAATTAATAAAGGCCTATCAAGTAACTTAAAAGTTGTTTTGGCTACTTTAAGTCCTTAAAAGTTGTTTTGTTACTGCTTCATACGACTTCATACGAGAAGAAGGTCTAGAATGTAAAGTGATGAGTAATGGTGATCATTACATTTAAGAAATAGAGAGTTATGACTAAAATATATTGAGTGATAAATTTATAAAACGGATTTTCTACTGTGTGTCTATCGGCATATGTTAGAGTTTAAATTTTGAATTATTTCCAAACTATCCACAAAAGTAGAAGGGGTGAACCCCTAAAAAAATTTAAACTAGTAGATAAAAGGGATTATTGCTAAATATAGAGTTCTTATTGTGTGTCCATGGACACATATTAGAAAAATCCTTTGTAAATATAACAATTTTTTTTATACTTATTTTGAATAAACTTTTGAAAAAATTAATTCCCCTAAAAAATTATTTTTTTTCTTAATTTTTTCCAGATATTTTTTTCCTAAATTACTCCCCCAATAAAAATAATATCATGCACGTTAACATCTTAACCGTGTACTTTAACATAATTACTGCACTTTATTATAGAAAATTAAACATACACTTTAACAAACTTACACATGCACTTAATTATAGAATACTAAATATGCATTTCAATATACTTACACATGCACTTTATTTTAGAATGTTGAACATTCATTTTAAAATAATTACATATGCACTTTTTAACATACTAAACATGGACTTTAACATGCTAAATATGCACTTAAACAACTAACATATGTAATGTAACAAGAAAAACTAACAAAAATGTGCATTATTTATATACATGTTAAACATGCACATTTACATATTATCACGTGCACTTTAATATATTAAAGATGCACTTTATATGAGCATTAAAATAATGTTCATATATGCATTTTGGGTTCATATGGATGCATTTTCTATGCTAAAAATTCAAAAATTTCCAAAAACAATATGTTTTTTGGGAAAAATAATTAAAATAAAATATTATAAAAAATTGCCAAAATTATAATATTTACAATTTTGTCACTCAAATCCTACCCTCCATCTTCTAGATCTTGTGGCCGTAGTTATATATCACTTTGCACATAAGACTACTTTACACTTAAATCCTACTCTATTCTACTATCTCAATATATCACAACCGTACATTAAACTTCTCTTTTTAGAAATTGGTAGCATCTGAAATTACAATAAGAGTGATTAAAGAGAAATTCACAAATACTTGATTTGTCTGGAAAATGGGAAGCGGCTAGCTAATTTCATGATATATAAGCCAAGGTTTTTTCTAGTGTGTGCCCATGGGCACACTCTAAGAACTCATTTTTTGACAATTATTTGATTAGCCACTAGTTTAATCTTGTTTGCTAAGGGTTTATCAATTCTCTATTAGGGAATATTTTGAAGATAAATTTTCTATTTAAGCTTGTTAGCATGTGCCCATGGGCACACACTAGAAAAACCGATAAGCCAAATATAGGACAAACCTCATGTTTATCATTCTTAACCAAGGGCGGATCTACATAGAGACCAATTGAGGCACGGGTTCCAGCTAATTTTTTATTTTTTATTTTTCATCGCCTCTTACCTGAGGCTATCTCCATCGCCCCATTTCTCTTTGTTCAATGTTATGTTATATTCAATTGAATGCACATTGTATGTATGATATGGATAGGGCGTTGAGATAATATCGCTTACCCATAAGTTTTTGTTTCTCTACATACTAAATGAATTAGATTAGGTGTTTAGAGAAACATCATATGTCGAAAGTGAACTAATCCAATAATCAGAGTACTAAATGAGATCATGTTCAATTTTTATTTTCGATAAAGCGTAAATTGAGTTGATATAGGATATAAAATACAAAGTTTATGTTCATCAAATATAAAGCATATCCAACCCTGTCATGTAGTTTGACAATATAAAACAGAACACTCCTAAGTAATGTTTAGTTGTCTAAATCACTGATTAGTCAACTAACTCCAGCTTATCATTATTGTCCCCATGGATATAAAAAGAATTTTTATTATGCATTTGTTATGTTCACTCGCTCTCGCTTAATTCTTGCTTTGTTGAATTTGTTACACCTCCTTCATGCATTGTTGAATTTTTGTTTTGTACCCCTTATGGGGAACTCTCTTAATTCGTAATTAATAATAATTGCATCGGGCTAGTCCCGTCATATTGACCCAATAAAAAAAAGAAAATTTTATTTAAGATCATAATTAAAATTGATTTTAGTTACGCAAGATTTGTGCCCCCACTGGATGAAAATCCTGCGTTCGCCCCTGTTCTTAAGTCACTTAATTTGAGACCATTGATAGAAAAAAAGAATCAAATAGCTAGTTTATAGATAAAAATTCACCCATCACATAATTAATATGATAGGAAATTAGTTTGAAAGTTTAGAAGTCAATTAATTCGTGATTCTTGAATGAATTTTAGCCTTTTTTTGTAAGTATAATGGCATTTTAGTTCTATCTATTAAATCGTGCTATACCATTAGTATTAGATTCCTTCATACCAATTATATGTATGCACTCATATTTGTTATTGGCAGCGTGTCAAGCTAAGCTGACAACATCCTTATTCATTATGGGAGAGATAGGAGGAAACGACATCAACTTTTCATTTTGGGAAGGAAAATCGTTCGAGTATGTGTATGGGTTGATCCCAAATGTTGTTGGAGCCATAAAAAGCACAGTCCAAGTATACATCGATTTCACTTCCAAGATAACTTGAATTTGAAAATGGCGTCATTAATGAACTAAGCTAATATGATTATGTTTGTCCGCAATTAGGAAATAATCGAAGTAGGAGCCACTTACATAGTCGTCCCTGGAAACTTGCCGATTGGTTGCATCCCGATCTATCTTGCAGATTTTGCATCAAACACATCCGAATATGATGATCTCAAGTGCCTCAAGACCTATAATCAGGTTGCTAAATTCCAAAATGGCAAAATTCAAGAAGCAATAAGACAACTCCAAGAACATAACCCAAATGTGATGATTCTCTATGCGGATTTTTACAATGCCCACATATGGCTCCTTCAAAATGCTGCGTCCTTGGGTTAGTATAACTTATTTTTGGCACTCATTAAGAATGATTTTATGAAAAAGTTAACCAACTTGAATCATTGTACGTTGTAGGGTTCGAAGAAGATCAAGTATTCAATCAATGTTGTGGCGCACTATCTATTGATTGTGGAAGCAAAGGAGCTCCTCTATGTTCAAACCCCAAGACTCGATTGAGTTGGGATGGTGCACACCCGACCCATGAGGCAAACAAGTATATGGCACATTGGATTTTATTTCACATCATGGAACAGATACGTGAAAGATATTTTGGACTATCTAATCTCAAACCATTTTGAGTTAAGAATATACTCATGCATCCTCGATTTCTATAGCCGTATCCGTATCGCTGAGTACAACTTTTGTAAATAATAAACTCGACATAAGTTGGATATTCTTGATATGCTATATGCATGACCAGCATGCTTATAATTCTTTCAAGTAGTAGTTAACAATAGACCCATCCTCGACTTTCTAAATTGTTTGTTTGGTTTTTAGTATTGTTCTTAATTAATTAATTGCTATCCTCTTATATTTGTGGAATTGATCGAGAATGTGACAATATTTGAATTGATTTTTATAAAAAAATAAACATATTTTGTGTAATTATTGAACCGTTCATTATTGACACATTTTTTTAACAAGATAATTCACTTGTCAAGATAAGTACTATTCGACACAAGTTTACCACTCCGATAAAAATATTATTTTGAGGATTAAGTAACCAAATAAATAGACAAGTTGTAAAATGACTACATCTTTCAAATAAACAATAGCAAATATATCCCAAATGCGTGATGTAAAATAATACAAAATTGTATAACACGATATCAAGTTATGATTGTTATATGTTAACAAATTGGTAAAGCATAGAGATAAGATGTGAACTTCGTTGGAGATGCAATAATCACTGAAATTGATGAGTACGTGATGTCGAATTACTAGAACAAGCCCAGAAAATGATCAACAGAGAGATCGAACAGTTTGAGATCAAGCACCGAGAGTATTTCTTAGTAATAGTTGGCATTAGGGGAAAATTGTGTCCGTATGTTACATATGTGCGAGATTATGTAGCCTAAGGGCTCGTTTGATATCGATATCAAAGATTTGAGATATCGGACTATTGTTCTTAATTAATTAACTGTAGTACCATAACGGTTATTGTTATCGGAGTATAACGGTTATTGCTATTTATGGTACTACAGTACTAGAATCATTTGATTGATTATAATCATTTGATTGATTAATTTGCATTTTGAATTTTGTATATGCTTTGTTTTTACATGTCTTTTATTTATATATGAATATTGTGTAATGAACTTTATTTCATTCAGACAATGTACTTCTAAGTTATTATTTTGTGTGTGTTTTTATTAGAAGTTATAGTGTGTACTGTGTATACACTTCATACTTGTTAAACAATCAGTACTATTTTTATATTTATTTGGTACTTTAGATTTGATACTTTTAATTTTAATTATTATTTTCATTTAATAATATTAGAAAGAACAAGTAAAGGATAACCATATAAGATTCTTGTAATTATTTGGATAAACATCCAATTTGAAAGATTTGATGGATATATATATATATATGAGTGCGGTTCCGGTGCGGAGCACTCTTCCCGTGCGGACGTGCGGACATGCACTATAGGGCCTTATTTGTGCACTTTTGGGCCTTATTTGTGCACTTTTGCAAAAATTTTGAAAAATGCTTGGAAAAAATTTTGAAAAAGAATTTTTTTTTTTTTTTGAAAAAGTGCACAAATAAGACCCAAAAGTGCATGCTCCGCACGTCCGCACGGGAAGAGTGCTCCGCATATGATCCAAACTCATATATATATATATATATCCAAATAAACAAGTATTAATGAATATACACCAAAATCTCCATATTAATAATGTCAATTTAATAGAGTTATAATAAGATATTTATTATTATCATGAAAATAAAAATAAGAATATCACTATTCCCTAATATTAATACGATCCGAGATCAGGTGTGAACGCGCGACCCGATGCGAAATACGAACATATTTTAGTCGTTCTTTCGGGCGCGTGTCACCTTATGGAGAGTTGTGATGTTATAATAATTTATTTGCTTAATAAACCACACAAGTCTCATGGCCCAACTGATAGTGGAGTAGGGGGGGAGTATCATGAGGTCTTGGGTTCTCAACTCTCCAAACAACACTCTTTGTTTGTCTTCAAATAGGGCTAGGGGTTTTGCGTCAAATCACCCGTTATCTAGCCAATTTTGCATAAAACCACTCGTTATATCGATAATTATTTTAAACCACCCATAAATGGCCCTCTGTTAACAAGGATCCACCCACGAGCTTATTTCGTTAACTTCTCCGTTAAAAAATATAAAAAGACCAAAATACCATTGTAAATATATCAAATTTTCAAAAATGTCATTCTTCCTCCACCCTAAATCCAAAACCCTAAAACCCAAAACCCCAAAACCATAAACCCCAATCCCTAAACCCTAAATCCCTAAGCCCTTAACCCTAAAAAGTTTTTAGGGCTTAGGGTTTATTTTTTAAAATAATTGATCAAAACCATTTTTTTGATGGTATTTTTTGGGAAATTGAAACCCTAAACCCCAAAACCCTAAGCATAAACCCTCTCATTTTGTAATCGGCCATTATTTTGGGAAATTTTATTTATTTTTAAGGTTTAGGGTTTTAAGGATTAGGATTTAGAGTTTTAGGGTTTAAGGTGGAGGAAGAATGTCATTTCTTAAAAATTTGATATATTTACAAGGGTATTTTGGTATTTTTAAAATTTTTAACGGAATAAGCTCATGGGTGATTCCTTATTAACGGAGGGCCATTTATGGGTGCTTTAAAATAATTATCGACATAACGGGTGGTTTCATGCAAAATCGACCATATAACGGGTGATTTGGCACAAAAAACCTTATTATTTTCATTCAATAATATTAGAAAGAACAAGTAAAGGATAACCATATAAGATTCTTATAATTATTGGATAAACGTCCAATTTGAAAGATTTGATGGATATATATATCCAAATAAACAAGTTAATGAGTATACACCAAAATCTCCATATTAATAATGTCAATTTAATATAGTTATAATAAGATATTTATTGTTATCATGAAAAGAAAAATAAGAATATCACTATTCCTAATATTAATATGATCCGAGATCGGGTATGAACGCGCGACCCGGTGCGAAATACGAACAAATTTCGGTCGTTCTTTTGGGCGCGTGTCACCTTATGGAGAGTTGTGATGTTATAATAATTTGTTTTCTTAATAAACCACAAAAGTCTCATGGCCTAACTGATAGTGGAGTAGGGAGGAGTATCATGAGGTTTTTGGTTCAACTCCCCAAACAACACTCCTTGTTTGACTTTTTTTTTTGATAAGGTAAGAATTCGATTTACCCCATATAACAATATAGGGTAAATCGATAGGCCGAAAAAAGGGCATCCGGACACACCGGCATAAGAACAAACAACAAAACAAACAAGAAAATACAACAAAGCAAAAAAAGAGCCTAATACAATCTTGAGAGAGAAGTGAGTAAAGCACTAAGAGGCGCCACCAGACAACGGGTCAGACAGAACAGTGCAGAATGGACCACCATGACGTTGCCCTCACCTAAATGAGGGATCTTCAGGGATCTCGACCACCTTGATGTTGCCCCATATCAAGGGGATCTTCAAGAGTCTCGCACACGACCAACCACGTCCGGAACAACTCGATCTCCACACAAGAAAGGCTCCAAAATTGCAAGGAAGTATTGACAATCAAACTTGAATCAACAGGTCAAGAAAGAGATTTAAGATTCAAAGATCAACTCTAAACATAATCCAAAGACGAGCAAATTGGATATGCTAATGATCAAAGAGATGCAAGAAAGCCCAAAGGAACTTCTTCACCCCTTATTTGATAGATTTTGGTTAAAATAATAATACGCATTCATTTTTAAAATGCCTTAATCTAGCAAATTTTGTTAAAGACAGGGTAGAACCCCCAATTTTTTCGGTAGGATCTTGTATTTCGTTAAAATCACCCATAACAATACATGGATAGGCGATGTTTTTGATAAATGTAATAATATTGTCCCAAAATTCATTTTTTCCAGATTCATTTGGTAGAGCATAGGTAAGAATGAGCAGTGCTTTAATGTTTGTGCATAGATTCGTGTATTTAATACTGATAAATCTTGGTTCAATTTTGTGAATTTCAAGTATTTTATTTGTGAGTTGGTATGTTTTCCACATAACGCAAATGCCACCAGAGAATCCAGTAGCAGGAACGCAATGGAATTGATCAAAACCAGCTTTTTCCCAAACTTTTTCACTAGGTTCTTTGTTCATTCTTGTTTCAAACAATGCGAATAATTGGATTCGTTCTATTTTACAAAAGGATTCAATATCCATCCAGGTGTTTTTTTTTCCAATCCCACGGCAATTCCATATTGTGATCTTCATAAAAAACCAATTGAGTAATTTCCCCATATCCAAAGACATTTAGGGGTCTTGTTCCTCCGTTTATAGTAATGGCAGTCATATCGGGCCCAACCTGAAGTGAATTCAGTAAGAGCAGCCCAGAATTTGGTTTTCTTAGTATAAATGTGAGTGTTCCCAACAAGGAATTGAGTGGGAACACCAACATATTTAATAGTTATTCTCATATGGTCAAAGTGTGTTACATTTCTTTGCAACTGATTCGTCCAGTCAGAAAGTTTCACATGGATCTTAAGATTGATCATTATAGTGTTGTTCATTGTTTTATTATATGAGAGTAGCTCTTGTTCGTGGTCACCATAAAACCTGCTAAGGCTAATTCTAATAGCAAGAAAACTTGTCCTCATCAACCAAGAGGTCTTCCTGTTGAAAAAAAATTGATCATATTGTTTCAAGTTACTCCCATTATAGAAATTAATGATGGTATTACAGGTTTCCATAGTAGTTTTTCTATTCTGCCAATAGCAAAGAAACCTGTAAAAAGACACATCTGAATAATGCGAACAACAGATGAAATCTGTGAAGCACCTACATATATTTTGTTCAGTGATTGATTGTTCAGAGAATAATCTCCATAATATTCAAAGTCTGTAATAGTAATACAAGGGTAGTTCATAGCTAATTCAGTTTCAGCACATTTGTTCAAAGGGATCAGTTGTTCACAGATATACAGAAGCCATGGAGGTCTGGAACATTCGTGAGACATGGAGAGAGAAATCCAGAAAAGTTTGTTCATAGAGAGAGGGTTCAAAGGAGACCTATAAGGTCTAACCAAATTGTTCTAGGAGTTAAAACTCCAGAACTGATTGTTCAGGGGGCAATTGTTCAAGAATATATTGTTTTTCTTGTGCCATTTTCCCTCAAAGGACTTGATTTTGAGTTCATTGTGGTTGGTATATGATCCTGTTGATCTCCAGATTTCCATTTCCTGGGAACAAAGCCAGAAAGCAGAGCACAAATGAGAAGAGAAAAAAGAAAAATAAGGACAGATGTAACACCCCCAAAACTTAACCCTTTTGGAAAGGTATTACCGCCAGTGACCCCAGTATTCCTTACCGAGATCACCCAAGGCTTTACCGTTTAAATACAAATCATTAAATACAATGATACAAAATGATAACCCTATTTACATAAAACACGAGTCCCAGGATTACATCCCAATCCCGAATAGGACAAACACAGAGTTTAAATAAATTACAACGGAAATCTTAAACAAGGCACAACGGAAAACTTTTAAAAGATATTACAAAAAGGGTTGTGATCGTAATGATCACCTGCCCAAGGATCTCAACCTGATTAAAAGAAATTATTAAAAATGTCGGAAAACCACCGTCGACTCCATAGTCCTTCTAGTCTTCTCATCTACACTCTATCTGATGTGCCGAATCGAACGGATGACACCAGCCCACATGCGAAGAACAAAGTTCGTGGGTTAGTCTACTTAAATAGACTAGCAAGGGTAAAAAGCAGAGTGGTTCGAGTGATCGAAACTGTTTACTATCATTGTCCCTCGAATAATAATCGAAGGGACGATACATAACCCGACACTTTCACGGAATAACAACAAAGGTATGCATGAGAGAAGATTCTGGAAGACTTCATCTTCACAGAAATCGACTCGAAAAGAGACTCCAAGAGATTGAGTCTTTAAGGAAATATGACAAATCTGGAATGTTTAACAGAATCAAACAACAATGATTTAAAAGTTGACTGAGATGCTTCGGTTCACGACCAACCTCATCGCATACAGCGAATCCAGATCGGAAAGAGAACGTACTACATTCAAGTCGAGACGAGCTTTCCTAGCTGCACTATGACTTAGCTGCACTACTCGCCAAAGGTTTATTAATCATGTGCACTCGGACACATATCTTATTTAATTACAAAACACACATTACTGAAACACATTAATGTTATTAAGAGCGGCACACAGCTTAAATCTCAGGGTGACAATCATGTCAACCCAAATTAAAACACACACAACCCACACGCGGGACTTAACTTTATTATGCCGAGAAACAACGGCGATTATTATCACACCGGGTGACCTTACGTTCACCCTGATTGCACTATACAGCGCTTACAGTTTAATTATGTGCTTAACTGCACTTATCTTATTAAATTACAACACACACACACACACACAGTGTTGAGGCTTTTAAGAATATTCCGAGAACACGGAAGTTATTAAGACACCGGGTGATCTTACGTTCACCCTGATTTGCACTGCCACAACGCTTACAGTTTATTTTACAGGGTGACAGTTACGTCCACCCCAATGCACTAGCTAAGTGCTTAAAACACAGGACTGCAATTAAGCTCATCCACTAGCGCTAGCAAGGCTCTTAAAACACTTCAGATCCTTACATGTGGATAAGAAGCATAGGTCATGACCCTTAAATTATTCGGCAATAACCCCGAGGAATATTATGATTTAAAGAAACGACAAATCCTTACTTGGATTAGCGTTCCCACGAATATTAAATTATAAAGAAACGACTAATCCTTACTTGGATTAGCGTTCCTACGCACATTAAGTTATAAAGAAACAACTAATCCTTACTTGGATTAGCGTTCCTACAAACACTCGTGTTAACTAAACAGTCTAACACAGCAATTATTCACATTAAAGCCATCCAGGCAAACGACTTAAACATAGAGATAATAGAAACAGCTAATCCTTACTTGGATTAGTTTTCCTATTAATCCACATAAATGCCCGGAAGGCGATCACAGATAATAGCGTCGTTCTAGCAGATATACAACCTATTATATGATTTTCCAAAACAGTTTATAAAACCTTTTCCAGACAAACACAGATAATCATTCCAAATTAATTACTCAGATAAACAGCTGATAATTAATGTAAATATGGAACGATGAGCAAGAGCGAACCGCCACTTGCCTTAGTCCGCAGATCTGGAACAAAGCAGAGACAATGGGATTCCGGGCTCGACACGCGTATAGCTCCACTAGCATAAACACCTTCGAGTCGACCCAAAAAGGAACCCTAGGTTAGATTCGACAAAGAATAGTACGAATATACGAAAGGACGAAAGAAATCGAAGGATACGAGACCCGATCGAAGGTCTCGGAAGCCAACGCACAACTCCCGGGCAACAACCCTTCACGGCCGGCCACCAAACAATTGCGGCGGTCGCCGCCACCATCACGGCGGTCGCCGTCTCAAGCACGGAGGGCGTCGCTCATCGGCTTCCTCCACGGCGACACCAAGAGCTTCACGGCGGTCGCCGGCCACAACACGGCGGTCGCCGTCCCCAACACGGCGGTCGCCGTCCACAACACGACGGTCACCGTTCCTGGCGGCGGTCGCCGTCTCCCTGGCGGCAGTCGCCGTCTCCCTGGCGGCGGTCACCGTCTCCCTGGCGGCGGTCGCCGTCGCTGAACAGAAACTTAAAAACGGACGAGAAATCTTACCCGCGACGCTCGATTTGGTTCGCCTTTCGCCTTGCTTGGCTTCTAGGCTTCTAAGGGCCTTCCAAGTCTCCTTTGGCCACCGAGAACGACACCAAACGAGCCTCCAACGATCCACGAGAGCTTTCCGAGAGAGAGAGCATTTCTTTGGGAGCGTTTTTGAGAGACGAGAAATGGACAGCGTAATGGCGTTTTCACACCCTTTCTAGCTTCACCCATGCCCTCTATTTATAGGCAAAGATGAGGCTTGTTGGGAGCCAAAAAGCCTTCCAATTGTGCCCTTGGGTATTAACCCATGGTTAATCCATTTGCACCTCTTGGGCAATAACCAATTGGGTAGAGATTTGGTATTAATCTTAACTCGCGATAACAAGTCGTACACGAACGAGTATAGACTTCCAACATGCCTTAACTGTATAATTCTTCACTGAGAAAAATATTACAGATACAGAGCACATTACAGAATGTCTCCGACTTTCTGAATTAAATCCGACGTACTAAACGGGTGTTCGGGAAAATTCCAAAAATTCCCAAAATAATCCTTACAGAATTACGGGGTATCACATCACCTCCCCCTTAAAATAAGTTTCGACCCCGAAACTTGCATTAAGCCAATGAGGATATTACCTCAACACCAATCTTACCACCTGGATCCAACATCCTTAATCACTTCATCCTTGAAATGGATCACACGAGATATTACTCTTAATTCCTTAGGATATCATTCTGAAAATGATTCATCCGCCTTAATGCTTATGGCACAAACTTACGCATGAGAGATAGCTCCTGATCTCTCCGAACAAAACTCTATAAGTTCATTCCCTTTCCTTAAGAAATCTCGGAAGAACTCAGTGTATGAGATAACGCTTACCACAATACTCCTTAGATGTATATAGACAATTCTCCTTACTGAATCTTTAATACATCGGGATCATCAACATATCCTTAACTGCAACCTTTCCTCTTAACATGACCGCTCCACAACTTAATCTTCCTCAAAGATTTGCACCTAGCCTTGTAGATGACATACTCTATGTATGAAGAAGAATCTTAGGAGTGGATTTAGATTTAAACAACAGAGTCGACCCTGGGATTAACCACATAGGGAACGAACATCTAAGTTGTCCACAAAACTTCACCACCATAAGTCCGACAGTCCTTATCCTTACTTGGCATAAGCTGTTCTCGACACTTACGAGGTTTCGTATGAACAACTAATTCGCAATGATAACACATTCTGAAATTTTCCAAAACACGAAAACACTTCATTAACATCCAAACATTACATTAATTGACAAAAGTCGATCAGGCAGATCTTAACACCACAGAGATTACCGACACACGTCGTTACTCCTTAATCTTAAAGAAAGTCTTAACACAAATACAACTTAATGGATCAGGGTTCTTCTCCGTTGGCTTGACTCATTATGAAGAGTCATTGCCCTTGGCCTGAAGACCCCATAGGCGATTTGCCTTTATTACGAGCCATAGACTGCTCAGGAGTGGATACCACTGGCCTTGGGTTCTGTCCACCTCCAACATTTGACGTCTGATAAGACTGCATTGGTCCCTGACCCTTCAGTCTACAATACGTTTTTATGTGGCCTTCTCTTCCACAATTATGACACATCCTCTTGTCCTTTTGGCAAACAAAACTTTTATGCCCTTCTTCACCACAATTGTGGCATTGAATTGCTCTGCCGCTCCAACTTGAGCCTCTGGCAGAGTCTGACTGAGTTGTCTCGGTCTTAGCACGACCAGACCTTTCAAACTTGGTAGGCGATGCCGGTCGTTTGAATGAACCAACCTGGCGATCTTGTTGCCCACCCTT
Source organism: Rheum nobile (assembly GCA_027886185.1). Classification (NCBI taxonomy): domain Eukaryota; kingdom Viridiplantae; phylum Streptophyta; class Magnoliopsida; order Caryophyllales; family Polygonaceae; genus Rheum; species Rheum nobile. The sequence goes on along the minus strand of WOAB01000025.1, from coordinate 5,105,719 downwards.
TCCTTTAACTTGCTTCTCCCTCTTAAAGGCAGACTCCTCCAATGTGACTTCCGTCTTGTAGGCTGCATCAACATATTGCTCTAACGTAGTACAACCATGATGCAACATTAGAGGCTTGATCTCTGGATTCATCCATCCATGGAAGTACCAGATCTTCTGCTCCTCGGTTGACACCTCAGGTCCAGCGTACTGCATCAAGTGATTGAACTTAGCTGCGAGCTCAGTCACCTTTAACCCATCAGTCTGTGGGTACAGAAACTCCTTGTGTTTCTCCTCCCTCATAGCACGAGAGAAGAAACGATCAGTTATCTTGGTCTTAAACATAGACCAGGTCAAAACCGGGCTATCAGCTAAGCCGGTACTCTCCCACCATTCACTGGCTTCTTCCTTTAACTGAAGAGAGGCTATATGCACTCTCTCCGCTTCAGTGCACTCAACATTGCGGAATAGCCGCTCCATGTGGGAAAACCAATGAGCCACCTTGACTGGCTCTCCTTTTCCATCGAAGCTGTCAGGTCTCATAGAGTTAATGGCCTTCAGCGCTCGGCCATACTCCCCTCTATTCCTGATCACCCCTCCCTGCAGCACATGGTTCCCTTGTTCCTCGAACCTCGGAACTTCTGGAGGTACTTGCACTCCTTGTGCCTGATGCACATTCGGGCGTAACGCGTCGGCAATCGCTTGCATGACGATTCCCCGAATTTCTACAATAGCTGCTTTATCAAATATCCTTGGAGCGTTGTCCCTAGCTGGGTCGTTGCCTCCAGGATTATTATGGAAGACAGACTCACGCTCTTCTGATGGGTCTGCAACATTCCTCGGATTTAGTCTGGGGTCAATGCTTGGCCCAGCACCAGTACAGATAGTGTTCCTCGTGTTCACCATCTGTTTACCGATCAAATTCCAAGGATTTTATCACTTTAGTATCATTTTGATATACTTATTGTAATAAAATCAACTTAGAATAGATCAACTTGGTAATTTCTATTGATGAACTCAAACCGAGTTACTAGGTTCTACAACCTTAACTCAAAATGAGAGAACTGGGAATTCAAGCCTTATTGGGTATAGCGAAACCACCTTGGCTTCTCCCGGTTCCTCTGAAGAGAATAGAATGCACCCATATCATACGGGGCAACGGGGAAGGAATTAGTCTTTCTAGATATAGAAGCAAACTTACTATATCAGACCATATAGAAGACAAGACTATGAACGGTGTTTTCAAACTATTTTCACTTTGAAAAAAAAAAATCAGAGCCCTTCTTAAAGCATTTTCAAAAACGGATAAATGATTTATAAAATCCCAAACCCGTTTTAAAACCTTTGGCTCTGATACCACAACTGTAACACCCCAAAAACTTAACCCTTTTGGAAAGGTATTACCGCCAGTGACCCCAGTATTCCTTACCGAGATCACCCAAGGCTTTACCGTTTAAATACAAATCATTAAATACAATGATACAAAATGATAACCCTATTTACATAAAACACGAGTCCCGGGATTACATCCCAATCCCGAATAGGAAAAACACAGAGTTTAAATAAATTACAACGGAAATCTTAAACAAGGCACAGCGGAAAACTTTTAAAAGATATTACAAAAATGGTTGTGATCGTAATGATCACCTGCCCAAGGATCTCAACCTGATTAAAAGAAATTATTAAAAACGTCGGAAAACCACCGTCGACTCCATAGTCCTTCTAGTCTTCTCATCTACACTCTATCTGATGTGCCGAATCGAACGGATGACACCAGCCCACATGCGGAGAACAAAGTTCGTGGGTTAGTCTACTTAAATAGACTAGCAAGGGTAAAAAGCAGAGTGGTTCGAGTGATCGAAACCGTTTACTATCATTGTCCCTCGAATAATAACCGAAGGGACGATACATAACCCGGCACTTTCACGGAATAACAACAAAGGTATGCATGAGAGAAGATTCTGGAAGACTTCATCTTCACAGAAATCGACTCGAAAAGAGACTCCAAGAGATTGAGTCTTTAAGGAAATATGATAAATCTGGAATGTTTAACAGAATCAAACAACAATGATTTAAAAGTTGACTGAGATGCTTCGGTTCACGACCAACCTCATCGCATACAGCGAATCCAGATCGGAAAGAGAACGTACTACATTCAAGTCGAGACGAGCTTTCCTAGCTGCACTATGACTTAGCTGCACTACTCGCCAAAGGTTTATTAATCATGTGCACTCGGGCACATATCTTATTTAATTACAAAACACACATTACTGAAACACATTAATGTTATTAAGAGCGGCACACAGCTTAAATCTCAGGGTGACAATCATGTCAACCCAAATTAAAACACACACAACCCACACGCGGGACTTAACTTTATTATGCCGAGAAACAACGACGATTATTATCACACCGGGTGACCTTACGTTCACCCTGATTGCACTATACAGCGCTTACAGTTTAATTATGTGCTTAACTGCACTTATCTTATTAAATTACAACACACACACACACACAGTGTTGAGGCTTTTAAGAATATTCCGAGAACACGGAAGTTATTAAGACACCGGGTGATCTTACGTTCACCCTGATTTGTACTGCCACAACGCTTACAGTTTATTTTACAGGGTGACAGTTACGTCCACCCCAATGCACTAGCTAAGTGCTTAAAACACAGGACTGCAATTAAGCTCATCCACTGGCGCTAGCAAGGCGCTTAAAACACTTCAGATCCTTACATGTGGATAAGAAGCATAGGTCATGACCCTTAAATTATTCGGCAATAACCCCGGGGAATATTATGATTTAAAGAAACGACAAATCCTTACTTGGATTAGCGTTCCCACGAATATTAAATTATAAAGAAACGACTAATCCTTACTTGGATTAGCGTTCCTACGCACATTAAGTTATAAAGAAACGACTAATCCTTACTTGGATTAGCGTTCCTACAAACACTCGTGTTAACTAAACAGTCTAACACATCAATTATTCACATTAAAGTCATCCATGCAAACGACTTAAACATAGAGATAATAGAAACAGCTAATCCTTACTTGGATTATTTTTCCTATTAATCCACATAAATGCCCGGAAGGCGATCACAGATAATAGCGTCGTTCTAGCAGATATACAACCTATTATATGATTTTCCAAAACAGTTTATAAAACCTTTTCCAGACAAACACAGATAATCATTCTAAATTAATTACTCAGATAAACAGCTGATAATTAATGTAAATATGGAACGATGAGCAAGAGCGAACCGCCACTTGCCTTAGTCCACAGATCTGGAACAAAGCAGAGACAATGGGATTCCGGGCTCGACACGCGTATAGCTCCACTAGCATAAACACCTTCGAGTCGACCCAAAAAGGAACCCTAGGTTAGATTCGACAAAGAATAGTACGAATATACGAAAGGACGAAAGAAATCGAAGGATACGAGACCCGATCGAAGGTCTCGGAAGCCAACGTACAACTCCCGGGCAACAACCCTTCACGGCCGGCCACCAAACAATTGCGGCGGGCGCCGCCACCATCACGGCGGTCGCCGTCTCAAGCACGGCGGGCGCCGCTCATCGGCTTCCTCCACGGCGACACCAAGAGCTTCACGGCGGTCGCCGGCCACAACACGGCGGTCGCCGTCCCCAACACGGCGGTCGCCGTCCACAACACGGCGGTCGCCGTCCACAACACGGCGGTCGCCGTCCACAACACGGCGGTCGCCGTTCCTGGCGGCGGTCGCCGTCTCCCTGGCGGCGGTCGCCGTCGCTGAACAGAAACTTAAAAACGGACGAGAAATCTTACCCGCGACGCTCGATTTGGTTCGCCTTTCACCTTGCTTGGCTTCTAGGCTTCTAAGGGCCTTCCAAGTCTCCTTTGGCCACCGAGAACGACACCAAACGAGCCTCCAACGATCCACGAGAGCTTTCCGAGAGAGAGAGCGTTTCTTTGGGAGCGTTTTTGAGAGACGAGAAATGGACAGCGTAATGGCATTTTCACACCCTTTCTAGCTTCACCCATGCCCTCTATTTATAGGCAAAGATGAGGCTTGTTGGGAGCCAAAAAGCCTTCCAATTGTGCCCTTGGGTATTAACCCATGGTTAATCCATTTGCACCTCTTGGGCAATAACCAATTGGGTAGAGATTTGGTATTAATCTTAACTCGCGATAACAAAAGTCGTACACGAACGAGTATAGACTTCCAACAGGCCTTAACTGTATAATTCTTCACTGAGAAAAATATTATAGATACAGAGCACATTACAGAATGTCTCCGACTTTCTGAATTAAATCCGACGTACTAAACGGGTGTTCGGGAAAATTCCAAAAATTCCCAAAATAATCCTTACAGAATTACGGGGTATCACAACGGACTTGAGAACAAAGTACCTTATGATTCAGAATGTAGTGGTCAAGATTTGTAGGCTGAAGTTCATCAGTAAAATTTACAGGGTGACGATTAGAGTAAAAAAGACATGTCCAGTAAAAGTTCAAGGTGTCATAAAGATACATCACAAAGGTATGATCAGTATGAACAACATAGTCACATGCCAGCTGAAGTATTGACAAATGGTTGCCTTTCATAAAAGAAGGCCAGAGACAAGGACATTTAAGCATAAATAATGCCAAGAACTCCATGTATCCAGATCCATATCACACCATAAAGCCACCAGCACTTTATGTATGAAAATAAAGATGAATTGTTCAGGATTAAGTTGTTCATTGACAAAGCAAACAAGCATATAGTTCGACAGATACTTAAGGCTATTTTCAAAAGGTTCACCAAAGACAAATTCTAACAAAAAGGAAACCTTAAATATCAGGAAGTTCTTTATAACAAAAGAGAGTTTAGGAAGAAACCGATTCCACTCAATCACCGGAAGCTTAGAAAGAGTGAATCTGTGATTCTCAGTAATGGTCTCCAACGTAGAGTTTTTCAGAAGAAGAGGGGTTGCCTCGATAGGTTTAACAAGAGTTTGTTCAGGCGTCATAATATTTGGTGTACCTTATGATTCAGATTGTAGTGGTCAAGACTTGTAGGCTGAAGTTCATCTGGTTGTCTTCTTTGGTCCCCAACTCCTCCCGCCAGAGTACAAACGACGTCGGCATCGGCCTTGGGGGGGGGGCAAGAACGCAGAGGTGGGTTGAGTTCTAAGCCTACGCGGCGGCCGGAGAACGGCGGAAGCACAACTCCAGCCCGACTAGTTCATCATCCTCGCCGGAGCGGTGCTTCGAGATGCCGAGATCGGAGGCGCCGAAGTGGGTGAACTAGGTCATCCACCAACTGATGGTTCGTGTTTACAGAAAGAACAAGATCTATAAATTTTGATCTGGTGAAGCGGAGTGGATATGCTCGGTGGTCGTCGGAGATCTGCTTGGTGGTCGCTAGAAGTTTGCTCGGTGGTCGGTATAGGCGTGGATCTACTCGGTGGTCGTTGGGGGTCCGATCTGAGCGATAACACAGCTTCGAGGTCGCTCTGGAGTAGGTGAACGAAGACGGAGAGGGTGAGAAGGTAGGGAGGTGGGTGGTGGCTGCTGAAGTTTTAGGGTTAGAGAGGTGGGATTTGGGTTTTTTTCATGGGAGCGTTTTTTTCTGGGGTGAGGGGTCTTGTTTTCCTCCTTGTTTGACTTTAAAAATAGGGCTAGCAGATTTTATCTTTGAATAAGGATTTATTTCATTTTTTCACTTTTCTTTTAATTCCATAAACCACATATATATATATATAAATTATTTTAAATTAAATCTAGAAGGAAGGAGACGTTATCATATATGGACATTAAATGACAATATATGAACATCAACACACAACATATGCACCTCTAGTTTATGCACCTCAGAGAATTAATATATGAACATATACATGTTACATATGAACCTTTATGTTATCATATATGAACATCAACACACAACGACCAAGTAAAATGATTTCAAATATACGAACATATGTATGTTACATATGAACCTTACAGATCTAATATATGAAAGTGTGGATGTTACATATGAACCTCAAAGACCAAGTAAAATGAATTTCAAACATGTGCATATTACACATGAACTTTACAAAACTAATATATGAACATGTGCATGTTACATATGAAGCTCGAAGACCAAGTAAAAATAAATAAACATAAATGGTGATGGGTTAATAACTACACACTATGCTTGAGGTTCACATTTAATACAATATAAGTCCATACTTGATATACTCAATGAATCTCTAAAATAAAGTGTGTTTGTACATCATTAGTTCACTTTAGTTTGTAAACTTTTAGTACAAACTAGTGTTTAAATGTGAACAAACTATGTGAACATCTAGTATCAATATATGAACCTTATAATACAAACTATTAACATCCATTGTTTAAATGTGAACGTAAAGATAATAATTTAGAACGATCAAGGAAAAAAAATAATTTTTTTGTGGACCGAAAATAAAAGTTTGCGATATTTACAAAAATACCACTTTGTCACTTAATCTCACCCGTTCCTTCCCATTGATCTAAGAGCTCATAATGCTTCTTACTTTCTACTTTAAGATACAAATATATGGGAACCCCTCTCATTATAATATAGTTCATGTACATTTTAATATTAAGATAAATTTGTTTTACAATTTGTGAAACTATATAATTTTATACAAAATTATTATTTTAAATTTTATGATAAATTTGTTTTACAATTCGTGATACTAGAGGTGAAGTTGCCCACTTTGTATTCTCTTTCTTTTGCTTTTGGCTGGATACAAAATTTTGGGTTTTTGTAAGAGAGAAAATCCTACATCTCTCCTCTCCATGCCTCATTACTTCGTCATTTTGTACTGTAGCTTTGTTTTATTTTCTTTCTACACTGCCATGGCTTATACCACTAAACACTGACAACCTATATCAACTTTGAAACCACACATGAGATTCATAATCACCACCTATGATTATGATTGAGTCATGTCTAGCCTCTTTGTACGTTATCGACCTAAAATTCAACCCATACCCTAACTTATCCTTTGAATTTCATTTGGCGAATTAATGAGTATAATTCGATGTTTTTCAAAATTCCCATGTTTTCAAATCCGAGTGCATGCATCAAATTGATAGGCGAACCCTCGATTGCAACTATAACAGATTTAAGGGCGATTTTTCAACATCTTGCGGCTGATCTGGATCTGAAGGTTTTCAGAACTGCGATCAATATCCAATTCCTTGAGCTGGTTCAAATCTTCTTTTACAATTCAGTTACTAGAAGTTGTAACAACTTCATGAAGGTGGTGGTAACTCTCTGTGTTCTCTTTAATATGTTCTTCACTATTTCTTTCCTCATGGTTCTCCAATCTGTAAGTATTATCCTCCCTTCACTTCCATTTCTGCTCTATTGCTCTATATGTGTTATGAAATCCAATATGACCCTTCTTATGACACCTATCTATTGGATTTTCTTTTGAACTTATTATGTTTTATACCTATTAAGTTATGGCCCTTGTTATTGCAAATCCATCCTTGTTCTTTCTTTGTCAAAAAATTAATTAATGAATCTTATACGAAACAAATAGATCTCAAACTAAACCTGATCAATTTTGTGAAAAATTTGAACTCTTGTTATTCTTCTCTCTGACTTAGATCTAATGTCATCGTCGTCTATTTATGGAATTTTAAGCTTTTCTTGCCTTCAAACGACTTCTCTTATGTAGATTTTCTTAAAATTTGTAGCTTCCTTGCTTCTAACCCATGTACATAGCCACAGTTTTGCGACACTACAACTTTGACTCATGCCCCCTCCTGATTTACTCTTGATGGGTGGCTTGACTGGCTTCACAATTTGTTTTGTTGTCAATATAGATTTATGATGTTCAACCTATACTTGAAATGATATACGCAGTTGTTGGTTTCCCGAACAAACTTCCATTTGTGACAGCATGAACTCCATGGACTTAGAGCTTCAAGATTCAAGATAAGATTATGTATTTTCTCCCTCCTTATTCCTCCTCACTCTTTTATAAGAATATACATGATCTCAATTATGAAATGTTCCTCGTAGGAGGCCTTATGACAATTTCTTGAACCAGATCTTTGATCCATATGACCCCTATACATACCCCTCGTATGACACTTTTTTGACAATCATTCATGACTCGTATTGTATGACTATCATGCCCCATCATTTAATATTTGTTCCTCGCATTTTGATACAAAATATTCAATATATCACAACTCCAACAATAAACTTACTTAATCCATATCAAACTAGACATTTAATTTACACAAGACTACATCACTTGCTAAAATATAATATTACATGAAGATCGGATACTGGAACTCACGAGGGGTCAAACGACCCCATTATTGGACAAAAATAGGATACCTAAATCAAAATAATCATTTTGATATGTTGTGTTTAGCAAAAGCGAAATCTAATGATCCTCTAGATCCTATAGTTTACAACAAATGCGGATTCCGAACCCTTATAATCTCTCCATCTCAAGGCTCCAAGGGAGGGTTATGGCTCCTTCTAAGTAACACCTCTATTTTGTCTTGCTTAAGCATTTTACGTCATGACTCTAATTTAATTTTGTTAGAAATTCATCAAAATATAATTCATTTTCTAGTATCTTTCATATATATGCACCTAGTCGTGATGAATTTAAATCCGATTACTAGACAAATATAGGTCAAATTATTTCTTACTATAACCTCCCTATTCTTTTGATTGGAGACTTCAACGAAATTTTGTCTCCTACTGACAAATTGGGCAGAGCACCTATGAACCCCTTAAGGTTCTCTAGATTGAATGATTTCTTGCAAAACTTTGGCCTCGTCGACACTAACTTTGCCGGATTTCCATTCACATGGCGTAAATCTTCAATTGTTACTATAAATACTTTTGAAAGATTAGATCGAGTTATAATACACCACTGTCTTATTCAAAATTCCAACAATATCAATGTCCATCATCACCCTTCTACTTCTTATCATTGTCTTATTACATCAAATTTAGGAACATCAAACATTTTTCGAAAATATCCCTTCAGATTTGAAAATGCATGGACTATTAATCCTACGTATACTTTTTTAGTTAAGAAAGGTTTGGAGCTTTCAATTAAAATGATCATCTATGTTTAAACTCTTTATGAAACAAAAATTACTAAAATCCTATTCTAAAACTTGGGCTAAAAATAAAGTCAATAACAACTTCGAACAATTAAAACAAACTGAAACTAAACTTCTCAATTTACAAACTTTGTATCTTCGGGATATAAATAACCATATCCTTGCATCTAAATATAACCGACATCTCCAAAAGCATACCAAATTATTAGAATTTCAAAACTCTTATTGGCAACAACGTGCTAAAACTAACCATACCATTAATATTGATAAAACACAAACTATCAAAATATCGTGAAAATAAGTACCTATAAACAAAAGATTACATCATTCCAAACATATGATGGCATCACATTACATGATCACCATGACATTCAATATGCTATTTCAAATGAATTGAAAACACATTTCACCCCAACATCACAAAATAATACAACTGTTGATGATTTTTCAATTATTCCCCACCTTGTTAACCCTAATGATAATACATTACTAATGAAACAATCTTCACCCTCTAAAAAAGCAAGGGATGTTGATCAATCTAAAAACAAAACCCCAAGTCCAAATGGATACCCTGCTAAATTTTACCAAACTTATTGGCCTATTGTGGGGAAATCTATCACTTATGTTGTCCAATCCTTTTTTCATTCTGGCCAACTTCTAAAAAAGAACATGCCCATTCATTTATATCCCTTATTCCTAAAAACAATAACCCCATTACAATTAATCATTATCGTCCAATTAGGCTTTGTAACATAATCTATTAAAGTACAACCAAAAGTATGGCTAATAGACTGAAAATGCTTTTACCCGGTTATTTAATCCCTTTTAAGGCACTTTCGTTGAAGGATGCTTAATTCAAGAAAACATATTAATTGCTCATGAAATTTTCCACTCTTTTCCTACAAAGAAAAAAGGCAAAACAGGTGGATGGATTTAAAGTTAGATATGGAAAAGGCCTACGACAAATTAAATTGGAATTTCATTATGCAAATTCTTCTTAAATTTGATCTCTCCTAATTGGGTACAACTACTGATGACTTGTATTACTTCCACTTTCTTTTCAGTTTTAGTTAATAATAAACAGGCCATACTTTTAGACCTTCTTGTGGTCTATGACAAGGTGACCCCATTGCTCCATTTATTTTCATATTGGCATTGGAGTTTTAATCCCGTACCCTTTCATTTGAATCTCATCAGCATAGATTACATAGTAGGTATTCAATTAACTCGGAATGGTACCGACATTCCCTTTTTTTAATTTTGCAGATGACACATTAATTCCAGTAAATGCTACTCACACTAATATGCTTTATATAAAACTCTTTTGGATAATTTTGCACAAAAATCGAGCCTTGCGATTAATTTTCATAAGAGCACGTTTGAAATCTCTTCAAACATATCTTTTCAACAAATTGCGTCCCTAACATCAGTACTAAATATCCATATTACTAACTTTATGGAAAAATATCTAGGAATCCCTATTGTCAGAGGCTGAGTAAAAAAGGAAATATTTGACTATTCTTTAGCGAGTCTTAAAAAACAACTCTCCAAGTGGAAAGCGAATTCACTTTCCCAGGCAGGGCAAATCTATACTTATTCAGTCAAATCTCTTTTTTAAAGTCAATTACTTAAAGCAAAGTTTCATATTACCTACATCGGTATGTAACAACATTGATAAGATTAACAAAGATTTCTTTTGAAATAAACAAAATCAAAGATATCACCCTCTTATTAGCTGGGACAATATCTATCCTCCTAAATCTGAGGGCGATCTGGTCTCCACAAAGCATAAAATTTGAATAAGTCCATGCAAATGAAATTGCTATAAAAACTACTCGTTGAACCTAATAGCTTTTGGGTACGTATTATCACTGGAAAATATCTTGGCTCCTCAAGTATTTTTGCATATAAGAAGAAACTGAAACAATCTTGCCTATTTTCCGGACTTCTTCATATTTGTGACACTTTCAAGAAAGGAATTTGTTGGGAATTAGGAAATGGACAATTTATCAATTTTTGGAAAGATAGTTGGATCCCAGATTGTGATTTACTCCCATAATTTGATAACGGAGATATCACTTTGAAGGTTTTAGATTTCATTACTCCAGATCATCATTGGGATATTTTAAAACTTGAACAATATCTTCCTCCTTTTGTGATCCACAAAATCTTGAAAATACATATAGCACAAACTCATTTTGATGATCGTATTATCTAGAATTTATCTAATGACATTTTTTTTTCTATCAAATCTACAAGATATCTGACTCAACCACCACACTCACATAGTCCCGTTCCATCTATGGTCCCTTTTCTTGGATTTGGAAACTTAATATTCCTCCAAAAATATAAAACTTTCTATGGAAGGATATCTCTGATTCTCTTCCTACTATAGAACGGTACGTTAAATTGCCATTTTTCCAAAGTCCCAGCTTAGTGTGTGCTATGTAATCCTGGCATTGAAGACACTAACCATATTTTCTTTGCATGTCCCTTTACTCTCCGGTTGATTCACAACATTGAAAACCGTTTTGATAAATAATATATTTTCCAACATAGTATGGACTTCTATGTACATTGACCTAGATTATATTAGAACATCTAACACCTCTACATAACCTATGTTTTTTCTTTGGTGGCTCCTCCGAAAACACCGTAATTCTATTGTATTCCGACAAGATAGCTCCCATCGTAACACATACCTTGTAAATGAGATTGTGTTCCATTTTCAGAGCTGGATATCCCCTTCTTCCATCTCCAAACATCCCAAAACAAACCCACACCACAAGAAAGGATGTATAACTAGTAGGATATGGAAGAAAGCGAAAGAAGGATGGGTTAAACTCAATTTTGACGGTTCCAAAAGACATGATCTGACCTCTCACATCGGTTACATAATGTTTATAAGGATTAGAGTGCTATCCATGTCAACAAGAGCTCTTCCTTTTCAGGGTTTAAGTGAGGACAAATAACTCTGAAGGTAAGCGTGCTAGGGCGGGAGTAGTACCAGGATGAGTGACCTCCTAGGAAGTTCTCGGGTTGGCATGGGATGACGCTTCTACGGCTTGGGCCTTACAAATGGTATCAGAGTCGACTCTAGGTTACGAGTGGGCTTGGTCCGGTGGACGGTCGCTTGACCCAGAGGGCGGTCTTTGGGGCTTGACGAGGTCATCAAGGGTTTAAGTGGGGGTGATTGTAACACCCTAGATTTGTAATCCTTTATATGGATTAGAGTGCTATCCATGTCAACACGAGCTCTTCCTTTTCAAGGTTCAAGTGAGGACAAAGAACTCTGAAGTTAAGCGTGTTAGGGCGAGAGTAGTACGAGGATGGGTGACCTCTTGGGAAGTTCTCGGGTTGGCATAGGATGTCGCTTCTAAGGCTTGAGCCTTACACATAATTCGCAACTCCGATTGTAAAATTTTGCTTATTGATCGTCAACAAATACCTAGTACTACCATTCTGCAAGCAGAAGCGCTTTCGACACTCCATTGCATTCGAAAATCCATAGCTCTCAATATAAAAAAAAATTAGTTTTTGAAGGAGATAATATTACTTTAATCAACTCTATCAGAGGAACTTGGGATGTTCCTTGGGAGATTCGTACAATTATCCTAGATATTCAATCGCTGCTTTCTTCATTTGAATATTTTCTGGTTTTCATTGTTTTAGGGAAGCCAACTATGCAACATATCATCTTGTGAAAAACACCATCAGTTCTGTCTCTCTAAGAAGGATGTTTACTATACTTTCCCATATCAATATTTCGGTTGGAGACTCTTGGATTTAATTCAATTGTCTGAATTCTACTTGTAATAAATTTTGTAAATAATTTGTTAAAATTATCCATTGTGATGATTCAAGGATGCCATCTCTTCCTGAATGGACCCTAATGTTTGCATTTTATAAAAATAATTGGGCTTTTTGTGAGTATAAACGTGTTGTAGTGTTTGATTAAAATAATAGTGGTACTTGCCAGAATGGGTACCATCTATGTGATACTTCTCCCTAATGATATTTTTGATTCTCACTCAAATTATGGCCTTTAATATTATTTTTATTTTTTAAATATCTATGATACTCTCGTTTCCACCATTAAAGATGGTTTACAAACAAGAAGCACTTGAAGCCATATTTTATAAACTTAATCCCGGGTAATCAAGTAGCATAATCAATTTTGATGGATCAAAACAACCTTCTGGTGAGGCTGGTCTTGACTTTATTATTAGGAATCACAATGATGAGATTATTTATATGGAAGGGAACCAGTGTGGTTTTAATACCACCCTAATGATCGAGGTCATGACTCTTAAAAATAATATCACTACTGCTAAAAGACTTAACATTAATAAATTAGAAATTGAAGAAGATAACATTTGCCTTATTAATTCTATTAAAGGCATCTGGACTTGTCCTTGGAAAATAGAAATGATTGTTGTTGATATTCTCATCGACCCCAATTTTTGTAAGACGTCCACATTAGACACCATTTTTTAGAGCTGAGTCGTACTGTTGATAAAATTGCTAAACTCAACTTCTCACCCATGGTGTCTAATTTAGATTCTGATTTAGAACTTTGTGTTTTCATCTGTAAGGATGCTATAGGCTGACGTTTGCATAGATGCTAACACCGGTCTAATTCTTCCCTCATTAAAAAAGTAGCATAATAACTTAAGGATGCAGATCCATAGGGTGAGACATAGGAACATATCCTAGCCCTTGGATTGAAAAAATCCAAATGCTAGGATTAGGCTATCATTTAAGTGGTCATGTTCCATACACATGACCACTTAAATGGATAATTGACCGGTCAAACCGGTCAATGTCGGTGGTCAACGTCGGAGCTCCGATGTTGACCGACTAATTTTTTTTTTCCCAAGGCCACTTTTTGACTTAAGATGGCATGTGCACAGATTTTGGCTTGTGTGTGCATCTATATTGGCCTGTATGTGCATGGAAATTTTATAAGGCGTTGTCTGGACAAAGTTATTTTTTTTCGGCCCAGTTTTTTTTCGAGGCCATATTTTGCTTGCGCTAGCATGTGCACTATTTTTGGCTTGTGTGTGCATCAATATTGACTTGTATGTACATCAAAATTTTATAAGGCATTGTCCGACCTTTGTTTTTTTCCCTTTCGATTTTTTTAGCCCAAATTTCCCCCAAAAACTATTTTGTTGCTTCAGATAGCATGTGTATACATTTTGGCTTGATTGTGCATTAATATTGACATGTATGTGCATCTAAAAATTGTACAAAATGTGCAGTGTTTTCTAGAGAAAATGTGCATGAGTTCTACAGTGTAAGTGCATAAGTTTTGGCATGTGTACTTACAAGCACAAACTTGTGTACATTTAGAGAAGTGCATAAGTTTTTGTCTATATGTGCATGAGTTTACACTTATAAAAAGTCACGTGCATTTTTATTTCTATGAAATTATAGTGGAAACTCATGCACATACAGGCACAAACTTGTGCACATTCAAGTAAAAAGACATGTGCTTCAAAGGGTATGCACATACAAGCAAAAAACTCATGCACATTTCAACTCAAGAAAACGATGCACACAAGTAGAATTTAGATGCACATATAGGTCAAAATCAATGCATATACAAGCCAAACCCTATACACATTCTGAGAAATGTATAAGATTTTGCATGTATGTGCAAAAGTTTCCACTTACAAATACATAAAGTCAAACCCTATGCACGCCTAGTAAAATTTACATGCACATATAAACAAAAAGACATGCATTTCAAAGGCTATGCACGTACAAGCCAAAACTCACGCACATTCAAAGAAGTGCATAGGTTTTTGCCTATATGTGTGTGAATTTAAACTTACACACAAGTGGAATTTAGATGCACATACAAGTCAAATACTATGCACACACATGCCAAAACCTATGCACATTCCGTGAAGTGCATTGGTTTTTGCATGTGTGCATGAGTTTCCACTTACACAATGTTACACATATAGTAAAAAACATATGCACATTTTATACAATTTAGATGTACATACAAGCAAAAAGACATGTATTTCAAAGTTTATGCACATACAAGCCAAAACTCAAATATTTTAACCCAAAAAAATAATGTATACAAGTAGAATTTAGATGTACATGCAAGTCAAAATCCATGCACACACAAGACAAAACATATACACATGCTGAGAAGTGCATGAGTTTTCACATACACAAAGTCACACATATAATAAAAAATTGTATACAAAATTTATGCAATATCAGTGCACATACAAGCCAATACTGATGTATATACAAGCTAAAACATATTCACATGATGTCGCAAGCCAAAAATTGGGTGTGAAAAAAAAAGACAATTTTTTTTACCGGTTAACGTTGGAGCTCCGGTGGTCAATGCCGGGATTCCGGCATTGACCGCCGATTACTGATTTGACCCGTCATACTCACCTATCAAACTCTTCATGACCTTTTAATAAAAGTGTAATCATAGGCTTAATTTTTTCTAATCCAATTCTTTTCTCACGCATCCATTATCTTTTTCATAACTTAAAAGAAACATTCAATTGATCTAGTGGTTTGACACTAGACTCCATTAAGCGTTTTATTGAGAGATCTCAAGTTTGATTCTCCACTTTGTATGATAACAGTACTCCGGGACGTATATTGGCTCTGGCATATAGAACCACACAATCAAGACTAAAAAAAAAAAAAAAAAAAAACTCGGCTCGCCCCTTCAAATAATAGAGTAGTAGCATTTACTACCTCTCCGTCCCTGTTCTCTCCGTCTTGGTCTCCCTCCCATGGCGGCCTTGTCAACTCATCCGACGAATCGTTCCTTCGATTCAAACTTCAAATTGAGCTCCTCAAAACCACAGTTTATTGCTCCACAAACTTGGAATTTGAATCGAAGAATCCATGGCTGCTCGAAGCATAATAAGCTTGCAGTATTTGCGAGTAGCGCCGATACGCAGGGCATCGAGAGTACATCATCACTCAACGGCCCTTCTCCATCGCGGATATCACCTAGGTAATGGATTATTGGTTCCCTATAATGTTGGAATTACACATTCATGGGATTTACATAGTGGTCGTGCCTGGCCTTGTTGTTTGTATCCAAGACTACTCATTATTTCCAGGTGTTTTTAATTTCATTCTTCGTGCACGTCTCTTCGAATGACTTTTTTTGCTTGTTTTATATTTGATTACTTGACTTGATTTTTGGAATTTTCTGTTATTGCTGGAATTCTGAACTTGAATTTGTATGTAGTCTTCTACGACAATGCAAATTAATTAGCACAGTTGGTTGTTATGCAGTTTTTGATCCGTCATGAATTCTCAAATGGATCAAGTATCATATACTTTTTACTTGTTGGCAAAGAACCTCAGAGAGTGGGAATTTAAAATGTACCCTATGTTGCCTCAAGAATTGAAGGGATTGCCCATAACAGAACCTCAGATAATGGATATATTTGATGAATTATGACAACTTTCTCCCACATTCCAATAGACTAACAAATATAACATAGTGCGGGCACACATGTTGTGGCAAAGGACGCACTCTACGAGCTAGTACTCATGTTCTGAACTCATGACACTGTTGTTGCTGATCTCCTCTGCATCTGAGGGCCGGCCTTTGGTGCTCATTGGCGTCATCCAATATTGCAAAGATAAAATGTGGTGCAACCAGACACGTCAGTTGGGTCATGCTGGACGGGGATCGCATGTCATTGGAATATTGTATTTTTGTAGACTTGGAGTATAGCTGGATCTTGGACATTGAAGACATAATATTGGTGTTAGGTTTTTCTTCTTTGGTCTGTTGGAAGATTTGTTACTCAGGGTAAAGCTTAAAAAATATTTCATGTCACATCTCAACCTGTTACACTAGCTGGTTATTGAAATGCTGCTTGATTGATAGGTGCAGGTGAAAAGTTTCAGCAGCTATATCAGAGTGCAACTGGATTCAGATAGGGTGGGGCTTATTTAGCTATAACTTCACTAGGTTTTGAACCTCTATTGACATCATAGTTTAGTGATGACTGTCAGACTGCGAAAAGTTTGAGTTCATTTTCCTCTTTAAACTTGTTAAGTGACGAAATGTTTAGCTGATCTTATATCCTTGTTTGTCTACTCTGTTGACTCGTTGGTTCTTAAATGCATTGCTGTAGCTCTTAAATCGTATTATGCTTCCATGCTATGGATTGTACTATTTTCTCTCTAATTTGAGATTTATAATTTTAGGATAAGGCGGCACACTATTTCTGTATTTGTGGGAGACGAAAGTGGAATGATAAATCGAATTGCGGGTGTCTTTGCCCGAAGAGGTTATAATATCGAGTCACTTGCTGTTGGGTTGAATAAGGATAAAGCTCTCTTCACTGTTGTAGTCTCTGGAACCGAGGGAGTATTGATACAAGTTACTGAACAACTTCAGAAGCTTGTCAATGTGCTAAAGGTTATGAATATATGATTAATACTTTGCATATTGGCATCTTAAACAATTAACTGGTTTGGATGCTTGTTAGAATGTGATTGATGTGCAAAATTTTCACCAGGTTGAAGACATATCCAAGGAAGCTCAGGTAGAACGTGAATTGGTGCTGATTAAAGTTAAAGCAGATCCAAAATATCGAGCTGAGGTATTTTTTGCAACCATTTCCATTTTGTTTCTCCTTCTCTCAAAAAAGTTATATATATACTTTTTTACGCTTTTTTTCGTTTTTAATTTGATAAATTTTTTGTTAATGAGTTTATGCCTTGTTATCATTTTCTTTTAATTGTAGATTATGTGGCTGGTGGACATATTTCGTGCAAAGATTGTAGACATTTCAGAAGATTTCCTAACCATTGAGGTAATGCTTTTTGAATCTTGTATTTCGCAATATCATTTGGAACCTAGAATCTAATAGCTGCATGAAAGTGACTTGAATTTACAGGTGATTGGCTCGTTTGCAATATTGCATTTGTCAATCATATTGTTTGCCTACACTATTGAGGCAAGTTTATGTGTCACGTACTAGGAGACTTGTTTATGTTGTGTGAATCTTACAGCTAGGAATCTAGGATTAACTTTTTCAGCAGCAAAAGAATTAGTTTTGGCCTAGAGCTCCATACTCTTGGGGCAATCTTGGAAACAACCTCCTTCACGTCATAGCCACTTGTAGTTATCCTCCCCGCTGAACTTGTCTATTGCACGATATAGCTAAGTTGCTTGTTGTTGCATGTTACATTGTATGCTTGTTTGAATCTCTCTTCTACAATACACAGTCTAAATTCTAAACTATATACCACACCTGTAGACAAACTATTATAGCAACATGCTTATATTATCTGAGTTCATTCTCAGTTTTTTTGCTGACATGGCTTATTCAATGATGATTCCCTTTGTGTTGACATCTAGGTAACTGGAGATCCTGGAAAAATGGTTGCTGTCCAAAGAAATCTGAGTAAATTTGGGCTCAAGGAAATTGCACGTACTGGAAAGGTTGGAGATTTACCAACTACAATTTAGCACCTGCTGGTATCATATGTTTTCTTTGTCCCTATATGTATCATCTTTCTTTATGAAGCTAACACTTGGGTTTTATAGATTGCCTTAAGAAGAGAAAAAATGGGAGAGACTGCTCCTTTCTGGCGTTTCTCAGCTGCTTCTTATCCTGATCTCGAGGGATCTGTGTCTATTGATGCTACCTCTAAAAGGGAAAATGGATCAGTAAAGCCAGGAACATCAAATCTGTCAGTTAGGGTAAGGGTAACCACTTTGCTAGCATTCTTTTTTTTTTTTTTACTTCTCCAGGTTATTACATCTTTGCCTGCATGTCTTCTGTTCTTCCTCCCAGATTTTCAAATACCTGTTTAACTTTTAAAGTAATATCTTCATTAACTGCTGATACGATTCCAGCAAGCTCACATTAGTTATTTTATTCATCAATTAGGAGTTAGTTTAATTTCCTGAATTTCAGTAATTCTAGCTTATTATTAGTTGTTATTTCATTTGCTATTTTCCAGGTCAGTTTAATTAGCAGTCAGTTGGTTAGTGGAGTCATTAGTCAGTTTAGTTGGTTAGTGGAGTCATTCGTTGTCTCGGTAGTGGGTTAGGATGGTTACATCCACTACTTAGTTATTTCAGTATTTAAGATTTGCAAGAGTCAGTTTGAGGCATGGAATTTGAGAATCAAATATATGAAAACGTAGGAATTTTCCTGCACAATCCTGATTGTTAGATACTGACTTTCAGTGGGCTCTTGGGTGAGATCCTTGCCTAAGAGAGGGTTCTATCAACTGCTCATTTTTTATATTCTACTATTGACCAGGGTGATGTTTATCCAGTTGAGCCATTTGATGGCTATGCAGGCAATCAAGTTCTTGATGCTCATTGGGGTATACTTATTGATGAAGATGTAAGCCTTCACAACACTTTTCTGTTGATATAAATTTGTTGTTTATATAACTTAGGAATTTTTCTTGGAGTTATATCACTTGCAGTCTTGCACATATATTTAATTTCCATTTATCCCCTTCTGTTTAGCCTTTTAGGTTTCCTTGGTTTCCTTTCATTTTTTTAAAATATTTAAATTGCATCTATTTTTGCTTGCACTTAAATTCTAGGGACATCGCACATTTGCACTAAACCACCCTTAGTTTAGGCCAAAAAAACACTACTTAATGAAAATTGAATGATGTATCCAGTACCCATATTTTGTTAGCAATTCAACACTCGTACCCCTCGTATCACCACCCATAAAGAGGGTTATTATGTTCATTTTCTTTCGACCTAACATTATTCAATATGTTAAAAGAATATCAAGGAAAATAAAGTATTCACAACATATTTTTTTCAATCATGCATTTCTGGAAAGTGTAACCTGAGCCATTCTTGTAATCACATAATAGTGTTTCTTACGAGTGAAGGAAAGAGGTTATGCTTAACTCTGTATTATAAAAAAATTTAAGGGACATACTTCTTTGTGCCTCATTTCACCATCACGTATTGTCATTAGATGTGTGATTGGTTACCAATTATAAGCACATTGTCCTCAAATCTGGTTCTAGTTCTCTGAGCAAACCTACACCAATATTTAGGTGAAACATATGTATCTATATCTATGATGAACATATATATAACATTTCTGACAAGCCACTAAATATATATGAGGTCTCATATTGTATGTGTGGGAACAACTGTTGTGTCCTTTAGCATATCATACTTGACATGAACAATAGCTATAACATTTTTCACAAGCCACTTAACTGAATCTGTTTGCTGCCCATAGGTTTTTCATAAACCATGTGCCCCTCAACTTCTCCACAAGTTTTTCATAAACCACGTGTCAGTGGTATTGCTTGACAGTTTGATTTATTTTTCTATCTTTTTGGAAATGAATATGCCTACTCTTATTGTCAATATGTTAATACTAGCCCTAACTGTCTGTAGGGCAAGTGTTTGACTATGTACATGCTCAAAGTTTGTGCCATCAGTATTATAATTTATTTGTCTGGATTGAGTTAGGTATTTAGCTGATTTATATATTCTCCTCATTCATGGTCTATCTTCCTTGTTTCCTGTAAGATTAAGTCACTTCGATCTTTACTCGCAGCTTTTGTAAACTGGTTTGTTTGTCTGGGTTGTGGTAGTGCTGCATGTTTAGTGGAATTTCTTTTTGGTCAGTGTACTGTAAGATCCTTAGAGGAGATGTTGAGTATGCTTTTATCTCATTTATTTCAATTTGAATTCTCTAGTAGGTATAGTTTTTGATGCACTAATGCTTTGACTATGAATTCAGACTAGTGGGGTTCGTTCCCACACCCTATCCATGCTTGTCAATGACAAGCCAGGCGTTCTCAATGTTGTTACAGGGGTTTTTGCTCGTCGGGGATATAACATTCAGGTGTTTCTTCTGTTATTTTGGATGTTCAAATTCATATTTATTTAAGATTATATTGTGCTTGATTAGATTTTGTTGTTTGCAGAGCTTAGCTGTAGGCCATGCAGAAACTGAGGGGATGTCAAGAATCACTACAGTTGTCCCTGGCACTGATTTATCCATTACCAAATTGGTCCAGCAGCTCTACAAATTAGTTGATCTTCATGAGGTAAGGATTACCTTCCTTGGTGAAGTAGACATGTTGATTGCCGGCATAAGATAAGGATTTATTTCAGAAAGAGTTTTACAGGCAAACTTTATTAGGATTTAATATTATTATTCATTGTAGTTATATTAGGATTCCTATGTGATTGGATTTTGTCCGTCTTTAAATAGGGCTAGGAGAGTCAGTTATTAATGAGTTTTTGGCTTGTCTGAATACAAGTAATGCGATTGGTGCATTACAATATCTCCAGAAATTCTTCTCCGTTCCCCATCAAAGCAGATATATGTTCCAAATCCAGCTCACTCCAATCTCCTTTAGTCATCTCCACCAGGTTGTCCCCTTTCTTCAGCTGTCACTGATGACCTTGTCTTGAAATCAAATTGCCGACATCCCAGCACTCGTTGGACCTACATAGTGCTAATTGCCAACCGTTCACAAGTTGTCCAGCTTTAGTTTTTTTTTTCCTCACGTTTCTGTTCATTTCTGGGTTTGCAAAACATTCCAGCCCTCGCTTTGCTGTCCTTGACTTTTTCAAGTTCGCCAGGCATCGCTCGTCCATCACTGACCCATTCACCACATGCAAGCCAACAACTGCCGCAGTGCCGCCTGTTGAGTTGACTAGCCCACTTGAGAAGCAGGTCACTTCTCATGCCACTCTTCCGCCTGTCCTTCGCTGCTGTGTTGCTATTTGCCACAGTCCTTTCTGGGTTACTGGCCCTCCATCTCTCTTCCCGACTTTGTAGAGAGATCTTGTTGTTTTGTTGGGCTGGAATTATATTTCAAGTTCCGTCAAAGTGGATAATGTTGAGAACAAAACATGTTAAAAAGTGCTTGATATAGAGGGCACACAGAACTATAGAGGGTTATTGTCATTTGGAGATATATGCTTTCTCAGATCAAAGAAAGACGATCACTTGACGTCTCTGATAAGGTTATAATTAATATGGTTGGTTCAGCTGAAAGTGGAGATTTTCTATGTTCATTTGGACTTGGTACTTTTTGGATGAATAATCAGATTGCTAACATGGGTGAAAATTTTCCTTGTTTTTGGTTAGACCCAAAGTAATTCTTTAGATGCTTGTGCCAAAAGATGACTTTCTGGTTTGTGCTGCTGGATGCTTGTGCCAAAAGGCGACTTTATCCCGGATTTCTTAGTGTGCTAACATCTATATCGAAGTTATCTTTTGACAAAAGATGACTTCATCCAGGAGGTATTAGTGTGCTAACTTCCGTATTAGGTCATTGGGGCGATGCATAGGATTAATACAATTGATTCATCAAAGTTTCCCCCACAAGTTCTCCTTCTCCCTTTTAATCCTTTCATCCCCTCTCCTCTTCCTCATTCTTCTCTCCTCCTCCATTTCGCATCGCAAGTCAACCTAAAAAATGTGTAATGATCTGGCTCTGGCACTGAAGAGCAGCCAAACTGATAGAAAATAGTTTCTGATGTTTTGTTCAGATCGATATGTATAACTGTTTACCACCAAGATTTCATGCATATTCTAAATGTACTCTGGGTAAAATTATCCTAGTTAGTTTTCAGAATCTAGTTTTACAGTTGACAGTGATACCACTGATATATTCCTTACTTTAAAGTAGTTGGTAGGTAAGAAACAAGAAGCTAATATCTTGTTGTTTTAAATCTTGTATTTCTCATTCAGGTTAGAGATATTACTCATCTGCCATTTGCTGAGAGAGAGTTGATGTTGATAAAGATAGCTGTCAATACTACAGCCCGACGGGAGGTCCTTGACATTGCCAGCATTTTCAGAGCTAATTCGGTTGATGTCTCTGATCATACTGTTACCCTTGAGGTATTTGATATACTATTCCAAAGGGTCACCTTTTTTTCTTTTAGTAGTATTTGGTTTAAGTTAGCTTTTGTTGATTCTGGTGACCTTGTGTTATTTTCTTGGCATGTCTTGTTATCCTCATTTGTTTCATCCCTCTAAATTCGAAAAGTCTTGCTTTGGGATAAACAACAACTAAATTGAAAAGTGAAATCCCAAAACTAGTGCAATAGGGTTTTGGATCATATGTAGATGAATCATCTTAATAATTGATTGCATGGAGGAACAATTGAGGTGATTTTTGCGCAAAGTTTTTTTTCCCTACTTGTACCCTTCCTTTACACTACAATGCCATGATTGCTTTGCTAATTTGTTTTACCTCTTTTTCTTTTCATTTCTTACATTGAAAAGGAGAATCTAATAAATTATTTAGTGAATGTTAATTCCTTATGAAGTATGGCTTAATCTTTCAAGTTGAAAATTTGGAACCTCATTTTTAATTGTAAATTGCACATAAGTGTCCCTTATTAGGGTCATTTGACTCATTTTGCACAAATCCACCCTTAGTGTTGTATACTGTGCAATTTGCGCAAAGCAACATCCTTTCCCCAAAATATAAAAGCTAAATGAATATTTCTCAATAGACAATCCTGAGATTAACCAAGAAGCAACCTTAGGAATTTTTGTGGAAATTGGTTGTTTTAGTATCCAGGTTTTGATTTGAAAGGTTGCATAGCTTTAATTTACTCATTTCATCAACTCTTGCAAAAGCACTAGTCTGATGAGTATTTTTCTTTTGGTGTTCTAGCTAACTGGGGATTTGAGCAAGATGGTTGCACTCCAGAGATTGCTGGAGCCCTATGGAATTTGTGAGGTTCGGTTTTTCACTCATTTTCCTGTCATGTTCATTTCGCATCGTAAGTTGATATGTTGAGCTGTTTGGTAGCTTTCTATTTTGTTATAAAATTGCAGCTCGTATAGTTGAATCAAAGATACAAATGTTGCATGAGCCCTATGCTACATGCTGCTAAATCACATAGTGCCGGACTGCCTGGACCACTTTTGTTGCCTTCTCATTCTAACTCTTATGAAGTATTAATTTGGGCATTTCATCATGTTTATTGTCTCCTAGATTCCTATTTTATGGACTTGCCCATCATTTATCTGTCTGATTGAGCTTTACTGGTGTATACATGCTTGCACAAATTCAGTAGCTGTCTTCCAGCCTCAGCTAACCTGATAAAACATTTCATTGTTTAATGTAATTCAGCTCGACTAGAAGATTCATTCAGCACTTGTTATCTATTAAAATTGCCAAAACCTGATAAATGAATTTCGTAAGAAAGTTATATGTCCTTCAATGGTTAGCTCATTGCACCAAGGTGTTATGTTAAACACTACTACTCAATTGGTCCTCCTCTAGTTTTATATCAATGCTTCTTTGGAAATTGTTTAAGAAGCTATAGAGGGGGGAGAGAAGGCAAGACTATAGACGGAGAGTAGTTTAGTAGTTGCCTTGTTTGTGCCAACTGCCAAGGAAGAATAGGAACAGAAGAAAGACTCTGTTCCAATTAGTTCCCCCTTTCATAAATTTGGCTACGCAGCAATGCATTATGAAGCTTGTGTATTTTATCATCATATGGGAGCGTTTTTCACCTCTCAAAATTCCCCTTCTAGTGTTTTGATGTTCTCACTGATATACTTGTTTTTATCTCGTTTAGGTTGCACGAACTGGGCGTGTTGCATTGGTTCGTGAGTCTGGTGTGGACTCAAAGTTTCTTCGTGGATATTCTTTCCCCCTGTAAAACAGGAAGGGATGATAGAAGACAGGATTGCTTCAGTGGTGGGGCCAAAATATACGCGTTAGATGTTCATACACTGTCAAAATTCAGCGTCTTGAAGTTGCATAATCATTGTGAAAGGTTTCTTCGGACACTCAAATGCTAGATGATAAATGCTCTGCACTAGTCTATGAAGTGGATTTGGAATTCTGCATTGGCTAAATTAATAGAATTGTAGACGTTTGTTAAGATGAAGGGGTTTCATTGAAATTTGTAGTGCAACGAGTGAAGATGTACTTTTTAAGATGATGGACAATAAGTTGAGCCTTTGCAGATATGTTAACTAACCCTCTTTACTTGCGGTATAGAGTAGAGAAGGTGCGTAAGTGGCAATTTTAAGACTTGTCACATCACACGAACGAAGCCGAGATGAACTAGGTGGTTGAGCATATCTACAGTGTAAAAATGTAAATGATCGGACACATATATGTCGACAGAAGAAAAAAAAGGACAACATATATGATTATGAAGAGAAAAGGGTTTGGCACCATGCGAGAGGGGTTTAGTTTGAATGCATGGCATGGAGAAGATGGGTAAAGAGCTACAACTACAAGCAGGCGGTTGGATGGTTGACACCGGACAAGGAGACGACAGCGTTTAGGCAGGAAGACAAGGCGTGTTGGTGGCTCTTGTAGCTCAGCTTCACGTCCCTTATCTGGATCCCGGTGCACTCGTTCTCGGCGCTGCAGTCTAACTTCACCGCCACCTCCGTTGCGGAGGTCCCGTGGATGTCTTGGTACGTGATGTCGCTTATCTTCACCCCAGACTCCTGCACGCATGCACAGTTGCTTGCATATATGCATGCTTTTGTAGGACACAGGACGTGTAAGAGAGAGTGTTGTACGTACGTACGTTACCTTGCCAGGGCAGCCAATGTTGTCCGGGCAGTAGTTCTGGTCGATGATGATGGGGTTCTGGACGTCGATCATGGTGAGATGCTGGAAGACGACGTCCTTGACAAAGGCGTTGCTGGGCCTCCCCCATGACTTGATCCTCACCCCGTTCTGCGTCCCGGAGAATACCGTGTTCCTCACCGTCACCCCCTCCACGCCCGGCTCGCTCTCCTCCTTCGCCAGGCTCCCGATGCTGATGCCGTGCCCGGGCCCGCACACCACCCCCTCGATCCACAGGTTCGTCGTGCCGGCCCCCACCGACACGCAGTCGTCCCCCGTCGAGATCTTGCTGCTGACGATGCTCACCCTGTCCGAGAGCTGCACGTGGATGCCGTCCGTGTTCGGGCTGTCCCCGGGGGCCAAGATCTTCAGGCCTTGGAGCCTCACGTCTCTGCAGCCGTTGATGACCATGTGATAGAGCTGGCTGTTCAACGAGGTTAACCCGCTCACCCTTATCCCCTTCGACTTTGTAAACGCCATCGTCTGCGCCCGCATTTTTCAAATATAATTAGTATGTATATCATGCTTATCAACTATTGAATATCATTATAAACTATTACATCCCCACTTAAGTAACTTGATTAATCACTATCTAATACTGTATATTTTACTGTCAACTTATATTAATAACATATATAAAAGATGCAAAATGACTGCGAATAGAAGCTACATGCTTAACCGAATCAAGCAAAGGCCGGGGTTGACATTAACACACACATATATATATATAACCATGTATTGATTAATTAAGCATCAGAGTGCATAATCAAGCAGTCTTAATCAAACCTGAAATCCATTTACCATCACATGACTACTAAACATATAGTCAAAGCGTCACCTTTACCCGTTATTTTACTTCATCTTATACCTTACTTTTTCAATCTATATATGCACTTTATATAACCACCTATGTAACGATATATTGCATATGAATAGTACAAAAACCACTATTTATACCATAGTTAGCTTAAAACACTTTCTTTTACGATCTAATATGTGTACAGTGTACGAGACTCAATTTTAAAAAGTCATGCATTTTTATGTTAAGTTGGGTTGATTGCAGTTTGAGGTAGCTTAACATAATAAAAACCACTTAGATGTAAGCACAAAAAGTATTGAACAAGCAAAAGGAGGGTAAAATGGTGAAAAAACTGACCGTAACGCCATCAGGACAACCCTTGCCATTCTTACCAACGGCAGCCTTGCAAGCCCACAAGGCTCGGCCCTGGGCGTCGACGGCCCCACCGGAGACGGTGACTTGGGTGACGCCCTCAAAGGAAAGCCAAGTGGCGGAGTCTCCGAGTACAGAGTAGTCGGAGGGGGCCACCAAGACGCCTTGGATGCGAAGGCGGATACCGGCCCCATCAGTCTTCTTAGGCTTGCAGTGGTAGCCGGAGAAGACGAGGGGCCGGGCGATGAGGAACCTCCCCTTGGGGACGTGGATGATGGAGTTGGAGGCGGAGGCGCAGGCCGAGTCCCAGGCCTTCTCGAAGGCTGCCGAGGAGTCGGTTTTGCCATCGGGGCGGCCGCCTAGGGTCAGGATGTCGTAGGTGGCGGCGCGGGAGAGGAGGAGGAAGGTGGAGAGTTGGAGGAGGAGAGGAAGCATTGTTGAGGTTGAATGCTATGAGATGAGTTTAATTGTGAGTTGAGATGAGTTAATTTGTGTTGCGGTTATAAGGAGTGGACTAGTACAGTAGTACGTGGTAAGGTGGTGAATGTGGCTCAGTTTTGGGAAGCTATTTATATTCTAGACTTGGTTTAAATGCTTCCGAATGACTTAACCTTCAATCCCATCTTTTTTATTTTATTTTTTCTAACTTTTTCATGACAATGTGAACGCAGCTGCTTGCTTTTATTGGCTTATTACTTAATGAATAGATAATGAAATAAAGAAAGAAAAAAACAGAAAATTACCCATATTTTTAAAACGGTTTTCTTTTCCCTTCAACCGTCAACATTTCAAACATATTAAAAAATCACCTATAGTGAGGATTTTCCTAAATATTTTGTTAAGAATTCCTTTTTTGATAAAATCACCACATGGACTTAGAGTGTATACTTTGCGTAGTTAATATTTCATGGTCTTTTGGCAAAGGTTGTCCAATGACATTGAAATATTTAACTTTACGTACATGTACTAGCTTTAGTATGTTAATGGAGTATGGAACCATTTTTTAAACGGTTTTTCTGTCCAATAATCCCGTACGATACATCAAATTTTGACATATTTCGCATAGTTAATTTAGTATTAACCATATTTACTAGCTTGAACCGTGAACTTCCTATACATATACTCACTCCGTTCGAATGTATTTGTCCTTCTACAGTTGGACACACATTTTAAAAGAATTTAAAATTGTACTAAAAACCCTTTATTGAATGTTTATTTTCTTACAATGAAAATTGAAATAATTTAATTTTAGTTTTTTTCTTTATTTAATATAATGAATAAAATTGGAAAATTTTGTCCAAAACATATAAAAATTATATTTATAAACAAGATTTATCATCTAAAAGACATAAATACGATCGCGAACATTTGTCGTAGACTTTTGATTTTGTAAGATAAATTGTTATTTCAGTGTTTTTAGAAATTATTATCCAATTCATCTCATATTAATTTAGCTTATTTACGAATAATTTAATTACATCTTGATCACATTGATATTGTTTTGCATTCAACCCAACCTATTAGCTCTAACTAGTTTAATTTTTGTGCTTTGTATGACTGGTTTAATCCTCGTTCTCTAAATAAGTTTGATATTTAATATGTATAATTAATTATTATATCCCAAACTAAATGATACGTGACAAACTCTTTTCACTATGATTGGTGTTTGGTTTCGTCTTAGAGATAAGATCTGGGTTCCTTCGCCTTTCGCAACTCAACCAAGAACTCAAATTCAAGTAGGGAAGAACTAGATTGAAGTAAGAACACACAAATTCAATTGTAAATACGAACGAAAGAAATCACAAGTTGTTTGGGGATGAGAAACACACAAACACTTAACCATATGCTTATGTCTTCAAATCTGTCTACTAACGAGGAACAAAGGCACTTAAATAAGTATCGGGGGTTCTAAAATAAAATCCCTAAAGGCTTAAAATTATAAAAATCCCGTTTAAAAATAAACCTAGAAAAAGTTCGGAAAAGTCTCGACCGCACGTTGTGTACTCGACCACACGGCTTGTGTGGTGCTCTCGAAGTGGAATTGAATTGCTGGCTTCCAGACTGCACGATTGTGCGGTGAAACTTTTGCGAACCGGATGGAATTAAAGTGCACGGTCCGTGCACTCTTGCTAGATGGCCGTGGTGTCTCCTTGGACTAGTAGGGTGACTAGCCGTTGCTACCGGAGCTCGTCTATGGTGGCGGCCAAGCGTCGGAGGAGTCCGATTGTCGCCTCCTTGATCTTCCTAGCCCGAGCCCTTGTGAGAGGACTATGTGTTGGCACTCGAATCATCTCCTTGACGTCCCTTGTAGTCATCGCCGAGAGGGTGTCATCATTCTCCCCTTATTGAACTCGAATTGTCCTCGATTCGTCATCGACAATGAAGGGAGAATGGTTGGCGACATTGAAGGTGGAATGAAAGCCATAGTCACCAGGAAGCTCAAGACGATAAGCATTATCTCCAAAGTGTTGGAGTATCCGAAAAGGTCCATCCCCTCTAGCATTCAGCTTAGACTTCCGCCTATTGGGAAACCTCTCCTTCTGTAGGTGCAACCAAACCAAGTCGTCGGCTTAAAAAATCATCTTCTTCTTGCCTTTGTTGGCCTGGTGCATATATTGCTCAACACGTCTCTCCTGTTGAACCCGCATATGCTCATGGAGCGCTCTCACGAACTCATCACGCTTTGAGGCATCAAAGTGCTCCTTCTCCTTCATGGGCTGGGGCATGAGATCCATCACGGTGTGACGGTTGCGGCCATAGACAACTTTAAAAGGAGTCATCTTCATTTCAGAGTGATCTGACCTGTTATAAGTAAACTCCACAAAGGGCAAACAATCCTCCCATTTTCGAAGGTTAGACTTAAGCATAGTACGAAATAAAGTACCCAAAGTCCGATTAGTTACCTCCGTCTCGTTGTCTGTTTGACGATGACATGAAATAGAGAATAATATCTTAGTCCCCAACTTAGACCATAAGGTCTTCCAAAAACAACTAAAAAACCTAGCATCATGGTCAGAAACAATAGTGCAAGGCACACCATGTAGTCTAACTATCTCATTAAAGAAAAGGTCAGCCACATGCCTTGCATCACCGGTCTTATGGCATGCTATGAAGTGAGCCATCTTAGAAAACCTATCGACAACAAATATAGAATCCATCCCCTTCTTAGTCCTTGGCAATCCCATAATGAAGTCCATCGAAATGTCCTCCCATGGGGCCGTAGGGAGAGGAAGAGCAGTATACAAACCATGGGGGTTCAACTTGGACATAGCTTTCAAACAAGGCACACAAGAATTGCAAAAACGCAGCACATAGTGACTTATCTTAGGCAAAAAAAAATGTTCCTGTAAAGCATGTAAGTCTTAGTAACCCCAAAATGGCCTCTAAGGCCTCCCTCATGGGCCTCATGCACTAACAACCTATGTGTAGATGAGCTAGGAATACACATTTTTTCCAGATTTGAACAAGTAGCCATCATCCACAAAAAAGTTGTTCAAGGCTCCCTTAGTTAAGCAATGATCATAAACATCCTTAAAGAACACATCAAGCGCATAATGCTCCTTAATCAAAGAAAAGCCAAGTAACCTAGCATCTAATTGGTTCAAGAGAACATACTTGCGAGAAAGGGCGTCAGCTACCACATTCTCCAGTCCCTTCTTATGTTTAACGACGTAAGGGAACGTCTGCATGAACTCTACCCATCTGGCATGTGGCTGGCTAAGCTTGCTTTGCCCCTTCAAGTACTTCAATGCCTCATGATTAGAGTGGATGACGAACTCTTTGGGCCAAAGGTAATGTTGCCAAGTTCTCAATACCCGAATAAAAGCATAGAGCTCTTTATCATAAGTGGGGTATTTCAGCTCAACACCGGTGAGCTTCTCGCTAAAGTAAGCAATTAGGCACCTTTCTTGGAGGAGGACACCTCCAATCCCAATCCCAATCCCAGAAGTGCCGCACTCCACCTCAAATGTCTTAGTGAAGTTCGGAAGTTGCAACAATGGGGCATAATACACGCGATCTTTGAGGGAACGAAAGTCATCCTCATGGGACTGCTTCCACACAAATGGTTCCGTCTTCTTGGTAAGCTTGGTCAAGGGGGCTGCAATTGTGATACCCCTCATTTTAATAAAGAGTATTTTGATAATTTTCCTAACTACCGTATCACAAACCGGATTAATTTCAGAGAAGTTCAGACACTCTGTAATTTGTTTGATCTCTGTAATATTTTCCTGAGTGGTATAAAATACATTCGATGTATTTTCAAGGCTTAGAATACTCATTCGGGTGCAAAGATGTTAACCGAGTACGAATATATTTAACCCGGGATTAAAAACTCGTACCCGTACTTAACCCGGACAAAAGAGGACAAAAGGGCCCAGATTTGGCCTTGACCGCACCCCGCGCTGAAGGCCAAATCTGTAAGGCGGTCTGGGGAGGCTCGCCACACCCGCGGTGAGGCCACTGCACCCCGCGGTGTCATCATTTCTTCTCTGCAGCGCCGGACTTCAGACGTCGTGTCGTCTTCGCCTCTGCAACTGTCCCATCCGGTCGTTGTAGGCGCCTACCATGAGTCACCTGGTTGCTTGACCTCCTTGCTTGGGCTATAAAAGGAAAAGAGCTGGAGTGGAGTTGAATCACAGCTCTCAAACTCTCTCTCTCAAATCTCTCATTTCCATTGTTACCGGAAAGCTCAAGCTTTCGCCGGAGTGTCGCCGAAGCTACCATAGGAGGAGAAGGTACTCTCCAAGTGGTGTTTGGAAGTGCAAGGAGTTGGGAAGTCGAAGCCCATCCTAATCGAATCCAAACGCGTTGATCACGGTGAGTTCTCGTCGTCGTCGTCATCTCGCCACTGTCACGCCACCGCACCCGCGGTCAAGGTCGGCGCACCCGCGGTGGGCTGGGCTCGTGGTGTGGCTTTGGGTCTTGTGGTCTCGAGCGAGGCTTTGTTCTTTCGATTCCTTTCGTCTCTTCTTAGATTCGTATATTTGGTTATCGAATCTAACTTAGGGTCTCGTTATGGGTCGTTCCGTAGGGATTTGTTACCCAAGATCTATCCCTGCTTCGGACCCAGAAACTCGTCATCTCTAAGCTTTGTTCAAGCTTCGTCTAATCTAAGGCAAGTGGCGGTTCGCTCTTGCTTATCATTCCATATTTATATTGATTATCAATTGTTTAATTGTTAATTAATTTGGGATGAATATTGTTTTCGTCTGGGAACAGTTTTGATAACTGTATGTGATTTAAAAAGGAATATTATAATAGGTTGTTTATACTGCTAGAAACAACGCTATTATATATATATATGATTGAAATACAGATATTATAATAGGTTGTATATATTGCTAGAAACAACGCTATTATATCTGTTATTACCGTGATTGTATTGTTGTGGATTTTTATGCAAACTTGAAATATAGTTAGCAGTGGATTTTATGTGCACTTGAGATATAGTTAGAATGAGTATTCGTAGGAGCGCTGCTTACCTTGAGAGGTAGCCGTTTCTTTATAACCCGGTGGATAGGATGTTCAAGCCCTAACACCGTTTCTCTAGTCATGATTATCTTCTATCCGAGTATAGGGGAGGTGCGCTTAGCCGGCGTCAAACCTTTAGGGATTTATTCCCGACTATATATCTCTATATCCTGAGGGATGAGATAATTATGATAAAATCTTATAACGTGAATATACGTTTTGGAATTAAATAAGATAAGTGCCGTTATGTACATAATTAATGAACCTTAGGGCGAGAAGTACAACTTGGAAACTCGTCCGAGACTTCGATTAGAGTAAGTCCACCTTCCGAATCTGAATTCGTATTATGCGGTGAGGTTGGTCGTGGACCCAAATAGTCAAGTCGTTTGTAAACGTTTGTGTGAAACTTTAATGTTCCCAAACACTTGTCATACTTTCCGATAAGACTCAATTCGTTGGAGTATTCTCTTTATATGTTTCCGTAAGACTCATTCTTTCAGAGTCTTTTCTCTTGATCATACCTTTTCGTATTTTATTTCAGTAGGAGTATGGTGATTGACTATCATTGTAACACCCCCAAATGATTACCCTTTGAAAGCATTACATGCCGATGACCCCGGATATAAAATCCCGAAGTCACCCCAGGCTTTTCCAAACGATATAACTATCAAACCACAGTTACAATACCAAATATCATAACTTTCATTAAAACCAAGGTCTCGGAATTAGACGTGATTCCAGACATTAAAATACATTATCAGAATTTAATACAGCGGAAGTCTTGAAAACACAGAGTAGTCTTAAAACAAGACCTTTTTAACACATCGGAAATCTTTGAAATAACAACTAGGTCTGGATCGAAATGATCACCCGTCAAGGATCTTAATCTGAATAAACTTGTAAAAACACCATTTGCCGTCATAGTCGTTCTAGCCCTTTTGGACCTGCAACAAATCTGATGTGCCGAAATGAACGGATGACACCAGCCAACAAAGCAGATAACAAAACAGTGGGTTAGTCTACAGAATAGACTAGCAAGGGCACAAAGCAGCGACATTTACATTAATACAATCCATTACTCATTCTCATCGATTCAATAACATTCACATCTAACTTAACTCCTACGTTCATCGAAACGTAACCCAAGAGACATTACCCTTAATTCCTTATGACATTATTCTGAAATGATTCATCTACAATAATGCTTATAACACAAGCTCACTTATAAGAGATGACCCTTAATCTCTTAGAAGATTAACTCCACACATTTTATCCTTAAACACTTCATCATCTCACAACCTTATCTCCATACTACACATCATGTAATAATTCTTACCGAATCCTTATTACCTCAAGGTCATCAACATATCATATCCTTAAACTGTGACCTTTCTATTAAAGTGGTCACCTTATAACACAATCACTTTACAACTTAATCATCCTCCAAGAGTTGCACCTTAAGCCTTATAGACGACATACTCACACGATGCCGATCTTTAACAGTTGCCAAGAGTCATTACTCTACATTCTGCACACAATCTACTATCCATCCAGGACTTAATCGCATCACTTCCTTATGTTACCTCAAATTAATCTCAAATAGATCTCCCCAAAGGATACCTATGATTTCGTACACTTGTCTTACTCAAAAGCTTTAACCATTGGTCCTACATGGGTCATACTTTACTTATGATCCTGACCTTTCTAACTCCGGATTTCACAGTCTTACTCAAGACCATAATAGAGAAAACGAGTTCCTGAAGAATTACCCCTTTAATCAATTATTCCTTCCCAACACTTTATCCGCACTAATGCATACAACAAGCTTAAGAGCAGATATACAGCTTTAAACCTTAGGGTGACAATTAAGTCCACCCAATTAGTACAACTACCCAAGCTTATTAATTATGTGCACTCGGGCATATATCTTATTTAATTATAAAACACACGTTATTGGAATACATTAATGTTATTAAGAGCGACAACAAGGCTTAAATCACAGGGTGACAATTACGTCAACCCAAATTAAAACACACACGCGGGACTTAACATTATTATGCCGAGTAACAACGGCGTTATTATTACACCGGGTGACCTTACGTTCACCTTGATTGCACTATTACAATGCTTACACTTATTAATTATGTGCTTAACTGCACTTATCTTATTAAAGTACAACACACACACACACACACACACACACACACACACACACTGTTGAGGCTTTTAATATTATTCCGAGAACACGAAAGTTATTATTACACCGGGTGACCTTACGTTCACCCTGATTGCACTGCCACAACGCTTACAGTTTAATTTACAGGGTAACAGTTACGTCCACCCCAATGCACTAGCTAAGTGCTTAATACACAGGACTGCAATTAAGCTCATCCAATGGCGCTTGCAAGGCGCTTAAACACTTCAGATCCTTACATGTGGATAAGAAACATAGGTCATGACCCTTAAATTATTCAGAATTAATCCGAGGAATAATATGATTTAAAGAAACGACAAATCCTTACATATGGATAAGCGTTCCCACGAATATTAAATTATAAAGAAACGACTAATCCTTACTTGGATTAGCGTTCCTACGCACATTAAGTTATAAAGAAACGACTAATCCTTACTTGGATTAGCGTTCCTACAAACACTCGTGTTAACTAAACAGTCTAACACAACAATTATTCACATTAAAGCCATCCAGGCAATTAACTTAAACATAGAGATAATAGAAACAGCTAATCCTTACTTGGATTAGTTTTCCTATTAATCCACATAAATGCCCGGAAGGCGATCACAGATAATAGCGTCGTTCTAGCAGATATACAATCTATTATATGATTTTCCAAAACAGTTTATAAAACCATTTCCAGATAAACACTGTAATCATTCCAAATTAATTACTCAGATAAACAGCTGATAATTAATGTAAATATGGAACGATGAGCAAGAGCGAACCGCCACTTGCTTGGAGTAGATTCGGCGATGAATCTAGACGAGACGACTATGGAAAATATCCTTTCCGAGGATATGGCTTAAGCTTCAGAATAGTCCTAGCAGAAAACGAGTCCATACGCGATCCAGCAAATCACGTTCTAACCGACAAATTAATTATCTATCAATTAATCTGACTGGACGAATTTAAGGAATTATATTTAATAAATTTTTATGATATTAAATCATAAAAATATTTATTAAATTTTCCTAAAGGAAAATACGGATAAAAGGGAATCGAAATTATACCGCTCGAATGATTTCGGGTTGAATCTAGACTGAAAGGGTAAATGGGCTTCTCGGCCCAATACCGAAACAAAGCAAAGGAAGGGCCCCACGGCCACTGTTCATCATCTTTCCAATTCAAACCAACCATTTCACGTGAAAGAAAAACAGAGGGGCAATAGGGGGGTTCTCGTCTTCGACACGGACGACGCCGGGGATGGAGCGGCGCCGACGGGGAGGAAGAGCACCACGACACCACCGCAGCACGCACTGGAGACGAAGGCTTCACCTTCAACAGTGGCTCGTCGGGGCCTACGTCGACACCGGGGTGACGAGCTCAGCAGGGGCGACGGCGAGAAGGAGCTGGGAGGGAGACGACGCCGGGTCTGAGCCACCACAACTACACCGCAACCACGACCTAGCGCGGAGGAGGAGGAGTTACGCGGTTGCGAGCTCGAACCGAGGACGCGAACAGGGCTCCAATGGCTACAGCTGCGGTTCAGCGGAGCACGGCGGGGCGGCTCGACGACTTCACTGGGCTCCTTGGTGCCGGAGATGGGTGATAGGTGTAATTTAGTGCACCTTAACTAGTGACTTTTGACACATATTAGATGGAGTTTAAGTGGAGAATTAGGCTAAGTCTGTTACTTAGGAGAAGAGTTGGAGTTGTACAGACTTGGAGGTTTTGTAGCCTAATGAAGGAAGTTGGAGATGTTGAAGAAGATCTGCTCAGAGCTAAGGGAGAAAACTACCTCGCTGGGTAGTACGTTGGAGCAGATGAAGGATGAAGAAGTTGCCCGCATCGCCCCGCGGCACTGTCACTGCCCCGCGGTGAAGATCCTTAGGAGAAGTGCCTCACGCCAGAAGAAGCCACCGCATCGCGGTGGAGCATTACCGCTTCGCGGTGGAATGAAGACCGCGTGGCTGACGTGTGCTGTTATTTCCTATTTTGATATTTTATACTTTATGTTTTAGTTTTATAATATTTCCTTATATTCGGTTATTAGGTCAACTTCGAGAAACCTATATAAGGTCTTTTCGTTAGTTTTGAAGAAGAGCAGATAGTTACGTTCTTCTTCCTTAATATAATTTCTAGGTTTTTCAAGTAATGGATAGCTAAACATTCTTGTTTCGCTAGACGATTGAAGCACTACAATGAATTGGTTGTGAGATTTCTATTTCCTTGTTCTATATCTTATTAAGTTGGATTGATTCTCTCGATTGAATTGATTATTGATTTATGTTGGTTTACCTAGAGTTGCTAACTAGGTCTTTCAGCATTTATCATATTGCTAGGATTGCATATAGGGGTTCCGAGTGCATATCTAGTGGCAAACATGTTTGTGCGTATAGGGGTTCCGAGCGTATATTTGTGTGTGAGAGTCAATTGCATGTTAAGTAGGGGAGTGAGTACTTGTACGTCTTTCTACTTGCATGTGTCCTATATCCTTGTGTGTATTGCTATTGCTGTGTTGGTGTTAAAGTACGCTGACAACTGTGAGAATCAGTTGTGCTTTATCATTGGCATAGTAATAAGTCTATCGACAACTGTGAGAATCGATAGTATTCACGATCAGGGTGGGAACAATGATAAGATAGTAAAAGAACTTGGAAAGATAGTTTTCAGTGATCAACCGATTGCATTGTGGTGTGGATATTTGTCTGGTGGAATACTTTCTCTCATCATATTTCATCTCTTGTCATTAATTGCATGTTTGTTTACGTTACGATTATTCTAGACAAAACCCCCCGTTACTTGTTGATCATACATAATTGCGTACAGATAACCGACTCCCTGTGGGATCGACCTTGACTTACTTGCTATACTCTTTAGTAGGTGAATTGAGATTATTTTGATAGGAAAACGACACCGGTTTCCGGCCTCGTCAAATTTGGCGCCGTTGCCGGGGAGTCAAATTTTCTGTTTGTGATTATTTGTGATTGACTGCCGTGTGGATCTATCTTACGATCCACACTTTTACTACTGATTCGCTACTTGTTGAGGTTCTTATAGAGACAGGTACGAATGGCGCAAACACTCCGCCAATGGACTGAACAGAATCTGGTACAACAGCCCTTGGCTGTGACTATTCCATCCCTGGCTGACGGGGTCAAGTTTGAGCTTAAACCAGGAGCAATTCGGTTGCTACCAAAATATTATGGAAGAAGTGGAGAGGATCCCATTCTCCATCTGAACAAGTTCCACACCATTCTGATGAGCATTAAGCCCACCGATGTCACGGAGGACCATATCAAAATGAGAGCCTTTGGGTTCACTCTAAAGGATGAGGCTGAAGATTGATACTATCATCTACCTGGAGGGAGTGTAGACTCCTGGACTAAGATGCACAAGGTTTTCCTTGCCCGTTATTTTCCCGCTCAGTTGGCAAACGCTTTGAAAAGGGAGATCACAGGCATCGAACAAGGCGAAGATGAGGTACTCTATGACTATTGTCAGCGGTTTGATTGACTCTGCACGAGTTGCCCATTCCACGGTTTTGATACGAAGTCTCTGGTGCTTTATGTTTACAACGGGCTGAATGACATTGAACGAAGAATGATTGATGCCTCTTGTGGTGGTAGCATCCTCAATCTGACTCCGGATGTCGCCATGGCCACGCTTAAAGAGATGGCTGAAGGTACAAGGGAATATTCTGAACCCCCGAGAACCATGCTAGTTGGTGCCATCAGCTCCCATGACTCGCATATATCACAAGAGATTGCTTCTTTGAGGGAAGTAATTGTGGGGATGGGAAGGCAAACCACAGATACCACCACTGCTGAAGTCTGTGCTGCTGAGAGCTACGAGCCCATTGAAACACGACAGCTTTGCATTGATGATCCACCAACTGCTCACAGCCCCTCTTTGACCGCAGCGATTCTCCATACCCTAACCCAACACTTTGCAACACATGTGGAGAAAACTAAGACTACTTTCCAGCGGATAGCAGAGTTTATGACCGACTTCAAGGATGTGATCGTTGAGCTACGAAAAGAGAGAATGCAAGATGCTGCAAACGCAGTAACCCTACGAAGTGGCAAGGAACTACATGTCGCCCCTATGGCTGATCAGGACGACAGAGCTGAGATTGAGATTGCTGAAGAGTCAGTATCACCGCCCCACGGCAGTTCTCACCGCAACGAGGTGGTAGCTCCCAGTGTTCCTACACCATTATCACCGCCTCGCGGCGACCCTCACCGCCCCGCGTTGAACTCACCGCCTCGCGGTGAAAGCCCAGAACTCGTAGATCTTCCTGACGAGGAGGTGGATACCTATGTACGGCCCAACTTTCCTCCTCTTGGATCTGAGAAACCACCTACACCCTTTCCAGAAGCACTCAAGGAAAGGAGAGTTATTGATGACAAGGATCTCTTTGATACTTTCAGTAAGTGTGAGGTGAATATCCCACTCCTCAATCTTGTCAAGAGTGTACCAAAGTACGCTAAATTCCTGAAGGAGCTATGCACAGTAAAGAGGAATCAGAAGCTGAAAGGAAAGGAGAAAGTCAAGGTCAGCGAACGCGTCTCTGCTGTATTCCAGCGCTTGCCAAAGAAATGCGGAGATCCAGGCATGTGGAGCATTCCCTGCACCATCGGGAACACCAGGTTTGAGAAAGGTATGCTTGATCTAGGCGCCTCCATCAATGTGCTGCCCTATTCTCTCTATGAATCCCTCAGACTTGGACCTCTGCAGGAAACAGGTATTGTGATTCAATTGACTGACCGGTCTAGTGTCTATCCTAGGGGAGTCATAGAGGATGTCCTTGTTATGGTCGATAAGTTGATATTCCCTGTAGATTTTTATGTCTTAGATATGGAAACAGATGCAAAGACAACTCCTATACTGTTAGGTAGGCCATTTTTGAAAACTGCTAAGACTAAACTTGATTTGCAAAGTGGGACACTTTCCATGGAATTCGATGGGGAGAGGGTAGAATATAATATCTATGAAGCAATGAAATACCCCAAAGAAGACCATTCTCTATGTTCCATTGATGTGATCAATTCCATTGTGCAGGAGGTCTTTGATATTTCTGGTTCTGACGAGTTGATGTCTATTGTTGAAAATAATTTGGATTCCTCCATGAGGAATATTCTGTACCCTCTAACATGCAGGAAGCCATCGCTCATCTAGACACTCATGGTAAGTACTCTACAGATCCTTTGGGCATTGGCCCCATCTTACTAAACCCGAGTGAAAGGCTCGTTCCTTCTGTTGAACAGGCCCCAGAGATCGAACTGAAGCCGCTGCCGGACCATCTCAAGTATGCCTTTCTTGGAGCCAAAGACACCTTGCCAGTCATCGTGTCCAGCAAGCTCTCTGCAGATCAAGAGATGAAGCTTTTGGACGTGCTCAGGGAGCACAAAACCGCTATTGGATGGACCATTGCAGACATAAAAGGGATAAGTCCCTCGACTTGTATGCACCGGATTTTACTTGAGGACGGAGCTAAACTGTCTAGGCAGCCGCAGAGACGGCTAAATCCTCCAATGATGGAAGTGGTGAAGAAAGAAGTGCTCAAACTCCTCAAAGTTGATATGATCTTCCCTATTTCGGATAGCCAATGGGTAAGTCCAACCCAGGTTGTCCCTAAGAAAGGAGGGATTACTATAGTGGAGAATCAAGATGGAGAACTAATCCCCACCAGGACTACCACATGATGGAGGGTATGCATTGATTACCGTAAGCTGAATACGGTAACTCGGAAGGATCATTTTCCCCTGCCCTTCATTGATCAAATGCTAGAACGCCTTGCTGGGCGACCCTACTATTGCTTCCTGGACGGATATTCAGGATATTTCCAGGTGGCCATTGCACCAGAGGACCAAGAGAAAACCACTTTTACATGTCCCTTTGGCACTTTTGCATACCGTAGAATGCCATTCGGATTGTGTAACGCACCCGGTACATTTCAACGATGTATGGTTAGTATTTTCTCTGACTATGTTGAGAAATTCATTGAGGTATTTATGGATGATTTCACGGTGCATGGCACTAGCTTTGATTCATGTTTAGACCATTTGGCACTTGTGCTTACAAGATGTGTTGACACCAATTTGGTTTTAAACTTTGAAAAATGTCATTTTATGGTGGAACAAGGAATAGTCTTGGGTCATATTGTTTCTGCTAGGGGTATTGAGGTCGATAAGGCAAAGATTGATGTAATTCAGTCTTTGCCTTATCCTACTAATGTGCGTGAAGTGCGTTCCTTTTTAGGTCATGCAGGTTTCTACCGCAGATTTATTAAGGACTTCTCAAAGATATCTTCACCCCTCTGCGAGCTTTTGAAGAAGGAAGTGACCTACGTATTCACAGATGAGTGCAAGAAAGCGTTTGACTGCCTGAGAGAATGCTTGACAAGCGCACCCATTATTCAGGCACCTGACTGGTCTCGCCCATTTGAGATCATGTGTGACACCAGCGACTATGCAGTCGGAGCAGTTCTAGGACAGAAAGTGGGACGGGCATCCCACGTGATTCATTACGCATCCATGACTCTGAATGGAGCCCAGAGGAACTACTCCACCACTGAGAAAGAGATGTTGGCTGTCGTTTTTGCCTTGGAAAAGTTTAGGCAATACCTCCTGGGAGTCAAGGTGATTATCTACACAGATCACGCTGCTCTTCGTTACCTAATGACGAAGAAAGAAGCAAAGCCAAGATTAATCCGATGGGTTCTCCTCCTTACTGAATTTGATGTGGAAATCCGTGACAAGAAGGGAGCAGAGAATCTCGTAGCGGATCACCTAAGCAGACTCGTCCATGAGGAAGATAAACCTGGAGAACAGAGCCCCATACATGGCACCTTCCCAGATGATACACTGTTCATACTCGAAGGCAGTTCAGAGAACACGCACCGCCCCGCGGTTCCCACCACCGTGACCCGGCGAGCTGTATACAGTATGCAGTTGGAGAAACTACCGCCCCGCGGTGATGACCACCGCGACGCGGAGATTAGATTACTTGAGAGCAAGGAAAGCTCACCGCGACCCCAAAGCACATCACCGCCCCGCGGTCTTATTTATGGGATCACACTTTGCCCTGGCAATCTTGCTGACATCCCTCTTCAGATAGCTATGGATCTCTTCGGAATCCAATCTTATAGACCATGGTATGCAGACATAGTCAATTATCTGGTTCGAGAAGAATTTCCCCCGGACTACACCAGAGGCCAAAAAGTAAAGATATGGAGAGAAGCTCGCCACTATGTCTGGGACGATCCCTATCTGTGGAAGCATTGCGTCGATCAGGTTGTGCGCCGATGTCTCCCAGACAACGAGGTACAATCTGTCCTTAACTTCTGCCATTCTGAGGCATGTGGAGGTCATTTTGGAGCAAACAGGACTGCTAGGAAAGTATTGGAAGCAGGATTTTATTGGCCACGCCTCTTTAGGGATGCTCATGTCTTCTGTAAAGCCTGCGACCGATGCCAACGGGTCAGCAACATCACCAGAAGGAACAAAATGCCACAGTCATCACTGATTTTCTGCGAAGTCTTTGACGTCTGGGGCATGGATTTTATGGGACCCTTTCCTAACTCTCATGAGAATCTATATATATTACTGGCAGTGGACTACGTTTCCAAGTGGGTGGAAGCAAAGGCCACCAGGACTGATGATTCCAAAATTGTGGCAAGTT
Organism: Rheum nobile; assembly: GCA_027886185.1. NCBI lineage: Eukaryota > Viridiplantae > Streptophyta > Magnoliopsida > Caryophyllales > Polygonaceae > Rheum > Rheum nobile. The sequence continues at coordinate 5,063,538 of WOAB01000025.1, read as the reverse complement.
TCATCAAGGAGAACATTTTCTCAAGATTTGGAGTACCCAAAGCTTTAATCAGCGACAGGGGAACCCATTTCTGCAACAAGACGGTGACTGCCCTGCTGAAGAAATATCATGTCACTCAGAGAATCTCCACGGCCTACCACCCTCAGACTAATGGGCAAGCTGAGAACTCCAACAGAGTGATCAAGACCATACTGGAGAAGACAGTAGCAGCTCACCAGAGAGACTGGAGCGCCAAGCTCAATGATGCACTGTGGGCATACCGTACAGCCTTCAAGACGCCAATAGGGATGTCCCCGTTCTGGTTGGTATATGGAAAAGCTTGTCACCTACCCGTCGAACTTGAACACAAGGCGTGGTGGACAATAAAGAAGTGCAACCAGCTACAACTGGATGAAGCAGGTGAATTCCGTAAGCTACAAATGCAAGAACTTGAGGAATTACGCCTTGACGCTTATGAAAACTCAGTCATCTACAAGGCGAAGACCAAGCAGTGGCACGACAAACACATTCTGCGGAAAGACTTCAAGCCAGGAGATAAAGTTTTTCTATTCCAATCCCGGCTTAAGCTCTTTGCTGGAAAGCTAAAATCAAAGTGGTCAGGCCCGTATGAAATCGCTGAGGTGTACCCCCATGGGGCCGTAGAGCTGATCAACCCCAAGACCGGCACCACTTTCAAGGTGAACGGCCACAGATGCAAGCCTTACTACGAGGGGTTCGATCCAATCCAGGATGAGGCACTACTCGAGAACCTTGACGCTGAAGCAGGATGAGCCACAACCCACGTCGAGCCAACGACGTAAACCAAGGCGCTGTCCGGGAGGCAACCTGGGTTAGTTCTTTTCCTTTCTTTTTCTTAGATTAATTTCGTAGTTTATTTTCTTTGTTTCGTTCGCCTATTACTCACATTTCAGGTACGAAAGTAAATCCGAGATGAGACTTGGTACCCAGCGTATCCCACCGCCCCGCGTCGCCAATTTACCGCATCGCGGTGGATTCCACCGCCCCGCGGTGGACCTCTGGTATAATTTCTCAACTCTAAAAAAAAAATGCAAGGCATAAAGGGCCCCGAAAAAACCTTAAACGGGTGAGTAATATTTTTATGCCTTGAGTTGGATACGAAGGATTTGACGGTGTCAATTTAAAACCGCGGCTCGGTCCCACTTTCCCCATTTAACCCCTCATTACTTCTCCCGCCAAACCCTAATCCCCCTTTTATCCCTTCTTCTTCCCCGTTTCTCTCTCTTTGCCGTGCCCTAACCCCCCCTCCCCCCCCAAAATTCTCCATCGCCTTGCTTTCACCCAATCCGCCATTTTCACCCCTGCCCTAGCTTTGATCTCGGATGCTCTAAACCCAACACTATCTTCCTCTACCCATACCTCCCCCTTTGTGCTGATTTCCGGTCCCCTGTAGTGGTTCGTAGTTGAAGAAGGGTGCTCCTTGGAGTGTTGGTGTGCTCGGTGCAAATTGGGTGCTTTTGCCGGTGTTTTGGAGGCGTTTGGAGGGGAATAGCACAGTGACCGCTTCGCGTCGCCATCTCGCCGCCTCGCGTGAGTCAAATATTTTGAATCTGGAGAAGAAGGTGAACAGTCACCGCCCCGCGTCCATTCCGCCGTGACCCTGCACCTGTGCTCAGATATCATCACCGCCCAACGGTGCCTTCGCGGTCTGCCTTTGGCCGGTTGTAAGTGCCCTTCTCCGAGCCTTTCTCTTCTAGTTCTTTCTTTCTCGCACCATGGAGAGAGCTAGGAAGGTTGGCATGTCTGAGGAGGAGTCGGATTTATATGATGCGGTGTCGACTAGGAATGTGCTGCCAACCCGTTTCTTTGATAAGGATACCTTGGCTGAATTGGGTCTGCTAGAATTGACCCAATACTGTCTGGAGAAACTAGGCTTGGGGGGTTTCCTAGACAAATCTGCCCCCACCTACCCCGACCTTTGTTACCAATTTCTTGCCACCGTGACCAAGAGCCATAGACGTCGTGTTGTGAACGGCCGAGAGGAGAGTATTCTTGTGGGTATTTCCTTCAAGTACGAGGGTCGGAGTTATGGTTTTCCTGTTACTGCGCTACGAGAATTGCTGGGTATATCTAGGCCGGGCACAGTTGGATGGAGGCATGGTCCCGCCAAAGAGGCCATGAAGAAGTTTTGGATGAGCGCCACAGGGATGGCTGAATTTCAGAAGGGCCGGGAGACTAGTGATAAAATCGTGCACCCCTGCCTCCGCTTGATTTACACAGTGCTGATTCGGACATTCTGTGGTATGGAGGAGAGTAGAGCATCCATGAAGCGTCTGGGTCTTTTCTCCGCGATGTTCGATCCCCTAGACGAGGTGACACCCGGATGGTTCGCTATTTGGTTACATGAGCTGCTGCTGGTTCGTGAGGACGCCGGGCGAGATATTGTGCAGGGAGGTTTGATTACGGTAGCCAGGATTTCTTTGGATACCATTCCGGACCCGCTTATGCCCATTCGTTATAACATCCAGTATATGCGGCGTCGCGGTATGTTGAGCGGATCTCAGGGGGAGTATATGTGGTGTTCTCATGGTGGCCATCTTGTGCGTCTTCCTCGTCCCTTGGCGTATCCGGAGGATTTCACGGGTTGGTACATTCCTTCCGATGTTGAGATTGCTCCTGTGGAGGAGGAGTTAGAGCCACCGGCTGATAATGTTGCAATTGATCCTGTGGTTATTGAAATGGAACCACAGGCTGCTGTGGTTGACATCGTTCCTATGGACGGGGTGTTGGAGACACCAGCTAATGAGGAGATGGCACCACAAGCTGAGGATGCCGAGGGCGCTGAGCTGGTGCCTGAGCCTATGGTGGATGCACCCATGATCATGGATGTTGATCCACCCATCCCCGACGTGGCTTCCACGTCTGCACCACCTCCTGAGTTCTCCTAGGATGAGATGTTCGTCCGTTTTGCTGCATTTGAGCTACGTCAGGAGGCTGCGAACGAGGCGACTTTGGCTCGGTTGCAGGCTCGTCAAGCTAAGATTACACGTGACATCCGGGAGCAGCTGGACGCCGTGGAGGTTTACATCACAGAGCAGTACTTTGGGAGGCACCCACCTCCACCGGGCTATCCTTAGTGTTCACGTTCCCAGTGAGTGTGTTTCTCTCTTCCCTATTTGCTTTGTCTTCTTTTTACATTGAGGACAATGTGTCATTCAAGTGTGGGGAGGGATTTAGACTCACTGTCTATCTTAGCTAGTGTACAATTTTTAATTCATGCATTTTCGTACTTGCATTGATTAAAAAAAAAGCCATAAAATGTTGAAAAGGCAATCAAAAATCCTGGGATGAGTCGAAAACCCGAAAGGGCGGCTCAAGCAACAAGCAGGTAGTCCGACTGGTAATAGACCAGGGCAAGAGTGGACTGGAGTGATGTGAGTATATGTGAGACATCCAGTAAAATGAAATGAGTGGCTTGGTGAAAACCCGAAAGGGCGCCTTGGCAAGATGAGTGAAAAAGAAAAAAAGAGTGAGTTTAGGATTCCTCTTACCTATTGGCGAGGCGTCATAAGAAGGGCGACATAGAAGGATTGTCGGGTAGGCCACTTTGGAGCGATAAGGAGTTGGACTGGAGCTAGGATTAGAGTTCTCTCGCATCATTCGTTTTGGTTGTTTGGAGTGTTGGTTGTTGAGTTGTTGTGGTTATTAGTGTCTTATATTGTCACACTTCCTGAGACCTTGATTTTGCTGGATTGGAGTATGATGGAGCTAATTTACTCGAGACGAGTAAAGGTCTAAGTGTGTGGATATTTGATAGGTGCAATTTAGTGCACCTTAACTAGTGACTTTTGACACATATTAGATGGAGTTTAAGTGGAGAATTAGGCTAAGTCTATTACTTAGGAGAAGAGTTGGAGTTGTACAGACTTGGAGGTTTTGTAGCCTAATGAAGGAAGTTGGAGATGTTGAAGAAGATCTGCTCAGAGCTAAGGGAGAAAACTACCTCGCTTGGTAGTACGTTGGAGCAGATGAAGGATGAAGAAGTTGCCCGCATCGCCCCGCGGCACTGTCACTGCCCCGCGGTGAAGATCCTTAGGAGAAGCGCCTCGCGCCAGAAGAAGCCACCGCATCGCGGTGGAGCATTACCGCTTCGCGGTGGAATGAAGACCGCGTGGCTGACGTGTGCTGTTATTTCCTATTTTGATATTTTATACTTTATGTTTTAGTTTTATATTATTTCCTTATATTCGGTTATTAGGTCAACTTCGAGAAACCTATATAAGGTCTTTTCGTTAGTTTTGAAGAAGAGCAGATAGTTACGTTCTTCTTCCTTAATATAATTTCTAGGTTTTTCAAGTAATGGATAGCTAAACATTCTTGTTTCGCTAGACGATTGAACCACTACAATGAATTGGTTGTGAGATTTCTATTTCCTTGTTCTATATCTTATTAAGTTGGATTGATTCTCTCGATTGAATTGATTATTGATTTATGTTGGTTTACCTAGAGTTGCTAACTAGGTCTTTCGGCATTTATCATATTGCTAGGATTGCATATAGGGGTTCCGAGTGCATATCTAGTGGCAAACACGTTTGTGCGTATAGGGGTTCCGAGCGTATATTTGTGTGTGAGAGTCAATTGCATGTTAAGTAGGGGAGTGAGTACTTGTACGTCTTTCTACTTGCATGTGTCCTATATCCTTGTGTGTATTGCTATTGCTGTGTTGGTGTTAAAGTATGCTGACAACTGTGAGAATCAGTTGTGCTTTATCATTGGCATAGTAATAAGTCTATCGACAACTGTGAGAATCGATAGTATTCACGATCAGGGTGGGAACAATGATAAGATAGTAAAAGAACTTGGAAAGATAGTTTTCAGTGATCAACCGATTGCATTGTGGTGTGGATATTTGTCCGGTGGAATACTTTCTCTCATCATATTTCATCTCTTGTCATTAATTGCATGTTTGTTTACGTTACGATTATTCTAGACAAAACTCCCCGTTACTTGTTGATCATACATAATTGCGTACAGATAACAGACTCCCTGTGGGATCGACCTTGACTTACTTGCTATACTCTTTAGTAGGTGAATTGAGATTATTTTGACAGGAAAACGACACCGGTTTCTGGCCTCGTCAATGGGGCGGCGACACCAGCAGCAACTCAGCGGGAGGCGAGAGGGAGGCGAACTGGAGATCGGGCTCCGCTTTGCCGGCGGAAGACCTAAACAGAGGAGGGAGTGAGCATGGACGAGAGACGAAAAGGAGATCGAGAGGTCTGACCTTCGTGTACTTCAAGCCTTCAAGACCACCTCCATATATAGCCCAAGAGAAGGGCAGCTACTCCGACCAACACAAGGCTCGAGAAAGCTAAGCCGGGGAAAGGCTCGAGAAAAGCTAAGCCGGGGAAAGGCTCGAGAAAAGCATAGGGGAGACAAGGTTTAGAATATTAAAATGGGGATGGGTATTTAACCCCGGAAATTATCTGTTTGTCTCCAAACAAATATTCTAAAACCCAAAAATAAATTAAAAGTATATTATACCACTCAGGAAATTATTATGGATATCATGGAAATTTCAAAAAATCCAAACTCCACCGAAAGCGAAACAATTAATTAGTGAAGGTTGAGAAAAATTACTCAAATAACCTTACTAAAAATTGAGGAATATTACATTACTACCCCCTTAAGAAAAGTTTCGACCCCGAAACTTGCAACAAGCCAAAGAGGAACCTACCTCAGCAACAAACTTACCAACTGAACTTAATATCCTTAATAACCTCAAAGCATGACAAGGAAATAGGAAACTCAAACCTATCTAGAGGTTCACCATAACAGACTTAAAAAGGCACGACTATGAACGGTTAAAATTTTCATTTGAAAATTCAGAGCCTTCGAAACTTATTTCAAACGAGTGAAAATATTTCAAACCGGATCTGTAACACTCCCAAGCCTAGCTACCCCAATAACCAAGCCACCCAGCCACCTGAGAGGTGCCGGTACTGGTGCCGTCGGTGAGTCCACAAGAGCCGTTTGAAAACATTTTCAAAAACGAGTAATTGGTTCATGAAATCCCAAACCCGTTTAAAACTTTCGGCTCTGATACCATCTCTGTAACACCCCCAAATGATTATCCTTTGAAAGCATTACATGCCGATGACCCCAGATATAAAATCCCGAAGTCACCCCAGGCTTTTCCAAACGATATAACTATCAAACCACAGTTACAATACCAAATATCATAACTTTCATTAAAACCAAGGTCTCGGAATTACACGTGATTCCAGACATTAAAATACATTATCAGAATTTAATACAGCGGAAGTCTTGAAAACACAGAGTAGTCTTAAAACAAGCCCTTTTTAACACAGCGGAAATCTTTGAAATAACAACTGGGTCTGGATCGAAATGATCACCCGTCAAGGATCTTAATCTGAATAAACTTGTAAAAACACCATTTGCCGTCATAGTCGTTCTAGCCTTTTTGGACCTGCAACAAATCTGATGTGCCGAAATGAACGGATGACACCAGCCAACAAAGCATATAACAAAACAGTGGGTTAGTCTACAGAATAGACTAGCAAGGGCACAAAGCAGCGACATTTACATTAATACAATCCATTACTCATTCTCATCGATTCAATAACATTCACATCTAACTTAACTCCTACGTTCCTCGAAACGTAACCCAAGAGACATTAGCCTTAATTCCTTATGACATTATTCTGAAATGATTCATCTACAATAATGCTTATAACACAAGCTCACTTATAAGAGATGACCCTTAATCTCTTAGAAGATTAACTCCACACATTTTATCCTTAAACACTTCATCATCTCACAACCTTATCTCCATACTACACATCATGTAATAATTCTTACCGAATCCTTATTACCTCAAGGTCATCAACATATCATATCCTTAAACTGTGACCTTTCTATTAAAGTGGTCACCTTATAACACAATCACTTTACAACTTAATCATCCTCCAAGAGTTGCACCTTAAGCCTTATAGACGACATACTCACACGATTCCGATCTTTAACAGTTGCCAAGAGTCATTACTCTACATTCTGCACACAATCTACTATCCATCCAGGACTTAATCGCATCATTTCCTTATGTTACCTCAAATTAATCTCAAATAGATCTCCCCAAAGGATACCTATGATTTCGTACACTTGGCTTACCCAAAAGCTTTAACCATTGGTCCTACATGGGTCATACTTTACTTATGATCCTGACCTTTCTAACTCCGGATTTCACAGTCTTACTCAAGACCACAATAGAGAAAACGAGTTCCTGAAGAATTACCCCTTTAATCAATTATTCCTTCCCAACACTTTATCCGCACTAATGCATACAACAAGCTTAAGAGCAGATATACAGCTTTAAACCTTAGAGTGACAATTAAGTCCACCCAATTAGTACAACTACCCAAGCTTATTAATTATGTGCACTCGGGCACATATCTTATTTAATTATAAAACACACGTTACTGGAATACATTAATGTTATTAAGAGCGACAACAAGGCTTAAATCACAGGGTGACAATTACGTCAACCCAAATTAAAACACACACAACACACACGCGGGACTTAACATTATTATGCCGAGTAACAACGGCGTTATTATTACACCGGGTGACCTTACGTTCACCCTGATTGCACTATTACAATGCTTACACTTATTAATTATGTGCTTAACTGCACTTATCTTATTAAAGTACAACACACACACACACACACACACACACACACACACACACACACACACACACACATACACACACACACACACACACACACACACACATACACACACACACACACACACACTGTTGAGGCTTTTAATATTATTCCGAGAACACGAAAGTTATTATTACACCGGGTGACCTTACGTTCACCCTGATTGCACTGCCACAGCGCTTACAGTTTAATTTACAGGGTGACAGTTACGTCCACCCCAATGCACTAGCTAAATGCTTAATACACAAGACTACAATTAAGCTCATCCAATGGCGCTTGCAAGGCGCTTAAACACTTCAGATCCTTACATGTGGATAAGAAGCATAGGTCATGACCCTTAAATTATTCAGAATTAATCCGAGGAATATTATGATTTAAAGAAACGACAAATCCTTACATATGGATAAGCGTTCCCACGAATATTAAATTATAAAGAAACGACTAATCCTTACTTGGATTAGCGTTCCTACGCACATTAAGTTATAAAGAAACGACTAATCCTTACTTGGATTAGCGTTCCTACAAACACTCGTGTTAACTAAACAGTCTAACACAACAATTATTCACATTAAAGCCATCCAGGCAATTAACTTAAACATAGAGATAATAGAAACAGCTAATCCTTACTTGGATTAGTTTTCCTATTAATCCACATAAATGCCCGGAAGGCGATCACAGGTAATAGCGTCGTTCTAGCAGATATACAACCTATTATATGATTTTCCAAAACAGTTTATAAAACCATTTCCACATAAACACTGTAATCATTCCAAATTAATTACTCAGATAAACAGCTGATAATTAATGTAAATATGGAACGATGAGCAAAAGCGAACCGCCACTTGCCTGGAGTAGATTCGGCAATGAATCTATACGAGACGACTACGGAAAATATCCTTTCCGAGGATATGGCTTAAGCTTCAGAATAGTCCTAGCAGAAAACGAGTCCACACGCGATCCAGTAAATCACGTTCTAACCGACAAATTAATTATCTATCAATTAATCTGACTGGACGAATTTAAGGAATTATATTTAATAAATTTTTATGATATTAAATCATAAAAATATTTATTAAATTTTCCTAAAGGAAAAAACGGATAAAAGGGAATCGAAATTATACCGCTCGAATGATTTCGGGTCGAATCTGGACTGAAAGGGTAAATGGGCTTCTCGGCCCAATACCGAAACAAAGCAAAGGAAGGGCCCCACGGCCACTGTTCATCATATTTCCAATTCAAACCAACCATTTCACGTGAAAGAAAAGCAGAGGGGCAACAGGGGAGGGGGGGTTCTCGTCTTCGACACGGACGACGCCGGGGATGGAGCGGCGTCGACGGGGAGGAAGAGCACCACGACACCACCGCATCACGCACTGGAGACGAAGGCTTCACCTTCAATAGTGGCTCGTCGGGGCCTACGTCGACACCGGGGTGACGAGCTCAGCAGGGGCGACGACGAGAAGGAGCTGGGAGGGAGACGACGCCGGGTATGAGCCACCACAACTACACCGCAACCATGACCTAGCGCGGAGGAGGAGGAGCTGCGCGGTTGCGAGCTCGAACCGGGGACGCGAACAAGGCTCCAATGGCTACAACTGCGGTTCGGCGGAGCACGGCGGGGCGGCTCGACGATTTCACCGGGCTCCTTGGTGTCGGAGATGGGGCGGCGACACCAGCAGCAACTCAGCGGGAGGCGAGAGGGAGGCGAACTGGAGATCGGGTTCCGCTTCGCCGGCGGAAGACCGAAACAGAGGAGGGAGTGAGCAGGGACGAGAGACGAAAATGAGATCGAGAGGTCTGACCTTCGTGTCCTTCAAGCCTTCAAGACCACCTCCATATATAGCCCAAGAGGAGGGCAGCTACTCCGATCAACACAAGGCTCGAGAAAGCTAAGCCGGGGAAAGGCTCGAGAAAAGCTAAGCCGGGGAAAGGCTCGAGAAAAGCGTAGGGGAGACAAGGTTTAGAATATTAAAATGGGGATGGATATTTAACCCCGGAAATTATCTGTTTGTCTCCAAACAAATATTCTAAAACCCGAAAATAAATTAAAAGTATATTATACCACTCAGGAAATTATTATGGATATCATGGAAATTTCAAAAAATCCAAACTCCACCGAAAGCGAAACAATTAATTAGTGAAGGTTGAGAAAAATTACCCAAATAACCTTACTAAAAATTGAGGGATATTACAATCGTCATCGACTTTTATTCGAGAAGCGATGAGTCTAGCCTAATACGACTACTTAGAACCTTTTTGTTTAACCCTTGCATAGTCTTTCATTAGACTAACCAACCGGTTATATTCCCTTGCATGGTTGGCTGGTGTCATCCGTCTCATATGACACATCAGATAAACTGCAGTTTCATGAAGGCTAGAAACGACGGTGAAGGCAGATGGAATTTTGAAGTGTTTTACCAAGGTTGAGATCCTAGGCATGTGATCGCTAGATCAAGACTTTTGTGTCATTTATTTTAACAAGGACTTCCGCTGTATTAAACATGTCTTATGTTAAGACTACTCTGTATTTCTGTTGTTTTTGGATTATGGATGTAACTCCAAGACTTTGATTTAATACGAAATGTTATGATATTTCGTATTATAAATGTTGTTTTATGTTTTGTATAAACTGGTTAAGCCTTGGGTGGTTTCAGATGTGGAATCTGAGGTCACTGGCGGTAATGCTTTCAAGGAGATATTTGGGGGTGTTACAACAATGGAGCTGAAGTCACAAAACGCCGATAAAATCCAGCTAGGCTAAGGAAGAGCACACCATTGTAGGGGTAGCAAGCACGGGCCAATCTTGAATGGCCTTGATCTTCTCGTCATTAACCCTGAGACCATCCTTGCAAACAACAAAACCAAGGAAAACAGTAGATTCCGAACAAAAAGTGCAATTCTTATAGTTGGCATAGAGTTCTCCTTGCATAGACATTCCAAACCAACCCTAACATGGTCTACATGCTCACCTAACATCTTGTTATAGACAAGAATATCATCAAAATAGACAACAATGAATTTCCCTAAGTAGGCCCTAAGAACATAATCCATGAGTCTCATAAAGGTGCTAGGGAGATTATTAAGACCAAAATGCATCACTAACCACACATAAAAGCCATGCTCAGTTTTAAACGCTGTTTTCCATTCATCACCCTCTTTCATGCGAATTTGATGGTAACCACTCTTTAAATCTATCTTAGAAAATAGTGTAGCACCATGAAATTCATCCAACAGATCATCAAGTCTAGGGATAAGGTGACGAAGCTTAACTGTAATTTGGTCAAGAAGGACCCGGTTCTCGCTCTTCCTTTGGAGAGGGATGGCTGGCTGCTTGGAGGAGGTCACCGGGGGCGCCGACGAACTGTTGACAGTGGTACGGTCCTCCAAAGCCCGAGCTTGGGCATGCTCAACCTATTCCTATAAGACTTGCTGTAGGGTCATAGGAGCAAGTGTAACACTCTTACCATGGTGACCAAAGAATAATAGTTAGTGAATCCATCATTAATGACACGAAGATCATATTGCCAAGGTCTACCTAGTAGAATATGACAAGCCTCCATAGAAGTAACATCAAAAGTAACAACATCATGATATGTACCCATGTTAAACTCTACTTTGACTTGATTATTAACCCAAGTGTTACCTCATCCTTCACTTAATCATTGGAGTTGGTAAGCCTGGGGATGAGGCTCCATCTTCAACTTAAGGTGATTGACCATCTTCTCATCAATAGTATTGCAGCAACTTCCACCATCAATTATGACGTTGTAGCTAGCGCCTTTGATTTTGCAGCGTGTATGTAATAATGCCTCTCATTGTGTAGGAGGTTAGGCCTCCTGGGCTGTGAGTACAAGACGAGTGACCAGATTGAGGAGGCGTTCACCAAGGTCGGGAATATAGAGGCCTTGATCCGTAGGGTCCTCTTGATCAACCTACACAAAAGGGAAAGCTGTATGGACCTCATCGTCTTTATCCTCAGACTCGTAAGTTCCATAATATAGGAGGAGCACTTTCTTATGGTTAGGGCAATAACGAGCAATATGTCCACGCCCTTGACACTTGAAGCAGAGAGTGTCACGGGCTCTATCTATATTGGGAGTGCCCGCAAGGCCGTGACCTGGGGTGCCTGTATGGGAAGGGCCACGAGTGGTGGATGGAGGACCCTTCTCTGTCCGTGGTGTAGCCTGCAAGGAAGAGTTAAGAGAAAACGAAGAAGAAGGAGAAGGGTTAGAGGAATACCTCATCTGATTAGCATAAGCCTTCTTTCGATGTAACTGATTGTGAATCAAATCTGCCTTGTGCACCATGGTGGAAGCATCTCCAATGTCCTGGACCTCCAGAATGTTATGGATATCAAAATTGATGCCTCCTAGAAATGCAACTTGAATGGCTTCAGGGTAGGGTGGATTCCGACCTTGTACATCAGGTCCTCGAGCTCATTAAAGTACTCAATAGGAGAACGGGTGCCTTGGCAGCACGTTGCCACTCTATTCTGTATGAGCTACTTGTAATTTGGAGGAACGTAGCACTTCCTCATGAGATACTTGAGCTGAAACCATGTCTCAACAGGGGAATGATAATAGTGGGCGCACTCTTCGCAAGTGCGCTGCCACCAAGCACGAGCATAGGTGGTGAAGTGGATAGTAACTACTTGAACCCTCTCATGCTCAGGGCTGTGGCAATGATCCATCACATACCTGGTGTTGTACTCCCACTCAATGTATGCCGTCGGGTCACTTAAACCTGCAAAAAGGTTCAATTTAAACTTTAATATCACAACAAGTAGCATTACCTTAGGGACCACGTGGAAGATGGTTTCCAAGATCATCGATCTCATCACCGGGTTCCAGATCACCATAATAGTTCTCAAAGTTTGGATGCCAAGGGGGCTGGGGAGCATGGCGAGGAAAATCGTCAAAAACCTCAAAGCGGGGAGCAACGGCCCGTGGGATCAGGGCGCGGGCCTGCCCGAGTGGTACCGGTGGAGGGGGCGGGTTGAAGGCGACAACGCTGCTGCCTGTTGGGGATCAACATCGAGCTGGGCGGCCTGCTCATTATGGATACTCCGAGGAGTGGAACGGGTGCCCTCGGGGCGCAAGCTATCCCTAAGTTGTGCCACCTCCCTTCGAATGTCAAATGATACTGACTGGAAGTAAAGCTTCAGACATGCATCAACATTGTCCTTAATGAACGTCTTGGCATCATCATCAAGGCCCAAAGTCACTTCCAGAATTTCCTTGTCCATAGACATGGTACCTAGACAACAAAAGAGAAAATGAGCAATACGCAACAAAGGAACAAGAAACCAATGAAAGGGACAAACCTTGCCAACAAAAGTCCAATTCAGCAAATAAGAAGGCTCTCCTAAAAGCTGGACAAAAGGTGATAGAATTGCAAGAAGAACAAGCACATGCAAATGTTAAGCCTTCAAATTGAAAAGTGCAATGAAGTTTACCAACTAACAGCAAGAAATATAACTAGTAGGGAAGAAAACACAACTAATTGCAATAAGCAAGAGAGTTGAAGAATTAGCAATCTCTACCACTATATTTTTTTCTTGTGGATGCTGAAGTCTTAGCTCACTTTGTAGCTGACTTTGGTTTTTGCATTTTTTTTGTTATGAAAGTCTTGGCTAACTTTGTAGCTAACTCGTTTTTTTTATAGTAGAGATGCAAAGAGTGCAAGAGCAAGAAAGTAGTGCAACTAACAACTAGAATAATTCAAGCGAATAGCGGAAAACAATTAAACAATAAGAATTAACAAAAATAATAACTTCAGCTAATACACAATTCTAGAAATAAGGGTAAAAATTAGGGTTACCTAAAATAGGATGGGAGAATTGGCAATTGGATAAAGATGGAGGAAGGATTCCGGTGGCTGTGGTGGGAACTTGAATTTGCAATTGCAAATGGGAATTGGCACTTGGGGGGGGGGGGGGGGGGGTACGTAAGTGTGGGAGAGGAATTTGGAGGGGGGTTATGGAAGATGTGCTATGGAGAGTGGGGGTTACGCAGGGGAAATGTGTGAGGGGGGTAAATTACAAAGTGAATTGCAATTAAGAAGGGGGCGACTAAGAATTGGCAGTCGTGGGGGGGGGGGGGGGGGGGGTGGAGAATGGTGGTGTTTCTAGGGTTAATACGAAGAACAAACTAATCTAGATCTTAATTGCTGAAAAGAAACAAATTGAAACTTGTAAAGCCAAGGAAATCTTGCCTTTAAACGCTAGGAATCTGATACCACTTGATACGTGACAAACTCTCTTACGATTGATATTTGGTGCCATCTTGGAGACAAGATCTGGGTTCCATCGCCACTCGCAACTCAACCAAAAACTCAAATTCAAGTAGGGAAGAATTAGATTGAAGGAAGAACACAAGAATTCAATTGCAAATACGAACGAAAGAAATCACAAGTTGTTTGGGGATGAGAAACACACAAGCACCTATGCAGATGCTTATGTCTTCAAATCTGTCTACTAATGGGGAAGAAAGACACTTAAATAAGTATTAGGGTCCTAACATTAAAGCCCCAAAGGCTTAAAATTTTAAAAATCCCGTTTAAAAATAAACCCGAAAAAAGTTCGAAAAAGTCCCGACCGCACGGCCAGTGCGGTGCTCTCGAAGTGGAATTGAATTGCTGGCTTCCAGACCGCACGACCGGTGTGGTGCTCTTGACTTTTGTGCATCGGTTGGAATTTAAGTGCACGGTCCTTGCACTCTTGTGAGAGGACCATGTATTGGCACTTGAATCATCTCCTGACGTCCCTCGTAGTCATCGCCGAGAGGGTGTCATCACTAAATATCAAATAAAAAATCAGTTAAAGAGAATAAACAGACTTTGATAGATGAATTTATAAGTGAATATAAGTATATAAGATTAACTAAAAAGTTACTGATAAGTATGTGTTAAAATAAATTACAAATCTCTTATATGATTTCCTTCTAAAGTTGAGCAGTATGAGTTGTCGTGGTATGAGTTAGGATAAATGTATAAACTTTAACCATTAAGAGTTTTGAATGATTAATTCTCATACTCAATTTGTCCAAATTTGTAAACTCTAATAAAAGTTAATCTTCTATCTCAATTGTGGTCATATTCACATTAAGAAGCTTATAAATTATAATGATTGATAATATTTTAATGTTGAAAATTATATTTAATTAAGTTATTGAAAACTTTGTTATTAGATAATAAATAAATGATTTATATTTTTTAAAATTTATTTTAGATATCTAAATCAAATTATTAAAAAGTATTTTAGGAAGATCTAGAAATATTTTGAGAATATTTACAAAATATTCTTGTCATTGAAATTGGAAACAAAAAAGATATCGATTTGATTTTAGAAAATAATATAAAATTAAGTGGAAATGTGAGGTGATGACACATGACAAATATGACATGACTTATTCTGAAGGTGTCATGTGGCCTAAGAAACTTCTACTTTAGTATTATATAGTAGATTAAAGTGAACTAGTGTAGACTTGGTGCCATGCACCAATTGTTTAAATTAAGATTATCAATTCAATGTATTTCGAACACATAAAAATGCAAAGGGTAGTGATTTTATGCAATTTATCTTAGATACCTAAGGAAGTCCATAAATCCATGCACTCACAAGTTATTTATAGCATGCTTAAGGAGAGAGATATTCTGTGAAACTTGTGCACACTTGTTCTCCTCTTGTCCCACATGCATAAGAGGTAAGGAGTTGCATGACTGTCATGTGGCGAAGTCAAAGGGACAAGTTACAAGTTTGTGTGCCACTAGTAGGCTAGGGTTTATAGCGCGTTCCTGAGGAACCAGAAATGCGTTTCCCTAGTCCATTAGAAGAGGCGGAGAGTCATAAAGTGCATGAGACAACATAGTGCAAGAAAAATAATTTGTATACTAACGTCGCGCTCTATTGCCTCCTTCCATGTAACATACCCAAGTGGGTTTTCGTAGTCAAATGGTGAAGTGACATGATCGCGCATGCATCTAGGGTTCATCACCAACAATAATTGTAAACCTAAAAATGAGTAGAGAAAGAACATGGGATGAGTGGGTGGTGTGGCCCAATAAGAAGTTGAAAAAATATTTGAAAAAAAGAAGTACACATGTCAACACAAACTATTGCCACTTGACATAATCTTTTCTATAGACATGGATACTCCTTTAATATATATTATAGGAAGATACATGAACGACTTTAGTGTATAAATAGGGGCATTCTACTTTATTCAATTTTTTATTGATATGTATTATGTATTTGGAGTTGTGTCAGGTGCGAATAATTGTTTTCGTATGAACCGCGTTAACATACGATTAGAGGCGCACAATCTTATGTGATGTGTTGCACAAGAGTAATGTGCTGCACAAATAAGCACGTACCACTATATTGGTCTCCGATATTGACCCACCGACCTTCGGCGTTGATCGTCGTTGACCGGCCTTTGACAGACCATTTACATGTCAGTGCACCAGAATTACATTTAATGTGCACCATTTTCTAATATGCACCATGTTACAAATAAATGTGCATAGAGCTAAAACTAAATGTGCATCAGTGTAAGAATACGCACCATGTTACAAAAAATGTGCACTAAGATGGATGTGCATCATGTTACAACAAAATGTGTATTGGGTTGGTTGTGCATTATATTACAACAAAATGTGCACTGAGATGAATGTGCACCATGTTACTATAAAATGTGCATCGAGTTACACAAAAATGTTCACCAGAGTTGACTGTGCACCAATATTGACTAAATTGTACACATCAGTTCACACGTTAACGCTGTACGCACGGGAACAAGGTTCACACGTGATCAGTCCCCTTACATATATATTGAATTGTAGAAAAAAAATTAAGTATTGCAAAATGAGAAGTGTATGTAGGTATTAGTTAATCAAGATATGTAGTTTATGCTATGATCGATATTGTGGAGGTAAATTATATTAAATTAATTTTGATTTAATATTTTTAATTACTAGATAAAAAAGAAAGCTCATTAAAGAAAAATGAGAATATTAAATACTTCTTAAAATGAAGAACCCTGATTTCTACTCACAAAAACTCGATATATGACTTGAGCATTGGAGGCTCTTCCGTGGGATCAAGCCATGCTCTTCATTCGTTCATCTTGAAGATTCAATTCGAGAATTGTTTCATCGGTGTCCTTTTCAAGATTGATCATCAAATGATGTCGTCCGTGGGGATCGAGGCGACGATGGTTGAGACGAGGAGGATGATGAGTCAGTTGGAAGCGGCCCGTCAAAACAAGATCCAGGCGTCGATGGTGGAGCAAGTCCGCCGGTAGACCGAGTTAAAGCACTGGTCGAGAAGGACCGCGAGCTCTAGGCGGTGATGAATGAGATGACGATGCTACGACGGATTGTCGATAAGGCTTGAGGAAAGCGTCATGTCGGAGTACTTGAGTCGAATGAAGGAGTCGGTCAAAGGCTGGCCAGCGCGATTGTATCCGTGACCCAACTCGAGCAGCGCCCCGTTGGAGAATTGCACGACAACACTAGTAGTGTGCAACATGATTTCGTTGGTTTGGAGGATTCCGACCATGAAGAGGCAGACCGTCGGCATGAGCCTGCTCATTGGCAGAGGCATGACTCATCTTCTTCTGCGTCCAGGGAGATCTAGCGTCCCACTGGGAGACGCAACAGGTTGACGAGAAGAGGCGAGGACCGTGATGATCGACACCGATCTGAGCTGTGCAGGGGTTCACATTCGTGCGACGTGGGGCGCAAGGTTGGGTCCGAAGTTGTTGAGTCCGAGAGGCTGCACAAAAATCACGCACAATAGATCGGTGATGCTGAAAGGCGATTGTTTCAGTTGTTAGATAATCAGGGTGAATCATTAATCAATGCCAGAAATAGGCAGAGTTGAAACTCACTTGGATGACATCGACCCCATTTGCCACAACAATTTAGGAGCGACTCCCACCAACTAAGTTTTCTACTTCTTCATTCAATTTGTATGACAAAATGGTTAATCTAGTTAATCATATAGCGTCCTACACACATAGTATGGATTTTTGGGTTTCTTTGTGATACATTAATGTGTAAAATGTTCCATGCGAGTCTAAGAAAGATGGCTTCCAAATGGTTTCACTCATTAGAAACAAACTCAACTCATACTTTGATGTGATCATGCCCGTACCACATCAAGACCATGATCAAGAACCAAGCCGCACGCCCAAGGCCAAGGCAAGAAGCGCTGAGCACCAAGCCACATGACTTACAAGGTGTCGCGTCACCACTAAGGCAATAGATTTCCCCCGGACAACCTGGTCAAATTTAGAAGCCCTTTGACCAACATGAGCCACATAACCAGACCACACAAATGGAGCCAAGATCGCCTGTTGATTCATGTCCGGTGTCAACGCCTGTTGTCACTAGAATCCAGGCGCTCACTCTCGCTACGGCTTCCTTCAAACTCCACGACATTGAGTCACCTCTTGACACCATCACTCGAGCCAAAGCATGCCTACTTTCGTCAAACCTCCATCAAGGCCTCATGAGCTCAAGAGTGCCGAGCCATTTTTGATTTTGACATGATGGTTTAGCTCCAAAACCAATCGTGGCTACTGCTGGAGCTGCCAACTTACACCCCGACACTCCCCAAAGGTGAAATTGAAAACCACTCGAGCAAATTTGATACATATATAGATCACTTCCTTCTCTTCAATGTGTGAACCATTTGCCAGAATTCCATCTGGTTCCTTGGGGCTCAAGCTCAGAATAATGAAGAGTTGCATTGTCATTACTTAGGCTAGCTTAAAGGTTGTTTTTCCTTTCTATTTGTGTCTATCTAAACAAGCCTCTTTGCCATTGTGTAGGCAGCTTATTCAGAAATAAAATCATGAGTTATCCAACTTGTTTTCCTTTGGAGAGATTCCATTTAAATCCAAGCTTTCGTGCGTTCATCAAAGCTTCTTGTCTCTTTCTTTTGTGGTGCGACTATCCTCAAGAAAAGTGATGAAATGCTCAAGCCAAAAGGGGTGTGTTTATCCCTAGAGTCTTGTCAACTTATCCCCCTAAAAAGTCAGAAAAGAAAGTCCCAAAATTGCATCAATCAAACCCTCAAAACGACACCAAAATTTGCTGAAAAGAAGAGTCGTCACAAGGCCAATTCAGGTACAACTTTGGAGAGTCGTCACAAGGCGAATTCAGGTACATTACCTTGATACTGCACACTTCTCGAGGTTGGGATACCAACAAGTGTTATCATATCTTCTCTTCAAGGTAAGTGTTCAAAACCTTTGACTTGTTGTTGTGCTCTCGACTTCTCGAGGTTGGGATACCAACAAGTGGTAGCATGCTTGCTAGAATTTGTGGACTTGAACTTGTCATCCTTGTTAAGTGTTGTTCTTGCTCTAATTTCCTGAGGTAGAAGACAAACTTTTGTCTACATTAATCTGCAAAAACGTTCCCTAAGAAAAGTCAAAGAAATTCCAAGAGTAATCAAAGAAACTTCAATTTAGCCTCTGCCTAGTAAATTTTAACTTGTAACATTTTACATTTCCAAGCTATTAAACATACCCTTGCTTGCTTAAATTACAATTAATCTTGGAAACATCTACCATATGCTAAACGAAGATCAATATATAGTTAGATTAAGGTGGACTTAGGTCGGCAAGACTTGGAAATTTGTTGCACAAAATTATTGCGCAGAATTGCATGCTTTGCTAGTTGTTGTAATTTCAGGCATCTCTTGACTTTATTTGGCCATAAAATCAAAAGAAAAATTCGGACTCGACAAAAAAATAAATAAAAAGAAGTCGAGCTTACAAGAATTCGGATCCCACAAGAAAGAGAAGTCGAGATAAGGCCTTGTTTGCAATATCTTGTCTAAATTGAACTTCTTTATTCATTCACGTCCTTGTGAAGCCTTGTTTGATTATATATTGAACTTAGGATTGAATATCTAGAGTTGCCTCGGTGTAATTTGTCTCTTTTTAATCCAAACATTGTCCAAGTAGAGCACTTAAATTCTGAATTTTTGAAACAAGTAAATTGTCGTTGGTCTTGCTTTGATTGAAAGTGAAGTTACCCTTGTGTCACCTAATCTCAAATTGTGTGAAGTTCTTGGTTGAGGTTAGCTACATGCACAACTTGTTTTCTCAGAATTTCGTGAGTTCTTTCTTGGATCTAAGATGGTACTTCTATCCTAGAACTTTGTCCATTTCTTAGTTTATTTCTAACCTCATGTAGTTCTTTGTCTTTGTGAGTTTCTTGCTTGTTTTCCTTAGTTCTTTTTTGGTAAGAATCATGCAAGACAAAAGAGGTAAGGATGTGGTTACTAGCCATACAAATGATGATAGACCAATCATTTTGGCGGAGGTACAACAATTGTGTCGACAAATCCGGAAAGAAAGGGAGGATAATTATGCAATCACTAAAGACGCCTTTGAGTGAGTTTGCCTTGACCTCTTATGGGCCTTGGATGAAAGGATCGACCAACGCCTTGGAGATAGTCGGGGCCACAACACTTATGTTGTTCCTCACGACTCCGCTCAAGACAATGGCTTACCCGAGTCCTATCAAGACGCCGACCCCTCCAATGTCCTAATGGAAGGATTGTGGTCACAAAACCAAACTCGAGTCTCTCCTTAATTCCAAGGTTTTTAAGAGGCTTTCTTTGTGACCGAGGCTCCCATAAGGATGTCCCCCCACCAACAAGGGCCAGCGCCTCTCAATTTCTTTGAGAGCATGCTACGACGCCCTTACCAAGCTCTACTTGTCCTTTTGATGATGCCACACCGAGTTCCCTTGGCACCTCAAGCTCCACGTGAACAACCAAGGTATAGGGGTGAGCCTCAACGAGCACCACACTATCAAAACTAAGGCTATCATTTTGAAGAATATGAGAGGCCTCAAGGGAGGGAGCACCACCACAACATCAAACTCACTATCCATTCTTTTTTCGGGTACTTCAGATGTCAAAGCTTACTTGTATTAGGATTCCAACACTGAATCAAGCTTCGAATACTATAGTTATCTTGATGCTCAGCGTGTGGTCATAGTTGCCAGTCATTTCATCGATTTTGCATACGTTTGGTGGAAGGAAGAGAAAGAAGAACGTGTCCACCATGTCTGTCCCGCCATTACCACTTGGGAGGAGCTCAAGGAAGCCCTTAGATTCAGGTTTGTGCCAGAAGATTATGGAGATCGAGCTCAAGTCATGTTGTAAGTCCAAGTCAACATGGAACGCATCAAACAAGGCAAGAGAAGCCCCGAAGAATTTTTCAAAGAACTTAAGCAAATTTTTTCCCGTTTGGGCATTCATTTCCCCGATCGTTATGAAATTTATAAATTCATTAGTGGTTTGAATGCTGATATTGCTTTTCATGTTGAGATGCAAAGGTTTGTTCCATGTACACAAGTTGAAGAAGTCCTCCATTATGCCACTTAAGTGCATCAAAACCTTCAAAGGAGGAAGGCTTTAAGTACAACTCGGCCATGGGGTTCCAACAACACTTCCAACTCCTCCTCACAACCTCTAAGGCGTCAACAACCAAGGTGTGAACCACCTAAGTTTCCACCAAAATCCGGAGCTCCCATACCTCTCCCCGCTCCCAAGAAAGATGACCAATCCCGCACTAGAGATGTCAAGTGCTACAAGTCATGAGAAGGGGCTTTATGCTCGTGATTGTCCCACCAAAAAGCAAGTGATTCTCAACGAGCAAGGAGAGTACGAATCAAAATATGAGCACCTTGAAGAATAAAAATAAGGAGAAGAAGAGGTCGATGTCACAACGGTCACCGGTGAGTGTTTTATGGTCAAAAGGACATTTGTTGCCAACGACGCGCCTTCTTTGTCCTCCCAACATGAGACAATTTTTTGCACAAGGTGCCTCATCGAATGCAAAGTTTGTAACATGATCATTGATGGTGGATGTTGCTGCAACATCATCGATCAAGAGGTGGTGTCTCAGTTCAAACTCAAGACTACACCTCAACACCAACCATACACCTTGAGTTGGTTGAATGCCAACACTTCGCTTAAGGTGAAGGAGCAAGCCTTAGTGCACTTTTCCATTGGATGATATGAGGATGAAGTTCTTTGTGACGTCCTCCCCATGACGACTTGTCACATCCTTTTGGGAAGACCATGGCAATACAACCGAGGTGTGATCCATCAAGGAGTTAGCGATGAGTACTCCTTCCATTTGCATGGCAAAATATATACTCTCCACCCTCTCGTCCCTCATGAGATCATGGTCGATCATGTGGCTAGTGAACAAAGGAGGAACCAAAGGGACAGTGAGAAGAAGTGCCATGGCAAGAAGATGTCCATAGGCACCAACTCGGAAACCTCCAACCACATTATCTTGGCCAAAGCCAAAGATGTTGATCAAGCTATCCAGGGAAGTAGAGTTTGTTTCTTACTACTCTTGAAAGATAATTTTCTTACTTTCCAAGAATTGAGGGACCTACCTCCCATTATTTTTTCTATACTTCAGGAATTTGATGATCTTTTTCAAGAAGAGATCCCTAATGGACTTCCTCCATTTAGGGGCATTGAACATCAACTAGACTTCATCCTCAAAACATCCTTGCCAAACCAATCTGTCTATAGAACCAACCCTGTCAAGACAAAGAAGTTTCAAAGGCAAGTTCAAGAGTTGATGGAGAAGGGGTATGTGAGGGAAATCTTGAGCCCTTGTGCTTTCCCGATGATCCTTTTGCCAAAGAAGGACGGTACTTGGCGGACGTTTGTGGATTGTCGGGCAATAAACAACTTCACCATCAAGTATAGGCTTCCAATACCTTGCTTTGATGACATGATTGATGAACATCATGGCTCCAAGGTTTTCTCTAAAGTCAACTTGAAGAGTGACTATCACCAAACCCGAATGAAAGAAGGTGATGAATGGAAAACGGACTTCAAGATGAAATATGGTTTGTATGAATGGTTGGTCATGCCCCTCGGATTGTCCAACCCCTAGTACGTTTATGCGCCTTATAGATCATGTCATGTGTGCTTTTCTTGGTAAATTTGTGGTTGTATATTTTGATGATATCTTGATCTGTAGCCAGAATTTGCAAGACCATGCTAGACACCTTAGGCTAGTGCTAGAAGTTCTTAGAGAGCAAAAGCTTTTTGGTAAATTTAAGAAATGCCACTTTTTCTTGGATCATGTCATTTTCCTTGGTTTTGTGGTGTGTAAGTCTGACCTAAAGGTGGATGAGAGAAGGTCAAGGCAATTCGTGAGTGTCCCACACCAACCTCCATGATGCAAGTAAGGAGCTGCCTAGGGCTTGCCTTGTTTTATCGCCAGTTTGTCAAAGACTTTAGCACCTTGGTTGCGCCTCTCACGAAATTGACAAAAAATAATGTGCCCATACTTTTGGGTACACCACAAGAATAATTTTGTAGAGTCCTAAAAGAGAATCTCACCAACGCTCCCTTGCTAGTCTTGTCAGACTTTACCAAGACTTTTGAGATAGAATGTGATGCCTCGGGCATTGGACTTGGTGCTGTATTGATGCAAGAAGGACGACCAATAGCTTTATTTAGTGAGATGTTGAGTTGGGATGAAATCAACTACCCCACATATGACAATGAATTGTTGGCCCTTGTCTGAGTGCTACACACTTGGCAACATTACCTCTTGCCTAAAGAGTTCGTCCTACACTCAAATCATGAAGCCCTCAAGTTCCTTCGAGGTCAAAACAAGCTAACCAAACCCATGCTCGATGGGTTGAGTTTATTGAAGCCTTTCCATATGTAATCAAACACAAGAGAGGGAAACACAACAATTTGGTCGATGTATTGTCACGAAGGTATACTCTCCTTATTACTCTTGATGCTAAAATGCTAGGGTTTTCGGTCATGAGAGATCTGTATGCTGAAGATGTTGATTTTTCCAATGTGTATCTTTCTTGCATGTCTAAGGGTAGTATGGACTAGTTTTTCCTTCATGATGGTTATCTTTTTAAAGGTAACAAACTTTGTGTGCGTAGAGGGTCTATTAGATGGTTCTTTGTGCATGAGGAACACAGGGGTGGACTAATGGGGAATTTTGATATTTTAAAAACTTTGAGCATCCTTAAAGAACATTTATTTTGGCCATATATGTGTAAGGATGTAGAGAAGATTTGTGCATCGTGTGTAACTTGTCTGTGTGCTAAGTCCAAATTGCATCCTCAAGGTTTGTACTCCGCACTCCTAATCCCTAATGCACCTTGGGAAGATGTTTCCATAGATTTTGTTTTAGGACTCCTAGGTCCAAAAGGGGTTGAGATTATGTTTTTGTTGTTGTGGATCGGTTTTCAAAAATGGCATATCTCATTGTATGCCATAAAACCGACAATGCTTCTCATGTGGGGATTTGTTCTTTAATGAAGTTGTAAGGCTTCATGGTGTGCCTAAGTCAATTACGTCCGACCGAGATGTCAAGTTTGTTAGATACTGTTGGAAGACCCTATGGTCTAAGCCGGGCACCAAACTGGTCTTTTCCACCACATGCCATCCACAAACTGATGGGCAAATCGAGGTAGTTAACCGAACTCTTGGTACTTTGCTTCGTTCCTTGTTACGAACTAACTTGTGCATGTGGGGTGAGTTCCTTGCTTTCATAGATTTTTCCTACACTAGAATGGTCCATTCAACCACCAAGAAGTCTCATTTCAAAGTGGTATATGGTCGCAATCCCGTCACTCCCCTTGACATGGTTCCATACACCATCAAGGACAAGGAAATAAGGAAGGTGTTGATCATGCTGAGTAAATCAAACACCTCCAAGAGTCCACTAAGCCTCAGATTGAGAAGTGAACGGCCCAATACGCCAAGCAAGCCAACAAAGGGCAATGTAAAGTCATTTTTGAGCTCGATGATGGATTCATCTAAGGACGAAGAGCTTTCCAACCTTAAGTGACTCCAAGATCAAGGCAAGAAGCGATGATTCCTTTCAAGTCCCTAAACGGATGAACAACAATGCATACAAAATTGGTTTACCAAGTGAGTATGGTGTACATGATGCTTTAACGTAGCTGACTTAGATCATTTCTTTGAAGATTATGACGAGTCAACCAACGAAGAAGAATCGGGGTCGAATACTTTTCAAGGGAGGGAGGATGATGTAATCACGCTTATGCCACATCAAGACCATGATTAAGAACAAAGCCACACGCCCAACTCCAAGGCAAGGCAAGAAGTGTCGAGCACCAAGCCACATGACTTGTTGTGCGCCGCATCACCACTATGGCACGAGATTTGCCCCAACCAACTTGGTCCAATTGAGGAGACCTTTAAGCCACATGACCAGATCAAGAATATGGAGCCATGACCGCCGATGGATTTGTGGCCGATGCTGACGCCCTCCGTAAACAGAAGCCATGCGCACGCCCTCGCTTGTGGCCACTACTAGCTTACACCCCGTCACTATGCAAATGCGCAATTGCAAACCACTAGAGCATTTCCTCTCAAATTTAATAGAGAGACGAATCACTTCCTCCTCTTCAATCTGTGTGAACCATTCACCAAAATTTCAGCTGGTTCCTTCGGGCTCAAGCTCAGAATAATGAAGATGCCTTGTCATTTTTTTAGGCTAGCTCAAAGGTTGTTTTTCCTTGCATTTTATGGCTATTTAAACGAGCCTCTTTGCCATTGTTT
The DNA here is from genome assembly GCA_027886185.1 of Rheum nobile. Lineage (NCBI taxonomy): Eukaryota > Viridiplantae > Streptophyta > Magnoliopsida > Caryophyllales > Polygonaceae > Rheum > Rheum nobile. The sequence goes on along the minus strand of WOAB01000025.1, from coordinate 5,038,213 downwards.
AGGAAGATTATTCAGAAATCAAACCTTGAGTTATCCAAAGTGTTTTCCTTTGGAGAGATTCCAATTAAATCCAAGCTTTCGTGAGTTCATCGAAGCTTCTTGTTTCTTTGTTTTGTGGTGAGAATATCCTCAACCAAAGGGACAAATTGTTCAAGACAAAAGGGATGCGTTTATCCCCCGGAGTCCTTTCCACTTATCCCCCTAAAAACTCTGAAAATAAAGTCCTAAAAACTGCATTAATCGAATCCTCAAAATGACACCAATATCTGCAAAAAAAAAAAGAGTCATCACAAGGACGATTCAAGTACAACTTTGAAGGCAACTTTACCTTGATACTGATCACTTCTCGAGGCTGGGCTTACACCATTTTTGGGACAAACTGGCTTGGCAATTCTTTGCACACTTTATTGCAAATAATAGAGAGCTTGCTTCCGTGAATACTTTATTTGATATGAAAAGGCGCAGGAACGAAAATCAGAGGTAATTCGCATCAAGGTTTTTGGAAAGCTACTCCGACATGGACAATTGCGATGCGAGGGTCGCCATGGCTGCTTTCAAGTTGGATCTCCTCCTAGATTGCAAGCTTAGAGAAAGCCTAACCCTTAGAACTACAACGGATGCCTGAATTCCAAGAGAGGTTGAGGCAGCATACCAAACTGGAAGAAGATACTAGGGTGTCCCATAAGAGGAGGTCGCAGTCTCCCTTGAGCAGGCAAGGGGCGACGGCACTTCTAATGAACGAAGGAGGCACACCTAGACTGAGAGCAGAGATAAGGGTCTACTCCTAGATGCAACCCTTCAAGCAATGCACACAATGCTTAAAATCCATATTTACAAGATTTTGTCACATATCAATAACAATCTATACTTGAAGTGACCTCCTCCATTGAGAAGGGACCCCAAGGATATGGACTAGACTAAGTTCAGTTGTTTTCATAGAGAAAAGGGGCATATAACAAATAATTGTAGAATTCTGAAGCAATTCTTGGAGTGTTTGGTAGAACACAAACATTTGAAGGAGTTCGTGGGAGAGGGACCCAAGCAAAACAACACTCACGCCACAGGTGGAGGTGATATAAACGCTCATGAGAAGGGTCCCCAACCTCAAGAACATGTGATCCATGTCATTGAGTCGAACGTGAGGTAGTAAAAAAGCTCCAAGCACGAGTACAAGGGTAGTTGTCATGCCCTAATGGTGCTTAGAGCTGAAGAAGTGAAGGCCTAGAAGCCTCTGGCCCAATTGCTGGCTGGTCAGATCTTTTTCAAAGTTGACTTGGAGGGCATCCAACTGCCCCATAACGACCCACCGGTGCTCACGATGGAGCTTGTAGTTTTCAAGGTACGTCGAGTCTTCGCCAATTCTAGTTGGTTTGTTTACATTATGCACTTTGAAATGTTCAAGAAGCAAGGAAAGAGTCAGGAAGATCTGCTACCGGTCTCTACATAATTTTTGGGTTTAGGATCCTTTCCCGTATGAGCCCTGGGCATACTAAGAAAGATTGTACGCGTCGGCGGGAAGCATCTGGTGGCCGAATTTCTTGTAGTCAACGTGCCCTCTGATTATGATGAGATTTAGAGAGGCCCTAATTGCACTCAATGGGAGCCATGCACTCCACTTTGCAACAACTCATGATTTTCCCTCATAAAGGGGCATGACCCGCGTCAAAGGTGTCCAATGGGCGGCACGACAATGCTTGGGAGTTGAGGGTTTGAAGGCTGGCGTCCACACGGTCCAAACGGCCCCTCTAGTCCTGGATGAAGTCGGCCTTCATCCCTCAGAAAATTCAATGGAGACACTGTAGAAAATCCTTGTAAGCATTTCTGAGCCTGAAAAAAAACATTTAATAGGTGTTAATATTTCACGGGACGAGTTGAAGTCCTTAGTGGGGCTCCAAAGAAGAAACATTGAAGTGTTTTCTTGAATCTCTTATGAGATGTCGGGGCTTAAGCCGGAAATAGCTTGTCACAGTTTGAACATTCAATCAGGGGAGAAGCCGGTTGTGTGGAGAATTCGAAGGTCATCAGTTTAGTATACTGAGGTCCTGCTCGCCGAATTGTCCAAGATGATAGATGCTGACACTGTGAGCGAAGTCCATTAACCCACTTGGGTGGTTAACATTGTTGTGGTAAAAAAGAAGAATGATGATTGGAGTGTATGCATGGACTTCATTGATATGAATAGGTCGTGCTTTAAAGACATGTTTTCGTTGCCCAAGATAGATCAGCTGCCCAAGATGGATCTCAACCTGATTAAAAAAAATTATTAAAAACATCCAAAAACAACCGTCGTCTTCATAGTCAATCTAGTCTCCTATATCTTCGCTCTATCTGATGTGCCGAATCGGACGGATGACACCAGACCACATGCAGAGAACGATGTTCGTGGGTTAGTCTACTAAATAGACTAGCAAGGGTACAAAGCAGAATGGTTCGAAGCAGTCGTATTAGGTTAGACTCATCGCTTCTCGAATAATAACCGATGACGATAGTCAACCATCATACTCCTACTGGAATAAACAAGAGGTATGCACAAGAGAAGATTCTGGAAGACTGAATCTTCACAGAAATCGACCCGAAAAGAGACTCCAAGAGATTGAGTCTTTAAGGAAATATGACAAATCTGGAACGATTAAAGAATCAGACAACAGAATTTAAAAGCTGACTTAGATGTTTCGGTTCACGACCAACCTCACCGCTTACAGCGAATCCAGATCGGAAAGAGAACGTACTCTGATCAAAAGTCGAGAACTTTATAGAATCATATAACGATGATTTAAAAACTGACTGAGATGCTTCGGTTCACGACCAACCTCACCGCTTATAGCGAATTCAGATTGGAAGGAAAACGTACTATGATCAAAGTCGAGACGAGCTTTCCTAGCTGCACTATTTACTTAGCTGCACTACTCGCCAAAGGTATATTAATTATGTGCACTCGGGCACTTATCTTATTTAATTCCAAAATGAACAACACGTTATAAGCTTTTAAATATATATGCCCTATCACGCAGAACACATATCTAAGGAATGAACCTCACAGAGTCCAAACCTCATCTATCTCGAAAGAATGAACTTCATAGAGTCCAAGCTTCTACTATCACAGGGTCTTACTCGCCCTTAACAGTTATAAAGAAACGAATGGACCTCTCAGAATCCATGCCTTCCTACGAATACTCGTACTGACTAACAGTTCAAGCACAACAATAGTTCAGGATAAATCCACATAAATGCCCGGAAGGCGATCACAGATAATAGCGTCGTTCTAGCAGATATACAACCTATTATATGATTTTCCAAAACCATTTATAAAACCTTTTCCAGACAAACAGGATAATCGTCCCAAATTAATTACTCAGCTGAATAACTGATAACTAATGCAAATATGGAACGAATGAGCAAGAGCGAACCGCCACTTGCCTGAGTCCGCATAGATTGAACGAAGTCTAACGACGGGATTCCGGGCTCGACACAGAGACAAATCTGCCAACTCCGGTACCTTTGGATCGACCCATACAGAAACCCTAATTTAGATTCGACAAACAACAATACAGAAACTATGAAAGGACGAAAGGAATCGACGGAAACGAAACCCGAACGAAGGCCTCGGAAGCCAACCACAACAACTCACGGCCACCACCTCTCGCCGGCGGGCGCCGCCCAAATCACGGCGGGAGCCGCCTTAAATGCGGCGGGCGCCGCTCATCCACGGCGGGCGCCGCTCATCCACGGCGGGCGCCGCTCATCCACGGCGGGCGCCGCTCATCCACGGCGGGCGCCGCCCATCTGCGACGGGCACCGCTCCTTGGCCACACATCACGGCGGCTGGGCAACCTCATCACGGCGGGCGCCGTTCTCCACGGCGGGCGCCGTCTCCCTGGCGGCGGTCGCCGTCGCGAATGAAAACCGAAATACGAGAGGGAAAAACTTACCCTCGACGATCGGTTTGGCTCGTCTTCCGCCTTGCTTGGTTTCTAGGCCTCTAAGGGTCTCCCAAGCTTCCTTTGGCCACCGAGAACGACACCGACCGAGCTCCGACGCTCGACTCAAGCCTTTCGAGAGGGAGCATTTTCCTTGAGAGCGTTTTTGAGAGTTTGAGAGCGTTTTAGGATTTCCAACCCCTTCACTCTTTCCCAATGCTCTCTATTTATAGGCAAACCCAAGGGTTAGGAAGGTGCTAGGAAGCTTCCTCTCCAACCTTTGGGTAATAACCTCTTGCACTTTGCCTCTTGGATAATAGCTCTTGGACAATAACCTTCGGTTAATGAATCTTGTACTTTATGCCCATTAGATAACAACTCTTGGGTAATAATCTTAACCCGCGTTAAATAAAGTCGTACACAAACGGGTATTAACTCCCAAAATACGTCGACTGTATATTATTTCACTGAGAAAAATATTACAGAGACAGAGCACATTACAGAATGTCTTAAGCTCTCAGAATTAAATCCGACGTACCAAACGGACGTTCGGGAAAAATCCATAATTCCCAAAATAGCCTTACAAAATTACGGGGTATCACATCACCTCCCCCTTAAAAGAAGTTTTGACCCCAAAACTTAGGTCGCCAATAACTTGGAAAGACGTCTGAGCATCTTTGCTTCGGTTTCCCAAGTAACTTCCTCTTTCCCAAACTTGGACCACAGAATCCGTACCAACAGTATGATCTTGTTGCACAGTCGCTTCACACGGCGTTCGAGAATGCACACTGGCATCTCCTCTCAAGCATCATTGCCGGAATCTCGATGTCCTTAAAGCTTAGCACATGAGACTCATCTTGCCATGAATTTCCTTAGCAAGGATACGTGGAACACATTATGCACTGGGTGTGTTGATGGCGACAATGCCAAACGGTACGCTAGAGATCTTACTCTAACCAGAATCTCTAATGGTACCACATAGCGAGGGTTAAGCTTCCCGCGCTTACCAAACCTGAAAACATCCTTGGGTGGCGATACTCTAACAAGTACCTTGCCACCAACCTCGAACTCAACACTTTAACGCTTCTGATCTGCGTAAAATTTTTGCCGACTCTGAGCGGTCAACATCCTTTGTCTAATCAAAGCAATGTCTAGAGCTGTCCTTTCGACCAACTCTGGTCCAAGCAGAATCTTGTCGGTATTCTTATCCCAACAAATCGGAGATCTGCATTTGAGACCATACAAAGCTTCAAACGGATTCATCTTGATCTTAGCATGCCAGCTATTATAGTACGTGAACTCAATCAGACTCAGGCTGTCTTCCCAGCTAGTCGGACGATCGAGTGCACATGCTCTTAGCATATCCTTCAGGGTCTGAATGGTCCTTTCAGACTGTCTATCTATCTGAGGATGAAATACTGTACTGGATCTTAATTCAGTTCCCGTGGCCTTATAAAGCTCTTGCCAGAACCTTGACATGAATTGGCCATCTCGATCCGATACAATGGTCTTTAGGAATGCCATGTAAACGGACAATCTCCTGGTGGAAAACTTCTGCTGACCTCTGGGTCACCCAAGTAACCTCAGTTTCCAATGCAAACACTATTGCTGCTAGTTCTAGGTCATGTGTTGGTTAGTTTGCTTCATAGGTTTTCAATTGTCTAGATGCGTATGCAATAACATTGCCCCTCTGCATCAAAGACACATCCCAACCCATTTCTCGAAGCATTACTATAGACCATATAACCATCATTCCTTCCGACAATGCCAAAACTGGTGCATAAGTCAGACACTGTTTCAACTTCTTGAAAACTGGTCTTGCACTTGTCATCCCAGACAACTTCTTATTGACCTTGTGGAACAGACTGATCATAGGTGGAGTGATCTTAGAAAAATCCTTCCATGAACCGTCTATAATGCTCAGGAAGCTCTGGGAAACTGCACACCTCGCTCACACCCTGAGGCCGCTTCCAAACAACTACTGATTCACTCTTCTGGGGAATAACCATAACCTCGTTCTAATTGATCACATGGCCTAAGAAAGCCACTTCTAGATCCAACAATCGCACTTAGCCCACTTTGCGTACAATCGACTTGGTCTAAGGACCGATAAAGCAATCCGCAGATGTTCCCTGTGAGCTTCCTTGCTCGGGAAAATATCAAAATGCCATTGATGAAGACCACTATGAACTTATTCAAGTACTGGTCTAAAACATCGATGCAATAGGTTCATGAAAACTGCTGGAGCATTCGAAGCCCAGATGACATGACTACAAACTCGTAGTGACCATCCCTCGTCCGAATGCAATCCTCGGAATATCATCCTCATGAATCCTGAGCTGATAAAAACCAGACCTCCGGTCGATCTTGGAGAAAGCTTTTGCTCCCTGTAGTTGATCCAACAGATCATCACTCCTTGGCAACAGATACTTGCTCTTGATCGTAACTTTATTCAACTCTCGAAAGTCAAACAAAGTCGAAACGGTCCATCTTTCTTTTTGACAAATAAAACTAGGGCACTCCTACTTAAGGTGATGCACTCAGCTTTATATAACTTTTGTCAAGAAGATCATTGAGTTGCTTCTTCAACTCTTGCATCTCAACAGGAGCCATCCGGTACGGTGCCTCAGAGATCGGCATGGTACTCGGCTCGAGATCAACGGCAAACTCCACAACACGATTCGGGGTATCCAGGAATATCTTCTGGAAAGACACCCGGAAATCCTCTAACCACAGGAATATCAAAACTGAAGTCGATCACTGCCTTATGACGCTTCCGTCAATCCATACCGAGAATAATTATCGTATTGCACCATGGTTATTTAGGTCAAATCGCTTTGAATTTCTTACCCTTGATGGTAATCGACAATTCCAACAGACGATTGGTTCTAACCAAATATTTCATATTAATAATATTTATAACCAAAGGTTCACAAACTTAGCTGCATACGAAACTTAACTTACAACCATCCAAAATGAAAGTCTGTGTAGCACCCACATCAACAACACATTAACAAAAGTGTAATGCAGATACAAAGTACTCTAAGCATTAGGAGCATAGGGTCCATCCGCCTCACGCATCACGTAAAGACGTTGACCCTGACTTCCAGAAGTCACTGGGGCTTTCCTCTTATCCTGCGCAGTTGTCTGTATCGAAGGATTGGAAGTCTCTGCTGGTTTAAACCTAGGTCTGTTGTTTGGATTAACCGACCCCTGATGAGACTCCGCTCCTTTCTGCATTCCCTGCCGACAGAACCTTTGCATATGTCCTTCCTTTCCACAACCAAAACAAGTCTTCTTCTCATTCTGACATGCAAAATTCTTGTGCCCAGATGCACCACAATTATGGCATTGGATCAGACTCTTGCTCTGACCCGATTGTTGAGTTGACCCATCTCGAGTCGTTTCCGTCTTTGCCTTGCTGGACTTGGCAAAATCAGAAGGTGGTGCGGGACGTTTAAACCCACTTGCCTGAGGCTGGTTCTGCACTTGCCTCTAGCTATCACGCTTCCTGGTTGACTCCTCCAGAGTTACCTCCAACTTATAGGCCGCATCCACGTACTGCTCGAGAGTAGAGCATGTGTGGTGCACCATCCATGGTTTAATATCTGGGTTCATCCATTCATGGAAGTACCAGATCTTCTGAGCCTCACTGGATATCTCTGGTTCAGCATACTGCAGCAAATGATTGAATTTAGTGGCAAGCTCGGTCACCTTCAATCCATCCGTCTTAGGATACAAGAACTCCTTGTGTTTCTCCTCCCTCATAGCACGAGAGAAGAAATGGTCCGTCATCTTGGTCTTAAACATTGACCAGGTCAACACCGGGCTATCAGCTAAGCCGGTACTCTCCCACCATTCACTGGCTTCTTCCTTCAACTATAGAGAAGCTATGTGCACTTTCTCCGCTTCAGTGCACTCCACATTGCGGAACAATCGCTCCATGTGGGAAAACCAATGAGCCACTCTGACTGACTCTCCCTTTCCATCGTAGCTGTCGGGTCTCATAGAGTTAATGGCCTTTAGAGCTCGGCCATATTCCCCTCTATTCCTGATCACGCCTCCTTGTAGTACCTGGTTCTCTTGTTCCTCAAACCTCGGAACTTCTGGAGGTACTGGCACTCCTTGTGCCTAAGGTGCGATTGGTCGCATTATCTCGGTGAATGCTTGCATAACAATCCCCCGAATTGCTGCGACTATTGCTGCATCGAGCACTACTGGAGCGTCGGCCTGAGCTTGGCCATTGCCTCCTGGATTATTGTTGAAGACAGACTCACGCTCTCCTGATGGGTCTGCATCAATCCTCGGGTTTGGTCTGGGGTCATTGCTCGGCCCAGCACCAGCACGGATAACATTTCTTGTGTTCACCATCTGTTTACTGATCAAATTCCAAGGATTTTATCACATTAGTATCATTATGATATACTTATTGTAATAAAATCAACTTAGAATAGATCAAACTCGTAAATTTCTATTGATGAACTGAAACTGAGATAATAGGTTCTACAACCTCAAATCACAACGAGCGAACTGGGAATCAAGCCTAACTGGAGATGGCGAAACCACCTCGGCTTCTCCCGGGTTCCTCTGAAGATAACAGAATGCACCCATATCTAGCGGGGCAACGAGAAATAAATTAGTCTTTCTAGACATAAAAGCAAGCTTACTACATCAGACTATATAGAAGACACGACTATGAACGGTGTTTTGAAATTCTTTTCACTTAAAAAATTCAGAGCCCTTTTAAAGCATTTTCAAAAACGGATAAATGATTTATAAAATCCCAAACCCGTTTTAAAACCTTTGGCTCTGATACCACAACTGTAACACCCCCAAATCTTAACCCATTTGGAAAGGTATTACCGCCAGTGACCCCAGTGTTCCTTACCGAGATCACCCAAGGCTTTACCGTTTTAAATACAATACATGGAATACAATTGATACATAATGATCAAAGCATTCAAATCAAAACATCAATCAAATGAAACATGAGTTACGGGATTACATCCCAATCCCGAATAGGACAAACACAGAGTTTAACAAAGTACAGCGGAAGTCTTTTAAATAAGGTACAACGGAAGTCTTTTAAATATATTACAAACAAGGATCTTGACCACCATGGTCATCTCCCAAGGATCTCAACCTGATTAAAAGAAATTATTAAAAACATCCAAAAACAACTGTCGTCTTCATAGTCAATCTAGTCTCCTCATATCTTCGCTCTATCTGATGTGCCGAATCGGACGGATGACACCAGCCCACATGTAGAGAACGATGTTCGTGGGTTAGTCTACTGAATAGACTAGCAAGGGTACAAAGCAGAATGGTTCAAAGCAGTCGTATTAGGTTAGACTCATCGCTTCTCGAATAATAACCGATGACGATAGTCAACCATCATACTCCTACTGGAATAAACAAGAGGTATGCACAAGAGAAGATTCGGGAAGACTGAATCTTCACAGAAATCGACCCGAAAAGAGACTCCAAGAGATTGAGTCTTTAAGGAAATATGACAAATCTGGAACGTTTAAAGAATCAGACAACATAATTTAAAAGCTGACTTAGATGTTTCGGTTCACGACCAACCTCACTGCTTACAGCGAATCCAGATCGGAAAGAGAACGTACTCTGATCAAAAGTCGAGAACTTTATAGAATCATATAACGATGATTTAAAAACTGACTGAGATGCTTCGGTTCACGACCAACCTCACCGCTTACAGCGAATCCAGATTGGAAGGAAAACGTACTATGATCAAAGTCGAGACGAGCTTTCCTAGCTGCACTATTTACTTAGCTGCACTACTCGCCAAAGGTATATTAATTATGTGCACTCGGGCACTTATCTTATTTAATTCCAAAATGAACAACACGTTATAAGCTTTTAAATATATATGCCCTGTCACGCAGAACACATATCTAAGGAATGAACCTCACAGAGTCCAAACCTCATCTATCTCGAAAGAATGAACTTCACAGAGTCCAAGCTTCTACGATCGCAGGGTCTTACTCGCCCTTAACAGTTATAAAGAAACGAATGGACCTATCAGAATCCAGGCCTTCCTACGAATACTCGTGTTGACTAACAGTTCAAGAACAACAATAGTTCATGATAAATCCACATAAATGCCCGGAAGGCGATCACAGATAATAGCATCGTTCTAGAAGATATACAACCTATTACATGATTTTCCAAAACCGTTTATAAAACCTTTTCCAGACAAACAGGATAATCGTCCCAAATTAATTACTCAGATGAATAACTGATAACTAATGCAAATATGAAACGAATGAGCAAGAGCGAACCACCACTTGCCTGAGTCCGCAGAGATTGACGGAAGTCTAACGACGGGATTCCGGGCTCGACACAGAGACGAATCTGCCAACTCCGGTACCTTCGGATCGACCCATACAGAAACCCTAAGTTAGATTCGACAAACAACAATACAGAAACTATGAAAGGACGAAAGGAATCGACGGAAATGAAACCCGAATAAGGCCTCGGAAGCCAACCACAACAACTTACGGCCACCACCTCTCGCCGGCGGGCGCCGCCCAAATCACGGCGGGCGCCGCCTTAAATGCGGCGGGCGCCGCCTCACACGCGGCGGGCGCCGCTCATCCACGGCGGGCGCCGCTCATCCACGGCGGGCGCCGCCCATCTGCGGCGGGCGCCGCTCCTTGGCCACACATCACGGCGGCTGGGCAACCTCATCACGGCGGGCGCCGTCTCCCTGGCGGCGGTCGCCGTCGCGAATGAAAACAGAAATACGAGAGGGAAAACTTACCCTCGACGATCGGTTTGGCTCGTCTTTCGCCTTGCTTGGTTTCTAGGTCTCTAAGGGTCTCCCAAGCTTCCTTTGGCCACCGAGAACGACACCGACCGAGCTCCGATGCTCGACTCAAGCCTTCCGAGAGGGAGCGTTTTCCTTGAGAGCGTTTTTTAGAGTTTGAGAGCGTTTTAGGATTTCCAACCCCTTCACTCTCTCCCAATGCTCTCTATTTATAGGCAAACCCAAGGGTTAGAAGGTGCTAGGAAGCTTCCTCTCCAACCTTTGGGTAATAACCTCTTGCACTTTGCCTCTTGGATAATAGCTCTTGGACAATAACCTTCGGTTAAGGAATCTTGTACTTTATGCCCATTAGATAACAACTCTTGGGTAATAATCTTAACCCGCGTTAAATAAAATCGTACACGAACGAGTATTAACTCCCAAAATACGTCGACTGTATATTATTTCACTGAGAAAAATATTACAGAGACAGAGCACATTACAGAATGTCTTAAGCTCTCAGAATTAAATCCGACGTACCAAACGGACGTTCGGGAAAAATCCATAATTCCCAAAATAGCCTTACAAAATTACGGGGTATCACATTGTTCAAGTGGGATGGAGAGTGCGAGAAGCCGCTCACAGAGTTGAAGAAATATTTGTAGGAGCCCCCAATCCTCACGGTCCTATAGCAGGGCGAAAAGCTGAGCTTATACCTCTTAGTCTCCGAGCACGTTGTTAGTGTCGTACTCGTTCGTGAGATGGATCGAGCTTTAGTGTCGGTCTATTTTGTGAAGAATACTATGCTAGATGTCGAGACTAGATGTGTCCTGCTAGAGGAGCTTTTGCTGGCTCTAATAGTAGCTACTAGGAAGCTAAACTATTACTTTCAAGCACACACCATAGTTGTGATCACCGCCTTTCCGCTCAAGGCTCTCCTCGCCAATTCCAATCTCTCGGGGAAGGTTGCTATTAGGAAATGGAACTCTGGAACCTTAGTTCCCCTGCGAGTTCCTTTACTCAGTTTCTCTACTTTTGAAGATGACAAATATTTTGATACTAATGTTTTATCTCAAAGATGTGTGTTAAGGAACCACATGACAATTATCGAAAGCATGGAAGCCAAACAGGACAAGAGAACCAAGCAGCAAGCCAAAGGAAGGAACTCAGGTGTGCCCAGAAATGCAACATGTGATATTGCGCTTCCCGAGAAATGTGAGAACACCAACCTCGGACAAGAGAAAGTTGAAAACGACTTGTGCGAAGCTTCCAAAGTCTGCCATTGTCCAGAGCAAAACAACAAGACGCCTAGAACACATAACCTCGGACAGAGAAAGATGAAAGCGACTTGTCATGGAACCTATCACTGTCCAGAAGACAGTTCCAAAGTGCCCAGCTTGTCGAACCTCGAAAGAAGGAAGTTGGAGAACGACTTGGCTAAAGCAGTTGACCAACTAAAGAAGGATTCTGAGCTGCCTAGGTTATTGTTACATGTAAAAGATAGCGAGAATCAAGGATCACCACACATCCTAGGGCAAGCTCGCTCTGTGGGAACCAAGAGAAGATCAAGCTGCGAAGAATCCACTATAAAAGGAAGACTAACTCAAAGGTTATCTTCAAGCACTGAAATACGAATCACACACAATAGCAAACATCAAAGTGTGAATCTTCAAACAAGCTCATCAAAGCAAACCGAGATCAAGAGGAACCAGTCAAGGAATCGAAGAGCCGAGTGCTAAGTTCCTGTGACTGTAAGTGAGATAGTTTCTAGGTGCTAAGGTCTGTTTCTTGGATTGATTATTGATTTTGTTAAGTTATCTAGGATTACCTAACTGTGTGTAAGGTAAAGAAACTGTGTGTTTATTCCTATGATAAGATGTAACCAAAAGAGATAAGAAATCAAGAAGTAGACCTTGAAATCCTTTCAAAAGAAAGGTAGTGGTTTTTGTCCTGGATTGCTAGTTGGCAATCAAAGGTTTCCACTATAAGGAACTTGTTCATTTGTGCTTGATTGTTTAAATTCCGATGCGAAGGGAACTGAGAATTGCTATTCTTAGTTCCTTAGTTATTTGTCTAACAATCTCGATCCTACAATTGGTATCAGAGCAGGAAAAGCTCTAGATCTTTATTAAGTTTGCAGATCATGTCTCAACCAAGCAAGTTTGAGCTCAGAATCTCCACCAACAAACCACATCTCCGAAAGAAGGGAGAAGAAACATGGTGGGAAAAGTGCAAGGAAAGCCACATCAAGACCAACGACAACCAATGCTGGAGGATAGTCGAAAATGGAGATGGATATGTCGATCTCACAATAAAGGAAGAAGACTGTAAACCTGAGCACTATGCCACCATGGAAAAGAATGCCAAAGCCAGGCAGTTCATCCTCAATGGACTGGACATAGAATACATGGACAAGGTCATAGGCATCAAGACGGCAAAGGAGATGTGGAAGGCACTCAAGGATATGCATGAAGGAAGTGACAAACTAAAGCAAAGCAGAAAGTTTGCTTTGGAAGGAGAATACCACACCTTCGAAATGATGGAAACTGAGACCATCTCAGAGTATTACTCCCGCTTCAACAGACTGGTTGGAAAGCTAATAGCGGCGGGAGTCGACCTTGATGAAGTTTCCAAGTCCCTGGTGTTCATCAATGGACTCAACTCCAAACTCACCCTTCTCAAGGGAATCATGAAGAACACTCCAGGCATCCAATCTCTTCCCTTGACTCAAGTCATAGGGAAACTGGAGGTTGAAGAAGGAGAGCATACAAAAGCCAATACCGACAAGAAACTGGAGAAATGAATTGCTCTCAAGATCTCCAAAGCCTTCTCAAGGCTTGAAATGGAGCAAGAGAACTCAGACCTAGAAGAAGAGGAGGACGAACTAATAGCCCTCTTCACAAAGAACATCAAAAAATTCTTTGTGAAGGGAAGGTTCCAAAAGGGTAGTTCCTCCCACAATGGACCAAGAAGAGATCTCAAGGAAGTCTCTTGTTACGAGTATAAAGAAAAGGGACACTATACTAAGAACTGTCCTAACAAGGAAGATTCCAAGGAAGATGAAAGACCTCAGAGAAAGAAGGCTCTCGTAGCCTCATGGGGAGAAGACTCAGATGAGGAACTAGATCTGAGTGGTTTCTCTAGAGAAAGATGTCTCATGGCAAAAGGAGATTCAAGCGACTCAGAAGACATTGAGGTAACTTCTGACGATTTCCTAAAAACTCTAGTTGATTGTGATAAGAAACAACTTCTTAAGATCATAAAAACTTGATGCTGAAAATGAAATTGCTTGCTTGATGATTGTGAAGATGAAATTGTGATAAGAAACACTAGGAAAGGAAACCAGTTCCCTTCAACAAAAACTTGATGATTGTGAAGATGAAATTGCTTGCTTGACTGTTGAGAATTCTGTTTGGAGTAAGAAACTTGATGAAACTGAGAAAGATCTAGCTGTAATCCATTCCAAACTCATTGATATTAGAAATGTGCATGCTAGTCACCTTAAAATCTGTAAATCTTGTGATGAAACTAGCATAGATTATGTCAAAGTTCCCTTGCATGATAACCTACCTGGAAATGACATGTTTCAATCTATAATTGATAGGTTAGACATTCTCACTGACTCCATAAATGAAAAAATGATAAATCAAACTGTTTTTGTGAGACAATGTCATGGAATAGGATATGTCAATAACAAAGGGAACAATGATGCTGAAAATGAAAAAGCTAGACGAGAACTTGTTGAGATGAATGAGAACCTCAGTACTGCTCTTGCCACTTCTCGTGATAGGAATCAATTCCTATCAGAGAAGATCATGGTTCTTGAGAACAAGGTTGAGGTTGCCAAACGTCTTAATGAAAGCTCTCAAAGTCCTAAGAGGGAACCTAAGGGAAAAGAAAAGATGGTTCCTGAAGACCAATGGTTCACTAATTCCTTTGCTCACAAAAGGTATGTTGATATGGCTCATAGTAAGGTTAGAAACAATGTTGATTTTAACAAAAGAAAAACTGAAAAACCTTTTAGGCCATGAAAAGGAAAGTATGGACATGTTGTTTACAATCGCTTATGCTATTACTGTGGTAAAAATGGTCATTACAACACTGATTGTCCTAAGAAAAGGAACTTTGAAAATGAGAAAAGAGCTTATTACCACGAAAGGAACCAGTTCCCTGGTCATTCACAGACTCGCAATGCTAATCCCCCCAGTAAAGCCAAGCTTCGCTGGGTTCAAAAGTCTTAGTTCCCTTGTGTGTAGAAAGAAGAGAGGCAACCTCGACTATGGTACATTGACAGTGGTTGCTCATGCCATATGACCGGAAGAAGAAATCAAATGACCTCTCTTCAACCCATCCAAGGAGGAAACATCTCCTTTGGAGACAAAAGCAAAGGGAAAATTTATGGAATAGGAACTGTGAATCTAAATGACCACATTAAGGTAAATAAAGTTCAATGTATTGATAATCTTGGCTTTGATCTAATTAGTGTGTCACAGCTGTGTGATCAAGGAGACAATGAAGTTAGATTCAAGTCAAGTGAATGCACTATCCTAGACCCCTTGGGACAAATCATCTTAAAAGACAAAAGATTCAACAATGTGTACGTTGTTGACCCATCATATGCTCCCAAGGAGAAACTCTGCCTTTCAACCGTGAATGATCAAACAGAACTGTGGCATCAACGCCTTGGTCATGCTAGCACCAAACTGATCCACAAGCTGCACTCAAAGGAACTAGTCTGAGGCCTTCCAAAGATAAGTAGTATATCTTCGGAACCATGCTCAGATTGCGTTAAAGGGAAACAAGCAAGGAGTTCCTTCAAGTCCAAAAACATGGTAAGTTCCTCAAGGCCCCTTGAACTCATCCACATGGATCTCTGTGGACCCATGAGAGTTCAAAGCCTAGGAGGAAACATGTATATCTTTGTTCTTATCGATGATTTCTCTCGCTTCACTTGGACTATCTTCATAAAATCTAAGAGTGAAGTCATTGACCGCTTTACAGATCTGGTTCCTTTGTTAGAAAAATCTCTCGATTGCTCACTCAATTCTATTCGGTCTGACCATGGTACCGAATTCGAAAATGGAGAATTTCTAACCTTTTGCAGTGAGCATGGTATTGATCATAACTTCTCTGCACCATACACTCCTCAACAGAATGGAGTAGTAGAAAGGAAGAACAGAACTTTAGAAGACATGGCTCGAACTATGCTCATCTCAAGTGGACTCCCTCAATCATTCTGGGCTGAGGCAATCAACACAGCTTGCTACATCATCAATCGAGCCATGCTTCATCCAATCACAGAGAAAACACCCTATGAACTCCTTAGAGGAAGAGTTCCCAACATCTCACATCTGAGAGTGTTCGGATGCAAGTGCTTTGTGCACAACAATGGGAAGGACAATCTTGGAAAATTCGACCCAAGAAGTGATAAAGGAATCTTCATTGGATATGCCTCAGGCAACAAGGCATACAAAGTCTTCAACAAAAGGACTAAAAAGGTAGAAGAAATTGTTCATGTTATTTTTAATGAAAAATCACTTGGAAGAATTGTGCAGAACACTACCACTCCCTTTGAAGATCCGTTCCCCAAGTCACCTCAAGAAGATCCAGATGAAGATGTCACTCCACCCAGTTCTTGCCATGCTGCACAGAATCCCCCACTGGCTCCTCCACCAGTTTCCATGGATAATGAACAACAATCCATTTCTGGGAACCATGAACATGACGACAATATCTGTGGAGACATCAACGATTCATCCTCTCACATGATCTTCAATGGAGAAGGTGATCCCAACCAGGAAGCTGAAGCTGAATGCTGAACTCAAAATGTCTCCACATCAAATGCTCTAGCTCCCAACAGAGAAAGAAGAACCATCAAGCCTCCAGTCAGGTTTGAACATCTAACCTTCTTTGCCTACAATGCCTTTCTGTCTATTATGGAACCAAAGAACATAGGTGAGGCATTGAAGGATGCAGACTGGATCCAAGCTATGCAAGAAGAGCTTCATCAGTTTGAAAGGAACAAAGTATGGCATCTAGTTCCCCGCCCCAAGGACAAACATATCATAGGAACTAGATGGGTTTTCAGAAACAAGCTAGATGATACAGGAGCTGTAATAAGGAACAAAGCAAGGCTTGTTGCTCAAGGATACAATCAACAAGAAGGCATCGACTATGATGAAACCTATGCTCCAGTGGCAAGGATTGAAGCGATAAGACTGTTGATTGCTTTCGCATCACACAAAGGGTTCAAGCTGTTCCAAATGGATGTAAAGATGGCCATCCTCAATGGAATTCTTCAAGAATAAGTCTATGTCAAGCAACCACCTGGCTTTGAAGACGATGATCATCCCGACCATGTCTAATTTCTAGACAAAGCATTGTATGGTCTCAAGCAAGCTCCCAGAGCTTGGTATGATCGTCTTGCCCAGTTCCTACTCTCAAATGGCTACAGGCGTGGAGTCATTGATAAGACTCTCTTCATCCTAGAAGAAGAAGGTAACATTTTAGTGGTTCAAATTTATGTCGATGATATCATTTTTGGTTCCACTAACCTGTCCCTTGTAGACAAGTTCAAAGACTTGATGAGCAGTGAATTTGAAATGAGCCTAATTGGGGAACTCACCTTCTTCCTCGGATTGCAAATCACCCAAAAGAAAGATGGCATACAAATTCACCAACAGAAGTATGTCAGGGAACTACTGAAAAAGTTCAAAATGGATTCATGCAAGCCTCTCTCCACTCCTATTTCCACCATTGCTCACTTGGACAAGGACCACTCAAGTCCTCCAGTGGAAGAGAAACTCTATAGAGGTATGATCGGCTCACTCATGTATCTAACCGCTAGTCGCCCAGACATTGTTTTTGCTGTTGGATTGTGTGCCAGGTTCCAATCTTGTCCAAGAGAAACCCACTTGGCTGTTGTGAAGAGAATACTCCGATATCTCAAGGGTACTGATTCACTCTGCATTTGGTACCCCAAAGAATGTCTCTTTGAGATGATGGGTTTCACTGATGCTGATTATGCTAGATACTTGGTGGATATGAAGAGCACCTCTGGAATGGCACAGTTCCTAGGCCCTTGCCTTGTGTCATGGGGCTCAAAGAAACAAGTCTCAGTCTCTCTCTCCACCACAGAATCCGAGTACATCGATGCTGCCTCCTGTTGTTCCCAACTTCTCTGGCTAAAGCAACAACTCGTGGATTTTGGTATGTCTTATGGTCCCCTCACCATTCTTTGTGATAACACCAGTGCTATAAACATTTCTAAGAATCTTGTGCATCATACTAGGACCAAACATATAGACATAAGACAACATTTTCTTAGAGATCATGTTGAGAAGGGAAACATCATTATGAAATTTTATAGAACTGAAGATCAGGTTGCAGATATATTCACCAAAGCCTTGAATAGAGTTCCCTTCGAGAACCTTAGATTGGAACTAGGAATGATTCCTATAACCTAGCAGTGACCTTAGTTTAAAGGCTCCTTTCCAGTTCCCCTGATTGACTAGTTTAAGATCTTTCACTTATTGAGTCTTGATATCTCTGTGTTATATCTTTTGCTACAAACCCTCTTTTCCATAATGGTTTCTTAAAAAAGGCTTGGATAAGTTTTTATAGTTCGTATCCTTTGGTACTCATTGCTCTTTCAACTCTTTCATTGTTCAAGTTTCTTTGTTGGCCCAAAAGTCACAATCTGATCATATTCTAACCCAACAATACAAGCCGAAAGGATGATTGTGTACTATGACCCTCCTTGCCTCATTGCTCAATTTAATTCCCTATGATCCATCTCTTAAACCCTCTCTGGGAATTATTGTGCAATACGATAAATGGCCTACCTGATTCCTTGTATGGGAACGTACTTCTCGGTTCCATGTTTTAAACCCACATCAGAGTTCCCATATATCCCTCTAGCACACTGAATATATCGCCAGAAAGGAACCGGGATGAAATGCTCTTCCAACGGCTAGTTCGACACCTCCCAAGACGATATTTATGGCAAATCTGTAGAAAACAGTCACGTCTCGTCAGTACAGTGCCTCCCTCTCTGAATGGGTAAATTTTTGAATTGCTTTTGACCGTTCGGAAAAGCTGCAACCGCCTTCAATGCCCCAGATCTTCCCTAATCTCCTCAACGGCCAGATTTCTCCCAACGGTCCCTTCAGCCCTCAATCCGTCTTTAAAGAGTGCCCTGTTGATCCAAGCTATTCCCACACTTGCCATTCTCATCTCTCTGATCCTCTGTTTCTCCCTCTCTCTCTAACACAAATTTCTGACTCCTCAAAAATGGCTGACAAGAACCCTAACCCCAACTTGATCCAAGACGAAGAGGAAGCTGCCCTTCTCAGAGCCCATAGAGAAAAGAAGGCAACATCGTCTACCCAGCCCATTCTTGACACCACCTCTCAAAATCCCCAACCTGAGAAGAAAATTGAGGAGAAAACTAAGGCAAAAGCTGAGGAGAAAGTGAAGGAAATCACTCCTGCATCGGCATCGGCTACAAAATCTATCTCGGAAGGAGGATCCCATGACTCCTCCACAGATAAGACCACCTAGGAGATCCTCAGCCCAGAGCCCTCACCTGCTAGCCTCAATTCTAAACCCATCTCCAAACCTGGTCCCTCTGTTGCTACAAGGCTGAAACAATGAAAAATAAGTTCCCAAGCTTTGGTTCCCTATGACCCTCCATCCAAAGAGCATAAACCCTCAAAAAGAACCAAATCCCTCACCCTCTCCTCTTCCTCGCTCGGGCAAGTCTCCTCCTCCTTCTCCAAGAGGAAGATTCTTAAGCCACTCATCATGGGTAAGGAATTCTGGACCCAAACTCTCGAAGAAGAAGATGAGGAACTATTCAGCGAAGCCCTCAGTGAGTTTCATTCTCTGCTACAATACCAAGGATGGGATGAGCTCTTGGTCGAGCCCTTCTCTGCCTCTGATGAAGTAGTCCGTCTGTTCTATCAGTCTCTCACCTTTGTTCCCGCCAAAGATAACTCTTCCTGCAACGACGCCATATTCCAGTGGAAGGGAACCATGTATCCCCTGTCCCCCAACCTCATCGCGTCTGCTCTTGGGATCGAGTCCAGATCTGGGTTTGACGTACTGCATCAGAAAAAGACGTGGCCCAAAGGAAAGGGTTACAAGCCCAAGGGTGAAGTGGTGAGGAAACTCTACGACGACGACTACCCCTCAACCCTGCAAACTAAGGATCTCTCCATCGCCAACAAGCTTCTGCATTTCTGGATCATCCAAAACCTAGTTCCCAGGCAAGAGCACTGAAATACAGTTCTCATCACGGATGCTATCCTCATGGATAAAGTGTTATCTGGTGCACAAGTTGATCTCCCCCGCATAGTGTTGGCTCACATGCAGTTCTGCAAGTCCCATGAATCTCATGCCCTGCCCTTTCCCCATCTCATCAAAAATCTTCTCTCCCTACTTCACCAGTACCCAGATGATTTGCCTGAAACTGTCTACAACAAGCTTCTCACCTTGACCACTGTCCGAAAACTCAAGACAAAAGATCTCAAGTCCCTCTCTCTGACCCTCAGGAAGAACCGCCCAAAGCCAAGGCCAGTTCCCAGGCCCCTTCAAGTTCCCTACCACCGCTCAACCCCTCTCAAGACTCCTCTGCGATCCTCTCTACTCTGGATCGTATTGAAAAGGCCATCACGGGAGGCTCGACTGTCCTCACGGTCGCTCTCCGTGATCAAGTAAATGAGTTGGGAAAGATGAGCACTGCAGTCTCAAGTCTGGTGGAGGTACTACAAAAAACATGGGAAGATGCAATCGGCGCAAATCAGGCCACGGGCCAAAATGAAGGAACTGACGACAACAAGGCTGACGAAGAGGAGGCCACTGCTCTGCCATAGGAACACTACTCCTGGTTCCCAGTGCTGTAACCTCACAGTGTGCTAGTAGCTTCCCTAGGATCCTACTACCCTCTTCTATCCTTTTGTTGTCCTCTTTAAAGGTTGCTTATATTGTTGTCTTTGTAGGTTGTTTTGTGATGCTTCGTGGTTTGTCTTCCTCTGAACAATGTTAAGAGTTTATTAAGTTTAATGACTACTTTTGGCTACGTCTCTATGAATGATTTGTCTTTGCCTCAAATTTCTATTATGGTTTCTGTTATGGGTTTGACGCAATTGTTTATTTCCTTTGATATTCTGTTCTTAACATGTCAACTGATCTTTTCGATGATGTCAAAAGGGGGAAGAAGGATAGGAACCTTGAACTTTGGAAACTACTGGGCCAATAGGAACTCTGAACTCGTTCTACTTCTAATGGGGAATTCAAATAAACTCGTTCATCTGCTTAGGGGGAATTTGCAACCATTGATTGTTCTCTCATTATTTTACAACGTTATAAATCCCTTAAATTCAACTGGTCTCATGAAATTCAAAGTCCTATTATGTTGCCAGGTTCCTTGTATTTGTCATCATCAAAAAGGGGGAAATTGTTAGGAAATGGAACTCTGGAACCTTAGTTCCACTGCGAGTTCTTTTCCTCAGTTTCTCTACTTTTGAAGATGACATATATTTTGATACTAATGTTTTATCTCAAAGATGTGTGTTAAGGAATCACAGGACAATTACCGAAAGCATGGAAGCCAAACAGGACAAGAGAACCAAGCAGCAAGCCAAAGGAAGGAACCCAGGTGTGCCCAGAAATGCAACATGTGATGTTGCGCTTCCCGAGAAATCTGGGAACACCAACCTCGGACAAGAGAAAGTTGAAAACGACTTGTGCGAAGCTTCCAAAGTCTGCCATTGTCCAGAGCAAAACAACAAGATGCCTAGAACAGATAACCTCAGATAGAGAAAGGTAAAAGCGACTTGTCATGGAACCTGTCGCTGTCCAGAAGACAGTTCCAAAGTGCCCAGCTTGTCGAACCTCGGAAGAAGGAAGTTGGAGAATGACTTGGCTGAAGCAGTTGACCAACTAAAGAAGGATTCTGAGCTGCCTAGGTTGTTGTTACATGTAAAAGATAGCGAGAATCAAGGATCACCACACATCCTAGGGCAAGCTCGCTCTGTGGGAACCAAGAGAAGATCAAGCTGCGAAGAATCCACTATAAAAGGAAGACTAACTCAAAGGTTATCTTCAAGCACTGAAATACGAATCACACACAATAGCAAACATCAAAGTGTGAATCTTCAAACAAGCTCATCAAAGCAAACCGAGATCAAGAGGAACCAGTTAAGGAATCGAAGAGCTGAGTGCTAAGTTCCTGTGACTGTAAGTGAGATAGTTCCTCGGTGCTAAGGTCTGTTTCTTGGATTGATTATTGATTGTGTTAAGTTATCTAGGATTACCTAACTGTGTGTAAGGTAAAGAAACTGTGTGTTTGTTCCTAGGATAAGCTGTAACCAAAAGAGATAAGAAATCAAGAAGTAGACCTTGAAATCCTTTCAAAAGAAAGGTAGTGGTTTTTATCCTGGATTGCTAGTTGGCAATCAAAGGTTTCCACTATAAGGAACTTGTTCATTTGTGCTTGATTGTTTAAATTCCGCTGCGAAGGGAACTGAGAATTGCTATTCTTAGTTCCTTAGTTATTTGTCTAACAATCTCGATCCTACAGTTGCCAAGTGGGCCATGGAACTAAGGCAGTATGATATGAATTTGGTTTTGTGCATGTCCGTCAAAGCATATGTCCTTGTTTATTTCGTGGCTGAGTTTGCATGGCATGACGCGCCTCTAGAGCAAGAAGTCTGGGAAGCGCATGCAAGAAAGCAAGGCACGTGCGAGGCATAATGATGGTCCTGTAACAACAAAGGAGAAAGGGTCAAGTTGGTACTTATTTCTCCTACGGGGAGACCATTCAAACTAATATGAAGTTGGGTTTTACCGCTACTAATAGCGAGGTGGAGTACAACACTTTGATTCTGGGCCTAAAGGAGGCTCAAAGTAGTGGGGCTACCGAGGTTGTCATTTACTTAAACTCACAACTTATACTAAACAAAATAATAGGGTATTATGGTGCAAAATCGAGTAGGATGTTGGCCTACTTAGAGAAGGTGAGAAGTTTGCTTGCAAAATTCAGAGATTATAGAATGCACCAGATCCGCAGAGACCAAAATAACGTAGTTGATACCTTGGCCTCCTTGGCATCGTCGAGCTTAGGGAGAGAAGGCCGCACAGTTCAGATTGGGACTCTGGACAGGCCTAGTGTCAACTGCATTGTGGTTTCCTAGGTTGATGAGTCCTCGAGTTGGATAGACCTTATTTTTGACTATTTGAGTCGAGGCATAGCACCGACTAAGAAGAGAGAATCCAGGAAGCTCCAGCTAAAGGATGTGCGCTTCTGGATTTCACTAGTCTGGATATTATATAGAAGGTCCTTCTCAGGGTCATACTTGAGATGCATTCCACCGTTAGAGGTTGATAATTTAATGTATGAGATTCATGAGGGAGTATACGGGATGCTCACCACATGAAGGAGCCTCGCTTAACGAGCCCAGACTCAAGGGTACTGGTAGTCGTTCATGCAAAAACACGTAGAGTGTTATGTGCGAAAATGTGAGAAGAGCCAAAAGTTTGCCAAGTTGGCCCATCAGCCCATGGCCCTTCACATAGTGGGATCTGGACTTGGTGGGACTGTTTCCTCGTGCACCGGGAAATAAGCGGTATTTGATTACAACTACAGATTACTTCACTAAGTGGGTCGAAGCGAAGCCACTGTCTGGAATCTGCGATATCGATGTCATGAAGTTCATCATGGAATGCATAATCACTCGTTTTGGCATCCTTTATGCTTTGATTTCTGATAATGGAATGCAATTTAATAATGCTTCGCTTAAGTCTTTTTGTGAAGGATATGGAATAAAAAACTTCTACTCCTTTGTTGCTTATTCGTAGGCTAATGGCCAAAAGCCGAGGTCACAAACAAGGTAATCCTAGACGGACTCAAGAAGAGGATGGTCAAGGCCAAGGTTCAATGAGTGGAGGATCTCCCTGCAGTTCTATGGGCATACATGATCACACCGAGGAGATTTACAAAATGGAGGACATGGCAGGCAAGCCTATCTCGCGTACTTGGAATGCTTCAAACCCCAAGAAGATTTACATTTAATTTATGAATATTACATATACTCTTTTTCCTCTTCGTATGATTTTTTTCCCACTGGATTTTCTTGCGTAGAGGCTTTAATGAAGCCCTCCTTTTTACTATCTTTTCCATGTCATGAGAGCATGTATCCAATGAAAGATTTTTTTTTCAACTACGGTCTATTTAATACATGCAGTCCTTATGACCCCAAGACGGTCGACCACGACAAAAAACTAGCCTAGGTGGCCAAAACCAATCATTTATGACAAAAAAATAGCCCATGTGGCCAAATTTAGTCATTTATGACCAAAAACTAGCCAAGGTGGCCAAAACCAATCATTTATGACAAAAACTAGCCCATGTGGCCAAAATCTGTCATTCATGACAAAAACTAGCCCAAATGGTCAAAATCGGTTGTGTGTGACCAAATAACTAATCCAAATGACTAAAATCAGTCATCCAAAGTCGAAGACTATCCCAAGAGGCCATATACAACCCAAGATGGCAAAGGGAAACGACAGAAGGCCAATACAAAAGTGGATCGGAGTGTCTAGCTTCTGAAATAACCCGATAAGAACGTAGAAATATGCAAAAAAGATAGGTGCACGGATGGCAAAAGATCCATGCAACTAGAGGTGTCAAACGGACCGGGTTCGGGTTTAAGCATACTGGATCGGGTTTATTCCGAGTCAACATTTGCGGATCAGGTCAGTACGGGTTCAGGTCGACTCAGCGAGTCGAGAGCGTCGTGTCAAAATTTTATAAAATGAATATTAAAATAATATTTTAATTAAAATAAAAAATAATAAATCAAAAAATTATTATTATATAATATTTTAATAATAAAATATATTATAATATTTAATATATAAAATATATACACATTTGTAATGACCCAACGGGTCAATGATCCAACTCAGAAAATGTCGGGTCGAACGCGTTGGGTCACTTTTGACCAATGCTTTTCTGGTCGGGTCTCAACCCAAAAAACGCGAGTCGGGTTGGGTTTGCGAGTGAGGTCAGCTCTACATGCAACCTATCGCACGGGTTGGGTTGGGTTTGCCCGGGCAGGCACCGCCATAACTTTTCTCGATAAAAAGACGTCACACATAGACCGTGTGAAAAACTGCACGGACCGTGTGACATCCTTCGTAAACATCGAGCACCGTGCATGATGGGATGCACAGACCCTCACAAAACCGTACACACAAGGTGCAGTGACTGTGCATATGCCTTTGTAAAGCGTACAATACCGTGTGATTGAACGCACGAACCGTGCATACCTACCTGTGTTATTTTCCGAAAAAAAGATGCCACACACGGACCGCAACGAGACCATGCACATCACCGTACGTCATGTGCAATGGATTCTATATGCCTTGGTGCTCCGTGCATTCCATAAAGAACATACGAAAGCTTGAATGGTGCACCAGGCGCACGGGCAGCCCAACTACGAATTGGGCTGAACGTCCCAGAATTGTGATGGGTCGAGTACCCGAGAGGTGTAAACCCCCAAAATTTATTGGAATCTGATAAGGGGCATTGAGGATCAAACCCCATAACCCATCGTGAGGCAAAAGGCTTAAGAGAAAGCTCATGAAAGGAAAAAGGAGGATATTAAATGAAGGGATTTAGATGCGTATAAGCGGAATTACAGAAAACTATTTCCTTACATCTAACAAGGATCTCATGCATGAATTGATACGGATCAATTAGGAGTTAGGGTTACATACCGTTTGATGCGAGTCTGAAACGTTCCTTTAGGATTTCAGCGGAGATCGAAAGCCCCAAGTGTGACTTCTCTAATTGGTCCACACGAGTCTGGAATCTGGATCGCCTTTGATCTCGTCTGCTAGAACGACGAACGAAGGAAAGCGAACGAACTTGAATTAGGGATGTTCGGCCGTGTCACCGATTGGAGGCAGAAGAGAGATCAATATCTCTAGTTATGTACATGTCCGTGTACGTGTGATTCTCTTTTATTATATAATATCAATATATCATATATATATATATTATATTTAGTTAGGGATACAATATCTTTATATTGTTTTCATATATCTTCTAATAAGATACCTCCTTATCAAGTAATTATGAATGGTAACTTTTATCCATTAATAATAAAAGTCTATCTCTCAATTAAAGCCAATGGGCCGAAATCCATGTCCCACATGGGCTTCCAGTTCGGTTTGATCCAGTCCGATAACTCTATATGTGTGACCTCATAGGACCCGGTTATTATAGCCGTGAGCCTAACCCGATTAAGCCCATCGATCGTAGTTGGCTTCTAGCAAAGCACTACGACCCCTAAAATTTCCGGATTGTAAATCTCCATTAATGGTCCTATTCCATGTTCGGTAATTGCACATTTGATTAAATGACACAATTTCTTCAATAAATACATCAAAGTATAAAGAATGTATATAAGGTAATCTAAAGAAACCTAATTTTCGATTCTAATTTTCTACACAGAAAAATTGGATATCTAATTTGAACGTTGGAGATTTTTTCGGAGGATCAAGCCATTCGTTCATCTTGCACATTCAATTCGAGAAGTCGTTCATCGGAGTCCTTATCAAGATCGATCATCAATCGTCAATTACTTCATTGTTGGGCGAATAATTTACTACAGATATTAATAATTTTATTTGAGTAATATTATGGATATGTTTACGAGATGAAATTACCGAGATCACAAGTTTAGTTTCATCTCCGCGGTGAATATCAATAATTTAGTAAGCTATTATTTAATGGTTTTTTCTAGTGTGTGTCATGGACATACTCTAACAAGTCCATTTTTAGCAATAATTTTTTTTAATCATTAGTTTAATCTTTTTTCTTAAGGGTTTATCCAGTCTTTATTATGGAATATTTTGTAGATAATTTCCTATTTTAACTTGTTAGAGTGTGCCAATAGACACACAGAAAAACCGTTATTTAATTAGCCGATCCATATTAGGGCAAAATTGCATCACAAGTTAAAGACGGCCGTTTTATTTTAGGAGAAGTCAGCCTATAATACCATGCATTTAGCATAATTGTATATTACTGTAGTTAATACATAGTAGTATGACTTGCAATTATATAACCCTTGATCCCTAATTAACGGAAAGAAAGCAGTCCAAATACATATGGGTTAATAATTTACAATTCAAGTCAGAGCTGATTTACGTACGTTCATGCATGCTAACATTTTTTACTTGGTAATCTTTTCAGCACAGCAAATTAATCAAGACAAGATAAATTTGCTTTAGATAGCTCAAGTATTGATCAAGCTAATATTGATTTTGTAGATACGTAATGGTGGGCCATAATTAATGTTTTGCTTCTAATGGACTCCTCCATGAGATAATACTTGTCAAACCCATCAGGATCTGCTCATTTTTAGTGTCACATAAACATCTGAATTTTGTCACAAAATAAAGTAGAATTTTGAGGGAATTAAATTCCCATGGCAGAGGAGAAAAGAATGATTTAGTTTTAGAGACCAAGGTTGGGGGATGACACTCACTTTAAATGCAAATTTTTAGGAGTTTAATTATATGCATGAATTAGATTAATAAGTTGAAAATATATAATTCATTGTATTTGTTGGGAATAAGACTCTTCTCGAAGAAATAGAATTCAGGTTGAAGACCATGTGTGGAAATGATGGAAACCAAAGGAAGAAAAACAGTTAGCAAAGGAACATTGAGTTTTGTAAGGAACAGATCGAAGCATTGAGTAAAGGAACGGAGAAATGGAAGCACACGTGCTGTCTGTGACAAGAAGTGAAGGAACAAAGCTAGAAAACGAAGTGAAAACAAAGAGATACGGCAGTGAGAACTTCAAGAGAAGATGATCACATATGGAAACAAGATCTTTGTGAAGACTTGGGTTGTAAGGCTTGAATTTTAAATGAAATTTGACTAAGGGTCTGTTCGGTTGACAGAGACTGAATTGAACTGAAACTGAATTGGGTATAAAACTGAACTGTAGCTGTAAGGTAAAATTTAAGCTGACGACAGAACTAGATGACTGAATTCAATAAAACTGAACTAGGGGTTGAATATTTTTTGTTAAGCTCAGTTACCTCAAATCAAAAAAGTCAGGATTCCTAGCTTAAATTTTTTGAGTAAGTTCAGTCGTTTTAAGTCACTTTAAGTCGACTTAAATTTTTGGCGAACCGAACGGACTTTGTAAGTAAGTTCAGTCATCCTGACTTAATTTTTTTTTTTAAGTTCAGTTAAGTCACTTTAAGTCGACTTAACTGGCGAATCGAACGGACCCTAAGTCTTATTTATGGAAACTACATCTTTTGAAATAAGCATTATAAGACTTGTATTTATCATAATAGGATTAGATGGAAACGTGATCTTTATGTACTCATGTGTTGGCCGAGTTTAAAGATAAAAGTTAAAATCTTTTTTTTTTTGAAATTTGGGTTACGTGTTAGAAATAGGATGGGAGGATATACAAAACAATGTTAGCAAAGTTCAAAATGCTAACAAATCAGATCAAACATTACATCCTAAGCATACTTCTCCAAGAAATCAAATCCCTGTTAGTCTCCAATTTGCACTGGCATTTTGCTTCATAGCTTGGATGATTTGGCAAGTGCAGTCATCTTTGGATATGGTATTCTGTTGGTAGATGAGTGAATTCATAGTGAGCCAGATGTGGTAGACAAATGTGGAGATGCAACACCTCCTAAATTGGTGGCAAAATGAACTTTTCCTGACCCCATTGTCAATCCATGTAATCCAGTCATTTAAAGTTATGAAGCGGGTTGATATGCCCAGTCAACTGAGTAGATTTAGTACACAATTGTAGAACTTTTCCTAGGGCTATATATACATTGGTTCTCTGAATAGATTTAGTACACAATTGCTGATTCTGGAGGCACATAGAGAGAAGAACAAAGGTACAAACATTGTGAGTACTTTGTGTCCAAGGTTCAGTTTACTTGTTGAGTTTAGGTTTGCATTCACTTGATTAGAAGTTAGAGTTGATCTAGGAACATTGTGTGACTAGGTTGTGGAGTCCTTGCTTTCTTGACTTTTCCTCTTTAAGAAATTGCGACAATCGTAACCGTTGTTGTTACTTATATTTCCGTTGTCTGTGAAACAGTTATGTCGTATCCTGAACAAACATACATGATTCAACAATTGGTATTAGAGCATATTGCTCTAGATTGTGTGTTGCTTACAGTTAAAAGGTAACGATGAGTTGTTCATCAAATTATGATGTTGGTCTTGGAAACAACAAGCCTCCGTTCCTCAATCTTGGTGAATACAACACTTGGAAGATTTTGTTTTCGAACTGAGTGAGAAGTAATGACTACCAAGCTTGGTTAGTCATTGAAAATGACAACATCACTGTCTCTGATGAAGTCAAGAACAAGAATGGACCATGGATCCCATATGACTCCAAAGGCATGAAAAAGAACTTCATAGTGTGCATGTACATCAACAATGATCTTTGTCATGAGGTCATGGTCAAGATTATGTCTTGCACCACTAAAAAGGCTAAGTGGGGTGTTGTGGAACAAATGCATATGGAAGTGCAAATCTCAAGGAAGGCCATCGCTTTTCGGCTAAACGCGACTTCTACAACTTCACCATGCAAGAGGGGAAACAGTTTCTACATATCAATGCCGATAATTAAATTAATTTAAATTAAGAAATCTTAAAAATATTTTTTTAGCATAAATATTGTGACCAATCTAGATACTTACATATATATTTAATTAATTTTAATATATTGTGTTTTGAAACATATTTTCTCTTAATACACATAGTATTGTTGAACCTACAATCTTACAACTACGTATCTAAAAGTCATTTTATTAAAAAAAAAACCTATAAATTTGTTTTTTGAAAATTCTACATAATAACCACAAGGTTTTATGAATTTTGTGTGATACACGGCAATTTCACGTGATAAGCATGAATATTTTTAAATCTCGCTTGCTAATCAAGAAGCATTATGAAGAACATAAAATTTTTGCAAATATTGTTGAATCTACGATCCTACAATCATGAAGCATTAGAAAATGTCATACATGCATCATCATGACCATTCCCATTTAAATTTAGATTTGGGAATTTATAAGTTTAAGAATTTTAATATATGGATGAAAAGGTGCCTAATATGTATAATCAGTCACTTACAACTATTTAACCTAATTTTATATGTGATAATACTTTGATATAAATTAGTTTTTTTTTTCAAAAAATATGAAAAATTGTTGTGCAAATATTTTTTATAAAAAACACTAAAAAGTTGTTTTCATATGTGTTACTATATCTATACTTTTAATAATCAATTTATTTTATTTGACTAATCTCTATCATATATAATAATGTTGTCCATTTTATAAATTATTATTAGATACATTTTTGTTGGAAGCTTGACGTTCCCTCTGGTATTGATGATGATAAACACCATTAGGTTTTATGGTTTATATTGTTTCTATGAGTTTTAGGTTTAATGAAAGAATTAGGAAACAATGAAAACCATGTGAAGAAGAGAAACAAAGGAGTGAAATGAACGTTGTGAACAACAAGGAACAATTACGCTGAATAACCTGAAGATGTGAAACGCGTACTGTGAAGAAAAATTGTTGTGCAAATATTTTTATAAAAAACACTAAAAAGTTGTTTTCATATGTGTTACTATATCTATACTTTTAATAATCAATTTATTTTATTTGACTAATCTCTATCATATATAATAATCTTCTCCATTTTATAAATTATTATTAGATACATTTTTGTTGGAAGCTTGACGTTCCCTCTGGTATTGATGATGATAAACACCATTAGGTTTTATGGTTTATATTGTTTCTATGAGTTTTAGGTTTAATGAAAGAATTAGGAAACAATGGAAACCATGTGAAGAAGAGAAACAAAGGAGTGAAAGGAACGTTGTGAACAACAAGGAACAATTACGCTGAATAACCTGAAGATGTGAAACGCGTACTGTGAAGAGAATTATACAAGGGAACAACTGGATAAGAAACAATGTTGTATGACGCAGATAATGCTTTGTTGTTACCATGTGAAGAGTGCTAATTATGGAAACAAGATTTGAAGATTTCCTTGAAGGAAAAAGACACGTTTAGCATGTCTTAGGAAACTTTATATATGGAAACAATGAGTTGTCAAGCTGATTTATTTAGTTTAGGTAGATATCTTCCACTGTTACCTTATATAGAGATTTGCTATGTATTTGGTTATTTGGTAAGAGATCTTTCCTAACACTATATATATGAGCATACCTTAGGGTAAGGTATCTCAGCACCCACAACCGAAGCTTACAAAGAGCTTACTGCAAGTTCAGATCGGAGATCCAAAGGCAAGGTACGAACTTGTGTTGTGAATAATTGCTTAGGGTTTTCTTGTGTTCTTGTTTATTTGTGAGTTGATTACACTCAATGTCTAGAAGCCTAGGATTTGTGTGAGAATAGGTGGAGAGAAGACTTGTGAGATTGTACAACCAACTTATTAGTAATACAAGTATACGGTTTGAAATCCTACTAGGGTAATACCTAGAGGTAGATGTTTTTTCTCTTTACAACTACTTGGTTGATTGAGTTTCCTCTATAAAGGAATTGTCTTACTGTTACTTATTGAATCTATATTATTTCCGCTTCCAAGGGAACAGTATCCCTGTCTAACACACATCGATTCAACAATTGGTATCAGAGCAAGTTCGCTCTAGATTGTGTGTTCTTTTCAGATTCATTGGTAACAATATCTTCAAGTCACAAAGTCAGGATTGAAGACGACAAGCCACCGTCTTTCGCCCAACGGCAATACCAACAATGAAAAGATCAATTCACATCCTGGATGAAGGACGTCGATGAAGAATGCTGAAAAATCATTGAATTTGATGATGAAAATATAACACCCCTAAATTACCTTAGGAATATTACCGCCAATGACCCTGAATCGCATATCCAAAATCACCCAAGGCATTACAGTATTGATCGCAAAAGACAATGTAGAACAATAATAATAATAACCATAACATTTAAATTAACAATGTCTTACATTAAAATGACGTTGCAAAAACAAGACAACTGATGCGAACAACCCCTGAAGTGTTGTCTGCAACGCAGGATCTTTGATTCCTCAAGCGTGGATTCGATTCTCCTCTTCCGTAGCCAAAGTGATGGCTTTCCTAGGGCTAAAGAGATAACCCTTAAATGCGTTCAAAGTGATGAACGAAAGGATCAAAGAGATGATCACAAACACCGAAGAGACGATGAACAATTGCTCGAAGCGACGAGCTACGGGATAGACGATCCGTGGGATCGAAGAGTTGACGTTGGAACTCAAGGGAAGCAGCGTACTCAACTTTACTGTTCAAATTCAACGTAAAGAATACAAACTAGGGTTCCAAGTCTTAAATAGTCTAAACGGAAATAACATAAAAATAATAATAATAAAAATAAAATATTCATTAAAACGAAGGGTCTTGAAAACGCTGACGCGGAACGAACTCGGAGAAAACGGCGGTCGCCGTAATTAAACGGCGGCCGCTGCCCAAAAGTCGTAGCCAAACTCCATGCCGGGCACCAAACGGCGGGCGTCAGGCAACTTACAGCGGGCACCGTAAACCCGGCGGCGGTCGCCGCCCTTCAGTCTTCTCCGCGAGCTCGGCGTCTTCGTCTTTTGGTCAGGTTGGGTTGGACGAGGCCTCACCTAAGCCTTCATAGGTCACGAGGAGAACCCATTTAGGACTAGATGAAGTCGTGTCACTTGCGTATGCCCGCGAGACTAAAGACTGTGTGGCTTGTTCCATTGCTCTGGCGCGGGCTCTTGTCATCGGACCATCCGAGCGCACCTTCATTGCGTCCTCTTCGTCCTGCGCCGTCATCAAGGGGGTCATGGAGCTATCAATCTCCCCTTCTTGGCTGCGAAGCGTCCTCGCTTCGTCCTCGTCGTCAAAAGCAGGAGGAGTGTAAGGAGCAAGGTCAGCGACGTTGAATGTCGGGTGTGCTCCGTAGTCATCGGGTAACTCCAGGCGATAGGCATTGGCCCCAAGGCGTTGCAGCACCCGGAAAGGACCATCACCTCTCGCGTCCAGTTTGTGGCGTCGCTTCAATGGAAAGCGTTCCTTGCGCAAATGCAGCCACACCAAATTGCCGGCCTCATAAGCAACTGGGCGGCGGTGTTTGTTGCGTTGTGTAGCAACTTGCTCGGACCTCCGCCGCACTCATCACCACTTCTGCAACCAATGCTCGTATCTGGTCACCAATGCTCGACTTCTGGTACGCGTCGCGTGGGCCTGAGCGTCGAACTCTGCAGCAAAATGTCGAGTCATGTGAAACACGAGATGCTCCCATGTCTCAACGGGACGTTGACGACGATGCCATCAATCATCTTCAACCCGGTACCACCAGTCGAGGGCGTAGCCGGTGAAGCATTGAATGGCGACGTCGTACTGCTCATACTCGTCGTAGTCTCGCTGGCTGAAGTAGTATGCCATATGACGGGTCCACTCCAGGAACAAGTCAGGATCATCATGCCCGGCAAAGCGTAGACGACGAACCCGGGTGTCAGGTGGATACGCCATGTGAAAGCATAGGCCGGATCTTCCCGCGGCGGCTAGGGTTTGGCAGCAGCACTACTTCCGAATTTTGCCATTTTGGTGGGGCAAACGAACTCCGATTTGGACGAATTTTATATGCCTGGACTCGTATCGAAAAGATATACCAGATTCTGGAAGAAAATTTCAGAAACAAGAAAAAATATTCGACCGATATCTGGGCAGAACTGAGAACGTCTTGGCGTCGTTGCAAGCGACGTCGGTGGAGAAGTGCGCGGAAAAAATTCAAGGAATCACAATAAGAGATAAGAAACAAACTTAGCTTGGATAGGCTCTGATACCAGTTGATGCGAACAACCCCTAAAGTGTTGTCTGTAACGCATGATCTTTGATTCCTCAAGCGTGGATTCGATTCTCCTCTTCCGTAGCCAAAGTGATGGCTTTCCTAGGGCTAAAGAGATAACCCTCAAACGCGTTCAAAGTGATGAACGAAAGGATCAAATAGATGATCACAAACACCGAAGAGACGATGAACAATTGCTCGAAGCGACGAGCTACGGGATAGACGATCCGTGGGATCGAAGAGTTGACGTTGGAACTCAAGGGAAGGAGCGTACTCAACTTTACTGTTCAAATTCAACGTAAAGAATACAAACTAGGGTTCCAAGTCTTAAATAGTCTAAACGGAAATAACATAAAAATAATAATAATAAAATATTCATTAAAACGACGGGTCTTGAAAACGCTGACGCGGAACGAACTCGGAGAAAACGGCGGTCGCCGTAATTAAACGGCGGCCGCTGCCCAAAAGTCGTAGCCAAACTCCATGCCGGGCACCAAACGGCGGGCACCGGGCACCTCACGGCGGGCGCCGTGACCACCGCAGCGGGCGCCGTAAACCCGGCGGCGGTCGCCGCCCTTCAGTCTTCTCCGCGAGCTCGGCGTCTTCGTCTTTTGGTCAGGTTGGGTTGGACGAGGCCTCGCCTAAGCCTTCATAGGTCATGAGGAGAACCCATTTAGGACTAGATGAAGTCGTGTCACTTGCGTGATGTGACCTTGCTATGAAGAAGGTCTCAAGTTCCGGATGAGATCGTGATGAATCCGTAGTGGGGCGAAGCAACTCCTTGAATAGGCGTCTGCGTTGATGGAGATTGCAAGACGACGACGAAGCGGAAGCGATTGCGGAAGCGATGTGAAGTTGATGATGACGCAGTCCGTATGAAGGGGTGATGGTGGACGGACTGAATGATGATGGAAAGAAGAGGTTTTGGAGGCGGGTTAGATGAAGGGAGCACGCTCGACCTAGATCTAAAGGATTTGATGTGAGAATGACGAAGGAGCAAGCTCGACTAGGTGATTCAAGGTGACGTTGAAGGAACTTCAATGGAGGTTTTCTCTCAACATAAAGTTATGAATATCAACGTACCAGGAAAGGGGGCTACAAAGCTAGATTAAGTAAAAGGAAGACTCTTCCTTTTCCTTAACCAAAAAGATTAAAAATAAAACAAATAAAACTCTAAAAATAACTCTAAGGGGGCTGGTCATTCTAAGTATAGAAATGACCTCCTAAACTCCCTTAAAAAATGCTGAAAATAATAATAAATAATATCCGGACTAAAAACTAAAAATGTCATAAATCAGAAATATTGATAACTAGGCGAATAGCGATCAATATCTCTAATCTGTGAGATCCGGGATCTCTGCAGACTGTGTAGACGTCCTAACTGTCACTAAACTCAGAATGGATCCCTCATCTGTAGTTGGACGTCCATGACCTGCTACGAGTCTGGTCACCAGTGATTGAGTCGCAGCTTGAATAGCTTTGGCTCGTGCTCTAGTAATGGGACCTGAGGACCTAAGACTCATAGCCTCCTCCTCGTCTACAGCTGTCATGGTAGGCGAGGTCACATCATCCTCCCCCACTTGAGTGTGAAGCCTCCCCGCTTCACCCTCATCATACTCTGGCTCCACGTACGGTGATAGATCAGCAACATTGAAGGTCGGGTGAACACCATACTTGTCTGGGAGCTCTAGCTGGTAGGCGTTGTCATTGATGGCCTTGACAACACGGAATGGTCCATCACCCCTTTGGTCGAGCTTAGACTTGCGGTTGGAAGGAAAACGCTCCTTTCGCAAGTGAAGCCAAACCAAGTCGCCAGGAGCAAAGACAATCCTGCGTCGTCCTTTGTTCTTCTGGGCCGCATACTGTGCTGCTCTGCGCTCCAGCTGGGTGCGCGTCCGAGTGTGCAGTTCCTTGATGTGATCGGCCAATCTGTCAGCTGTGGTGCTGTCTGTATCATTCCTAGGATAGGGAGTCAAGTCCAGCGGCGTCAGCGGGTTCCGTCCGTAGACAACTTCGAACGGGGTGAGTTTAGTCACGTTGTGCCTACACCTGTTATAAGAAAACTCCACAGTAGACAGTAAGTCCTCCCACCGGCGTGGGTTACTCTTCAGAACCGTCTGAAGGAGGGCTCCAAGAGTGCGGTTGGTCACCTCTGTCTGACCATCCGTCTGTGGGTGGTAGCTCGTAGAAAATAGGAGTTTAGTACCGAGCTTACCCCACAAGGTTCTCCAGAAATGGCCGACGAACTTGGTGTCCCGATCACTAACAATAGTGCGCGGAATACCGTGCAGTCTCACGACATTGTCGAAGAACAGAGTAGCAACATCAGTGGCGTTACTAGTGTTCTTACAGGCAATGAAGTGTGCCATCTTAGAGAACCTGTCGACGACCACAAATATAGAATCTCTACCACGCCGAGACATAGGCAACCCAGTGATAAAATCCATGGAAAGATCTTCCCACGGGCCAGCGGGAATCGGCAGAGGCGTGTAGAGACCATGCGGACTAGACTTGGCCTTAGCCTTATGGCATGTCACACAACTCTGACAATACTTCGTAACATTGTTGGCCATCTTAGGCCAGAAGAAGTGTTCGCGAAGTGATGCCAGCGTCTTAGACACGCCAAAGTGACCACGACTATGTGCTTCCTCAATCAGCAAATTTCTGACAGAGGATGAAGGGATGCAAAGCTTCCCACCTTTGTACATAAATCCGTCATCAAGGAAATACGTAGCATGTTCACGGCCAGTGGATTTACATTGCTCAAAGAATGTAGAAAAGAAAGGATCAACAGCATAAAGATCCTTGAGCAATGCAAACCCAAATAACTGAGACTGAAGCTGAGTAATGAGGACGTACCTGCGAGAAAGGGCGTCGGATACCACATTCTCCTTACCTTTCTTGTGCACAATGAGATATGGAAACGTCTCCATGAACTTAACCCAGCGAGCGTGGCGTCTGTTAAGAGTCGTTTGGCTGCGCAGATAACTAAGAGCTGCATGATCGGAGTGAATCACGAACTCTGCAGGCCACAGATAGTGTTGCCACGTCTTCAGAACCCGAATGAGCGCGTACAACTCCTTGTCATACGTCGGGTAGTTCAGCTGTGCACCTGACAGCTTCTCTGAAAAATAGGCAATCGGCCTCTTCTCTTGCAGCAAGACACCTCCGATGCCGAAATCAGAAGCGTCGCATTCCACCTCGAACCGACGGGTGAAGTCAGGAAGCTGCAGCAGTGGCGCGCGGCACAAGGCATCCTTCAGGGTGGCAAAAGCAGCATCATGCCGGGGAAGCCAAGTGATAGACGCGGCCTTCTTGGTCAGCTCGTGTAATGGGGCGGCTATAGTGCTGAAATCACGAATAAACCGTCGATAAAAACCAGCCAAACCCAAAAATGAACGTACCTGAGTAGGAGTAGTTGGCGTCGGCCACTCCTGGATAGCGCGGATCTTTTCTGCATCCACCTGCAGGCCGTCCTTGCTGACGACGAAACCTAGGAAGTTTGTAGAAGGAGAACAAAATACACACTTGCCAAGATTGGCGTATAAGCTCTCTACTCTCAAACACTCTAAAACAAGGCGAAGATGCTCAGCATGGTCATCTAAAGTCCTAGAGTAAATAAGAATATCATCAAAATAGACAACTACAAACTTACCCAGAAAAGCTCTCAAGACATGGTTCATCAGTCTCATGAACGTAGAAGGAGCATTGGTCAGTCCAAATGGCATGACTAGCCACTCATACAGACCATACTTCGTCTTGAAAGCAGTCTTCCACTCGTCCCCTTCCTTCATGCGAATCTGATGATAGCCGCTCTTCAGATCAATCTTGCTGAAGAACTGCGCTCCATGTAGCTCGTCAAGCATGTCATCGAGGCGAGGAATGGGATGTCTGTATTTGACGGTGATCTGGTTGATGGCACGGCAATCCACGCACATCCTCCAAGAACCGTCCTTCTTAGGCACCAAGATGACGGGAACCGCGCACAGGCTAAGAGACTCGCGCACATACCCCTTCTCCAACAGTTCCTGCACCTGCTGTTGCAACTCCTTTGTTTCCTCTGGAGAAGTTCGGTAGGCAGCTCGGTTGGGAAGAGTAGCTCCTGGTACAAAATCGATCTGGTGCTCAATGCCACGAAGTGGTGGAAGACCATCTGGCAACTCGTCCGGCATCACATCCTGAAACTCCTGCAAAATTGACAAAATACAAGAGGGGAGTGCGGACTCTGAAACAGGTAGGGCAGTAGGAAGAGCAATGAGTAGGAAACAGGGAGACTTGCCTTGGATGACGTTGGAAACCTTTCGGCGTCGCGCCAAGAGAAGTCGCTGCTCACAAGTGCCTTTCAGCGCAGAACTACCTTTTCCACCCTTCTGATGATGGACTCCAGAAGTTACCTGTGGACCATTACCACTACAGTGAGGAAATTTAAGACTAATGGGCTGGTCACTTACCTGTCCTGAGTTGCCTTGGGTACCCGAAGAAGATGATGCAGGAAGTTGTAGGGAACTCGGCTGGAAGGCTGTAGGGGACTCTGGAGGGGGTTTTCCTGCGTCCTTTGCAGCCTGTATAGCCTTGTTCCTCTGTCTAATAGCATGGTCCTGTAAAATCTCATTCGAAGTCATAGGTAAGAGCGTCACGCGCTTGCCATGGTGAGTGAACATGTAACTGTTCAAAAACCCATCATGGAAGACGCGACGGTCAAATAGCCAAGGATGCCCTAACAGAATATGGGTGACATCCATGGCGGTAACATCGCACAAAACAGTGTCTGTATATGGTCCTATGGAAAAAGCAACGGGACACTGTAAAGAAACATTGTTACCTGGTTGGTCTGAAATCCACTGCAGACCGTAGGGCTGAGGATGTGGTTGCGTCTGAAGATTGAAGTCGCGGACGACTCTCTCGTTTATAATGTTGCAGCACGACCCTCCATCTATTATCAGACTCAGCGACGCATTCTTCATACGACACCGGGAATGAAACAGATTCTCCCTTTGGTCAAGCGGACCTCCTTCCTTGACGCTGAGGACGCGTCTGGTGACCAAGGCATAATGCATGACGTCGGTATCATGGTCGCTCGGCCTGATCACCTCATCAGTCAGCTCTGCAGACTCCTCTGGGTCGTTCTCCTCTTCATCCGAGAGGCTCTCGTAGTCTTTAGTTTGGGCGGAGTAGAGGACACGCTTCTGATTAGGGCAGTCCTTCTGATAGTGTCCTCGTCCACCACATCTGTAACACTCTCGATCGCTAGAACGATCTGTACGGCTTGTCTCAGCAGAGGTCGATGGCTGTCGGCGCGCAGAAGTAGGGGGCGCCGGCCGCGGCGTCGTAGAAGACGCAATACCTGTACGATCCTGTCGAGGCACAGAACTAGAAGAAGAGTTAGTGCGATAAGAATTGACAGGGTTCGAGGTATACCTTGGTGAGGGAGAAGACGAAGACTGCCAAGGCTGCTGTCGACGTCTCTGCGCCTGAAGATAGAGCTTCTGCGCAGTATGTACCACGT
This sequence comes from Rheum nobile, assembly GCA_027886185.1. Classification (NCBI taxonomy): domain Eukaryota; kingdom Viridiplantae; phylum Streptophyta; class Magnoliopsida; order Caryophyllales; family Polygonaceae; genus Rheum; species Rheum nobile. Next base: position 4,999,087 of record WOAB01000025.1, on the reverse strand, counting down.
TGTTTAGGTCTCGGATTGGCAGAACGTCAACCTGATCCCGGTACGGCTGTGACAAACCCGTTATAAAACGTGTACGGAGAGTAGAGGGAGTAACACTTACCCCGGCCTTGAAGTACATGTCTTCTAAGCGAGCAAAGAACTCCTGTGGCGTATCACGACCCTGAGTAGCAAGTGCAATGGCTCTGATACCAGTTGATGTGACCTTGCTATGATACCAGTTGTCAACCAGTATTATTTTGTATGAAGAAGGTCTCAAGTTGTCCAAAATGACCTGGCTATGATACCAGTTGGCTCTGATACCAGTTGATGTGACCTTGCTATGATACCAGTCTGTCCAAATGACCTAGCTATGATACCAGTTGTCCAAAATAATCCTAAACAAACCTGGCTCTGATACCAGTTAATGTGACCTTGCTATGAAGAAGGTCTCAAGTTCCGGATGAGATCGTGATGAATCCGTAGTGGGGCGAAGCAACTCCTTGAATAGGCGTCTGCGTTGATGGAGATTGCAAGACGACGACGAAGCGGAAGCGATTGCGGAAGCGATGTGAAGTTGATGATGACGCAGTCCGTATGAAGGGGTGATGGTGGATGGACTGAATGATGATGGAAAGAAGAGGTTTTGGAGGCGGGTTAGATGAAGGGAGCACGCTCGACCTAGATCTAAAGGATTTGATGTGAGAATGACGAAGGAGCAAGCTCGACTAGGTGATTCAAGGTGACGTTGAAGGAACTTCAATGGAGGTTTTCTCTCAACATAAAGTTATGAATATCAACGTACCAGGAAAGGGGGCTACAAAGCTAGGCTAAGTAAAAGGAAGACTCTTCCTTTTCCTTAACCAAAAAGATTAAAAATAAAACAAATAAAACTCTAAAAATAACTCTAAGGGGGCTGGTCATTCTAAGTATAGAAATGACCTCCTAAACTCTCTTAAAAATGCTGAAAATAATAATAAATAATATCCGGACTAAAAACTAAAAATGTCATAAATCAGAAATATTGATAACTAGGCGAATAGCGATCAATATCTCTAATCTGTGAGATCCGGGATCTCTGCAGACTGTGTAGACGTCCCAACTGTCACTAAACTCAGAATGGATCCCTCATCTGTAGTTGGACGTCCATGACCTGCTACGAGTCTGGTCACCAGTGATTGAGTCGCAGCTTGAATAGCTTTGGCTCGTGCTCTAGTAATGGGACCTGAGGACCTAAGACTCATAGCCTCCTCCTCGTCTGCAGCTGTCATGGTAGGCGAGGTCACATCATTGCGTATGCCCGCGAGACTAAAGACTGTGTGGCTTGTTCCATTGCTCTGGCGCGGGCTCTTGTCATCGGACCATCCGAGAGCACCTTCATTGCGTCCTCTTCGTCCTGCGCCATCATCAAGGGGGTCATGGAGCTATCAGCAACCTTACAATATATCAAAGTACAACGGAAGACTTTATTCAAAATGACAACAGGAGACGTAACCTTTAATGAAGACAAATAACAATATCTTAAATCAAAACACAACCGCCTTCAACGTTGTCTTCCCACGTTATCGACTTGGGAATCTATTCCTGATGTGCCGCAAAGGACGGATGACACCAGCCAACCATGCAAAGAAAAAAGAAGGTTGGTGTAACACCCCCAAATATTCCCTTGGAAATGCATTACCGCCAGTGACCTCAGACGTTCTGTCCGATGTCACCCAAGGCTTTACCAGTTGATATAAATCATCAAACAACAATTATGATACAAAATATCATAACTTTCATTTAAAATCATTGTTTCGGCATTACATCCATAATCCGAAAGACAACCAAAATACAGCGGAAGACTTAATACAAGACATATTTAACACAGCGGAAGACTTTAAATAATCAACAAAAGTGTCTTGATCGCAATGATCACCCGTCAAGGATCTCGACCTGAATAAACTTATCAAAAACATCGTTTGCGTCCATAGTCGCTCTAGCCTTCACGGGATGGCAACTTATCTGATGTGCCGAATCGAACGGATGACACCAGCCAACCATGCAGAGAACAATTACGGTTGGTTAGTCTAATGAAAGACTATGCAAGGGTACAAAGCAGAGTGGTCCGAAGTAGTCGTATTAGGTTAGACTCATCGTTTCTCGAATAACAACCGATGACGATAGTCAACCACCATACTTCTACTGAAATCTATGAAAAGACATGATCAAGAGAAGATTCTGGAGACCGAGTCTCACAGCAATCAATCCCAAAAGAAGACTCCAACAAAATGAGCCTTATCGGAAACATGACAAATGTTGGGGAACATTAATAATCACACAAGCGTTCAAAAACGACTTGATGTTTAGGTTCACGACCAACCTCACCGCTCACGGCGAATCCAGATTGGAAAGAGAACGTTACTCTGATCAAAGTCAAGACGAACTTTCCTAACTGCACTATTATCTAGCTGCACTACTCGCCAAATGGTATATTTAATTATGTGCGTCAAGAGCACTTATCTGATTTAATTCCAAAACCCACATCACGTTATAAGCTTTTAAATATATGTCCCGCCAAGCAAGACATATATCGAAGGAATGGACCTCGCAGAGTCCAAGCCTCTGGACCTATATCGAAGGAATGGACCTCGCAGAGTCCAAGCCTCTACATCCGTAGGGTCTTGATCGCCCTTTTCCCCAAGTTATAAAGAAACGAATGGACCTCACAGAGTTCAGGTGTTCCTACGAATACTCGTGCTAAGTAACAGTTCAACACAGTAATAATCCATATTAAAGCCTTCCAGGCAATTATCATAACCATATATCTATAATAGCGTTGATCTAGCAGATATACAACCTATTATAATATCATATTCTTTTCATCTTATAATTTATCAAAACTGTTCCCAACATAAACAGTAAATCATTCCAAATTAATTAACAACTAACAATTGATAATTAATGGAAGTATGGAATGATGAGCAAGAGCGAACCGCCACTTGCCTTAGATCAGTCGAGAGCTTTAACAAGCTTAGAGATAACGGTTTCCTGAGTCTGAAACTGGGACAGATCCTGGATATTAAATCCCTCTGGAACGACCCATAACAAGACCCTAAGTTAGATTCAATATCTACATATATGAATCTAGAAGAATACAAAAGGAATCGAAGGAACCAAGCCTCGCTCGAAGCCAAACACCCAAGAACACACACACGAACCCAGCCTACCGCGGGTGCGGTCGGCTCTCACCGCGGGGTGCGGTAGTGCCTTGCCGCGGGTGCGGCGAGATGACAGAGGCGAGGGCCTTTGACAGATTTTCGGGGAGAAACTCACCCAAATCGATTCGTTCGACTTCGATTCGTTGTGGTTTTGATCTCCCACCACCTTAGATCTTTGCTTAACACTTAGGAGCACCTTTGTGAACACTCAAAAGGGATTCAATCACTTCTCAAACAAAGCTCAAAAGCTTGGCTTTAATGGAGTTTTTCTTGAGGAAGAAGATGAAGTTGTAGCTGGATGCCCCTTCTCTTCAGCTCCCTCCCTCCATTTATAGGCCAACCAAGTAGCTTACCACCAGATGACATCAAGGAGGAGGTGGCCCGACCGGATAGATAGGCTAGAAGCCAGCTAAGGCGAGCTACGTCCTGCGACTTATCGCGATGACGTCGGAGCTGACGCTGGCCGTGGGGTGCGGTGGCCGACTCGTGACCGCCACTGGCATTGGCCTTCGCCGCGGGTGCGGCAGGGTGCGGCCAGGGTGCGGTCAAGGCCAATTTTGCCCCCATTTGCCCGTTTTGTCGTTTCTTACCAAATGGTTAAATATTCTTAACCCCAGGTTAAATATATTCGTACACGAATGACCTTTTAACCCAAAAATACATTAGATGTATTTTATATTACTCAGAAAAATATTACAGAGATCAAACATCTCATAGAATGTCCGCACTTCTCTGAATTTAATCTCACTTGTAATATGGGCAAGAGAAAATTTCAAAATTACCCTTACAAAATGAAGGATATTACAGTTGGTTGGTCTAATGAAAGACTAAACAAGGGTTCAAGCAGAGTGATTCTTGTGATTGTAACCCGTTACTATCATTGTTCCTCGAATAATAACCGAAGGACGATATATAACCCAAAAACTTTCACAGAATGAGAGAAAGAGGTATGAATCAAAAGAAGACTCCAAAGGAGTTGAGTCTTTAGGAAGTATGAACAATTGTTTGGGAACATTTAAGTTTATCACTTAAAGTTTAAAAACCGACCTTGATGATTTGGGTCTCCGACCAACCTCACCGCATAATACGAATTCAGATTGGAAAGAGGACTTAGTCTAAAACAAGAGTCTGGGCGGGTTCCACGTTGTACTTATCGCCTGAGAGTATATTAATTATGTGCACACTACACTTATCTTATTTAGTTCGAAAGCGTTCATTTACGTTAATACTTTTATTTCCACAACCAGTCTCGTAAATGGATGAAGAATGGGATAAATCCTGAAGATTTGATACTAACTAAGTGCACCACCACTTATGCAATATAAGGGTAGGTCATGACCAAAAGAATTAGGGCAATAATCCTCATAACACCAAGTTATAAAGAAACGACTAAACCTCGTAAGAAAATAGCGTTCCTACGAATACTCGTGCTATCTAACAATTATATATCACACCAATTCACAACAACCACATCAATGTTACCTAGCAACCTATAATATATATATATAAGGTTATAACTAACATACATACAACTTAATAATAAGGTTCATTTTCACACATTTTTATACACCAAAGTTCCCAAACATCAACTTTTAGAATATTTATCCCAACTTAATTAAGACAACCAATTCATTGTCAATTAATGAAAAATGGAATAAAATACTAGAGCGAACCGCCACTTGCCTTGAATTGAAGAGAGAAACGAATGGTAAACTGGAGCGATCGCTTGCAAGTAGAACTTAACCTCCCGTTTCGATTCCGTTCCAAAGCGAATCCGAGACGTACCCAAATCACAATAAATAAATTATATTAGATAATTCATTTAATAATCAAATTTGAGATAAACAATGTCTCGGTTTTTAATTAGATTTATTTACTCAAACAAATCAATTCCAAGGCTTTTTGAATAAACAATTATCTATACGATTAAAATTAATTAGTCGTATATTTTAAATAATCATGAAATAAATAAATTATTAAAATAATTTATTTATAATCCTAGAATTTTCTAAGTCAAAATATTATCTAAATGAATAGTCAAAATTTACACATTCATAATATAAGATAATATTATAACCATTTTAATTAATTCAGTTTTATTTTATTTTTTAAATTCAAATTAATCCCAAAATATTTATCATAATCTGGATTGATTAAATTAAACCAAATTAAGCCAAAATAAATTAAAATCAAAGAAAAACAATTCCCGAATTGGGTAAAAATACCCTCTTGAAGTCGAACTTGGACACCCGGTGGTTTCCGGCCAAATCGGGGGTGCTCCGGTGGTTACACGGCGGCTTAAACTTAGGGCTTTCGAATAGAACCTCCAGGCGCAACTAGGGATGCCTTCAATTGCTCGAAATCAACTCCACCACACTCGAATTTTGGGATGAACAACTCGAACACGTCATTAGGGTTCTTCGGATACAAGCTTGAAATTGGATGGATTGAAGACGACCTCGTGATCCTATTTATAAGGCTATGGTAGATACGAATATCATCAGCATAATCCCTCAATAAATTCGTCCAAATTGAAGACGATCTTATCGAATTTGTTCAATCTTCAATTCGACCCTAATGACGCGGATAAGGTTTTGGGTGCAAAATCCCGGCGTTTCCGCGACAGTTAACCCGAATTAATCCACCCATTAGATGCGTATCAATCCACTCTTCAATTCCCATGAATTAATTCGCCCATTCGAATCCAAGAATTTTGAAATTCCGCCATTAAAATGGCTTGAGACCTTCACGGCTCACTGGACAGAGAATCGGGAGGAAGGAGGTGAAGTTTTGGGGTATTTACGAAAATGGCCCAAAACTTTGGGTTTTTTCAAAATTGCCCTCTTTACTTTTCATAAATTGCAAAAATTGCCCAAACTTAATGATTTAAATTGTAATATTTATTCTAACCCAAATATAATTTATATAAAAACTTAACTTAGGCTAAAATAAGCTTAAGTTATTTTTCTTGTAAATTTAACCATACTTAAATCTTTAACAAAAATTTGTTAAACTTGATTTAAATATTCTAGGTCAAATTTGATAAGTTTTATTTAAATTAAGACTTAACATAATGGTTAGAATAATTTAAATAAATTTATAACTTACAATTTGTAACAACTTATAACAATAACTCTATTTTATTTCTATTTTTGAAATAATGAAATAATTACCAAAATTCCTTTATTTAAAAATAGGGTTGAAAAATTACACAAATACCCCTACTAAAAATGAGAGTTATTATATTAATACCCCCTTACAAAAAAAAGTTTTGACCCTGAAACTTAGGCCGAACATAGCTCAGGAAAACGATTATGCATATCAGCTTCAGTCTCCCAAGTGATCTCCTCGTCTCCAGTCTTTGACCAAAGGATTCTCACCAAAGGCACTACTTTGTTCCGCAGGTGCTTCTCACGACGTTCTAGTATGCGCACGGGTCTCTCCTCATAGGTACCATTTGCCTGAATCTCAATGTCGTCATAACTCAGAACATGAGACTCATCCGACACATATTTCCTCAATAGATACACATGGAACACATTATGCACGGGATGCGCTGACGGTGGCAACACTAAACGGTATGCCAAAGATCCGACTCTGTCAAGGATCTCAAATGGTCCCACATAGCGAAGATTGAGCTTCCCACGCTTCTCGAACCTGAATACACCCTTGGATGGCGACACCTTGACAAACACCTTGTCACCAATCTCAAACTCGACATTTCTACGCTTCAAATCAGTATAAGACTTTTGCCGACTCTGAGTTGTAAGCATCCTCTGTCTGATCAAAGCAATATCTGAGGCAGTCCTCTCGACCAATTCTGATCCTAGCAGAATTTTGTCGACATTCTCATCCCAACAAATTGGGGATTTGCACTTCCGACCATACAAAGCTTCAAATAGATCCATCTTGATAGTGGAATGCAAGCTATTGTTGTACGTGAATTCAATCAGACTCAAGTTGTTCTCCCAACTGTCGAATGATCCAACACACAGGCTCTCAGCATATCCTCGAGTGTCTGAATTGTCCTATCCGACTGTCCATCCGTCTGAGGATGAAACGCAGTACTGAATCTCAACTCAGTTCCCATGGCCTTATGCAGCTCCTTCCAGAATCTCGACATAAATCGGCCATCACGATCCGATACAATGGTTTTTGGCATACCATGCAAACGGACAATTTCGTGTAAAAACACTTCAGATAGCTTTTGGGTTCCCCAAGTTGACTTAATGGCCACAAAATGAGCACTTTTCGTGAGTCGGTCGATGACCACCCATATAGCGTCCTTCTGGCTTTGCGTCTTCGGCAAACCCGTGACAAAATCCATCGTAATATCTTCCCATTTCCACTCCGGAACCGGAAGAGGCTTTAACTCTCCCCCTAGCCTACGATGCTCGATCTTTACTTTCTGACAGGTCAATCATCTTGCCACAAATTCTGCTATGTCCCACTTCATGTTGGGCCACCAAAACATCTTTCTCAGATCTTTATATATCTTGCTAGACTCTGGATGTACAGAATAAGCTAAGGAATGGGCCTCCTTCATTATCAGCTGACCAAGGTTATCACCATCGGGCACACAAATCCGATCCTGAAACCAAAGTGATCCATCATCTTGAATCACAAATCCCGAAGCTTTCCCATCCACAACTTCACTGCTTAGCTTCACCAAGATTAAGTCATCAACTTGCCTTTCTCTGATCTGATCAAGTAGCTTCAAGCATACTCAGGCGTCATCGTCGATGATCATATAAGACCTTGATTTTGCACGATCCTTGCTGCAACTTTGTCTGAGCAGTGAGTAGAGCTACCACAGTCTCATGCAGCGTCTTTCGGCTCAATGCGTCGGTTACCACATTAGCCTTGCCCGGATGATACAGTAGCTCAATGTCATAATCCTTGAGCAACTCCAACCAGCGTCGCTGATAAGCACTACTTTGTAGGGCTTAACTAAGAGTTATTAGAGGTTTTATTGGTGCCATTCGGGTAGATTTAGACACATTCTTGTGTATGGCATTTGGAGGCGAAGTTGGTGTTTTTGGAGGTGTTTGAGCTACTTTGGATATCATGAAGACACTGAGGAAGGAAGCCATCAAGAGAAGACGCCAAGGAGTGAAGAGGAGACGAGTTGGTGCAAGGCAAAGGACAAGAATGCCGAGCATTAACCGCGATCACGGGCATGGGTGCCGCGATCGCGGGACTCGGAGCATGTCGAGAGTTTTCTGCGGGCACGGAGAGATTGAAGGGCGCAGAGCCACATGGGCCGCGATCAAGGTCCACCACCCGCGATCGCGGGTCTGACACGGCAGAGGCTCGGACTTATTTCGAATTATCTTTTTAATTTTCTTTTCCCTTTTTCTTATTTCTATTTCAGTTATTTGCTTAATGGGCTTAGGTCATTTGTTAGGGCCCTATAAATACTCTCCTTATGTATTAGGGTTAGGGTTCCACTATTTAGAGACAAGTTCTAGTTTTTGCAATTTCAATTCATCGTTGTTTATTTCTTTTGAAGTTTTCACCATGACTATGAGGAGCTAAGCCTCTTTGGCTTAGTCCGGTAATGGAAGCATGAGTTCGTTCATCTGGTTGTGAGGTTTTGTTCCTATCTATCTATCCTATTGAGTTATATCTTTTCTCTGAGCAAATTCATATTTGAATGTTTGTTGGTTTATCTAGACTGATCACCTAGGTTTATTGCTTTCATTCATATTGCTAATACTAGGGAACTGTTGGGCTAACGCTCTAGTATAAGTAGCAAGCATTGATTGTTATCTGCGTCTGTGGATTATATCTATGTGGGAATTGATTACATGGTAAATGCATCTGAGCGAGCGTTCTATGTATCCTGGTTAATTCTTATATGCATTGTTGCCTTTGGGTTGAACCTTTAGTGGTACTAGGGTTATTCATTGGTAAGGGTTCTTTGTGGAAGGTTTCCCTCTGAATTTACATAAGATCGAGATAGGAATAACCGAATAGGAAGATAGGACTTAATCAATGAACAACCTTTGAATGACTTATGTGGACATTACTTGGCTAAGTGTTTTTCTCTCTTGATATTTCATCCATTCTACTTTGTTTTGTTTGTTTTGTTTGCAACCAACCAACCATAAAACCCCCCTTTGTGACATTGCATGCTACCACCATTGGTTCCTTCCTTCTATGTGGGATCGACCCTGACTTACTTACTATACTTTGTTTAGTGAGGATTTTAGGATTTACTTTTGATTAGGGATACGACGACTACCCTCCGTCAAATTTTGGCGCCGTTGCCGGGGAAGCCAATTGCGGATTTTTGGTGTTTTGCATGCTTTGTGTGTTTTCGGATTTTTTTCTGTGTGATTTTCGTGTGTTTGCTTGTGTGTGTGGACCTATCTTATGGTCCACACCCGTACTGCTGACTCTCCACCTTTAGATCCTGATCCAGAGATTGAGAGAACTTTCTCCCAAGGACGCAAAGTGAATCGAGCTTTGGTCTTTGAGAATCCCACTTTTGAGATGGCGGACGAGGTACCACCACCTACGTTGAGGCAGCTGACTGCGCCTAACTTGACGCAGCAGCCACTGGCCGTACAATTCCCTGAGCTAGGCACGGGAGTGAACTTTGAGCTCAAGTCTGGTCTTATCCATCTTTTGCCTCAGTTCCATGGGCTAGCTGGAGAGGACCCAAACAAGCACCTCTCGGAGTTCCACGCCGTGTGCAGTTCCATGAAGCCACAGAATGTCACTGAGGATCAAATCACGTTGAGGGCTTTTCCTTTTTCACTTAAGGATTCAGCCAACGACTGGTTTTACTACCTCACCCCAAGAAGCATCAACACTTGAGAGAAAATGAAGAAGGCGTTCCTGGAAAAGTACTTTCCAGCAACGAAGCTGAACAGTCTCAAGCGCAACCTGAGCAACATTGAGCAGCATGGGACAGAGACGCTCTACGAGTACTATGAGCGTTGCAAGAGGTTGTGCTCTAGTTGTCCCTATCACGGGTATTCATACCAGGATTTGGTCTTATATCTGTATGGGGGATTGCTGGATGAAGAGCGACGAATGGTGAACGCGGCGTGTGGGGGAAACATACTGAACAAAACCCCTACCGCTGCATTTGAGATATTCAGTGAGTTGTCGGAAGGCTCAAGGCAATTCAGCAAGAGGGCGAGCTCCCAGGCTGTGAAAGCCACTTCAAGTGAGAATGTTCCCCCATCTATGGCGAGGGAAGTGAGCGAAATGAAGGAGATGATCAAGGTTTTGAGGAGGAAGGAAGGACCCCATGATATGACTATGCTCAAGGTCAATGAGGTACCCAACATGCAAGAGAAGCACATGCCCCAAGCCGAGATCAAGGCGATGCCCCAAGCCGAGATCAAGGCGAAGGCCACCCGGGCAAACCCTAAAACCGCGCCGGGTCATACAAGGGGCCTAGAGACTTCACCAAGCACGGATCCACTTCTCTCGGCCACCAAGGCTCCCACAGCTCCTTTGGTGTCACCCAAGACCAATAGAGTCCTCATGGCTGAGCCATTGTCGCCTTTGCCGAGCCACCTGACTTGCCCTAGATTTGCGGCGGCAATGGAAAAGGAGTATAGGCACGGGCCCACATCTGGCTCAATCCCTCGAGCCCGACCAGACCCACCTCACCACCAGCTCAAGGGAGGTCCTTTGGCTCAGGGAGTGCCGAGCCAAACTGCGCCCAGCCCGGGTCCAAGCAATGCAACCTTTCCGCAAAACCCGGCGCCGGCTACGCCCGAATTGGAGCCCAATTGAAGCCCAAGTGAAGCCCGATCATGTTATTGCTGTGTTTAGTGGTTTTTCAGACATTATTAAACATTATTTTTAATTCCCTAATCAGCCCATTAGTTGTTAAGAAGGTGGGCACGTTTTTAGCTTTAGTGGGTTAATTTTAGTGATTTTCCTTTATTGTTTTTAGTAACCGTAAGCTAGGGTTATTAGGAGAAACTTTTTGGCATTTGTTAGACACGTTGAAATCAGATTGAAATGAGAAGTTATCAGTTTCCAAGCTTTTAGTTTAGTTATTCAACTTGTGAGTTAAATCGAGTTGATTTCCTTGAGAGATTTGAGTGCGTAGTATCTCCGATCTTTCTTGGTCGCTTTTCCTTGGTTTAGTGTGTGATATCTAAGCCTTGGGGAGTGCTTATCCATCGACAATCACCAGCCATTCAATCGCCCCCACCGACTCCACAAAAATCCCTAAAAAGTGCCGAAGTTGCCCTAATTCTTCAACCTTGGAGATTTGCCAATTTCGTCTACACCAAGAGCAATACTTGCACCGAGGCATTCATATATCCGAAGGGCCATCATTTGGTATCAGAGCTACGTAAGTATTGCTCTCAAATTTGACTTCAGATCTATAGAAAAATCGGACAATTACTTGCTCACTTTTTCGTGTCTTTGCATCAATTCATGTGTAGTTGTCCGTAGGTTTGTCTTGTGTTTCCTTCTTGTTCGTTTGCATTGAGTCTTGAGTCTGCATAGGGAAGAAAGGGGTCGAGATTTGCAGTTTGTTTTAGGAGAAATCAGCCGTGCACAATAGAGAGAGAGGTTAGGATTTTCTTCCTAGATTTTAGGGTTTTCTTGTTACGGTTGTTGCATGCTTTGAATTTCAAAATTTTGACTTCCAATCTGCATGAACCAGCCGATCCCTCATTAGTTCATTTAGTTTAGGTTATTTTGAGTCTTTTATATTTGTATTTGGCATTTAATCAACCTAGGGTTATTCTTGTGCAAACCGAAGCAACCGATCTTCATTCTTGTGTAGGAAAAGTCTTGAATTTTCCTAAGTGTTGATTCCGACTTTCAATTCTGTAATTTCAGTTTATCAAGTTATTCTAGTGTTCAAAAAAAAAAAAAAAAAAAAAGGAGACGAAAAGATCAAAAGGAAAACAAAACCGGAAGAGTCAAGCCATTGAACAACAAAAGAAAAAGACTTGGCTTGGAAAAGTGGTTGTTCAAAGTTTGTTATCTTGTGTGGGATTATTCTTTCTTTTGATACATTGTGGAGTTGTTCTTTTGTGGATATTCGGCCGGAAATTGTCACTCAACTTTGTAAAGAAAATTTCAAAGGCTTAGTACTTGCATTTGTGTTGTGAAAGTTGTGGAATTTAGCACAAGGATTAGCCTAAAAGTTGTGGTGCAATTTTATCTTGTCTTTGGTCATATTGAGCATATTAGACAGCCTACCTTGACCTATATTTTGAGCTAGTAAAGGTCACGAATTTTTCTTTGATTTAAAATCAGATTTGTGGCTTACTTGCTAGCTTAGGTAGCATTTGTTGTCTTTCGACCTTGTGGGCTGTTGTGTGGTATTGCTTGTGTGTAGGAAATCATGGTGAAAGCCAAGGAGAAGAATGTGGCTGCGGAGGACCCTAAGGATGTCTCGGAAGCGACATTGGATGCCATCCTCTTGGCTATCCAAACATCAAAGGAAGAGGCCCAAGAGCGAGAGCGCCAAGCTGAAGAGCGAACTCGCCAAGAATTGCAAGCCTTACGGGATGCGCAAGTCACCTTCATGAAGACCATGGAGGAGAAGTGGAGGTTGTCCCACAGTCCATCTCCGAGCCTACATCAAAACGCACCTCAAGGAAGTGGAGCCCAATTCCTCCCAATGGCCGGACCCTCAAGCGGCACTCAAGAGGTCCAAGTGACCGTGCCACTTCTAGCTCAAGAACTAGCACATGTGACTCTACGTGAAGGGTTCCATCACCCCCCACCGAATGTGGCCGCCTCAAGGGAAGAGTTCGGTTTGATCTCTAATACCTCTTCTCCTTACATTGCCCCTCTTACTACTAGTATGGCTCCCTTGTGTACTAACATGGCAGGACCAAGTACTACTCATAGAGGAGAACCAAGAGGAGTGCCGAATGCCATCTATAGAGAGGAGCCAAGGGGAGTTCCGAATGCATACAATGGGTACCAAGACCCGGGAAGGAGGATGGCCGGAAGAGGAGGCATGGGCCGAGGTCAATACCAAGGAGGAAGAATGCCATATGCACCCCGAAGAGCTTTTGAAGACTATGAGGAAGACTATGGTGGTCAACGTGAGGAGTTTGCATATGATCAACAACGTCCTCATGGCATCAAGTTAGAGGTACAATCCTTTGGTCTTCAATGTGATCCGGAAATTTATCTTGATTGGGAGCAAAAGACCGATCAAATTTTTAGGTACTATAACTACTCGGAAGCTCAAAGAGTAGCTATAGTGACCATAAAATTTGAGGGGTTTGCTTACCAATGGTGGCTTGGGGACAAGGAGGAACGAGAGTACCTCGGAAACCCCCAAATCACTACTTGGCAAGCACTAAAGCAAGCTCTCCGAGATAGGTTTGTCCCGGAGGATTTTTCGGATAGAGTGCATGAGAGGTTGGAGTTGTTAGAGCAAGGGAATAAAACCCCGGATGAGTTCTATATGGAGCTAAAGACCTTGGTCTTTAGGTCTAGACTTAGAGTTCCCGAGGGGTATCTTATTTCTAAGTTCATTAACAACCTTAGTCCCGAGCTCCGAGCCATAGTGAGCAAGCAACACTTTTCTAGAGGGACTCCTATGGAAGAAGTGCTTCATTATACTAATCGTATATATAAGGCACTTCATTCAAAGCGTCCCCAAGCTCCAAGCTCACGGCCTTGGCAAAGTGCACCAAGTGGCTCCAAGGGGCCACCACCTATGCCAAGACGCTTAGAACCCACTAGAGGTGACAACCCAAGCCACCCTAGAAGAGATGCCCCTAATTCGGATCAAACCCAACGAAAGGAGGGGGAGCCCCGAGCTAGGGATCTTAAGTGTTTTAAGTGTCTCGGTCATGGCCATTTTGCCAAGGATTGCCCTTCAAAAAGGCAAGTTCTTCTCAACACTATTGGGGACATTGAGTCCGAAGATGAATGGGAAGAAGAACTTGTTAAGAATGAGGATGGCTTAGAGGAGTTACATGTTGTGGCAGCCGAGGGTGAGTGCTTTTTGGTCAAAAGAGCACTCACCATCTCGGAAACTCCTAGTACACCTAGTCAACGTGAGACTCTCTTTCACACTAGGTGTACCATTAAAGGAAAGGTGTGTAGTGTCCTCATTGATGGTGGCTCTTGTTGCAACTTAATTGATCAAGAAGTGGTGAATAGATTCAATTTATTGACCACTTCTCACCCGCAACCCTACTCACTTTGTTGGTTGAACTCCAACACCCCCCTTAAGGTCAAGGACCAAGCCACCATTCAGTTTGCCATAGGAGAATATGTGGATGAGGTTGTGTGTGATGTTTTGCCCATGACCGCATGTCACCTTCTCCTAGGCCGGCCATGGCAATTCGATAGGGGTGTCATCCATCAAGGGGTGACAAATGAGTATTCTTTTATCATGAATGGTAAGAGAATCACTCTCCACCCTATGATGCCACACGAAATCATGGCTGACCATGTGGCTAGAGAGCAAAGAAAGGCCAGCCCACCCATAGAGCAAAGCCAAGGTAAGAAGATGGCAATTGGAAACAAAGGTGGTGCTTCGCATCATATGCTCTTGGTTAGGCCTTTAATACCTTCACTTGTTGCATACCCTTCCTCTTTCATTACATTTGAAGAGACTAACCCTACTAATGTGAAGGATGTGGTGTTGCATAGTTTGTCGTGTAGCTCTATTGTAGGCCAAGGAGGTGTCCCGCACAAGGAAAGCTACTACTTGGAAGGAGAAAGAGACTTGGACGAGCTGGATTCGAGGTCGAATCCCTCTCAAGGGAGGGAGGATGATATGACTATGCTCAAGGTCAATGAGGTACCCAACATGCAAGAGAAGCACATGCCCCAAGCCGAGATCAAGGCGATGCCCCAAGCCGAGATCAAGGCGAAGGCCACCCGGGCAAACCCTAAAACTGCGCCGGGTCATACAAGGGGCCTAGAGACTTCACCAGGCACGGCTCCACTTCTCTCGGCCACCAAGGCTCCCACAGCTCCTTTGGTGTCACCCAAGACCAATAGAGTCCTCATGGCTGAGCCATTGTCGCCTTTGCCGAGCCACCTGACTTGCCCTAGATTTGCGGCGGTAATGGAAAAGGAGTATAGGCACGGGCCCACATCTGGCTCAATCCCTCGAGCCCGACCAGACCCACCTCACCACCAGCTCAAGGGAGGTCCTTTGGCTCAGGGAGTGCCGAGCCAAACTGCGTCCAGCCCGGGTCCAAGCAATGCAACCTTTCCGCAAAACCCGGCGCCGGCTACGCCCGAATTGGAGCCCAAGTGAAGCCCGATCATGTTATTGCTGTGTTTAGTGGTTTTTCAGACATTATCAAACATTATTTTTAATTCCCTAATCAGCCCATTAGTTGTTAAGAAGGTGGGCACGTTTTTAGCTTTAGTGGGTTAATTTTAGTGATTTTCCTTTATTGTTTTTAGTAACCGTAAGCTAGGGTTATTAGGAGAAACTTTTTGGCATTTGTTAGACACGTTGAAATCAGATTGAAATGAGAAGTTATCAGTTTCCAAGCTTTTAGTTTAGTTATTCAACTTGTGAGTTAAATCGAGTTGATTTCGTTGAGAGATTTGAGTGCGTAGTATCTCCGATCTTTCTTGGTCGCTTTTCCTTGGTTTAGTGTGTGATATCTAAGCCTTGGGGAGTGCTTATCCATCGACAATCACCAGCCATTCAATCTCCCCCACCGACTCCACAAAAATCCCTAAAAAGTGCCGAAGTTGCCCTAATTCTTCAACCTTAGAGATTTGCCAATTTCGTCTACACCAAGAGCAATACTTGCACCGAGGCATTCATATATCCGAAGGGCCATCACCCCAGAGGGTCAAGGAGTGCGAATTTTGCTATGCCACCACGCATGCAACTGACGCATGTCCTACACTCCATGAGGAGCCCACTGAGCAAGTCAACGCTGTTGGGGGATACCAACAAAGACAACGGTACGACCCCTACTCCAGTACCTACAATCCGGGGTGGAGAGACCATCCTAACTTGAGGTACGGGAACACGCACAATGTGGAGAACCCCCCTGAGTTCCAACCAAGACCCCCTCAACAATACCAGCAGCAGCAGCAGTACCCTCAGCGACCATTCCAAGGAGGCCAGCAGTTCAGAGGCCCAGCAGAGCAGAGACCGCAAGGACAAGGAGCTCCCCGCGCTATGAATCTAGAGGACCAGGTCAATACACTGGCGCAGCACATGACCACGCTGACGCAGACAGTAGGAACCATGCAGCAAAACATGGTTCAGTTCCAACATGAGACCAAGTCCAGTATCCAGAACCTGGAGAAGCAGGTAGGGCAGATCTCCCAGGCGGTCAACAAGCTTGAAGCTAGAGAGTCACGAGCACTCCCATCTCAAACTGAGATTAATCCAAGGAAAAACGCCAACTGCATGACGTCAAGGCCAAGATGGGAGAATGAAGAAGAGAAGCTGGAATTAAAAGAGAAGTACGAGGCAAAACTGCGATCACGGGGCGACAGCCGCGATTGCGGGTTTACGGACCCAAAAGCCGAGAAAAACTCGAGCATAAATTCAAGCATTAACCGCGACCGCGGGCATGACAGCCACGATCGTGGGTCACCAGTGCTAGAACCGCGATCGCGGGTTGACACCCGCGATCAACTCTCGGAAAGTGCTCCGCCTCACAAGACTTTCATGAACAAGTATGACTATCCAGAGGGATATTTTGACATCCCGGTGCCATTCCCTGCAGCATTAGAAGATGAAGGGAACACAAGAATATATTGCGAGATATACCAGGGCTACCCGGAGAGCCCCTTCTTGAGAGAGCTACGCAAGACCATAGCGGAGCAAAAGGAGCGATCTAAGAAGAAGCCAAAGGTCAAGAAGAATGTCTCGGCTGTGGTGCAGAAGAGGATTCCCAAGAAGTGTGAGGATCCTGGAATGTTCAGCGTGCCCTACAAGATTGGGGAGACTGAATTCAGCGAGACATTGTTGGATCTGGGAGCTTCAATCAATGTCTTGCCACTGTCCGTCTACAACAACCTCGACGTTGGACCATTAGAGAGCACGGAAATTGTCATCCAACTGGCTGACAACTCCGTCATCACTCCTGAGTGCGTTGTGAAGGACGTACTGGTAAGCGTCGATACCCTTGTTTTTCCTGCAGACTTCTTTGTCATGAACACAGGGGAACGAGGAGGATGAGTAATGCTAGGGAGGCCTTTCATGAAGACCTCCAACACAAAGATCGACGTGGGCAGAGGCACAATCAGCATGGAGTTCGACAAGAGGAAGACAGAGTATAGGCTGGAGAACATTCCGGAGCATCCTCCAGATACAAGATCAAGGAGTACGGTTGCAGGAGGCAACCCCGGATGAGAAGTACAGCAGGACGTCGTACCGCGACGATAACTATGGCGCTGCTCGGGAGGCAACCCGAGGTATGAGTCGTTGAACTCATTTATGTTTTTACCTTTCTTAGGAATTATATTTTATTTTTCTTTCTTCTTCTTTGCACTTGTTTTTCTTTTTCTGTGGGCACTAGAACTAACCTTGTAGCGGAGGCCAGAATCCAGCACCAGCGATCGCGGCGTCACACCCGCGATCGCGGTTTCCCCTCGGCGATCCATGGCGAGTTCTAGCAAAAAAAAAAAAAAATCGCCCACGGTTTAATAAAACCGGCGCGTTTTTCGAGGCAGTCAGTGCCTCGTAACTCGCGCCGACTATTACGGATGCAGGGGCATTAACCCCGCGATCGCGGGCCCTCAGCCCCGTGATCGCGGGTATTCATCGCGGCAATTATAAAAGGCGAGAGGCGGTGGAGGCATTTTACAACACCTCCACCACCACCTCTCACTCTCACTAGATCGGATCTCCGACCCCGACCACCGCGACACCCCCCTGCAGCCCCGTGACTATCGTTCCGACGTCGCGACGTCGTTTGGGTGAGATCTCCATTTTCCAACTCTTGGATTTCTCATAGCCTCACGAGCCGCGATCGCCGGACCCACGCCAAACCCCGCGACCACCGCAGTGCCACCGCAAAGCACCAAAGCCATTTTTTCTCGAAGTTCGCTGCAAACCCAGAAACCGCGATCGCCGGCATCAACCCCGCGATCGCGGCCCATCTTCTCCAGCGAGCTTCGAGTCGAGCATAAACCGCGACCGCGCCCCACACCCCGGGATCGCGGGTCCCTCCGGTACTCTTTCTGTTGTGCTTTCTCGCTCCTTTTTCCCACCATGGCAGCCTTCGTAGGCAACATGAGGAGCCAGAGGCACATGCGCTACTACGAGACGTTCAGCGCGCGGAAGTTCATCCAGACGAAGTTCTTTGATTGGCCAACGCTGTAACGACTCGGACTGGAGGACTGCACATAACAGTTGTTGAGCCACGGAGGGCTCGGCAACTTTATTGACCTAGCCGCCCCGTCCTCGCGCGAGCTGACCCTGGAGTTTCTGGCCACGCTGGAGCGCCACGACGACGGGATCACGTTCAACCTGCTGGGGCGGCAGAGGATGATGTCCTACCAAGGTCTGCGGGACCTGTTTGGCGTTACTGAGGCTCCTGCCGAGGATTGGGAGGCCGCAGGCACCTTGCCAGAGCTCTTCTGGCAGGATGCGACCCGGGAGGTACTCAACCCCAGCGCCGGCGAGTATAACTACAAGCTGACGCACCCTTGTCTGAGGCTGGCGCACAAGGTGCTCGCCATGTCCTTCCTGGGACAGGGGGAGGTGAACAAGGTTCCGAAGCTGGACCTTACAGTGCTCTGGTGTTTGACACCAGAGAGCCACAACACCCCCGACTGGGTCGATTTGTTCCTCTCCAGCTGTCTCGGGCTGAGGGAGAAGACATGCGGCAAGATCTCCATGGGGGGCATGGTAACGCTTATCGCCCAGCAATACGAGAACATCGCAGACCATTGGGATTTCCCCGCCGACATCTACACCTACAACATCACATTGCTGTAGAGATCCCATCTGCTGGAGGTCCGTGGTGGAGAGTACACATGGCTCTCCAAGAAGGAAAGGACCCACCGAATGAGGCTGCCTCGTCCGATGCCTTATGGGCCCCGGGCGAGGGATTTTTACCTCTATGCCGATGGAGAGCAGGGGTCGTCGTCCGAAGACGAAGGGGACGACGACGACAACGAGGAGGAGGAGGAAGCGACTGCAGCGGTGGACATGGAGAGCGATGTGCCATCCCCTCTGCGTTCCAAGGGCCCACCTGTTTACCCTGACTATACCTACCAGGCATCTGGGTCTGGTAGTGGATCTGGAGGGGCGCCCTGGGACCAGCTCCTGGACAGAATGGCCAACCTACAGTTGAGGCAAGCCGAGCATATACGAAGGAGTGCCGAGTGGGAACGCGGCATCTCCCAGAGGCTAGCCAAACAGAACAAGGGAACCAAAGGAACAAGACAGCTGAAGGAATCCAGAGGAACCCAGGTGTGCCCAGAAATGGAGCTTGCGACATTGCGATTCCCGAGAAATCTGGGGACACACAACCTCGGACAAAAGGTGTCGAAAATGACTTGTCCTAAGCTTCCAAAAGTCTTCCAAGGTCCAAGAGCTAAAGAACAAGATGCCTAGAGAACCTCTACCTCGGACAAAGACGATGAAAGCGACAGCACATGAAGACGTCGCTGTCCAACAGACGGTTCCCAAGCGGCCAACTTACTCAACCTCGGACGAAAGCGTTTTGACAATGACACCACAAGGCTCGTCTGAGGTAGTTGACCAACCAAGAGAGATTCTGAGCTGCCTAGGTTGTTTGCACATGCCAAGAACAACGTGGATCAAGGAGAACCACTAATCCTAGGGCAAGCTCAATCTGTGGGAACCAAGAGAGGATCGAGCTGCGAAGAATCCTCTATAAAAGGAAGACTAACCCAAGGGTTATCTTCATGCACTAAAACAAGAACTCACACTCATTAGCAAATATCTAGTGTGAACCTCAAAACAAAGATCATCAAAGCAAACCGAGATCAAGAGGAACCAGTCAAGGAAGAAGAGCTGAGTGCTAAGTTCCTGTGACTGTAAGTGATAGTTCCTAGGTGCGAAAGTCTGTTTCTTGGATTGATTATTGATTGTGTTAAGTTATCTAGGATTGTCTAACTGTGTGTAAGGCAAAGGAACTGTGTGTTCGTTCCTAGGATAAGCTGTAACCAAAAGAGATAAGAAATCAAGAAGTAGACTTTGAAATCCTTTC
The DNA here is from genome assembly GCA_027886185.1 of Rheum nobile. Classification (NCBI taxonomy): domain Eukaryota; kingdom Viridiplantae; phylum Streptophyta; class Magnoliopsida; order Caryophyllales; family Polygonaceae; genus Rheum; species Rheum nobile. Next base: position 4,978,776 of record WOAB01000025.1, on the reverse strand, counting down.
GAAAGAAAGGTAGTGGTTTTTATCCTGGATTGCTAGTTGGCAATCAAAGGTTTCCACTATAAGGAACTTGTCATTTGTTTGATTGTTTATCTTCCGCTGCGAAAGGAACTAAGAATCGTTATTCTGAGTTCCTTAAGCTTTTATCTAACAATCACGATCCTACAATTGGTATCAGAGCAGGAAAAGCTCTAGATCTTTGATTAGTTTGCAGATCATGTCTCAACCAAGAAAGTTTGAGCTCGGAATCTCCACCAATAAGCCACACCTTCGCAAGAAAGGAGAAGAAACATGGTGGGAAAAGTGCATGGAAAGCCACATCAAGACCAACGACTACCAATGCTGGAGGATAGTCGAAAATGGAGATGGCCACGTCGATCTTACCATGAAGGAAGAAGACTGGAAACCAGAACATTATGTCATCATGGAGAAGAATGCTAAGGCAAGACAGTTCATCCTCAATGGATTGAACAGAGAGGATATGGACAAGGTCATAGGCATCAAGACGGCCAAAGAGATGTGGAAAGCTCTCAAAGAGATGCATGAAGGAAGTGAGGAACTAAAGCAAAGCAGAAAGTTTGCTTTGGAAGGAGAATACCACACCTTCAAAATGATGGAAACTTAGACCATCTCAGAATATTACTCTCGCTTCAACAGATTAATTGGAAAGTTGACGGCGGCAGGAGTTGATCTTGATGAAGTTTCCAAATCCTTAGTGATCATCAATGGACTCAACTCCAAGTTTACCCTTCTCAAAGGAATTATGAAGAACACTCCAGGCATCCAATCTCTTCCCTTAACCCAAGTCATAGGGAAACTGGAGGTTGAAGAAGGAGAGCACACCAAAGCCAATGCCGATAAGAAACTGGAGAAAGGAATCGCCCTAAAGATCTCCAAAGCTTTCTCAAGGCTTGAAATGGAGCAAGAGAACTCAGACTTGGAAGAAGATGAGGACGAGCTAACAACCCTCTTCTCAAAGAATATCAAAAAATTCTTTGTGAAGGGAAGGTTTCAAAAGGGCAGTTCCTCCTACAACGGACCCAGAAGGGATCTAAAGGAAATCTCTTGTTACGAGTGCAAAGAGAAGGGACACTACGCTAAGAACTGTCCCAACAAGGAAGACTCTAAGAAAGAAGAAAAACCTCAGAGAAAGAAGGCTCTCGTAGCCTCATGGGGAGAAGACTCAGATGAGGAACTGGATCTGAGCGGCTTCTATGGAGGAAAATGTCTCATGGCAAAAGGAGACTCAAGCGACTCAGAAGACCTTGAGGTAACTTCTGACGATCTCTTAAAATCCCTAGTTGATTGTGATAAGAAACAACTTCTTAAGATCATAAAGAAACTAGGAAAGGAAACCAGTTCCCTTCAACAGAAACTAGATGATTGTGAAGATGAAATTGCTTGCTTGACTGTTGAGAATTCTGTTTGGAGTAAGAAACTTGATGAAACTGAGAAAGACCTAGCTGAAACTCACTCCAAACTCATTGATATTAGGAATGTGCATGCTAGTCACCTTAAAATTTGCAAATCTTGTGATGAAACTAGCACAGATTCTGTCAAAGTTCCCTTGCATGCTAATCCACCTGGAAATGACATGCTTCAATCCATAATGGATAGGTTAGACATTCTCACTAATTCCATTAATGAAAAAACGATAAATCAAACTGTTTTTGTGAGACAACGACATGGAATAGGATATGTCAATAATAAAGGGAACAATGATGCTGAAGAAGAAAAGGCTAGGCGAGAACTTGTTGAGATGAATGAGAACCTCAGTATTGCTCTGGCCACTTCTCGTGATAGGAATCAATTCCTATCAGAGAAGATCATGGTCCTTGAGAACAAGGCTGAGGTTGCCAAACGTCTCAATGAAGGTTCTCAAAGTCCTAAGAAGGAACCAAAGGGAGAAGAAAAGATGGTTCCTGAAAACCAATGGTTCACCAATTCCTTTGCTCACAAAAAATATATTGACATGGCCCATAGCAAGGTTAGAAACAATGTTGATTTTAACAAAAGGAAAACTGAAAAACCTTTTAGGCCAGGAAAAGGAAAATATGGACATGTTGTTTACAATCGTTTGTGTACCTACTGTGGTAAGAATGGTCATTACAACACTGATTGTGCTAAGAAAAGGAACTTTGAAAAGGAGAAAAGTACTCATTACCATGAAAGGAACCAGTTCCCTGGTTATTCACAGACTCGGAATGCTAATCCCCCCAGTAAAGCCAAGCTTCGCTGGGTCAGAAATCTTAGTTCCCTTGTGTGCAGAAAGAAGAGAGGCAACCCCAACTATGGTACATTGACAGTGGTTGCTCATGCCATATGACCGGAAGAAGAAATCAAATGACCTCTCTTCAACTTCTCCAAGGAGGGAACATATCCTTTGGAGACAAAAGCAAAGGAAAAATCTGTGGAATAGGAACTGTGAAACTCAACGATCACATTCAGGTAAACAAAGTTCACCTTGTTGATAGTCTTGGTTTTGATCTAATAAGTGTGTCACAGCTGTGTGATCAAGGAGACAATGAAGTCAGATTTAGATCAAACGAATGCTCAGTTCTTGACTCCTCGGGACAAATCATCCTAAAAGGAAAGAGATTCAACAATGTTTACATTGTTGATCCATCCTTCGTCCCCAAGGAGAAACTGTGTCTCTCAACCGTGAATGACCAAGCTGAGTTGTGGCACCAATGCCTCGGTCATGCTAGCACTAAGCTGATTCAAAAGCTACACTCAAAGGAACTAGTCAGAGGATTGCCAAAGTTGAGTGACACATCTAAGGAACCATGCTCTGACTGTGTAAAAGGAAAACAGGCTCGTAGTTCCTTCAAATCCAAAAACATGGTAAGCACCTCAAGGCCTCTTGAGCTCATCCACATGGATCTTTGTGGACCCATGAGAGTTCAAAGCCTAGGAGGGAACATGTATATTTTTGTTATTGTCGATGACTTCTCTCGCTTTACTTGGACCATTTTCATTAAATCTAAAAGTGAAGTCATTGATCGCTTTAAAGACCTGGTTCCCTTGTTAGAAAAATCCCTTGATTGTTCACTTAATGCTATTCGGTCTGACCATGGTACCGAATTCGAAAATGGAGAATTTCTAACCTTTTGCAGTGAGCATGGCATTGATCACAACTTCTCTACACCATACACTCCTCAACAGAATAGAGTAGTGGAGAGAAAGAATAGGACCTTGGAAGACATGGCTCGAACTATGTTGATCTCAAGTGGACTCTCCCAATCCTTTTGGGCTGAGGCGATCAACACAGCATGCTACATCATCAATAGAGCCATGCTTCGCCTTATCACAGAGAAGACACCCTATGAACTCCTAAGAGGAAGAGTTCCCAACATTTCTCATCTAAGGGTGTTCGGATGCAAGTGCTTTGTGCACAACAATGAGAAGGACAATCTTGGCAAGTTCGACCCAAGAAGTGATGAAGGAATCTTCATTGGATATGCCTCAGGCAGCAAGGCATACAAGGTCCTCAACAAAAGGACCAAAAAGGTAGAAGAAAGTGTTCATGTTATTTTTAATGAAAAATCACTTGGAAAGATTGTGCAGAACACCACCAGTTCCTTCGAAGACCCATTTCCCAAGTTATCTCATGAAGATCCAGATGAAGATGTCACTCCTCCCAGTTCCTGCCCTGCTGAACGGAACCCTCCAATGGCTTCTCCACCAGTTCCAATGGATAATGAACAACAATCCATTTCTGGGAACCATAAGCATGACGACAACATCTGTGGAGACCTCAATGATTCATCTTCCTACATGTTCTTCAATGGAGAAGGTGACCCTAACCAGGAAGCTGAATGCTCAACTCAGAATGTCTCCACATCAAATACTTTGGCTTCCAACAGAGAAAGAAGAGTCGTCAAGCCTCCAGTCAGGTACGAACATCTAACTTTCTTTGCCTTTAATGCCTTTTTGTCTATTGTGGAACCAAAGAACATAGGTGAGGCACTGAAGGATGCAGACTGGATCCAAGCCATGCAAGAAGAGCTTCATCAATTTGAAAGGAACAAAGTCTGGCATCTGGTTCCTCGCCCCAAGGATAAGCACATCATAGGAACCAGATGGGTTTTCAGAAACAAGCTAGATGATACAGGAACTGTGATAAGGAACAAAGCAAGACTTGTGGCTCAAGGATATAATCAACAAGAAGGAATTGACTATGATGAAACCTATGCTCCAGTGGCAAGGATCGAAGCGATAAGATTGTTGATTGCCTTCGCATCTCACAAAGGGTTCAAGCTGTTCCAAATGGATGTAAAGACAGCCTTCCTCAATGGAATTCTTCAAGAAGAAGTCTATGTCAAGCAACCTCCTGGTTTCGAAGACGACGATCATCCAGATCATGTCTACTTTCTAGACAAGGCACTCTATGGCCTCAAGCAAGCTCCCATAGCTTGGTATGATCGTCTTGCCCAGTTCCTACTCTCAAATGGCTATAGGCGTGGAGTTATTGATAAGACTCTCTTCATCCTAGAAGAAGAAGGTAACATCTTAGTGGTTCAAATCTATGTTGATGATATCATTTTTGGTTCCACTAACCTGTCCCTTGTAGACAAGTTCAAAGACTTGATGAGCAGTGAATTTGAAATGAGTTTAATTGGGGAATTCACATTCTTCCTCGGATTACAAATCATTCAAAAGGAAGATGGTATTCAAATCCACCAACAGAAGTATGTCAGGGAACTACTGAAGAAGTTCAAAATGGATTCATGCAAGCCTCTCTCCACTCTCATATCCACCATTGCCCATCTGGATAAGGACCACTCGAGTCCTCTAGTGGAGGAGAAGCTCTATAGAGGTATAATAGGCTCACTCATGTACCTAACCGCTAGTCGACCAGACATTGTCTTTGATGTTGGCTTGTGTGCTAGGTTTCAATCTTGTCCAAGAGAAACCCACTTGGCCGCTGTGAAGAGAATACTTCGATACCTCAAAGGAACTGACGATCTCTGCATTTGGTACCCCAAAGAATGTCCCTTTGAGCTCATGGGTTTCACTGATGTTGATTATGCCGGATACTTGGTGGATAGGAAGAGCACTTCTGGAATGGCACAGTTCCTAGGCCCTTGCCTTGTGTCATGGGGATCAAAGAAACAAGTTTCAGTCTCTCTCTCCACCACAGAATCCGAGTACATTGCGGCTGCCTCTTGTTGTTCCCAACTTCTCTGGCTAAAGCAACAACTCACGGACTTTGGTATGTCTTATGGCCCTCTCACTATTCTTTGTGATAACACTAGTGCCATAAACATTTCTAAGAATCCTGTGCCTCACACTAGGACCAAGCATATAGACATAAGACATCATTTTCTTAGAGATCATGTTGAGAAGGGAAACATCATTATGAAATTTTGTAGAACTGAAGATCAAATTGCAGATATATTCACCAAAGCCTTGAATAGAGTTCCCTTCGAGAACCTTAGATTAGAACTGGGAATGATTCCTATAAACTAGCAGTTCCTTTAGTTTAAAGTTTCTCTCCAGTTCCCTTGATTGACTAGTTTAGAACTATTTACTTGTCTTTATCTTGGAATCTTTGTGTCATTTCTCTTGCGTTAGACCCTCATATTCATAATGGTTTCTCAAAAGGCTTTGACACGTTTTTCTAGTTCTTCTCCTTGGTTGTTCATCTCTTATTAAAATTCAATCATTGTCCAAGTTTCTTTGTTGGCCCAAAAGTCACAATCTGATCATCTTTCTAACCCAACAATACAAGCCGAAATGATGATTGTGTACTATGACCCTCCCTTGCCTCATTACACAATCTATTTCCCTATGATCCTCTTCTTAACCCTCTCTGGGAACTAGTGTATAATGCAATAAATGGCATTTCCCGATTTCTTTTATGGGAACGTACTTTCAAGTCCTATGTTTTAAAACCCACATCAAAGGTTCCCATATATCCCTCTAGCACACTGAAGATTTCGCCAGAAAGGAACTATGATGGGCTACCCCTTAAACGGCTAGTAAGAGAATTGCTCCTCCCAAGACAGTATTTATGGCAAATCTCACAGCGTTAGAGACGTCTTCTCAGCCTTGAACAATTGCCATTTTTTAGCATCTAATCTTTGAATTTGTGACCATTTCAAAGGCGCAAAAGCTTCAAGAAAATTAGCCGTTTCAACTCTTCAGAGTTCCCAGAAACATCTCCAATGGTTGTTTCTCAACGGCTCCCAAATTGCTCATGGGTTATTTAAGGTTTCCTGTTTGATTGAGCCGAGCACTCTGTTCTCTCATGCCTTCTCTCAATCTCATGTTCACCTGTCTCTCTCAAAACACAAAGCTCCTCAAATGGCCAAGAAAAACCTCAATCTTAACCTTGCTCAATTGGAGGTAATCAGGCCGATAAGATGACAACAGGCCAAGATGAAGGAACTGCAGAAAAGAAGGAAACTGAAGAGGAGGCCACTACGCTGCCATAGGAACATCTCTCCTAGTTCCCAGTGCTATAACATCACAGTGTGCTAGTAGTTCCCTAGGGTCCTACTCCCCTCTTCTATCCTTTTTGTCTATGTCAAGCTGTTTGTGATGTTTTGTTTCTTTTTCCACTATGCATCTCTGGACAATATATTTGACTTTAATGATTAATGAACTCCTTTGGCAATGTTTCTAATGCATCATTTGTCTTTGCCTTAAGTTTCTATTATGGTCACTGTCATGGGTTTAACGCAAATTGTTTATTTCACATTGATATCCTATACTTGATAAGTAACTTGATCTTTTCGATGATGTCAAAAGGGGGAAGAATGGATAGGAACCTTGAACTTTGGAGACTACTGAATTAATAGGAACTCTGAACTAGTTCTATTTCTAAGGGGGAATTTGAAATAAACTTGTTCACTTGCTTAGGGGGAATTCGCAACCATTGAATGTTCTATCACTAATCTGTAATGTTATAAATCCCGTTATCTCAATATGGTCTCATAAGATTCAAAGTCCTATTATGTTGTCAGGTTCCTTGTATTTGTCATCATCAAAAAGGGGGAAATTGTTAGGAAACGGAACTCTGGAACTTAGGTTCCCCTGAGAGTTCCGTTCCTCAGTTTCTCTACTTTTGAAGATGACAAATATTATGATACTAATGTTTTATCTCAAAGATGTGTTTTAAGGAACCACAGGAAATTACCTAAGGCAGGAAAGCCAAACAGAACAAGGGAACCAAAGGAACAAGACAGCTGAAGGAATCCAGAGGAACCCAGGTGTGCCCAGAAATGGAGCTTGCGACATTGTGATTCCCGAGAAATCTGGGGACACACAACCTCGGACAAAAGGTGTCGAAAACGACTTGTCCGAAGCTTCCAAAAGTCTGCCAAGGTCCAAGAGCTAAAGAACAAGATGCCTAGAGAACCTCTACCTCGGACAGAGATGATGAAAGCGACAGCACATGAAGACGTCATTGTCCAACAGACGGTTCCCAAGCGGCCAGCTTACTCAACCTCGGACGAAAGCGTTTTGACAACGACACCATAAGGCTCGTCTGAGGTAGTTGACCAACCAAGAGAGATTCTGAGCTGCCTAGGTTGTTTGCACATGCCAAGAACAAAATGGATCAAGGAGAACCACTAATCCTAGGGCAAGCTCAATCCGTGGGAACCAAGAGAGGATCGAGCTGCGAAGAATCCTCTATAAAAGGAAGACTAACCCAAGGGTTATCTTCATGCACTAAAACAAGAACTCACACTCATTAGCAAATATCTAGTGTGAACCTCAAAACAAAGATCATCAAAGCAAACCGAGATCAAGAGGAACCAGTCAAGGAAGAAGAGCTGAGTGCTAAGTTCCTGTGACTGTAAGTGATAGTTCCTAGGTGCGAAAGTCTGTTTCTTGGATTGATTATTGATTGTGTTAAGTTATCTAGGATTGTCTAACTGTGTATAAGGCAAATGAACTGTGTGTTCGTTCCTAGGATAAGCTGTAACCAAAAGAGATAAGAAATCAAGAAGTAGACTTTGAAATCCTTTCGAAAGAAAGGTAGTGGTTTTTATCCTGGATTGCTAGTTGGCAATCAAAGGTTTCCACTATAAGGAACTTGTCATTTGTTTGATTGTTTATCTTCCGCTGCGAAAGGAACTAAGAATCGTTATTCTGAGTTCCTTAAGCTTTTATCTAACAATCACGATCCTACAGACAACATAGCCGTCAGTTCCTTCTGGCAGTGCCAATACTGGTGCTGACATCAAGCACTCTTTCAACTTCTGAAAACTGGCCTCGCATTTATCATCCCATATAAACTTCTTGTGGACCTTGTGAAGCAAACCCGTCATAGGTAGAGCGATCTTCGAGAATCCCTCTATAAACCGTCGGTAATATCCAGCAAGTCCTAAGAAACTGCGCACCTCCTTCACATTCTGAGGTCGCTTCCAGTCATCCACTGCTTCAATTTTTTGAGGGTCAACCATAACCCCTTTCTCGTTAATCACATGGACTAAGAAAGTCACTTCATTCAACCAGAAGTCACACTTAGACAACTTAGCGTACAACTGATTCTGTCTAAGGATCGATAATGTGATGCGAAGATGCTCCTCATGAACTTCCTCGTTCGGCGAATAGATCAAGATATCATCGATAAACACCACCACGAACTTATCCAAATACTGATGAAATCATCTATGTATCAAATCCATGAAAACTGCTGGAGCATTTGTAAGTCCAAATGGAATGACTACGGAGTCATAGTGTCCATATATCGTCCGGAATGCAATCCTCGAAATCGATCTTGGAAAAGACCTTAGCTCTTTGCAGCTGATCCAAAAGATCATCAATTCGTGGCAATGGGTACTTATTCTTGATAGTGACCTTGTTCAACTCCCGATAATCGATGCACAACCTGAATGAACCATCCTTCCTCTTGACAAATAAAATCGGGGCACCCCAAGGTGACGCACTCGGTCTTATATATCCCTTCTCAAGCAGCTCCTCAAGTTGCTTCTTCAACTCTTGCATCTCTACTGGAGCCATACGTTACAGTGCCTTGGAGATCGGCGCTGTACCAGGTTCCAGTTCAATGGTAAAATCCACGTCATGATTTGGGGGCAATCCAAGAATTTCCTCCGAAAAAATGTCGGCAAATTCACAAATGGTATATTAAAGGATTGCACCATAAACGTCGGCAAAACCATCCTTCCTCTTGACAAATGTAATCTTTCCATTTAAGTCTTCTCCCAAGAATTGCACCATAAGCCTTCTAACTGACAAACTCGCATAAAATCCAAATATACATTTTAAGGATAGGATATGTTGATGATTCCGATATATTAAAGGATTTAGTGGAGAAAATTGTCTATGTGCGCCTAAGGAGTAAGGTAGCAAGCGTTAATCGTGTAAAGCTATTAAAGGATTCTGATAGAAGTGACAGATACGGTTGGTAATGAATCAATTATCAAGAGGATACCTTAAGGAAATAGGAGTAATATCTCAAGGGATTTTGGTTATGGAAGTTGTAAGTAAGTATGTTCATTATGGACCAGAGGATTAGACTTTCGGAAAGGCTAAGGGCGTGAAGTCATATGTATCGTCTTGGAAGATTTATCTGAGGTTGGTTATGAGGCTTTCTTAAGAGAAAACGACATAAGGATTGGATGGAAAGTGATTGATGTCTGTTAAGGCGATTTGATGTCACGTTTTGGGGGGAAATCGAGTGATTGGTCACAATTGTGCTAATGGATTTATCACGGCATTGTTTTGAGGAAACTAAAGGTTTTGAGTTGGAAGTGAGCTTTAGGGCCAAACTTATTTGGGCCAAGGAACTGAATCAGTATTGTACCTTCAAGGGATATAGAGATATGATATCTGGAGATTTACAAGGTCTGATATGTGGATTGTTAGAGAGTGTGACGTCTATAAGACCGATGATATAGCACTTTTTGGGAATTAAGTTGTGATCGATAGTTTTGGGAGAAAGCCCACTTGAAATTGAAAGGTTATGGTGTAAGGCCTAGTTATTCGGAGGATATCGATAGACAAAAGGATGTAGCATGGGGAATTGTCGTATGTGCATTTAAGGAGTAAAGTAACATTTGTTACTCGTACATAGCCATTGAAGGATTTAGGACGTGAAGTGATGGATTTTGATGGCAAGGTATTGTTCGTCCATATGGTATTTTGAGTAAATAGAGTTGAGAAACCTTAAAGGTTTAAGTTAGAGATTGAATAAGGAATACGTTAAGTTAATCTTGAATAAATGGTAAATATCCGTAAAGAAAAATGGTGCTTGATTTGGGATAATAAATCGTATGAGGACAACTGATTTCTTAAGGATTTTTGGGTGAATAGCAAACTCGACCGGTAAAAGTTGTTACGGTTTTAAAGGTCAATAGTGTGGCATAAAGTAAGTTGGTAGATGATATCAAGTGGACTTGAGGAAAAGGTGATCCACGTTTATTAAGGTGATCGTATGACACGTTTGGGTAAGACGAGAGTATAATCCTATGGAGATGATTAGTAAATCATGTTGAGGTAATCGGACATAGGCTGTGATGTGAGTAATTGTGGGATCACATGAGTGAATATTTTGAGTTAAAGTTATGGCACAAGGGCCAAATGCGAGTAAGGAAACCAATGTAGTAGGTGAGTCGTGTATATAAGGAGTAAGGTCTATATCACAAGAGAAGTACTAAGTTGAGGTATAGTTGAATTTTATGTATTTACTTGAGGATTGGATTATCGAAAGGAAGTTAGTAGAAAGATGATGTATTCTCCTAATTAAGGACATCAAGGTCTTTAGGAGGAGTAGGTCATAACAATGAGGTTATATTGGAGATTGTAATGGATACTCTAAACGAGACAATGGTAATCTTATGAATGATCATATCCGTTCTAGCGAGAGTAAGGAATGTAGGCAGTATGTTGTAAGTAGAATCAGGATCGAGTAAGTAGTTCGATTTTGGGATATAGGTTTCGGAAACCAAATTTATTCAAGGATATCGACTTACGGAAGAGAAGTTATATACTCTGAGGGAAGCTTAGAGAGAGAGGAAAGAGGAATATGTGTAGTCTCATGCTTAAGGTATAGCAAGACTAGTGCAATGATTTCAGGAGACAATTATCCTAAGATAATTATGACCTTGAGGATGGTCATGAGTTAGTACAAAAGAGTACGTGGAAGTAGGCTGTGCGAGATAGTAGTATGGAAACATATCGTTTTTCCTAGGAAGCAAGTACAAGGATGCAATGATTATGGAAGTTAAGATCAGATAAGGAGATTATGGTGGAACCGGTCCCTTTAGCTTAGCAATGCTAGTTTCGGGGTCGAAACCTTTTTAAGGGGGTAGTGTTGTAACGCCTCATTTTTTTTGGGTTATTCGGCCAAGTTTTGGGGTCGAAACTTCTTTTTAGGGGGAAGTGATGTAATACCCCTCTTTTTTTAGTAAGGGTATTTGGGTAATTTTCCAAACCCTCGTCATTTATTCGGGACGTGTAGGCGAAGTTCGGAACTTCTGTATCATGTTTGATTTTTGTATTATTCCCAGAGCATTGGAAAATACATTCAACGTATTATCGAGGCTTAGAATATTTGTTTGGGTACAAATATTTAAGATCCGGGGTTTTAAACCCAAGCCAAACCTTTTCCCGGACAAACAGACGCGAAAAGGGCAATTCCGCGACCGTGGAAGAATTTCCGCGACCGCGAAATAATAGCTCCCAGAGGAGCTGGGCTTTGAATTTTTTGCGACCGCGGCAGAACCCACCACGACCGCGAAAATGTGCAGAGGGCACAGTCGGGCATGCGAGCCACGTGCTCGTCGTCGCCGTCGATCCCTCGCTCCACCGTTGATCTTTTCAGGCTGCTCTCTCTCCTTGGCCTATAAAAGGAGACGATCTGGGAGGGTTGAGAGCACTACAATCCCGATCTCTCTCCCTCAAGGTGCTTGTCGCCGGAGTTGAGCTTTCGCCGGAGCCTTCGCCAAGGGTTGTAGCAGCCCCGGAGCAGTGCATTGGAGGCGCAAGGTGCCCAAGAGTGGAAGTCGCCGCGAATCGAGCTTCAAGGAGTCCCTGGGGGTGAGTTCCTCGTTATTTTGGGTCGCCGGAGTTCATGTCTGTGATCGCGGACATGAACTGCCGCGACTGTGACAAGGCCGGCCGCGTCCGCGGCCGCTGCCTTTGGCACTCGCGGACACTCATCCTCGATGACAGCGACAGCGGCAGTGCCCACCGTGATCGCAGATTGCCTGGGCAATCACGATCGTGGCTTTGGGCTTGTCGGTCTCAGTCGGGGCTTTTGTCCTTTCGTTTTCGTTCATCCTTTCTTAGATTCGTACATTTTAGTTGTCGAATCTAACCTAGGGTTTCGTTATGGGGTCATTGTCCGTAGGAATCTGTAATCCGGCTTCCGTTCCCGTTCCGGACCCCGAAACCCGTCGTCGCTCTATCGTTCGTCTAGGCTAAGGCAAGTGGCGGTTCGCTCTTGCTTAATCATTCCATATTCTATTAATTATCAATTGCTTTTAATTGTTAATTAAATCGGAGTGAACTGTTATTTTCGTTTGGGAACAAATTTTATAAATAACGTAATTAAAATATGATATTATAATAGGTTGTATATATTGCTAGAAAAAACGCTATTATACTTGTTAATGACCGTAATGGTTTTGTTGTGGATTTAAATGTAAACTTTAATGCTAGATTAGCACGAGTATTCTTAGGAACGATAATTCCTTATGAGGATTAGTCGTTTCTTTATAACTCAGTATTAGTGGAACCAGTCTCTAAATGCTTTCCAGATCGTAAACTTTCGTAGTCATTCGAGATCGTAAACTTTCGTAGTCATTCGAGATCGTAAACTTTCGTAGTCACTCGAGATCATAAACTTTCGTAGTCACTCGAGATCATAAACTTTCGTAGTCACTCGAGATCGTAAACTTTCGTAGTTACTCGATATCGTAAACTTTCGTAGTTACTCGATATCGTAAACTTTCGTAGTTACTCGAGATGATATATTTATATGATAAAAGCTTATAATGTAAATGTGTGTTTTGGAATTAAATAAGATAAGTGCGATTATGCACATAATTAATATACCCTCAGGTGAGGAGTACAACTTGGAAACTCGCCTGGACTTCGATTAGAGTAAGTCCTCCTTCCAAATCTGAATTCGCATTACGCGGTGAGGTTGGTCGTGGACCCAAATGGTCAAGTCTTTTTAAACGCTTGTGTGAAATTATAACGTTCCCAAACATTTGTCATACTTTCCCGTAAGACTCAATATTTTGGAGTCTTCTCTTCATATGTTTCCCTTAAGACTCAATTCCTTGGAGTCTTCTTTTCAGTGCATATCTAAATACTAAATCATTCCGTGAAAGTTCCGGGTTATATATCGTTCCTTCGGTTATTATTCGAGGGACAATGATAGTAAACGGTTGCGATCACTAGAACCATTCTGTTTTCACCCTTGCATAGTCTTTTATTAGACTAACCAACCGGGTTTTATTCCTTGCATGGTTGGCTAGTGTCATCCGTCCTATACGGCACATCAGTGGTTGGTTCCCGAAGTCAAAGTAACCAGTTGAAGAAGAAGAGGCTTGCAGACGAAGATTTAAGTGTCAGTGTTTTAAGTTGTTAAGTATTACTTTAATATGTCTTTATAACCTAGCTATGTTATAGGTTGATTCTTAAAAGTCTTCCGCTGTGTAATTTATAAGTCTTCCGCTGTAATTTTTCTCTGTTGTAAAAACACTTCTCTCGTTTGATGAGAGATCTTTTAATATAAATGGTTGAGTTTCATTTAAAAATGTCTTCCGCTGTTTAATCTTTCATTTAATATATATACACATTTAAGTTTAATTGTTCCGATTAAAGCATAGGGTGGCTTTGGACGGTAACGTCCGAGGTCATTGGCGTGTGGCACTACCGATATAAATCGGGGGTGTTACACAAAATGTGTGCAATGACTCTGAAGTCATCAAGCGAGGACCAAGAGGTAGATCCTGAAACCTTTTTTGAATCTCTTGTCAATTATGATAAAAGGCTCTGATCTCTCTTATTAAAAGCATGTATAATGAAAATCTTAAAACTCAAGAGGATTTGAATGTTGTTGAAGATAAATGTGCTGAATTAAATGAATCTTTATCTAGAACTGTTAGTTCCTCTGTTGTTCCTTGTGATAAATGTGATGCTACTCACAGTGAATTTGAAAAACTTAGACAGGAGAATGTTTCTCTATGCTTGGACCTAGTGTCAAACAGTACTAATACTGTCTTGTCTCATGAACCCACTAAGACTGAGAGGGAACTGTCTCATATGAAAGCTCAGATTAACAAAATCCACTCTATTCTAGTTGAGCAGAAGCTTAAGGAGGAAGAGATTACCTTTGTTGAGTCCAAATTCGGTGTAGGGTACAAGGGTGAAAAGCATGAAAGTGAAGAACATGAATTAACCGTACCTGAGCTTAGAGAGTTGAAGGATAGGGACCTTCAGAGCACCAAGGATAGGAACTTTTTCCTAGAGGAGCGTATGAAAACTCTAGAGAATGGGCTGAATGCAAACCAATCCTGGTACATAGGCCAACCTGCCTATAAAATGTATCTCAAACAATCCCAGGAAAACCTACCGAGTACCCCTGATCCAGTTAGAGCCAAACAACGTAGGATCCCTGTTCCCAACCATAAGTACACCTTGGGGGATTATTACATGATATGTTGCCATTGTGGGAACAACGGTCATGTTGTGAGAAACCGTGCTAAGAAAAGAGGTTCACTAAAGAGCACACTCAGCATATGAACAGTAGGAGTAACAATGTTGATTTGAATGATTGTTATGATGCGTCTCCTAAAATAATTTTAGCAAGTCCTAGGGAATATCACTTTGTCTCTCATCAACCAAGATAAAGCTAAGCTTGCCTGGGTCGCTAAACACTAACCTTTCCAAATGCATGATGAAGTAAGGGGGAACAACAGGTGGTTCATTGATAGCGCATGCTCATGCCATATGACGAGAAATAGAAATCACATCACCTCACTTCAACGACACTCTAGGGGAAGCGTTGCCCTTGGAGACAAGAGATGCAGAGAGATAGTAGGAACATGACAAGTTGTGTTAAGCTCAAACATCAAGATAAAAGAGATCAGTTTGGTTCATCAACTTGGTTTTAACCTTTTGACTGTAGCTCAGCTGTGCGATCAAGGAGACATTGAGACTGTCTTCACGTCTTAAGAGTGCTACGTAAGGAATAGAAAAACCAAGGAAGTTGTGTTAAAGGGAGTCTGGTTCAATGAAGGGTACACTGTTGACATAACATTCGCGCCTACAAGAGAACTGTGCTTTGCGTCTCTAGTTGTAGAGACGGAACTGTGGCACAAAAGGCTTGGACACGCCAATCTTCAACTCATCCACAAACTCCACAAGAAGGAACTTGTTCGTGGTCTTCCAAATGTCCAATCTGAGACCCATGGAGTTTGTGATGCATGTGTTAGAGGGAAACAAACACGTTCCTCTTTCAAGAGCAAACCTGATGTTACTACTTCTCGCCCTCTGGAACTGATCCATATGGATCTCTGTGGTCCCATGAGGATAAAAAGTCATGAAGGGAACAAGTATGTTTTTGTTATTGTCGATGATTACTCTAGATTTACATGGACAATCTTTCTTTCTTGTAAGGAACAGGTATTCGAGACATTTTAGTCATTCATCAAGAATGTGGAGAAAATTTGGGACAAAAGCTAAGTGATATTCGATCCGACCATGGAACGGAGTTTGAGAATGCAATGTTCCTTGACTTCTGCAGGGAACATGGCATTTCATAACTTCTCGGCTCCTAGGACACCATAGCAAAATGGAGTGTTTGAAAGAAAGAACGGGCCTTTGAAGGACATGGCTAGAACATTGTTTATTGCTAGCAACCTTCCTCGAATCTTCTAGGTTAAAGCAATCAATACTTCCTGCTATATCCTTAATCGCGGTATGCTTAGACCCTTACTCAATAAAACTGCTATTGAAGTAATTAGGGATCGCAAGCCCAATATCTCCCACTTGTGTGCCTTTGGTTGCAAGTGTTTCATTCACAACAATGGGAAAAACAACTTAGGGAAGTTTGATCCATGTAGTGATGAAGGAATGTTTATGCGATATGCTAAAGCAAGCAAGACTTACAGAGTCTACAACAAGAGAACCTAGAAGATCGAAGAGAGCATTCATGTTGTCTTTGAAGAACACTCAAAAGTTGTGAGTGATGATTCCAACACATCGTTCCATAATAATGACCTTCCACGAATGCAACGTGAAGACTCAGATGACGATGGTGATGATGGAAGTCACCATGGTAATCCACGTACAGGGAACAATGCCTCCAACGCTGGTGGGAGCACTACTAGTTCTCTAGGATTTACCACAACGCTGGTAGGAGCACTACTAGTTCTCTAGGATTTACCACAAATAGTGAAACTGCTAATACCACTACTATACCAGCACCTAACGTTCCCACTACATCCACTCAAGCAATAGATGCAGATGTCACCACTATTCCTGATGGAACTACTGGTGGTGATAACTCGGATGCACAACTTGTGCAAGATGGCCAAGTGAGTGATGTTATAGGAACAGTCACTCAGGAAGAGACTACAGATGATGATGCCATTCCTTTGCCTTCATCCTCAACTACTATTACTGATGTAGTTCCTCTTCCTACTCCAATTCAAGAATCACAAAGTTCTACGATCCAAAAGAATCATCCAGTTGATGTCGTCATCACACCTTTTGATCAAAGAGGTACACGTTCCCAACTGCATAACTTTTGTGCTTTGTATGCTTTTATCTCTTTTGTAGAGCCAAAGACCATCAAGGAAGCATGAAGGAACCAGATTGGATCGTTGCTATGCAAGAAGAGCTGCACCAATTTGAGAGAAACAAGGTGTGGAGACTGGTTCCCTTACTCAAGAACAACATGCTATTGGCACTTGCTGGGTATTCAGGAACAAGCTCGATGACTCTAGAATTGTGACAAGGAACAAGGCAAGATTGGTTGCGCAAGGCTACAACCAACAAGAAAGGATACACTATGATCAGACTTGTGCTCCAGTAGCTCGCATTGAAGTCATTCGACTTCTCATTGCCTATGTTGCCTTCAAAGGTTTCACATTGTACCAAATGGATGTCAAAACAACCTTTCTAAATGGCTACCTTTAAGAGGAAGTTTATGTGAAACAACACTTTGGCTTTGAAGATGTAGATTGTCCTGACCATGTGTATGCACTAGATAAGGCATTGTATGGCCTCAAGCAAGCACCTCATGATTGGTATGATAGGCTGGCACAGTTCCTTCTTTCCAATGGATATACACGTGTTGCGACCGACAAGACATTGTTCCTCTTGGAATACAAAGGTGAGATTCTTGTAGTTCCAGTCTATGTTGATGATATTAATTTTGGTTCCACTAACTCTGTACTTGTAGACAAATTCAAAAATCTCACGAACATTGAATTTGAGATGAGTATGATAAGGAGAATTGTCATTTTTCCTTGGATTACAAGTCTCTCAATCTTCTGAGGGAACAAGAGTACATCAACAAAAATATATCAAGGAGTTGTTGAATAAGTATGGTATGGATAAATCTAAACCCATTGATACCCCTATTTCTCCTAACACTCGCCTTGATGTAGACTTGAATGGCAAAGATGTGGATGTTATAATGTATAGAGGAATGATTGGCTCATTACTCTATCTGATGGCAAGTAGGCTAAATATCATGTTTAGTGTGTGTCTTTGTGCTAGATTTCAGGCAAATCCTAAAGAGTCATACTTAATTGAAGTCATACGTGTACTGCGATACTTGAAAGGGAACGATCATCTTTGCTTTTGGTATCCAATGATCAGTGGGTTTGAACTTGTGGGCTTCCCATATGCTGACTTTGTGGTACACATTGTTGATCACAAAAGCACATTTGGGACGACACAGTTCCTCGGCCCATGCTTAGTCTCTTGGGGATCGAAGAAGAAAAATCCAGTTGCCCTTTCCACTGCTGAAGCTGAGTACGTAGTTGTTTCATCATTTTGTGCCCATGTATTGTGGCTAAAGCAACAATTGGATGATTTTGGTATGTCTCTTGACACCGTTCCCATTATGTGTGATAATACTAGTGCTATCAACATTTCCAAAAATCATGTTCATCACTCACGTACTAAGCATATTGATATTCTTCATCATTTTCTATGTGATAATGTTGAGAATTTTTTTATAATAATGGATTATTGCAGGATAGAAGATCATATTGATGATATTTTCACCAAAGCATTGGATACAACCCTTTGAGCATTTACGAATGCTCCTTGGGATGATCTCTCTAAATTGAGGAATTCCCTATCCACTAGTACCTCAATGATTGGCTAAATCGATCAATTCTAATCATGGAACATCTTCTATGCACCTTATTAATTGATAAATGTTTGTTCATAATTCTCTGCTATGTCCTGTGTGTTAAATGATAACATCAATGCTTGAAAACTCTATGCTTGATCTTATGTGCTTCAATTTAAAATGATAACATCTCATTTCTTGCCAATGCAACCAATTTGAATATCTGAACCCTTGGTATAAGCCAAAATGATAATTGGTTGCTAAGCCTACCTAAGCCATGATCCAGGTAAACGTTCCCTATGAACCTTCTTTGTTTACCACTTTTACTGGGTATAATTATCTAGATCATCTTTGTTCCCACCCTTATTTTTGTTTAGATATATCTTTGCTTTTTGTGTGAACCCAATTAAATATCCAAACTATCCTTTCATATCCACTCAAGAGCGTCAGAGTCGAATCAAAGGAGCATTGGTTAAAGGGCAACATAGAATGGAACAATAATATTGGGAACATCGTCAATTTCTAGGGAGGAATTGTCGTTTACCATCTCCAATGTCGCCCGCTTATTGAGTGTTACCACTGATGGGTATTACGACATTCTTGGCGACAAGATTACTGCTGCATAGAAAGAGGCCAAAGAAGTTAGTGTAAGACGCGTCTTCAATTCCAAGTTAGGTGCTACACACGTCTCTACTTTGACTTTGCCTCAACGAATAGCGCATCATATCATCATGAAAGTTGTCGTTCCTAGTCAAGAAAAGAGGAATGACATCACTACCACCGATCTGCTGATGTTGGATAGGTTTTGGCAGAAGGAAAAGATTGACCTCCCAAGGGTTATTCTTCAACACATGGAAAAGTGCACTGCGAAGGCTCACTCTCTCGCCTACCCCAATCTGATCAAGCTCATTTTGCAAAAAGAAGGAGTTTATTGGGCTGAAGGTGAAGTTCCCATGACCACTGAGTTGGACATGGTGAATATTCAAAAGATAAAGTATCAAGGTGATGATAAGGGAACTCTGCCCACGTCCGAGATCATCAAGTGTGAAATTGGTGAATGAACATTAGGAAGTAGCTATGTGCAAGGCCAAGTGTTGGTTGAATTGCGTGAGATCAAGAGCATCATGTCGCTACTTCTCGAGTATTTCCTCAACAATGACAAAGAACAAAAGGAGGATTCTGATTCTTGAGTGGACCCCTTTTTCATCCTAGCCCATTATTCCTATCTTCTCTTGATTTTCTGATGTTGTCTTATTGATTTGTTTGCTCTATGATTTTGTGTTGTTGTTTGTCAAGTTTTTCCATGATGATTGTAATCATCTCCTTGCGAATAATATTGAACTTTCATTTTGATATTAATTTGATGCACTAGATGTAACACCCCGACTTACGTCCGTAGTGCCACACGCCAGTGACCTCAGTCTGTAAAGTCCAAAGCCACCCAAGGCTTTAATCGAAACAATTAAACTTAAATAAATAAATGAACATTAAATAATGAAAGAGTAAATAACAGAAGACTTTGTATGAAGAAAACTCAATCTTTTATTAAAATTGAGAAGGATAGTTTACAAACGATATTGAAATTACTGTGATACCCCGTAATTTCGTAAGGTTATATTGGGAATTATGGAATTTTCCCGGGTACCCATTGTATACGTCGGATTTAATTCAGGTAGCTTGAGACATTCTGTAATGTGCTCTGTATCTGTAATATTTTTCTCAGTGAAATAATATACAGACAAGGTGCCTTAGATTTTAATTGTCGTTCACATACGATAATTTTTATCCCGGTTTAACGTCTGGTTCGTTCAAAGCTGAACGGGCGGGAAAAGGGGAGAAACGGCGACCACCGTTCAGAAACGGCAACCGCCGTGGTTGGGCCCGAGGAGTCAGCGTGTCAGCTTCTAGCTGGCCGCGACAGACCTGTCAACGGCGACCGCCGCATTTACAGCGACCGCCGTGTGCCCGCTACAGGCAAAAACGGCGACCGCCGTGATTGTCCAGTGGGCATTGCCCGTTGGTCGCCGGCGGAAATCGAGGGCGCCGATCTTGCTTTCGGCCGCGTCTCAGGGTTTGGTTGAACACTTCAGACACTTTGGCTATAAAAGGAGGTGTTGGGGGTGAGGTTTTGAGCCATCCCAGCACCAAACCTCTGCCAAATTCGCCTCTCGTCGGAGTTGTGTTTTCGCCGGAATTTGAAGGTCTCGCCGGTGTTGCTTTGGTGTGGTTCCTGAGTGCCTTTGTGAAGCTTTTGGTTAGCCTTGGAGGTTAGAAGCCAAAGCAAGTCGAAGGAGGCCGAACCGCTCGTGTTTTGGGGTGAGTTTTCTCTCATTCTGTGTCGTCTGAGTTCGTCACGGCGACCGCCGTGATGAAGACGGCGACCGCCGTGTTCTTCACGGCAACCGCCGTGATGAATACGGCGACCGCCGCCAGTGCCCAGAACGCCTTCGTGGCTTTGGCTTGGTCGGTTGTCGTCGTGGCGTCTTTCCTTTCGTGTTCTTTCACCGTGTTTAGATTCGTACTGTTTATGTCGGATCTAACTTAGGGTTCCTTTTATGGGTCGACTCGAAGGTTGTTGTGCTACCGGAACTATACCGTGTCGAGCCCGGAATCCAGTGACGTCTTTAGACTATTCTGCGGAGTAAGGCAAGTAGCGGTTCGCTCTTGCTCATTCGTTCCATATTTACATTAATTATCAGTAGTTTATCTGAGTAATTAATTTGGAATGAATATTCTGTTTGTCTGGAAACGGTTTTGTTAAACTGTTTTGAAAATCATATAATAGGTTGTATATCTGTTAGAATAACGCTATTATCTGTGATCGCCTTTCGGGCCTTTATGTGGATTTATCCAGTAACTGTTGTTGTGCTATACTGTTTAGTTAGCACTAGTGGCTAGGAACGCTATGTACCTTGAGGGGGTTTAGCTATTTCTTTATAACTGGTACTTGGTGGTTCATCCCCAGTACTTTCTCTTTGGTCATGACCATACCCTTTCACAGGGTAGGCGCACTTCGCTAGTGCCAAATCTTTCAGGGTTCATCCCTTCTATAACTCTTGTGAGGAGATCTGATATCTCTTGTGAGGAGATCCGATATCTCTTGTGTGGAGATGTAAAAGCTTATAACGTAATGCTCGTTTTGGAATTAAATAAGATAAGTGCCCGAGTGCACATGATTAATATACCTTGGGCGAGTAGTGCAGCTAGGAAAACTCGTCTCGACTTTGATCATAGTACGTTCTCTTTCCAATCTGGATTTGATGTGCGCGATGAGGTTGGTCGTGAACCGAAGCATCTCAGTCAACTTTTAAATCATTGTTGTATGATCCTGTAATCATTCCAGATTTGTCATATTTCATTACAGACTCAACCTCTTGGAGTCTCGTTTCGAGTTGATTTCTGTGAAGATTCAGTCTTCCAGAATCTTCTCTTGTGCATACCTCTTGTTTATTTCAGTAGGAGTATGGTGGTTGACAAGCGTACTCGATTATCATTCGAGGGACGAGGAGTCTAACCTAATACAACTGCTTCAAACCATTCTGCCTTTTACCCTTGCTAGTCTATTCAAGTAGACTAACCCACGAACTTTGTTCTCCGCATATGGGCTGGTGTCATCCGTTCGATTCGGCACATCAGATAGAGTGAAGATTTGAGGAGACTAGATTGACTATGAAGACGACGGTTGTTTTTGGATGTTTTAATAATTGCTTTTAATCAGGTTGAGATCCTTGGGCAGGTGATCATTACGATCACAACCCTGTTTGTAAAATCTTTTATTAGTCTTCCGCTGTACTTTGTTTGAACTCTGTGTTTGGCCTATTCGGGATTAGGTTGTAATCCCGTAACTCATGTTTCATTTGATTGATGTTTTGATTTGGACACTTTGATCATTATGTATCATTGTATGCCTTAAATTGTATTTAATCCGGTAAAGCCTTGGGTGATCTCGGTAAGGAACACTGGGGTCACTGGCGGTAATACCTTTCCAAATGGGTTAAGATTTGGGGGTGTTACAGTTGTGGTATCAGAGCCAAAGGTTTTAAAATGGGTTTGGGATTTTATAAATCATTTATCCGTTTTTGAAAATGCTTTAAAAGGGCTCTAAAATTTTTTTTAGTAAAAAGAATTTCAAAACACCGTTCATAGTCATGTCTTTTGTACAGTCTGATATAGTAAGCTTGCTTCTATGTCTAGAAAGACTAATTCATTTCCCGTTTCCCCGTTAGATATGGGTGCATTCTGTTCTCTTTAGAGGAACCCGGGAGAAGCCGAGGTGGTTTCGCCATCTCCAGTTAGGCTTGATTCCCAGTTCGCTCGTTGTGAGTTGAGGTTGTAGAACCTAGTTACTCGGTTTGAGTTCATCAATAGAAATTACCAAGTTGATCTATTCTAAGTTGATTTTATTACGATAAGTATATCAGAATGATATTAATGTGATAAAATCCTTGGAATTTGATCGGTAAACAGATGGTGAACACGAGGAACGTTATCCGTACTGGTGCTGGGCCAAGCAATGACCCCAGACTAAATCCGAGGAATGTTGCAGACCCATCAGAAGAGCGTGAGTCTGTCTTCCATAATAATCCTAGAGGCAACGACCAGCTAGGGACAACGCTCCAAGGATATTTGATAAAACAGTTGTTGCATAAATTCGGGGAATCGTCATGCAAGCGATCGCCGACGCGTTACGCCCGAATGTGCATCAGGCACAAGGAGTGCCAGTACCTCCAGAAGTTCCGAGGTTTGAGAAACAAGGGAACCTGTGCTACATGGAGGTGTGATCAGGGATAGAGGAGAGTATGGCCGAGCGCTGAAGGCCATTAACTCTATGAGACCTGACAGCTTCGATGGGAAATGAGAGCCAGTCAAGGTGGCTCATTGGTTTTCCCACATGGAGCGGCTATTCCGCAATGTTGAGTGCACTGAAGCTGAGAAGGTGCATATAGCCTCTCTTCAGTTAAAGGAAGAAGCCAGCGAATGGTGGGAGAGTACCGGCTTAGCTGATAGCCCGGTATTGACCTGGTCTATGTTTAAGACCAAGATGACTGATCATTTCTTCTCTCGTGCTATGAGGGAGGAGAAACACAAGGAGTTTCTGTATCCGCAAACGGATGGATTGAAGGTGACCGAGCTTGCAACCAAATTCAATCATTTAATGCAGTACGCTGGACCTGAGATATCCAGTGAGGCACAAAAGATCTGGTATTTTCACGAGTGGATGAGTCCAGACATCAAGCCGATGATGGTGCACCACACATGCTCTACTTTGGAGCAGTATGTGGATACAGCCTACAAGCTGGAGGTGACTCTAGAGGAGTCGACCAAGAAGCGTAACAGCCAGAGGCAAGTGCAGTACCAGCCTCAGGCAAGTGGGTTCAAACGCCCCGCGCCACCATCAGATTTTGCCAAATTTGGCCGAGCAAGAACGAATAAGACTCATGATGAGTCTACGTAACGTTTTGGCCAAGGCAATAATCCGATTCAGTGCTACAACTGCGGTACACACGGGCACAAGAGCAATGAATGTCTGAAGGACAAAAAGACATGCTTTGGCTGCGGAAAGGAGGGTCATATGCAGGCGTTCTGTTAGCGGAGGAATGGGAAAGGAGCTGAATCACAGCAGGGATCGGTTAATCAGAACAACCAACCCAGGTTCAGTCCGGTGGAAGCTCCTAACCCTTTAATGCAGACGACTGCGCAGGACAAAGGGAAAGCCCCAATGGCTTCAGGAAGCCAAGGTCAACGCCTTTACGTGATGCGTGAGGCGGATGGACCCGATGCTCCATTTGCTTAAAGTATTTTTGTACTACTGTTGTTAATGTGTTGTTGATGTGGGTGCTACCTAGACTTTCATTTTGGATGGTTGTAAATTAAGTTGTGTGTGCAACGAGGTTGTGAACCTTTTGTTGTAACTCTTCTTATATATGAACCTTTGGTTTATACCAAGTTAATGTTTCATTGCTTGTTAGTGGGGTAAAGTCTCGTGTTCGAGACTCACCAACAACCTCTTAGGAGATGGCTGCCTATTAATTAGGTGGAGCTACCAAGGATGGGTTGAGATGTATGGACAGCGGCTCATGGCAACAGTGGACGCTGGTAATGGCTGGGCCTGGGATCGGAGCCACTAGTGAGTCGTCTGTGAACCATATAGTGGGCTGGTCCAAGATGGTGACCATTTAGTGGGAACCAATCGTCTGTCGGATTGTCGATTACCATCAAGGGTAAGAAATTCAAAGCGATTTGACCTAAATAACCATGGTCCCATACGATAATTATTCTCGGTATGGATTGACGAAAGCGTCATAAGGCAGTGATAGACTTCAGTTTTTGATAATCCTGTGGTTAGAGAATTTTCTGGGTGTCTTTCCAGAAGATATTCCTGGATACCCTGAATCGTGTCATGGAGTTTGCAATTGATCTCGAGCCGTGTACCACACCAATCTCTAAGGCACCGTACCGGATGGCTCCTGTTGAGATGCAAGAGTTGAAGAAGCAACTCAAGGATCTTCTTGACAAAAGTTATATAAAGCTGAGTGCATCACCTTGAGTAGGAGTGCCCTAGTTTTATTTGTCAAAATAAAAGATGGACCGTTTCGACTTTATTTTGACTTTCGAGAGTTGAATAAAGTCACGATCAAGAGCAAGTATATGTTACCAAGGAGTGATGATCTGTTAGATCAACTACAGGGAGCAAAAGTTTCTCCAAGACCGACCGGAGATCTGTTCTTTTTTTTATCAGCTCAGGATTCGTGAGGATGATATTCCGAGGATTGCGTTCCGACGAGAGATGGTTACTACGAGTTTGTAGTCATGCCATCTGGATCTACGAATGCTTTAGCAGTTTTCTTGAACCTAGTGCATCGATGTTTTAGACCAGTACTTGAATAAGTTCATAGTGGTCTTCATCAATGGCATTTTGATATTTTCCCGAGCAAGGAAGCTCACAGGGAACATCTGTGGATTGCTTTATCGGTCCTTAGACCGAGTCGGTTGTACGCAAAATGGACTAAGTGCGATTGTTGGATCTAGAAGTGGCTTTCTTAGGCCATGTGATCAATAAGAATGAGGTTATGGTTATTCCCCAGAAGAGTGAATCAGTAGTTGTTTGGAAGCGGCCTCAGGGTGTGAGCGAGGTGCGTAGTTTCCCAGAGCTTGCTGAGCATTATAGACAGTTCATGGAAGGATTTTTCTAAGATCACCCACCTATGACTAGTCGGTTCCGCAAGGGCAACAAGAAGTTGTCTGGGATGACAAGTGCAAGATCAGTTTTCAAGAAGTTGAAACAGTGTCTGACTTATGCACCAGTTTTGGCATTGTCAGAAAGAATGATGGCTATATGGTCTATAGTTAATGCTTCGAGAAATGGGTTAGGATGTGTCTTTAATGCAGAGGGGCAAGGTTATTGCATACGCATCTAGACAATTGAAAACCTATGAAGCAAACTAACCAACAAATGACCTAGAATTAGCAGCAATAGTGTTTGTATTGGAAACTGAGGTTACTTGGGTAACCCAGAGGTCATCAGAGGTTTCCACCAGGAGATTGTCCGTTACATGACATTCCTAAGACCATTGTATCGGATCGAGATGGCCGATTTATGTCAAGTTTATAGCAAGAACTTCACAAGGCCATGGGAACTGAATTGAGATTCAGCAGCGTTTCATCCTCAGACAGATGGTCAGTCTGAAAGACCATCTAGACCCTGGAGGATATGCTAAGAAGCATACATACTCGATCATCCGACTAGCTGGGAAGACAGCCTAAGTCTGATTGAGCTCACGTACGATAATAGCTGGCATGCTACAATCAAGATGGCTCCGTTTGAAGCTTTGTATGGTCACAGAGGTAGATCTCAGATTTGTTGGGTTAAGTACGCCGACAAGATTCTACTTGGACCAGAGTTGGTCGAAAGGACAACTTCGAACATTGCTCTGAGTAGACAGAGGTGGTTGACCGCTCAGAGTCGACAAAAGTTTTACGCAGATCAGAAGCGTTAAAGTATTAAGTTCGAGGTTGGTGGCAAGGTACTTGTCACAGTATCGCCACCCAAGGATGTTTTCAGGTTTGGTAAGCGTGGGAAGCTTAACCCTCGCTACATGGGACCATTCGAGATTCTGGATAGAGTAAGATCTCTAACGTACCGTTTGGCATTGTCGCCATCGGCATACCCAGTGTATAATGTGTTCCACGTATCATTGCTAAGGATATCCGTGCCAAGATGAGTCTCGTAGGCTGAGCGATAAGGACGTCGAGATTCAGGCAAATGGTACTTGAGAGGAGATGCCAGTGTGCATTCTCGAACGCCGTGTAAAGCGACTGTGCAACGAGATCGTACTGTTGGTACGAGTTATGTGGTCCAGGTTTGGGACTGAGGAAGTTACTTGGGAAACCGAGGCAGAGATGCTCAGACACTTTCCCGAGTTGTTTTTCGGCCAAGTTTCGGTGTCGAAACTTCTTTTAAGGGGGAGGTGATGTGATACCCCGTAATTTCGTAAGGTTATATTGGGAATTATGGAATTTTCCCGGGTACCCGTTGTATACGTCGGATTTAATTCAGGTAGCTTGAGACATTCTGTAATGTGCTCTGTATCTGTAATATTTTTCTCAGTGAAATAATATACAGACAAGGTGCCTTAGACTTTAATTGTCGTTCGCATACGATAATTTTTATCCCGGTTTAACGTCTGGTTCGTTCAAAGCTGAACGGGCGGGAAAAAGGGAGAAATGGCGACCGCCGTTCAGAAACGGCGACCGCCGTGGTTGGGCCCGAGGAGTCAGCGTGTCAGCTTCTAGCTGGCCGCGACAGACCTATCAACGGCGACCGCCGCATTTACGGCAACCGCCGCGTGCCCGCCACAGGCAAAAATGGCGACCGCCGTGATTGTCCAGTGGGCATTGCCCGTTGGTCGCCGGCGGAAATCGAGGGCACCGATCTTGCTTTAGGCCGCGTCTCAGGGTTTGGTTGAACGCTTCAGACACTTTGGCTATAAAAGGAGGTGTTGGGGTGAGGTTTTGAGCCATCCCAGCACCAAACCTCTGCCAAATTCGCCTCTCGCCGGAGTTGTGTTTTCGCCGGAATTTGAAGGTCTCGCCGGTGTTGCTTTGGTGTGGTTCCTGAGTGCCTTTGTGAAGCTTTTGGTTAGCCTTGGAGGTTAGAAGCCAAAGCAAGTCGAAGGAGGCCGAACCGCTCGTGTTTTGGGGTGAGTTTTCTCTCGTTCTGTGTCGTCTGAGTTCGTCACGGCGACCGCCGTGATGAAGACGACGACCGCCGTGTTCTTCACGGCGACCGCCGTGATGAATACGGCGACCGCCGTGATGAATACGGCGACCGCCGCCAGTGCCCAGAACGCCTTCGTGGCTTTGGCTTGGTCGGTTGTCGTCGTGGCGTCTTTCCTTTCGTGTTCTTTCGCCGTGTTTAGATTCGTACTGTTTATGTCGGATCTAACTTAGGGTTCCTTTTATGGGTCGACTCGAAGGTTATTGTGCTACCAGAACTATACCGTGTCGAGCTCGGAATCCAGTGACGTCTTTAGACTATTCTGCGGAGTAAGGCAAGTGGCGGTTCGCTCTTGCTCATTCGTTCCATATTTACATTAATTATCAGTAGTTTATCTGAGTAATTAATTTGGAATGAATATTCTGTTTGTCTGGAAATGGTTTTGTTAAACTGTTTTAAAAATCATATAATATGTTGTATATCTGTTAGAACAACGCTATTATCCGTGATCGCCTTTCGGGCCTTTATGTAGATTTATCCAGTAACTGTTGTTGTGCTATACTGTTTAGTTAGCACTAGTGGCTAGGAACGCTATGTACCTTGAGGGGGTTTAGCTGTTTCTTTATAACTGGTACTTGGTGGTTCATCCCCAGTACTTTCTCTTTGGTCATGACCATACCCTTTCACAGGGTAGGCGCACTTCGCTAGTGCCAAATCTTTCAGGGTTCATCCCTTCTATAACTCTTGTGAGGAGATCTGATATCTCTTGTGAGGAGATCCAATATCTCTTGTGTGGAGATGTAAAAGCTTATAACGTAATGCTCGTTTTGGAATTAAATAAGATAAGTGCCCGAGTGCACATGATTAATATACCTTGGGCGAGTAGTGTAGCTAAGTTAGTACAACTAGGAAAACTCGTCTCGACTTTAATCATAGTACGTTCTCTTTCCAATCTGGATTCGCTGTGCGCGATGAGGTTGCTCGTGAACCGAAGCATCTCAGTCAACTTTTAAATCATTGTTGTATGATCCTGTAATCATTCCAGATTTGTCATATTTCATTACAGACTCAACCTCTTGGAGTCTCGTTTCGAGTTGATTTCTGTGAAGATTCAGTCTTCCAGAATCTTCTCTTGTGCATAACTCTTGTTTATTTCAGTAGGAGTATGGTGGTTGACAAGTGTACTCGATTATCATTCGAGGGACGAGGAGTCTAACCTAATACAACTGCTTCGAACCATTCTGCTTTTTATCCTTGCTAGTCTATTCAAGTAGACTAACGCACGAACTTTGTTCTCCGCATGTGGGCTGGTGTCATCCGTTCGATTCGACACATCAGATAGAGTGAAGATTTGAGGAGACTAGATTGACTATGAAGACGACGGTTGTTTTTGGATATTTTAATAATTGCTTTTAATCAGCTTGAGATCCTTGGGCAGGTGATCATTACGATCACAACCCTATTTGTAAAATCTTTTATTAGTCTTCCGTTGTACTTTGTTTGAACTCTGTGTTTGGCCTATTCGGGATTAGGTTGTAATCCCGTAACTCATGTTTCATTTGATTGATGTTTTGATTTAGACACTTTGATCATTATGTATCATTGTATGCCTTAAATTGTATTTAATCTGGTAAAGCCTTGGGTGATCTCGGTAAGGAACACTGGGGTCACTGGCGGTAATACCTTTCCAAATGGGTTAAGATTTGGGGGTGTTACAATTATAGTGGAAGACTTTAAATAAATACTAATTACATGACTAGGATATAATATTTTCACCTATTACATTAATTAGAAAATTAAATCATATATTTAAACAACCTTGAAAATTCTTCATACTAAACTTCAACTGCAAGCCTTCGTCTTTGATTTGTTACTTCAAGGCGTCTGAGACCAACCACTGATGGGCCGTATAGGACGGATGACACCAGCCAACCATGCAATGAAAGAGAAAGGTTGGTCAGTCTAATGAAAGACTACGCAAGGGTTCAAACAGAATGGTTCTTGTGATTGCATCCAGTTACTATCATTGTCTCTCGAATAATAGTCGGTAGACAATATATAACTCGGATACTCTCATTGAACGAAAGAAAAGGTACGCGACAAGAAAAGACTCCAAAGAAGGTGTGTCTTATAGGAATATGTATGTTTGTTTGGGAACATTATAATTCACACAGAGTTTGAAAATCGACCTTGAATATTTGGGTCCTTGACCAACCTCACTGCATAATGCGAATCCAGATTGGAAAGGGGACTTACTTTAGACAAGAGTTCGGGCGGGTTCCACGTTGTACTTCTCGCCCAAGGGTGTATTAATTATGTGCAAAACAAGACTTATCTTAATTAGTTCCAAAACGTGCATCTACGATAAAGCTTTTAATCCACACCAATCTCGCAATAAGATATAGAATATGGGACAAATCCCGAATTTCGGCACTAGCTAAGTGCACCACCACTTATATTCGAATAAGGATAGGTCATGACCAAAAGTATTAGGGCAATAATCCTCCTAATACCAGTTATAAAAAAACAGCTAAACTTTGCAAGGTAAATAACATTCCTACGAATACTCATGCTAAACTAGCATATAAGTCCACACCAATGCACAACAATCCACACCAAATAGTACATCTAACATCCTATAATTATAATAATATATAGGTCGTTGCTAGCATACAACCTAATAACAAAGTTCATTAATCACACTATTTACCACACCAGTTCCCAAACAACAAATAAAATTATTTATCCTAACTTAATTAAGACATAAGATTAATTGTCAATTAAGAAAAATATGGAATAAATTGTAAGAGCGAACCACCACTTGCCTTAGTTAGATTCGTCGATGAATCTAGACGAGAAGATAACCGTTGATTTCTTTCCGGGAGCCTAACATCTGCTCCACAATATTCTAGCAAGGTTTCGGGTCCAAACGCAACCTGACGAATAACGATATAGACCGACACAATAATTAATATCAATTGCTTTATTTTGAGAGACTCAATTACTTAAATTCAATATTTTATTTATGAATTTAGTCATAAAAATAATAATAGAATTTTTCCAAGGACAAATACGAGTCAAAGTGAGTCGAAATTATACCGATCGGTTGATCCGGGTCAAATCTGGACCAAAAAGCTATGGGGCTTCTCGGCCGAATTTACAATTTGGGTAGGTGGGACCCCCCTCCTTTCTTCAACCCACTGCCTGCTCAAATTGGTTTCGCGAGCAACAGGCCATGGCGGGGAACGAAGGCTCGGCTCAACTCCGTCGTGGTCCCGATGGCGGTAGCTCGGTCGGCGGCGGCTCCTGGGAATGGCGTAGACACGGAAGCAGCACGGTGGTAGCATGGAGGGGTCGGAAGTGGCGGTGGCGAGCTCCGCCGACCGCGTACTGGCTGGGAATTCACGAAACAGAGCCTTGCAACGAGCTAGGTTCACGCGCCTCGTTCAATGACCAACCGATGATAAAACGGTGCGTCATTGGTGTCTGTGAAAGGATGGAGTTGCAATTTTTCACCGAAGATGGGTCGCGGCGGCTGGGGATGAATGATCGCATCGGAAAAGTGCTCCAAAGTCGGCCAAAAATGCACTGGCTGGAAAACACCACAAACAGAGCTTACGACTAGCCGAGTTTGAGCGGCTCGTACCGGGCTGAAACGACGAAGGAATTGAGCGGGGTCGGTGGATATGGAAAGATGGAATTG
Organism: Rheum nobile; assembly: GCA_027886185.1. Lineage (NCBI taxonomy): Eukaryota > Viridiplantae > Streptophyta > Magnoliopsida > Caryophyllales > Polygonaceae > Rheum > Rheum nobile. The sequence continues at coordinate 4,947,558 of WOAB01000025.1, read as the reverse complement.
CAAGGTTTCATCGGAGATGGGTCGCGGAGGATGCGGACGACTGTCGGCGCCGGAAAACCACCACAACAGTGGCTGGTCGGAAACAGAGGGCAAGGTTTTTGTTCGGGTTTGTTGGGATGAGTTGGATGCCAAAAACGCATCGATTCGGCTCGTATTTATAGGGGTTTGATTACCCTTCAAGATCTCTACACAATCGTGTCAAATATGGCTTAAAACAATCCCGAATCAGATCCAACTTGTCAAAATAATGCAAGGACGCATTGAAGAGGATTTCTTTCCTTATGGGAGAATTTCGAGCGTATCTTTGGTTGATTCATCCCGATTTTAAGAGAATTATACACGTCATTGTATAATCTAAAAAGTCCAATGCTTAATTTCACAAAACGCGTTCGACAATTGGCCAAAATCGGCCATGGAAGGAAGCTTAGGGCTGCTGCGTTGGCTGAAGGTAAGGGGAGTTATTGTACACGGCCAGCCCAACTTTTGGCTTAATTACGCATTTTTGTCCAACGTTTTATGTTGTGGAAAAACTGCCCTTATTTTATTTTACAAAAATTATAACAATTACCCAAACTTATTTATGACTTATACTAAGTTTATTTATACATTTTAACCCCAAATTTAAGTTGAAAGAAAAATTAAATTAGTTTAGCTTTAAGCTTAAATAATTTTTTTATAAACTTAACCATATTTTAATTAACATTCTATTATTCTTACTTTAAATTCTTTTTGCTTAACAAGATAATTTTATTTAAATTAATATTAATATAAGTTAGCATAATTTAAATAATTCATGACTTAAAGAGATAACCTACTTAGGTTAAGTGTTATTTTACCCTCTCATGGATAACAAAATAACTCTTATAACCTTTACTCTAATATTTCAAAATTCCCAAAACTACATTCATGGTTAGACTTAAATATTTATTTATACCCATACTATTATAACTAGAGCTGTCAAAATTTGACCGAACCCGAAATATCGACCGAACCCGACCGAAATTTTCAAGTTGAAACCCGAAAAATTAAACCCGAAACCCGATTTAAACCGAACCCACTAAACCCGATTATTTCCGGGTTCGGTTCGGTTGACCCGCCGGGTCAAAGAAAAGTTTTATGAATTATTTGAGGATTCGGCTGGGCGGGAAAATGAAATTTATCCCGGGTAGAAATTTCGTATTGGGTCGGCCCACTCCCCAAAATAAGAAAATTGAACCAAAAAACCCTAATTGCTCTCTTCAGCCACGATGCTCTGACTCTCTCTCTCCAACCTTCACAATTCGTCTCCTCCTTCTTCTCCTCAGGCGTTCATTGATTTTGCTCGTCACTTGACCAGCGACCCACATAATATAAGGAGGCACCGAGATTCATCAAGCACTTCGGGAAGAAGGTCAGTTTCTTCAAGCACTTCGGGAAGAAGTGATGAGTCCATCTTAATTAATTTCAACTTGTAATGGGATTATTGCATTCAATTTGTACTAAGAAACTTTATATATGGAAACAATGAGTTGTCAAGCTGATTTGTTTAGTTTAGATAGATATCTTCCACTGTTACCTTATATAGAGATTTGCGGAGTATTTGGTTATTTGGTAAGAGATCTTTCCTAACATTATATATAGATGAGCATACCTTAGGGTAAGGTATCTCAGCACCCACAATCGAAGCTTACGAAGAGCTTACTGCAAGTTGAGATCGGAGATCCAAAGGCAAGGTACAAACTTGTGTTGTAAGTACTTGCTTAGGGTTTTCTTGTGTTCTTGTTTATTTGTGAGTTGATTACACTCAAGGTCTAGAAGCCTAGGATCTGTGTGAGAATAGGTGGAGAGAAGAATTGTGAGATTGTACAGCTTATTAGTAATAAAAGTATACGGTTTGAAATCCTACTAAGGTAACACGTAGAGGTAGAATTTTTTCTCTTTTCAACTACTTGGTTGATTGAGTTTCATCTATAAAGGATCTGTCTTGCTGTTACTTATTGAATCTATATTATTTCCGCTGCCCAGGAAACAATATCACCGTTCCCTGTCTAACACACATCGATTCAACAATTTTCAAGTTTAATACATTCTCATCAAGAACATGACTCTCCTTTTCTGTTACATACACCTCCACCATTCTATAAACTTTTAAACTTATTAGGTTACGATATTATTCAAGATAAGTGTGTTTTTCTTTTGCATACAAATGTACAATAACTTTTTGGCAAAATAAGTGTAATGTTCTAACAATATAAAACTTAAATTAATTAAACGTAAACTAGACCTCTTGTGAGATATTTTTAATCTTTGTATTTATGTAGGATCATATATGTTAGTAATCAAAGGGAACTGAGGCTTTAGAGAAGTTCAATTCCTTAGCAGCGGAATATAATCAAATAACAGATTCAAGACAAGTTCCTTTTAAGTGGGAACCTTTGATAACTAACTAGTTATCCAGGATAAAACCCACTACCTTTCTCTCGAAAGGATTTTAAAGTATACTTCTTTTATTATAGCTTTGATTACAATCAACTAGAATAGAACACACAGATTAAAGACTTAAGACACACTTAAGAATCTCTATCTAGCTCGACCTAATCAAGCAACACAGAAGCAAGAGACTTACAACCGTTCTACTCACAAGAACTAGCACCAATTTCTCTTCACCTTCAAGCTCTGCGTGAATGCATGAGAAATGAGAGAGTTTCGATTATCTTATTTATGCAGTCATCCATGTAGAATTAATATCTACAGCTGGTTGATTTGCATAAATAAAATAACCAAAACAAATCAGAAAAGAAAATATTTCTTACCAAATAATATCTTAACCGGTTGTTACACCTTTTGTTTCCATAAAGAATATTCAGTTACACTCCTAGTTACATGGAAACAATATATCTAAAAGCTTATCTCCTAATCTAATAGATTTGCCCTAGTCAGCCGCCGCACCATTTATCGTCTTCAGTAACACGGCTTTATAGCTTCTGAATTCCCATGCCAGTTCCCAAAACTGCCTCTTTGGTCTCTGTTAGGAAGTGAACTTTTGGGAACTCCAGTTCCCTACCTAGTTCTCTTCCTCAGTTTTCCTAGTTTTGATAATGACAAATACTTTTGCTATTAATATTTCCATAAGTGTTGATGAACAGGGAACTCTGGAATTGGAAGCACAAGACAGAGACCAAGATGCCAGATTTGGGAACTGACATAAGGAACTGAAGCTCGCTGACGCTACAAGAGCTTGGAACAAGAGATGAAGGGAGGCCGCGATCCGATTAGGGTAGATCTTTACTTAGAGAGAGAAGTTAAAGATTATCCTGTTTCCATATTATCTTAGGAGTTAAAAGTATATCTTTTATGGAAACGAAAATTGTAAAATCGTGGGAGATTATATTTGGTAACAAATATTATCTTTCCGATTACTTTTTGATTATTTTATTTGTGTAATTCGGTTGTTGGAGATTCGTTTCTTCCATCAATTAAATTACATAAATAGAATAGTTGAAACTCTCTCACACTTACGCATTCATTCACATTGCTTACGAAGAAGAAGAAAACAGAGCTTAGTTCTTTGAAGAAGAACTGTAAGTCGATTGCTTATTGCTTGCTTGATTTGGTCGAACTAGGTAGAGAGTCCTTAGTGTGTCTAAGACTTAATCTGTGTGTTCTATCCTGATTGATTGTAATTGAAGTATTAATAGTGGGTTTTATCATGGATAACTAGTTGGTTATAAAAGGTTCCTACTCTAAGGAACTTGTCTTGATTCTGTTATTGTTTACTTATTCCGCTGCTAAGGAACTGGACTCCCAGTTCCCTTTGATTGTTAACACGTACGATCCTACAGTCTCTGTTCTACATTTCCTGAACCTGAGTTCCCTGTTTAACTAAACATGTGGAAATATTAGTAGCAAAGTGTTTGTCATCGTCAAAAGTAGGAAAACTGAGGAAGTGAACTTTGAAGGGAAACAGAGTTCCTGAAAGTTCACTTCCCAACAATTTATCACCATACTCGTGCATGGCACGGATAATACACTAGTATATAACTAAAACAAATATACTATTATAATTATTTTGAAATGTTGGATGATGCGGCGAATAATGATTAGTTAGTGATGAATGTAAGCAAATCAACACCACGTAGAATTAAGACCATTCATTTAGTATATAGATAGATTTTACTACGTCTTTACTAAGCTGCTTTCCACTGCATTTGGGCTCGTCTTTGTTTGGTCTACTTTTAATGACCCACATCTAATTACTAATTGTTAGAATATAACATCACACATTCAAAGTTCAAACATAATTATATCTAGTATATAAGGTTGATTAACTACTTCTCTTATTGTTAATTGATTTTATGATGAACCCTAGTGGGCTTATGCACTAGACTTATCTGTGCATATGCGCTCGTGCGTGCACGATCCCCAATCTATCGGCCTACGAACTTTCACATGTTATCAGAGCTAGTTCGGTCTTCTTGGGTTGATTCGGTTTGCCTATAAAAATATTGAGATGCTCACCCACACTTGTTTTGTCCAAGTGTCAATTGGATTAGGCCAATTACCGGCTCGTTGCACGTACAATGACAGCTTACAATTGCTTAATTAACTTTGATTTACAAAGTTGCGAACGTGAGCTAATGTAATTTACGAAACATTTAAAATCTACATGGAGAATCTTTTTAGATGGTACAATTGCTTAATTAACTTTAATGTAAGCTGCCAAATAAAGTCACACTGTTGATTCTTCCCAAACTATATGAGCTTGATTACAATTGAATAGAGCCTGCAAGACTGTTTCGGAATCTTGATCACATCTATCACAAAGTCGAATCTTCACAACCCTTTGAAGAACTACTAACTTAGATTTGACGCTCCACACATAATTCGATATGTCTCCAAGCAAAGTGACAAACCTTCGGATACATAGATCAGTAGATTCACACATACTTAACAGAATAACAAGGATGCACCTAGCATCAAAATGTTAAAAGGCAGACTGAATAAAATCTATGCTCCTCTGCATCGAGGAGAAGCCAACGAGATCATGATCAAGCAATATACTTGTCAGTTCCACCGTGTTTTCTTGATCCAGAAAGTATTCGATCAGATTTAGTTACAAAGTGGGAAGATATAAATGCAAGGTAGTAGGATCACCGAATATGGACAAAGAGAAGAAGATTTCATGAGGAGAACTTCCATTGAAGTGAAAGGCATGTGCTTTTGAGGCCAATGATGATGTGGAACAAGAAAATGCAGTGCACAAAACCGTGGTTGATGCATATGAGGTACCTATTGCCCCTATTGCCAGAGATTTGTTGTTTGGCAATATCAATGTAGATTTCTTAAGACCTTGTTTTTATTTTCATTTTGCATTGGAGGTACATAACTGTTAGGATGTGAACTTTCAGGAACTCTTGTTCCCTCGAAAGTTTTCTCATTCAGTTTTCTTAGTTTTGACGATGGCAAACACTTTACTATTAATATTTCCATATGTGTAGTTGAACAGGGAACTAAGGCTCAAGAAAAGAAGAACAGAGACCAAGACGCCAGAACAGGGAACTGGCAAAGGAACATAGAGAATGACGATTAGTTGCTTAGGGGTGCCGCGCTAATTGGAGAAGATCTTAGCGCGTTGGTTGTTTAGGGTATATCTTTTAGCTTAGAGAGAAGATAAAAGATATCCTTGTTTTTATATATTTAGGAGATTATTTGAATATCTTTTATGGAAACAAAAGTATGTAAAATCGGGAAAGATACTATTTGGTAACAAATGTTATCTTTTTTTTTTCTTTCGGTTATTTTAATAATGCAAATCGGCCATCTATAGATCTTAACTCTATACGGTTGAAATGTATAAGTAAAGTAATCGAACTCTCTCATTTCTAACGCATTCACGCATTTCTGAAGGTGAAGAGAAATCGTGCTTGTTCTTGTGAGAAGAACTGTGTAAGTCTCTTGCTTTTAAGTGCTTGATTAGGTCGAACTAGGTAGAGAGTCTTAAGTGTGTCTTAAGTCTTTAATCTGTGTGTTCTACTCCAGTTGATTGTAATCGAAGCTTGAATAAAAGAAGTAGACTTTGAAATCCTTTCGAAAGAGAGGTAGTGGGTTTTATCCTGGATAACTAGTTGGTTATCAAAGCTTTCCACTCTAAAGAACTCGTCTTGAATCTGTTAAGTTACTTATTTCCGCTGCCAAGGAACTGAATTTCTTTGAAGCCTCTGTTCCCTTTGATTACTAACACCTACGATCCTACAATTGGTATCAGAGCAGGCGCTCTAGATTTGTGTTAGTTTACAGATTTCAAGATGACTAGTACAAGTGAATTCGATTTGGGAATTTCAATCAACAAGCCTCACATTCGAAAGAAGGGAGAAGAAGAATGGTGGGAGAAATGCATGACGAACCATATCCAGACCATTGACTATCAATGTTGGCGCGTGATTGAAAATGGTGATGGCATCATTCCTAAGGACATGACTAGACCTGAGCAAACGCGGGTCGACTCGCCCGCCCGCCCGGTCCGCCCGGCATAAACGGGCGGATATGGTTATTATATTTATTCCATTTTGCCCGGATAGCCCGGCCCGCCCGTTTATATGGGCGGGATACGTTCACTGATAATATCCCATTTAGCCCGGATAGCCCGCCTAGAAGCCCGAATTAATTTTAAAAATAAATAAATTCTTATATATATCAAAGTTCATATAAAACAAATATTTATTTATACCGTAAGCAACCTAATATTTATACCCACAAGACACTTAAAATTAGCGATGTTGGTTATGACGAGTTTGAGGACAAAGAAGATTCAACTAAGGTGTGATTGTGTGATGTATGCACTACGCTAGAGGCAACAAAAAGAGACAACCAACTCCATTTTCTTTTGAAATTTGCTTAATTGTGTAATGTTGTGTTATTTTGTGGGAAATTTGTTATGACAAGTTTGTAACAATAACTATGTTTACCGTTTGTAATAAAAAGACATTTTTTTATGGGTATTGTACGTAAAATTATATTTGCTATGTTTCATTTTATGACAGATTTGTCTTGTCTCGCGGGCTAAATGGGATCCGCGGGCTACCCGGGTCCGGATGTCCGAGCGGATCCGGGAAGCCTCCTCAGCCCGTTTTTTTGGCTTGCCCGGATCCGGCCGGCCCATCCGGACATGATTTTTGTCCAAAGTCTGGCCCGATTCCCGCTCGGATCCGGGTTTGATCAGGTCTAGACATGACTGAAGCAGACTGGAAGCCTGAACACTACACTATCAAGGAAAAGAATACTAAGGCTCGTCAACTCATACTCAATGGGTTGACAAGAGAAGACATGGATAAAGTGATAGGAATCGAAATCGCCAAAGGCATCTGGACAGCTCTCAAAGAAATGCATGAAGGAAGTGAGGAACTCAAAAAGAGAAGAAAGTTCACTCTAGAAGGAGAGTACCACACTTTTGAAATGCTTGAAACATAAAACATCTCTCAATATCACTCTCGTTTCACTAGACTTGTTACCAAACTCAACAACGCTGATGTTAAGCTTGATGAATGGTCTAAATCTCTAGTCATCTTCAGCGGACTCAACTCAAAGTTCACCCTCATCAAGCGAGTCTTAAAGACTACCATTGGAATTCAAAGTCTTCCCTTAACTCAGATCATTGGGAAACTTGAAGTTGAAGAAAGGGAAGCTCTCAAGATGAGTTCTGCCAAGAAAACGGAGAAGGGAATTGCTCTAAAAATCTCAAAGGCCTTCTCAAGATTGGAAATGGAGGAAGAAAACTCGGATCTTGAAGAAGAAGAAGACGAGATGACTGCCCTTGTCACTAAGCATATCAAGAAGCACTTTATTAAGGGAAAGTACAAGAGATCCTTTCAGAAGAGATCTCTCTCAGAGTATGCTTGTTATCAATGCAAGGAAATGGGACATTTGGCTAAGAATTGTCCAAAGAAATCAAATGAAGATGACAAGCCTATGAAGAGGAAAGCTCTATTCGCTACTTTTGGATATGACTCAGAGGACTCAGATGGGGAACTGGATCTGAATGGAATCTCTGAAGGAAGGTGCTTAATAGCTAAGGAGGATTCAACCAAATCGGATGACTCTGAGGTATCCTCTTCTGACTTTATTAAATCTTTTCTTGAATGTGATAAGAAACAATTGATAAAGATCATTAAGAAACTTGGAAAGGTAAACAATTCCCTTCAAGAAAGATTAGAAGAATGTGAAGACGAAATCTCATGTTTATCTACTGAAAATTCTGTTTGGAGCAAGAAACTTGATGAAACTGAAAAACTACTTGCTAGTTCATCTAAAAAATGTGATTCATGTTTAACTCGTGAAAAGGAACCCATGCATACTATTGATTCTGTTGTTTCTTTCACTGACTCTGAAAAGACCACCTCTACTATGCTTCTTAAAATCATGAGTAAACTGAATGATCTCACTGGTTCTATCAATGAGAAAACCGTGAATCAAACTATTTTTGTTAAGCAAAGGTATGGTCTTGGTTATTCTGATAAGGAAGATTCTAAGGACGTATGCTCCGTTGAGAATGAGAAACTGAGAAGGGAACTGGTCGAGAAAAATAAAACTCTCAATCTAGCTCTCCAGACTTCTCATGATAAAAATCAATTTCTGGAAGAAAAAGTAAAGGTTCTTGAGAAGAAACCTGAAGGTAAGCAAACCTGGTTTGATGGACAAAATGCTCATAAAATGTATGTCAATCAAGCTTAGGGAAGCAAAGGTAAGGGAAATGATTTTGAGTAGAGAAAGCATGAGAGGCCGTTTAGACCCGGTCGTGGCAAATATGGTCATGTTGTACATAATCGTGTTTGTTGGCATTGTGGTCTAAATGGTCACTATATCAATGAGTGTCCTAAGAAAAGAAACTTGGAGATGAATAATAAGAAGAAGACGCATACAATTGTCGATTTGAATAATCCTTATTATTATGCTCATGTTCCCCAGCAACACAGGAACTATCAAACTAATTTACCCAGAAAAGCTAAGCTTGGCTGGGTTCAAAAAGTGTAAGTTCCCTTGTGCAGGACGAAGTGAGGCGACATGACAAATGGTACATAGACAGTAGTTGATCATGCCATATGACTGGAAACAGAAGCAAAATGTCCTCACTTCAGCAACACCGCAGAGGAAATATTTCTTTCAGGGATAAAAAAAGGGAGCAATCTGTGGAATCGGTAATGTGAATCTTACAGATCACATCAAGGTAAGCAATGTTCATCTTGTTGAAAATTTATGTTTTGATCTAATAAGTGTGTCACAGCTGTGTGATTGACGTGGCTAAATTATGCAATGCAAATATCGTTGAATAGCCTAATCAAAGTAAAAGTCCTAACAAACCTACTAAACAGATGTATAGCAAGCAAGCAAGGGTCGAACCCACAGGGAGGAAGTAATCAATCTATGTGTTTATAAGCATGCAAAGTAACAAGGGGGGTTTTGATTATCAAACACAGTAAAGTAAACAGCTTTGGTTGATTTGAGAATATGATTGGGGAAAGTAGTTCCACTAGAACGAGATCCACAATATAGAGATAAAAGTCGATCACTGAAATCTTATAAATCCAAGTTCTTTTACTATTCTTATGGTTGTTCCCATCCTGATCGTTATTAACTACCAATTCAGAAAGTTGTTGATAGTACTTACTACAGTATCAATGGAAGAAAACCTTACCACTAATAAAGCAATAGCAATGCTAGCAATTGATAAATATTACTCAACCTAGTTGGCCAGGCTATGAAGAATAACAATAAATCAATACTCAATATAACCAAGAGAATTAAACCAACACATATAAGAATAAGAACAAGGAATAGAAATCTCACAAACGAATCAACTGTATTGCTTCAAACGTCTAGTAGAACAAGGGGAAATTAGTGCTCCATTGAGATGCAAATGAAACCCTAATTGAGAAAAACTACGATGATAAAAGTGTCTCCCTACTCAAGACCTGGAAAAGGTCTTAAATAGGCTAGGGAAAATAAGCTAAACTTAGAAAATAATAAAGGAAACAAGATAATAGAACTAGAAAATCCGAAATTGCAAAATAGGAAATAATGTCTTCGCTGGCTGCTAGGCGCTTAACAAGTCCACCGCGGGGCGGTGACTCCCACCGCGTGGCGGTGACTTCCACCGCGGGGCGGTGGCTATCCTCTGGCGTGACCAGTTCTTCTCTGAGGTCCACCGCCGGGTCGTGGTGGCTTCTAGCACGGGGCATCAACTTCTGCCCTCTCCTTCCTTCAACTCTTCACTCCTTCTCTTCTGCTCTTCATTACTACCAAGTGTTGGTAGTCTTCTCCAATTAATCTCCAGTAGATCCTCATCCATCTTCATCTTCTTCAAATAAGCTGTAAATCCCTTGATATCTTCAATTCTCTCTACATCTTCTGGATTACAGACTTAACCCTGAATCTAGTCATAAACTCCTCTAAGTAATGCTAATACTTGCTAGTTAAGGTGTATGAAATGACACCTATCAAATTCCGCCATACTTAGACCTTTACTCATCATGAGTAAGCTAATGATAAACCTATTCCCTCAATCAAACACCAAGGTCTCAGGAAGTACAAGAAAATATGACACCAGCAATTACAACATCTCAACAATCAGCTCCAGATAACCAAAACAATACGCACAACACAACAACACAATACAACATAGAGTGACAATACTAATCCTAGCCTCCCATCTATCTTCTTATCTCTCCAGAGTGCCCTACCCGAAACCTCCTTATATCTCCTCTTCTTATGACGCCTCGCCAAGATAATGAGAAATCCTAAAATCACTCTTCTTCTTTTTCGCTCATTTTGCCAAGGCGCCTTTTAGGGTTTTCGCCAAGCCACTCATTTCATTTTCCAATAGATGTACTCACATAAGCTCACGTCACTCTTGACCAATTATTACCCCAGCCTAATGCTGGTCCAAGCCACCTACTTATTACATAGGCCGCCCTTTCGGGTTTTCGACCTATCCCAGGATTTCATTGGCTTTGTTTTAATCGATTTGGTCGTATTCTTCACGCAAGTTGAGCGGGGATTAAGGAGGCCCCAGATCAAAGAGAGAAGAGCAAGGAGATCGTAATTAGGGATTTTAGATGTTTGGACATGGGGGGTGGCGGCGCAGTGGTGCTGGTAGGGGAGAGAGATTAGGGTTTTTTTTGTTAGGGAGCATTTTCATTTTTTTCTTGTCTGCTTCTTCTTTAGCTTCTGTTTTGCAACATGGCTAGGTTTAATAATAGATAAATATATATTTAATCTTTGAAAGCTTATCTCTTTTAGTTTATTTAGTTTCTTATAATGTTTTCTCTTGTCATATTTTTCGCTTATTCATTTTTATAGGTCACTTGATATTCCATTTATATCTGAATATCAACTCACTTTCTTATAATAAATAAAATCATTATATATCATTGACATTTCATAACAGTCCTTAGTTTGCAAGGATTTCTTGTGGCAGTTTTCTCTATAGTAATTCAATGTGCTTTCCAATAAAATAGTTTTTTTATGGATCTTAGGGGTCCTTTGTTTCTATATCATAGGTATAGGGAATGGGGTTGAGAATTGATCAAACCGGTTTTGGTGTTTGATAGAGGTAGGTATGGGTATGAAATTGATTCCAAGGTATGACTCATACCAACCCATAACACTACATCCCATACCCATATAAAACTAGAGGTATGGCTCAAACCTAATTTTACTCTTCCTTCACTCTCTCCAAAATTATACCAAACACAAACCCTTAGGAATCACTCAATCTCATTCTTCATACCCAACCCGATCCCTCATTTCAATCTGATTCCTATTGTGATACCAAACGAGCCCTTAGAGAGTTGGAGGCGGAAGGTTAAAAAACATATATAGTTTCTCTTATTCTATGTCATATGATACTTGGTTTGGAATTTCGATGAAGCCGTGGGAGCATATTTAATGGTGGATTTCTATTTGAATATTTAATATTTTAGATAGATAAAAAAAATTAGAAAATGGGTGAAAATCAAAATTGAGTATCATTCATGTGGTACTCTTTTGTTATTACATTATACTAGTGTAGTACACGTGCCTTGCATGGAATTTGTTTATTTTTTCTTACATTTGTAAAAATAGTATATTAAAATTATATATTTCATTCATATAGAAATATTTAGTTAATGACTGTTATAGAAGTAGAGAAATTCTTATATAAAAAATGACTAACTGAATACATATATTAAAGATATTAAAAAAATATATTATATAAAAAGAGGCGGAACTCTCCATAACTTTATTAATAGTAAAATTTGGCTAAGTAGTTTTTCATATGTGGATAGACAAAATAAATAAATATACAAACTAATCATTTATTTTAAGTTTATAATAATATATAAACACTTTTAAATAATACAACTTTGTACATACTAAATATTTATTTTAATATTAAAAATAAAATTTATAAATAATAAATGGACATATGGGCCAAAATAATATTGGAATAGGCTGAAAATAATAACACAGACATCGAATTGGGTTAATAATAGGCTTCATATTTTTAAATCAAGCCTAGTTACATGTCCGACTTCAATTAGCTCATTTAAATAATAAATGAACTTAAAGCCCAATTAGTTTCAGCCGGTCATTGCAGATCGAGCCTAGTTCTTTAGCCCATTTTTCATTTATTTTGTATTTAAAAAAAAATATACAAAAGCCACCGATCGGACAAACCCTAATCATTTCTCTTCCGCCTCCTTTCCGTTTCAGTGTCCCTCTCTCTCTTTTATGTTCAACAAGGAATAACATTCTTTCCTTTTTGCTTCTTTCAAATTCCATCTCCATTTCTCATTACAAATTAAAACTTTTGGGATTTTCTTCATATTTTCTTTTCCGGAAATTCCGCCCACAATCTGCTTCTCTTTCTTTTTGTAAATCTTTCAGATCCAAGTTTTTTTTTTCTCCAAAAACACTCTGATCTAAAGATTACATATCCGAGTTTTTTGTGACCCTATGATGGATATCTACCCTAAACAAACTCCAGAAGGTGATCTAAAGCTCACAGATCCGGAAAAAAAAGAGCTTAATCTCCTTTGCATGTTCAGATCCATCGACTATCTCTGTCAGATCCAAAGAAAAACATCTCTTCCACTTTTTTTTTTGTAACATGCAAAGGAAAAAAAATGGCTTGATGAGTAGATCTGGAGTTGCTACTGGAAGGTTCCCAAAACCCTAATTTTCTCGGAGAAAGAAGATATGGATCGCAAGTTCCGAAGCCCATCTGGAGTTTTCCTCTGAACTCAAAGTCCGAAGTTGTCCAAACCAAGCATGGTTTATTTTCGTGAGTCTCTCTCTCTTTCTCAATTTGTCTCTGTGTTTATATATTTATCTATAACTCTAGTCATCCCTTCCGTTTGAAATCATCGAATGAATTTGTTCAATAAAACGTGAACAAACAATAATCAGGGGGAGTTTGAATATAACTGGGTGCTAATTCTTAAGTAAACATTGATATTTCGGTTTTTGATATGAATCGCTTGTATTCTGTGATTTAATTGTTCAACAATATTATACATTTAGCTACATAAATTTGAGAAGTATAGTGTGATTGCTTGGCTATAATGAAAAATTGATTCGTACAAAAAATTGATTGAAAGAAGACAGATTAAAAAGTTGCATAGTCAAACAATTTAACATTTCAGATTACTAAAAAATCAATGGGCTATTTGGTCCATAAAATAAGTATATATATTTATGATGCTAACATTTAATGGACTAATTGGCCCAATAGGTATATTTACAATTTCATAAAACCAAATCGACATATTTAAAAATATGAATACAAAAAATAGATATTAATTGTAACATGCTTTTCTAGATAAACTTACTATATATATACCATATTCTTTGCAATTGTTTACTCTCTCTGATTGCATGTGAGCACACGAGCTGTCCCTGATAACAAAAAAATATGAAATTAGGAATGTCATGTTCAATATGATCATAGTATGCAATGTAGTCCTTCTGTCATTTCAATTTAGATTATTTCTTTTTGCTTCTTAACTTATAATATAATTACTGACTTTCAAACTATTCCTTATAGATCTGAAAATATACCCTACACTTTTAAATGGTTCTGAATTGGAAATCAGGTTGCCAGAATGTGAAGTTCACTTTGAATCATATTCTGCAAGGTAGTGCTTGTACCATATAAATTTAGCCTATCTTTATCATAATTAACTGGTAGTGTGATTACTGATTTTAAATAATTTCCAATTATAGGTTTCAACATATGAAATCCAAGATACATCTCTTATTCTGATTCAAGATATACTTCCAGGTCATGGTTATTTATCTTTAAAATTAACATCATACTATGTTAATTTAATTTTTAAATCTATTATGTACTTAACTTATTTATTTTGTTATAGGAATTCCATGTGGGATTGGACTCGACACATAAGCCAAGAGCTAAAGCCCAACTGTTGAATTTCTTAGGTTTTGATGGTTATAAACACTCAACTAATATGTGTACCAAGTGTTTCAGGAACAAGAAGAGTTTTCCCAGGGAGCGTTGCAGCAGAGGATCTTAGAGGGAACAAAGACTTAGCAAGTGCTTTGTTACCTCTCCAGGAACTGAAGTGACAGACCAAGATCGAGGCTGCAAAAGGAAAGAAGTCATACAGCGTGCATAATTAAGGAAACAAATCAAGAAGCCACGCGGTAGAGGATGAAGACTTCGGCTCCAAAGATCAAGCCGGATTGCGCGAAGATATGGAAAGAGAGAAAAGACCCGATCGTGTTATCCTAGGAATCTTTCCTAAGATAAGGCGATTGGAGAGAGAAGAATAATATCCAATCGGTTGGATTAATTAGGGAACTCCTTCCTTAATTAATATAATCGGTTGTGATATCTTGTCTTCCAAACAAAATTATATCTTTATAATCCGATTCTAGTATTTCCTAATTTGTGTCAATTAGGGTTTCTGCCGAGTTGTATTTAAGTGAAGTGAGGATTCATTTCTTAGGTACGACTTCACGGCTTAGAACGACTTTGAACGAAAAAAAAGGAGAGAAAGAGAGTGAGGTGCGTGTGAGTCTTTGAGAGTTGAGTTTGATTCATCGTTGTAGAAGAGGTTTTGAGTCTAGCTGGTTGTTTAGAGGTCGAAGTCCAGGATACAAGTGTAATCAAGCAAGAAACTAATAAGACAAGTACGCAGTTCAAAATCCTCTCAAGCGGAAGCTTGAAGGTAGTGGTTTTTCCTTGAGAAGCTAGTTTTGCTAATCAGGGTTTCCACTATATATCGTGAGTTCGTTCTGTTATCTTTCTTGCTATATTATTTACGTTGTGCCTTCTGTGGGAACAAAACTTTTGTTCCCTCAGACGTAACTCTAACGATCCAAAACTAACCTAAACTGAAAGAGATAAAGGTATGCCTCCTATACTAAATGAAGACTATCTTTTATTACTCATTAACTTGTATTCTAATTACTGAATTATAAAAATTTGCAATTACAGGTTTGAGCATTTTTCCTCCAAGATACACCTCTTACTCTGATTGAAGATATACAATAAGGTCATGGTTCTATCTATTTACACTTAACATGACTATTTTAATATATTTTTTTAACTCTATTCACTAATTAAAATGATTTATTCATGGTATAGGAATGCCATGTGGGAGCTCGGATTGGACTAAGAAATTACAAATTTTGGATTGGTATTGCTTAAGCTGTTTGAAAGACATAAAGGTATGTCTAGAAGTTAGTAGTTTAGCTTTAAACTCTGATTATTTTTTGCATAGAGTAGTCAGTAGATTAGCTTTATTACATAGTTTCAATAACCTGGAACTAAATCCGTAGAAGTTAAGTATAAACAATAGGATTTTATTAAATCAGTTAGAGAGTTAACCTAAATCATACAACTGAAGACTAATGATTTAGTTGTAAATAAACACAATCAAACATTACAAATCGAACCAGATAAACATAAACAAATCCTTTTAGTTTCGATGCCTCCTAGGATTGAACAACTTCTTAGTTTGTTCTCTGTTATCATAACCATCAACTTAATCAAAAAATCAGAAAGTACAATCAAAGAGATATAATGTTATTACAATATTTGTGCCTTATCCAGTGTAGTAAGTATTAGAATGTCAAACATTATTTCATGCTAAAGAATCTTTTGTAACCGTAGTTTTGTCAAACATTAGAATCTTTCAGTTTATTCTAATATTTGTGCCTTGTCTAGTGTAGTAAATAAATTCAGTTTAGTAGCTTTAATAAACTGTTATTACATGCTAAAGAATAGCTAAAGTGACCAGAAGAATAATTATATAAACTTATTATTACATGCTAAAGAGTAACTAAAGAGTAGCTAAAGTGACCAAAAGACGTCAGTCACTCTAAAAGGCACAACACTTAACTATCTAGCAATTATCAAACTAAATCATTATTATGCTAGAAATGGGGACATCATTTAACAGATCCTTGATCATTTAAAAATATGTGTTCATAAACTCATCTCTGTGCATTTCAGACTTAGGAAATAAAATTAGTTTGTAATCAACTTTCTAATAACTACTTAATATTAACAAACACCTAAATCGTATAGAGTGTATACATAATATTATAATCAGTATTCAGTTTGGCTATTTTCATCAATCAGTGCATAATAATCATTATATAATATCTCTGCAAATAAATAAGTTTAGTTCTTTACACATACCTGCTAAATGATGAACAACCGATTGTGTAACCGTAATTTTGATATATATGGTTCAACTGTTTTGTACTGATATTGTGGGAGGAGCTGTAGTTTTATAACCCCTAAAAACATTGAATTTATGTTGCAAGATCGTGCTGAAAGGATCAAAATATTTGGTTCTACACTTATGGAAAACATGGATATGTAGTACATTGTTGACTTTAGGGTATCCTTTATTACATTTTTGAAATCTACAGTATATTTGGAATATCATTTATTAATGTTGACTTTAGGGTTTTGATTTTATTGTGCAAATATTGCAGTTGGATTTTTTGTAATCAAATCTGCACGGTTGTTTTTGGAAATTGCAGATTTGTTATACTTTTGAGGCATTTAATAAAGTGTATTGTTATTTTTTGGGCAATCCAGTTTATTTGGTTAGGAAAGTGTAGCAGGTTTATTTTTTGGGACAAGTTTATTTGTGGTTCAATCAACAAGCTTTTTTTTTGTTCAATCCAACAAATTTAAATTTGCCAGAATTTTCTTGGTTTAGAAATGTGTATCAGACAAAGTTTTTGCAGCATGTTCATTTTTGGTTCATTCCAGCAGGTTAAATTTTGCAGCATTTGTTTTGGTTACAAAAGTGTATTTGTCACCAAGTTTAGTTTGTGTGCTATTTGTCATAGCACAGCAGATTGAGTTTTTTATGCTAAATCTGCATATATTAGGTACATTGCATTTGTTTCACGATTTTTTAACCAGCCGTGCATATGCAAATCTCCATATTTTAGGTACATTGCACATTTGTGTTGGTTTTGTATGAGATCTACATGTTTAGTATTTTTGCACAAAATCATACAGTTGGTCAATATTTTTGTTTCATATCAAATCTGTATATATTAGCTTATTGAGAATAAAGTGGGAATATATTAATTAAGGAAATAAAGTAATATAAATTTATTCTGATTGATCTTTAATTTAAGGTAATTGTAGGATACTCCAAATTTGTGATTTTTAATTTAAATCTAAAAAACCCACATACTACCATGTGTCAAAATTAATACCGTGATGCCACGTGGCAAAATGTTTTTTGGGTTATTGTAGGAGCGCCACGTGGCTTAGCAGGTATTTGCGTTTAGTAGTTATATAGTAGATTGATTTTTAAAAAAATTCTTACATTTGTTTTTTTTAAGGAAAGCATCCATATGATATCTCAAATACGTACCACTAACAAAGATGGTTTAAGAATCCAACGGGTTTTGCTAAAAAACATAAGAATCCAACGGGCTGACAAAGAAACGAAGAGTTATGTCGAGATTAATCAATTTTAATATGAGGTTGGGATCCATTTATTAGCACAAAAACTTCAGCTGATGTGTAGGGTTTCATCTTCACTTCATACACTATCACTTTTAATCGTTCTTGTTTGATATGAGAGTATGCTCGAGTGGAAACTATCCTATGATAGCAGACACTTGAATCATTTTATTTTGCACGGGTCTAACAACCCAATCTCCCCCCTCATATCCAATTGATTTTTTTTGTCTAATGTGGGACTCCAACAAAAGCTAGATTACCTAAATATTCTTAGGGCCTCGTTTTGTATGTCTCATGAAATCAGATTGGAATACGATTCAAAATGGAATCATGAATCGAAATAAGTCACTTGTGTAATTTTGGTGTTTGGTATGTTGTCGAAATGAACTATTCTTGAATATTGTTGTTTAGTTGTATATGCAATCTGGAATGAGAAATCAAATCATGTTTTACGTTATAAATGTAATTTTTCATGCTTTAAAGAGAGTGTATAAGACAACTAGTAACAACCAATTATAACGTCTTTGAACAATTTAAAAAATGATAAGTGAATCGACATTCAAAACAATTATAATCCTAGGTTAATTCAGAAACAAACAAACCTAACTAGGAAAAAAGAAAACCTACTAAACTTCCAAAGAACATATGGGGGGAAGAGAATAAAAATAAACATATAAGATCAACAAACATAAACAACAAACACGTCCATCAAATCGCTACTACAAGAAGAATTCGGAAAATATCAAAGATATAATAACCAACGAAGTAACCCGAATCATCGGAAAAGAAAATATTAGAAGAGAAAAAAGAAGCAATTTGAAAAAAGATTTAAAAGAGAAAACATCAATCAACATCATATGGACAAGCACTGAATGCCATGAATTAGGAAATCAATGATGATGACAATAATGAATTAACATAACCCGTCACTAACGAAGAAAGTAAGAATGCCATGGATTGCATTAGAAATAACAAATCCTCGGGCTCTGATGACATGAAATCTGAGTTCTACAAGATATATTGGTACATTGTTGGACCTGATGTCATAGAAGCAGTCAAAAGTTTCTTCAACTCTTGTATAATCTTAAGGCAACTAAACCACACATTTATAACACTAATCCCGAAATGAGAAAATCTCAACTCTGTCAATCACTATCGACCCATTAGTCGATGCAACATGATATACAAGGTTTTATCTAAGATCATCACAAAGCGACTAAAAAAGGTAATACCCAAACTTATCTGCCCACGACAAGGTGTCTTTGTTGCACATAGAAATATCCAAGAAAACGTGCTTATTGCAAATGAGAATTTTCATTCCTTTCGGAAAAAAAAAACAAGGGAAGGAACGTTGGATCACCCTTAAGTTTGGTATGGAGAAAACATATGATCGTGTTGATTGGGACTTCTTAATTCATGTACCCACAAAGAATTGGGTTTCGTAAGAAATTTGTAGGCTTGGTGGCAGAATGTATTAGAACTGCTTCATTCTCCGTAATCGTCAACAATGGACCAACGGGCTAGTTCTTCCCATAACAAGGCCTACGGCAAGGTGACCCGATATCACCATTTTTATTCATCTTGGGGGATGAGATTCTATCAACAAGACTACAACATGCTTAATGCTCAAAGAGGAATCCTTATCTCTAACTTGTAATAGAAATGGAAACTTGATTTACCTCCTAAAACAAAATAAAAGACTACCTTTTAAAATAGCCAAAAAAGGAATCCCAACCGGAGCTAGACATTACGAAAAGCACATTGTAGTCTCTCTTAAATACAATACATGTGATAACCCATATGAAGAGCTAAACCATATTCTTCTACAATGCCCCTACACATTACATATGTTAGATCATGTAGACATTAAAACCAATATTATGATACAACAACTTGATACATATAAAAAAACCCATATGAAGACTTAAACTATATTCTTCTACAAAGCCCCTACACATTACAATTTTTTTTTCAAAAGTTAACTACTTAATGTAGAATTTTCTTTTACCAACAGCCGTTTGCAATGAAATAAAATAAATAAAGTTTTTTCTAGAATAAACCTATTATTAACCACCATCTATTAATTAATTGTGATAATATATGCCGTCCTATGTGTAAAGGTGGTTTAGGACTACACAAATCGGAAGATTTGAGTAAATCCTTACAAATGAAACTTTTATGAAAGGTACTAGTAGAACATGATAGTATGTGAGTAATGTATCATTACTGAAAAATACCTAGGATCCTCTGACATCTTTTCATACAAAAATAAATCTAAGCAATCCCGACAATTTTCTAGACTCCTCCACATATGCGACATCTTCAAAAAAGGTATATTTTGGGAACTAGGAAATGGAGAGACCGTTAATTTTTGGACTGGTAATTGGATTCAAGATTATGCCTTATTATCATATTATGATAACATTAATAATAATTTACAAGTTTCGCATTTCATTACACCAGATCGTAACTGGGATATCCTTATCCTCCAACGAATTCTCCCCCCACATATAGTTGCTAAAATTTGAAAAATACATATTCCAAGTACTAGTATCGAGGAGCGACTTGTCTGTAATGCTTGAACACTGACCCATAACGCTAACAAACATCCAACCTACTATTCTCCAATATGGATTTGGAAATTAAATGTTCCTCCAAAAATACAAAATGTTTCAAAGCCTTTACAGATAGTCTCCCTACAACAGAACTCCTTAACCGTCATTATTTTACAGTCCCCTCCCAGTGAAGCTATTGTAATTCAGATAATGAAGATCTAAATCATCTTTACTTTACATGCCCCTATACTAGACAAATGATATTGAAATTAAAACAGGCAACACTTTTGTTTGTCAACATACCTCAGACTTATGTATTGATCTTCAATTTTTTAGAACATCTAATATTTCTCCGAAACTTATATGTTTCCTCTGGTGGATGATATGAAAACATTGAAATTCTATCATCTTTCACAAAGACAATGTGCAACGACCTTCCAATTCTTTCGACCTTGGCATTCTTCAGTTTCAAAATTGGAAAACTACAAATCTGACTTCTTGTAATAATGTATCTAGGAAAAATAAACGACATGTTCTTACAAATAGAATTTGGAAGAAACCACATTCAAATTGTGTTAAACTCAACTATGATGGATAAATAAGAATTAATCAAACATCTCGTATTGGCTTTAATCTTCGAGATCATCAAGGCAATGTAATATATGTAGACAAAAAACAAATTTCGTACATATCCATTTTACAAATAGAAGCATATGTAGCTTTAGAGGGCATTCGTAAATCTATGTCCTTACGTATTTGATAACATGATAATATGCTACATATTGACTCATATTAATCCCATTTTGTGCATAAAAGAGACACTCCCTTAGGCATTTTGTAGGAACTTTGCTTGCTTTGCTCAGATCTATTCTTTTTTGTCGTTTTGGTCTTATAGGAGCACTTTTGGGAGCTATGGGGACATGATGGAATCAACTTGGAATTATCTCAAGCTTGGACAAGACAAAAGGAGCATTAACTCAAAGATTTGGTGAAGAAAAATGCACTTCAAGAGGATCACAACCAATCGGTGTCAGACAACATACTCATGTGTCATCACAAGCTGAAAAATACACATGTTGTCACCACGGTCGTGTTACCCACTGAGAACACTTAAACGCATATTATCCTCTTCCTTTTGTAGTCCATATAAATAGGGCATGTAAAGGCAACTTTTGAGACTTATGCCACAACTTCACATCCCATCTTAGCCTTCATTTCTAGGGTTAGCATTTACTTTGATTCTCTCCCTTTTTCCAACTCTAAATTTCTTTTTCCACTTAATTTAGTAGTTATACTTACTCTTTTGTGAGATTCTAGTGTTACATTTTGGGTTGTTGAGCTCCTTTGTGGTTCAAGACTTGGAAAAAGAGCAAAATTCCATCTTTTCTCTCATGGTTCAATGAAAATGCAAGGATTTGGTTGAATGTTAAGTATTTCTTAGAGAAATAGCAACCAATAGCCCCCTTAACTAACCCATTTGCATATCTATCTTACCCTCTTTGTTTTTTGCAAATATACCATATCCAAATTTTTTTCCTTTTATTTTTGCAAAAATACCCCCCAAATAAATAGGTAAATTGAAATTAGACTTTTCTTTTTCTTTTGGAAAACAAAATATGACATGACAATGGTTTTGTTGTTTAAAAAAAGAAAATTTTAATTTTGGCCAAATTTGAAATTGAAAATGAAAAGGGGTACAAAAAACTGAAATAGTTTTTCAATTTTCACTTCATCGTCTCCATCCTCCTATAACGAGAGGTTTTTGAAGAACCCAATATCAAAGCCAAAAGGTTTCTCCTGAAGCTCCATCGTAAACTCGAAAGGTTGCGTCTGTTGTAAAACTCCATAATCAGGTACATCGTTAGCGGGAGTTGCGCTTTCGGTCCTTCCTCCAACGATGGCGCCAAATTACAGGTGTTCCACCGACGAAGCCATTCAACGTCGTTGGATCACGCTTCCGATTCATCCTCCGACGACGGCGCCAAATTGCAGGTGTTTCACCGATGATGCCATTCAGCTCGTGCTTCTGATTCATCTTCCTCTTCTGTCTATCTAGTTCGAGCCTTTAACACCGATGAGGTATGTCCTTCGTGTTAGGGTTGAAGCCATTCAATGCCGTTTTAGGGTAGCTTTACTGTTGTTCGTTGGATTTTAGGGTTGAGTCACTATTGTTCGTATTAGGGTTTAGTCACTGTTGTTCTTTTGACCTGAAATGAACTGAACTTTAATGCAATAATTTATATAAACCTGTGAAAACTAGGTAAAAAAAGACCCTTATGGTAGAAATGGGGATGGTAACTTAAATTGATTGATATAAACTTGTGGAAACCCTATATATAGACTGACTGTACTATTTCGTAAGTTATATTGTCGCAATAAACAATGAGAATGCCAGATAAGTTTATATTTTTGTCACAATTGCACCAATTGCACGGGTTACGATTGGTTGAAAACTTCATGTCAGTGTTGTTCATATTTTTGTCACATGGTATAATTATATTGTTGAAATGAACAATTACAATGTGAGTTTGTGAAACATTGTTGTGTGTTAAAAGTTAATGTTTTTATTTGTCTCACTTTATAGCTCTTTTCCTCTCGCAACTTCCTTCTCTTCTCCTCTGATCTCTACATCTCAGTATGTTTGTTTCAAATTTTAAGCATTTGTTATGAAAATGAGAACCATTTTGTGCATAGAAAAAACTGAAATGTTGATATTCTTTGTTGTTTGTCTATGTCCAGCAGGCCAACTGAAGTGATGTAGTCGATTAAAGAATACACGGAGAAATTTGAAATGGCAAAAAAGGTAAAATTTGGTTTAGCTCATTCTGACTAGTTTTTCATATTTCACATCATGTCATGTAGATTTTAAGTATATGGTCCTTTTGTATTTATTGACCTCATATAATTTGTATTGTTTAGGGTCATTTATTGAGATTTGAAGGGGAAAAAATTCAAGGCAGAGTAAACCAAAACTGTCGACGTGAAATGCCTTTTCCATGTGGACTGGCAGATGATAATAGAAGGTCCATTTGGACCTACTGTGAAGATAGTTCATCGACAAACCTTTTTATTCCAGCTTGTGCATTATATTTTATTCCATCAAGTAGAAACGAGCAAGTTGTGGAAGACGTGGTATGACCTGCAAGGACATTTGTTGCATTTTTCAATGAAGGAGTTCGCACTTGTGACAGGGTTAAACTATGGTAAAATTAATGATAATGATCTGAAGTTGGATAAGAATGTCGTGAAAGAGGTATTTAATTTACAGAATTTGACCTTGGCTAAGCTGGAGATCCTATTTAGGCGTACACGGGATGAGGGCCCTTTGAAATATAAGATATCGTTATTGTATATATAAGAGGGCGTCATTCTTAGGATTGAGAAAATGGTTCGCATAAGCACGGGTCATGTCAAATTATTGACTGATATCGATCGATTCACGAAATTCCCATAGGACAGGGTTAGCTACATTGAAACTCACCAGGGATTGAGTTCAATGGTGAAGAATAGACTAGAGATGGTACAAACAAGCAGAGACTCAAGTGCAAGGTTGGGTTACAAACTCAAGGGGTTGCCAATGGCCTTTTAGGTAACGTATTTTTATGTAATGTATATAGTGTTGAAGTTGGCATTGTAATTATAATATATTGATGGTTTCTTACAAGAAATAAGAATCATACTGACAAGAAAAATTGCGCTTCAGGTATGGCTATTTGAAGTTGTAAAACCAATTGCTTCAGCGTTTGCACATTTGGTGGATAAGGAGGCCTATGCATGCGGTCTACGATGGTCATCCGATTCACAACCTGATGCGATGACTGTGGAGTCTTTTTTGGGGAAGGCCACATCCCGTTTTATTCCAAATGTGGTGTTAATAGAGGAAGAAGCTGAGGTGGAGGTCTTAAAAGGATGCACATTTTTGGAAAAAGTGAAGGACACTTACTTTGACAAGGCAATTGAGATATTCGAGCTAAGTAATAAGAGGTCTATCAATGGTAGAAGAAAAGGAAAGAGTGTTTCGGCCCCTGCCCCGACTGTGAAGTCCTCAGGCCTGGATGTAAGACATGTGATGTGCGCTATGAAAGAGCTTCATGAGCGTATGAGTAATTTGGAAAACCAAGTGGAAGCAGGATTTAGTGCTATAAAAAAACCTTGGGCATAATGGAACAGATGATGAAGAAGAGGACATTAAACAACTCAGATATCCACAACAACTCAGATGCAACAAATGATGAAGAAGAGGACATTTAACAGGAGGAAGGAAAGGTAAGATAACTAACAATAATCTTTATTCTGTTTTGGGAACTTAGATTTTTATTTCCCGCAAGTTGAAGCAGTATTTTTGTCGGAATGTAGAATAGGAATGTCATATTAAAAAGTTAAAATTTCATTGTTTTTCAACTTGATATTGATACACTTAGTTATATTTCTTGTAAGTTAAAGCTCTCATTTTGCCAAACACTATAACAAGAATGTCATAGTAACAAAATAGAAAGTCAGTGTTTTTAAGTTGGATGGATGCATAAAGCTCTCTTTTTGTCGAACTGTATTTTAGGAATGTCATATTTACAACTTAATTTGTTTAGATTGATGCACCTAGTTATAATTCTTGTAAGTTAAAGCTAATTTTTTATTTATTGAAGCAGAATGTTGTACATGGTCGTGATGAGGATGTCGAAATGGATGGAATGAGGGGGGGGGGGGGGTCTGCTTCAAATCCCCTACAGGATGACGATGATGATGGTGACATTCAAGTCGACAATGACAATTTAGGATATATGGTTGTTTATCGAAAGCAAAAAGACGATGATGATGGTGCAGGCGAAAATGCCAAGCTACCAACTGAAGGTAGTGTAGAAAAGCAGAAGGATGATGATGCAAGTGACAATGGCAAGATACCAGTTGAAGGTAGTGTTGAAAAGGAAAAGGATGATGGTGCAGACGACAATGCCAAGATACCGGCTGAATATAGTGTAGAAAAGCAGAAGGATGATGATATTGAGGGTACAGGTGACAATGGCAAAGAATGATGATGGTGCAAGCGATAATGCCAGTGTAGGAAAGCATAAGGATGATGATGATGATGGTGCAGGCGACAATGCCAAGCTATTGGTTGAAGGTAGTATAGTAAAGCAGAAGGATGATGATGTTGAGGGTCCAGTCCAGGATGAGGGGAAATAGGGAGAAATGATGACAAAAGAAGAAGCAAATGTGGAAGGAGAAGAAAAGACTTGTGAAATGAAGAAAAAGATAAGAAATAAAGAAAAGTATTCACAAGAAAGACTCGTTTAAAAAAAGAAGATAGATGATGAAGATGGTGCAGTTCAGAATGAGGAGAAAACTACAAAAGGGACGACAAAAGAAGTCCAGGTAAGCATCAATAATTAAAGATGATGACATACTTTAATAAATCTTCCAACATCTTATTTATGAAAAAACTTATTTACAGACGCTAGCTGTAGCGACAAAAGAAGCTGAGGTGGAAGGAGACGCTACCAAAGAAACAATTAGAGTCTCAACAAGAAAAACCCACTCAAAAAAAATAATACAACTACTGAACAGAGGGACCATCCTGTCAGGAAGAGAGAACTGTCAAAACAAGCCGATAATCCCAAACGATGCAAGGTTTCAATGTCCAAAGGTATTTCAGACACGACTAGATTGTGCCATTGGTTAGACTCGAAGGAAAGGTTAGAAAGTTGACCCTCCTGTCTTGATGATATGAACGCGTGTTTGAGATTTTGTTATATAAACCATCTTATGATGTAGTGAGGATTTTGAGTCTGTAACTGGAGAACATCTATAGAAGGATTTTTTTTGAGATATTGTTGCAACCAATGGGGTGGCTGAGATCTCTGGTAAGCCTCTTGGACAATTGTATGTATTATCTTGGTTGTCGTGTGTGTGACAAACCAGTGGCAATATTGGACACCTATTTTCAGCGAAACTTGGACAAGGAAATGAAGAGATGGTTGTCAGATAAGGAAAATTATGTTTCTGATCCATCTAAGATGAGATACCTGCGTGGAGAACTGCTTGCACTTTATGGGAAGGATTGGAAGGACGTGGATCGTATATACCTCCCCTTCAATTTCAAGGAGAAACATTGGGTAGCTCTGGAGATACAACTGAGTAAATGGTCTGTCACTGTATACAATCCCGACGTCAATTTGTTCAAATTGTCAGACGTCCATAGGTTCCTTGTAGATTTGACATTTATTCTGCCTGTCATGATAGCACAGTATGAGCTCTTAGCAACAATTTATGATGATAGGGGGGAAATCCCCTAAATGTGACTCGTGTTCCTACATTGGAAAGAAACAAGAGAGGGTAAGTTGTTTACATCAATTGTTCAATATTTGGTGTGAAAGTGGTTATAATATCAGGAAACCAACTACATTTTTTACTTGTGCAGGGGCGATTACGGCGTCTTCACGATCAAGTACATAGAAATGCTAAGTTCCGAACGTCAAAACATCGTGAACGTGGGTGACAATTTTGTGGATCACTATAGAAAAAGGATAGCTGTTAGTATTTTCGATATGAAGTGGTTTGACTAGTGAAGGATATCTTATTCACTTTCATGTAATGTTTGGGGTAGTTGGGATAGTGTGGTATGATTCTGATTGTGTAGTTTTTGCTAGAATTGACTTGTCTTTGTGACAATAAGTGGTGTTCAAATTATTTTGGAAATCTAGCAAAATTGGTTGGTGTATTTCTTCTTGGCTAGATGTAGCTATAAATTTTCGTTGTAGATGCATAATTCCTGTCGGTTGTGTTCATAATTCTTGTCAGTGAAGTTTATAGTTTGCATACTTCCTGTCAAATGTGTTCATAATTCCTGTCAGTGAAGTTTATAATTTACATACTTCGGATTTTTGTCACATTGTATATAATTCTATGTCGGAATTATCCTTTTCTTTTATGCTTTTATTTTGGTTGTTTTGGGTATAAAAAGATTTTTTTAATAATATTTGTTTGTGTTTACATTTCTGTTTATCTTTTTAATAATATTTATTTTTTAATAAAAAAGGTAAGACTAAGCCTTGTTATCCCCCAAAGCCATTCTTCCATTTATCCCCAAATTCCCTCCAAAAGCTTATTCCTGAAGCTTCTTCCCCATTAATGCGACTCTGCAACTTCCATCATTGTCATCAGACATTTTCTTCTTTCCCAGAACGCGACTCTGCAACTCCACTTTTACTTACTCCCTCCATCTTTCCCTATTAATGCGACTCTACTTTTTCTTACTCTTTAACTCCACTTTTTCTTACTCCCTACAACTCCACTTTTTCTTACTTACTCCCTCCATCTTTCCCCATTAACACGACTCTACAACTCCAGTTTTTCTTACTCCCGACTCTCCGAACTGATCTTCAACCTCTGAACCGCGTAACAAAAAAACCCTAGAAAATGGTAGTGCTTAGAGGCGGTAAAGAATCGAGCCCAATGAAGAGCGGAGAGAAAAGGAAGAGAAAAGAAGACGACAACCAGGGTCGAAAGAAGAAGAAGCAGAGAGACAAAGTGCAGGTGATAGGCCAAAAAAATTCCAACAGTCCCATAGCCAAAAATTCCGGGAAGGGCATGTCGAGGAGCCCAAAAGCGAAAACAGTAAAGGCGAAAAAACCCATAATCTTTAAAGGGGATGTAAGTTTTCTACATTTTGTCCTTTCAGGCTACGCAAATGGTTCAATTTGTATATTTTGTGTTTATTTAGGGTATTTTTCAATTGTACTGTCATGCTTCTGAAATGGTTCAATTTGTATATTTTGAGTTTGTTTAGGCTTTTTTGTTTCATTTGTCCTATCAGGCTTCGCAAATGGTTCAATTTGTATATTTTCTGTTTGTTTAGGGTATTTTTCATTTTGTTTGCAGATTAGGTACAATTATTACAGAGGGGAACCATTCTATGGAAGAATTAACATTAACTATAGGGTGCACTTTGTTCGTGAGATTGAAAACAAGTTGACACATGCGGATTGGCAACAAGTTTTGGATGGCCCGTTTGGAAAAGTAATGAAAATGTTACAGCATGTATCATTTTCTTCACAGACATTGCATGCAGTTCTATTCAAGCAACTTGAAATAGAAAAATAAGTGGGAGTCTTGGTATGAGGTGGCATGAAAAGAGTTGAGGTTTTCGATCAAGGAGTTCGCTCTCATCACTGGACTGAATTGTGGGGAAATTCTAGTTGTGGATACTAAAGCTGACGGGCTAGTAATGCAGTGATTATTTGGTATTCCTGGTGGTCCCAAGACGATAGTACAAGATGTTTACAACAGATTCAAAGAACATCGTGAGTTGGACAACTACAACTTAAAGTTGGCACTGTTGTTGATAGTTGAGGGTCTGTTGCTGGGAGGGGATAAGAAGAGGCTGGTGAAGCTGCTGTATGTTAGGCTGTTGGAGAATATGGATAAGTTTTGGGATTATCCATGGGGAAGAGTTGCTTATGAAGAGCTTCATAAGTCATTGACCACAGTACTGGCCAAAAGGATGCAAACAGTAGAGAAGACAAAGCTACTCTCCAAGCTACCAAGAATTCTATATTCCATTCAAGGCATGCCAGTTGTGTTTCAGGAAGTTATATTATTGATTTTTAATGGTTCAAATATGAATTACTGAGTTTTGTGGTGTCTGGATGGAATGGTAGTGAAACAAAGTGTGTTTTATTTGCAGCATAGTAGTGTACTTTATGATATAGTGTGACCGGATGTTTGAATATAGGGTGACAAGATCATCGTGAATATGCAGGATGTTATTTGTTGTTTGATTCAAACAACATACTAGTTTTCCATCATAGTTGTATGTGCATTCCAGATAGGTTTATGTGCATTCCAGTCAAATTTTTGGTTACATGGTAACCTGATTTAAATTATAGGGTGACATGATATCATGATTTAATGTATCATAATTTTCTAATACTCAAACCGCTTGTTATTGTAGATATGGGTATGGGAAGCTGTGCCAACATTTGGTCTCCAATTTGCATCGAAGTTGAGAGAATCTGCAATGCCTCGAGGTCTTTGTTGGTTTTCATATGAAGCCCTAGAACATGGGGTGTTGGAGTTGTCTTTGGTTGATCCTACAAATGTGGTTAAGCCCATTCTTATTCCCGATGAAGATGAGGTGGATAAGTTGTCCGACTGCTACTATGCTGATGAAAATGATGACCTACATTTTGACAAGATTGTGAAGGAAGCAAGAAAGGTTTGAAAAAGAAGGGAAAGGGGAAGAGGAAGCAAGGAAAAGATGGAGCGATCCCAAGTAATGCATTTGTGCATTCATTAGAGGTGATAAGTGAGATGTTCAGAATGATAAAGAAAATGGAAAAAGGAGTGTTTGAGAGGATGGGAAGGCTGAAAAAGAGGGTATCAAAGCAGGAGGAGGTGCCTAAGCATATATAAGAGTAAGGGGAAATCAAAGAGGTATTTGGATAAGAATGATTTTGAATCCTATGATGAGTCTGATGAGGAAGAGGGGGAAGTTTATAAGGATGATCAGGAAACAGAGGATGAGGAGGTTGAGAGTGATGATGATAATGATGATGATTGACTAGGCTAAAGTCGTTATGCCTATCAAAGAATCCCTAAAAACCTAACTAAGTATAACAGGCAAGTAAGGGTCGAACCCAAGAGAATCAAAGGATCTATCTCTATGTAAGAAAGCAAGTTACCAACTAGGGGGGGATTGTTGTTTGGTTTGCTAAAACTAATGGATTAAAGCAGAAAATGGTTAAGATTGTTGTAAATATGATTATGAGGGCGCTTCACCTAACAGATATCCACACTTCAGTATGATAGGTTGATCATTGATTATCTCAAGTTCATTCAATCCTATGATTGTTCCTATTCCGATCTTATGTATATTAACAGGTCAACCAGCCCTGAAAATACTAACTATTAAACAATCAAGAAACTATCAAGATTCAATTTAACAGCAACAGTAAGCATAGGAATTAAGCAGGATACATGCAACACTTAACAACCAGTCAGTATTCAGCATGCAATCAATTCTCTTCACAATAAACATTCACAACCAGTTCCTGTAAATTGTGGTTGCTACTCTAGATAAGGAATTTCAACCAGAAATAACCAAATCCTAGCAATAGAAAATTACTAACATCAACTAGTTGCGCAGACTAGTGAAATCAACAAGATTCAATAAAGATAAATTCAAAGAGAATTAATACAACCCAAAGGAAATAGAACAAGAGTTATAATCTCACAACCGAATCAATTGAAGGCTTCAATCGCCAGGCGAAACAAATGTGTTTAGTTCTTCATAGTCTTATAAAACGTCGTTATGAAAAATATGCTAGAATGAATGATTTATAAAACCTAAAGAGAACTTAACCTATTTAACCTAAAGAGAGTCTCCTAAAAATAACAATAACCTGAAATTATAAAAGGAAATAAAAGAAATAGAATAAAATAAAACAAAGATCTCGGACGAAATTCCCAAACGCTACGCTCCGCTCCTGGCATGGACCCGCGACCGCGGGTATAATACCGCGATCGTGGTTTGTAGTGTCTTGTCCCCGCGTCTTGCCTTCCATCGCGGCTCCTCCGGCGACTACCTTGTTGTGCCGCAACCGCGGCCATAATCCCGCGCCCGCGGTTTTGCTCTACCGCATCACCTTCTGCTTCTCGCTCGCGGCCTTCTCCTATAGTGGCTTCTTGGCCTTCATCTCTTCAATGCTTCAATACTCCACTAAAATCTTCCTTTCCACCACTTCTTATCTACAACTCCATTCTCCTAAAATGTCTTCTAAACCCACACAAATGGTACCTAATATCCTAGTAACAACTCCTAGTTACGCACTACAAAGTAGAGCGTATCAAATTCCCCCATGCTTAGACCTTGCTCGTCCTCGAGTAAGCTAATGGAAACCTACTCCTCCAATGAAATACCTAAGGTCTCAGGAAGCACAGCAAAACAATCCCCACTAAGAGTTGTACCTACTCATGAATCTCCACCAGTACCAATACATTAACACAACACACCAGCTTCAAGGAAAGCAGAGTACTTCCCCCAAGCTTAATCTGAACACCATAGAGTGAATGTGACCATCTAATTCTAGCTCTAGTCTATCTTCTTATAACTCCCGAAGTGACCTACCCGAATCCTCCTTATGACTCCACCACTTATGTCGCCATGCCAGAATGAATAAATCCTAATAATCACTCCTCTTCTTTTCACTCATTTTGCCTAGGTGCCCTTGCGGGTTTTCACCTAGCCACTCATTTCATTTTTCAAAGATGAGCTCATCAGTCCTCACATCGCTCTTTAGCCTCTTTTTACCCCAGCCTAATGCTAGTCCGGGCCACCTGCTTATTGCCTAAACCGCCTTTTCAGGTTTTCGACTTGGCCCATGATTTTTTTTTTTAATAATAAAAACAGTAGTATAGACGACCAACAAGTATAACTCTCTCCCCCATGCTTAAATATTGCATTGTCCTCAATGTAATGAAAGACGAAAAATGAAACTCTAGGGGGAAGAAAGATACCCACTAGCGATGCCGAAGTGGTCTGCGTCTCGGATGTCGTGGCGGTGGAAAGTCATGGAAACAAGAGTCTCTAGTGCCATTGCGGAAAGCAATGTAAACAATCTCATCGGTTGTCGGTCCTCTATATGTCTCCCACCTGTGTGAAGCAAAGGCGTCCCAATGCTGTAAAAGCACTGCACCAGCAACTGATCTCGGAGCATCCGCATGTCCTCATCAAGCTCAGATATCCACTCCCCATACTGTCTACCTGGGTCTGCAGGATCACTCGAAGTGCCTGCTGCACTGTGTTGTCCATCAGCAGCATATGCATAATCAGTGAAAGCAGTATCAACTGGCATATCTGCAAAGTCCTCTTGCTGCTCCTCCTCCTCATCATCAACTGCATCATGTTGTTCCATTATGAGGTACAAAATGGAAATCTCACGCTAATCTTCTCCTCCTCAGCAGCTAAAGCATGTCGTTCCATCATCTCAGCAGCGGAATAAAGTTGGGCAGCGGGGCCGCGATCGCGGTTTTCACCCGTGCCCGTGTTTTTTTTTCCAGGAGAAGTGGACTTACAGTGGGAAAAAACCGCGGTCGTGATTTTTGGGCCGCGGTCGCGGTTTCGTGTCTGTTGTGCTGCGGACTCCATCATCGAAACTCCTACCTGCATTTTAGTCTAAAACCGAAACAACAATAATAGAAACCTGAAAATAAAAGACATGAAAAGAATTACATACCTCAGGTTGCCTCTCGAGCAACGCCTTGGTTAACGGCGTGGCTCGACTCAGTGCTTTTCAGATCAATTTACGTTAGCACATCAACAAAACACAAAGAATTATCAGGAGGGTGTTTCTTAGCATCATCAATGTTATACTCTACCCTTATCCCATCAAATTCCATAGTGAGTGAACCAATATTCACATCAATTCTTGTGTTATCCGTTTTCAGAAACGGTCTACCAAACATCACCGGGGTTGCATGCTTGGCATGTCCCATATCCATCACAAAGAAGTCAGCAGGAAAAATCAGATTATCAACCTTTACTAGAACATCCTGTACTACTCCTTTTAGGTAAACATTAGACAAATCCGCCAATTGAATCACTATCCCAGTTTCATGCAATGGTCCAAGCCCCAAAGATTCATATAGCGAGTAAGGCAACACATTAATAGATGCACCTAAATCTAACATGGCTTTATCAAACTTGGTGTCACCTATCGTGCAAGGAATGCTAAACATGCCAGGGTTGCTACACTTCTTAGGCGTTCGCTTTTGAAGCATAGCCGACACATTTTCACTTACCTGAACCATTTTCCTTACCTTCAACTTCTGGTTCCTCTTGATCGTACATAATGCCTTAAGAAATTTAGCATAACGAGGAACACTTTTAATCAATTTTATCAAAGGGATGTTTACCTCACAGTTACTAAAGGTCTCGAAGATCTCTTTGTCGTTCTCTGGCCTTCTAGTGTCCTTCAAAGCCTCAGGGAATGGCAAAACGGGCTTGTACGAACTAAATGGAGGGAAATCCGAGCGAACGTAGGTATCTACAACTTTTGGGGTAACACCGCGGTCGCGGTTTGGGACCCGCGGTCGCGGTTCTTCTTCTGATGCAAAACCACGGTCACGGTTCTGCTTCCTGACTTCCTTCTGTATTTCCGTCTTCATACAACAATTCCTTTGTAAGCAAACCGCGGTCGCGGTTTAAGACCCGCGGTCGCGGTTTCTCGTCTGCAGTGTCCGACACTTCATCCAATTGCGTTTCACTTCTTAGCATAATTGCACTCACATTTTGTACTCGGTTCAACTCCGTTTGTGATGGGAGTTTACGCGCATCCCTAGCCTCTAGTTTGCTCACTGCCAGAGAGATCTGCCCAACCTGCTTCTCCAAGTTTTGAATGCTAGACTTGGTCTCATGCCGAAATTGCACCATATTTCTCTGCATTGTAGACACAGTCTGAGTTATGGTGGTCATGCTCTGAGCAAGAGATTGAATCATGTCGTCAACAGACATTGAGGAACTCGGACTCTGCCCCTGAGGTCTAGGATCATATGGTGATCGGAATTGTTGTTGTGGACCTCCAGGCTGCAGAAATTATTGCTGCTGATTCCCATATCTCAAATTGGGGTGATCTCTCCACCCAGGATTGTAAGTATTGGAGTACGGGTCATATCTTGGCCACTGTGGACCAAAACCTCCTATAGCATTCACTTCAGCGGTAGGCTCTTGCAATGTTGGACACACATCAGTAGGGTGCATTGTAACACCCCCAAAACTTAACCCTTTTGGAAAGGTATTACCGCCAGTGACCCCAGTGTTCCTTACCGAGATCACCCAAGGCTTTACCAAATAAATACAATTTATGAAATGCGATTGATACACAATGATCAAGCATTAAATTCCAAAACATAACATTGTCAAGGAAATAAGAGTTACGGGATTACAACCCAATCCCGAATAGGTCAAAACATAGTTTAAACCAAACACAGCGGAAGACTAAGAAAGTATATTACAATCGGAGTTATTGTCCAAAGGATCATAACCTGATTAAAGAAATAATTAAAACATTCAAAAACCACCGCCGACTCCATAGTCCTTCTAATCTTATGAGCTACTTCATAACTGATATGCCGAATCAAACGGATGACACCAGCCAACCATGCAAGGGAAAATATTGGTTGGTTAGTCTAAATGAATAGACTAGTAAGGGTATAAAGCAGACTGGTTCGAAGCAGTCATATTAGGTTAGACTCATCGCTTCTCGGATAACAACCGATAACGATAGTCAACCATCATATTCCTACTGGAATAAACAAGAGGTATGCACAGGAGAAGATTCTGGAAGACTGAATCTTCACAGAAATCAACTCGAAAAGAGACTCCAAGAGATTGAGTCTTTAAGGAAGTATGACAAATCTGGAAAGTTACAGAATCATTCAACAATGATTTAAAACTGACTGAGATGCTTCGGTTCACGACCAATCTCATCGCCTACAGCGAATCCAGATTGCAAAGAGAACGTACTACATTCAAGTCAAGACGAGTTTTCCTAGCTGCACTGAACTTAGCTGCACTACTCGCCCAAGGTGTATTAATTATGTGCGTCAAGGTAGCACTTATCTGATTTATGTTTCAAAAAAACACACATCACGTTATAGACTTTTACATGTGTACCCCACCAATGGGACGACACATCTTAGTATATGTTTCGTCGAGAGTGACGTATACCGAAAGGTTTGTGACACCAGCTAAGTGTCCTGTCTCTACACACATGTGTAAGAGACCGATCATGATCTTAGAATAGTACCAGATGGGGACAAGCCATCCCGATACCAGATTATAAAGAAACGACTGGACAGAGTCCGAGTAACGTTCCTACTTAACAGTGCTAACTAAATAGTTACAGCACCACAACATTTACAGGATAAATCCACATAAAGGCCCGAAAGGCGATCACAGATAATAGCGTTGTTCTAACAGATATACAACCTATTATATGATTTTCAAAACAGTTTATCAAAACCGTTTCCAGACAAACAGAATATTCATTCCAAATTAATTACTCAGATAAACTACTGATAATTAATGTAAATATGGAATGAAAGAGCAAGAGCGAACCGCCACTTGCCTTACTCCGCAAAATAGTCTAAAGACGTCAACTGGATTTCGGGCTCGACACGGTATAGTTCCGACAGCACAACAACCTTTGAGTCGACCCATAAAAAGAACCCTAAGTTAGATCTGACATAAATAGTACGAATCTAAACACGGCAAAAGAACACGAAAGGAAAGACGCCACGACGACAACCGACCAAGCCAAAGCCACGAAGGCATTCTGGGCACTGGCGGCGGTCGCCGTATTCATCACGGCGGTCGCCGCGAAGAACACGGTGGTCGCCGTGACGAACTCATACGACACAGAACGAGAGAAAACTCACCCCAAAACACGAGTGGTTTGGCCTCCTTCGACTTGCCTTGGCTTCTAACATCCAAGGCTAACCAAAAGCTTCACAAAGGCTGCTGGAAACACCACTAACAACACCGACAAAAGCTTCGAAATTTCCGGCGAAGGCACAACTCCGGCGAGATGCGAATTTGGCAGAGGTTTGGTGCTTGGATGGCTCAAAACCTCTCCCCCAGCACCTCCTTTTATAGCCAACACATCTAGAGTTCGAAGACGAGGACCTAGAGCTACTGCGGCGCTCGCCAGCAATAACGCCGGCGACCAACGGGCAACGACTGCTGGGCAACGATGACGGCACTTACGGTGGTCGCCGTAATTTACGGCGGTCGCCGCGGGATGACACATCAGCTGCCTCCTCGGGCGTTGGAACAACGGGCGCCGTATCTTTACGGCGGTCGCCGTGCTTGGGTCTCACGACGGTGGTCGCCGCAACTTTACGGCGGTCGCCGTGACCCTTTTTCCCGCCCGTTCAGCTTTGAACGGATAAGACATTAAACCGGGATAAAAATTATCGTATGTGAACGACAATTAAACTCTAAGGCATGATGTCTGTATATTATTTCACTGAGAAAAATATTACAGATACATAGCACATTACAGAATGTCTCAAACTACCTGAATTAAATCCGACGTACACAACGGGTACTCGGGAAAATTCCATAATTCCCAATATAACCTTACAAAAATCACGGGGTATCACATCTCCTCCCCCTTACAAGAAGTTTCGACCCCGAAACTTAGGTCGAGAATAACTCGAGAAAACGCCTGAGCATATCTGACTCGGTTTCCCACGTCTCCCAAGTAACTTCTTTGGTCCCTGACTTGGACCACAGCACTCGTACCAAAGGTACGATCTTGTTGCGCAAACGCTTCTCCCGACGCTCCAAAATGCGCACGGGCAACTCTTCATAAGTACCATTAGCTTGAATCTCGATGTCCTCGTAACTAAGTACATGAGACTCATCTGGTACATACTTTCTGAGTAAAGATACGTGGAACACGTTATGCACCGGGTGAGCCGATGGTGGCAACGCCAAATGGTACGCTAGAGATCCCACTCTATCCAGAATTTCGAATGGTCCCATGTAGCGAGGGTTAAGCTTCCCACGCTTACCAAATCTAAAAACTCCTTTGGAAGGCGATACCTTGACAAAAACTTTGTCACCGACCTCAAACTCGACAGTCTTGCGCTTCCAATCTGCGTAGGACTTTTGTCGACTCTGAGCGGTCAACATCCTTTGTCTGATCAAAGCAATGTCTGAAGCCGTCCTTTCGACCAGCTCTGGTTCAAGCAGAATTTTATCGGCATTATCGTCCCAACAAATCAGAGATCTGCATCTGCGACCATACAAAGCTTCAAACGGAGCCATCTTGATTGTAGCATGCCAGCTATTGTTGTATGTGAACTCAATCAGACTCAAGCTGTCCTCCCAGCTAGTCGGACGATCGAGCACACAAGCTCTAAGCATATCCTCCAGAGTCTGGATGGTCCTTTCAGACTGGCCATCTGTCTGAGGATGAAACGTTGTACTGAACCTCAACTCGGTTCCCATAGCCTTATGAAGTTCCTTCCAGAATCTTGACATGAAACGGCCATCTCGGTTCGATACAATGGTCTTAGGAATGCCATGTAAGCGGACAATCTCCTTCGGGTAAACTTCGGCTAGCTTCTGGGTTTCCCATGTGGTCTTGATGGCTATGAAATGAGCACTCTTCGTAAGCCTATCCACAATTACCCAGATAGCATCTCTCTGACTTCGAGTCTTGGGTAGCCCAGTGACGAAGTCCGTGGAAATGTCCTCCCATTTCCATTCTGGCACGGGGAGAGGTAGCATCTCACCACCTGGTCTGTGGTGTTCGATCTTGACTTTTTGGTAAGTTAAGCACTTTGCCACAAAGTCTGCTACGTCCCACTTCATGTTTGGCCACCAAAACTTCTTCCTGAGATCCTTGTACATCTTGCTAGAGCCAGGATGCACAGAATAAGCAGATGAATGAGCTTCTCTCATCACCAACTGACGAAGACCTTCTATGTCAGGCACACAGATCCGATCCTGAAACCAAAGTGATCCATCATCCTGAACCACAAAACTGGGATCTTTCTCATCCATCACTTCACTGCTTAACTTTACCAAGATGATGTCATCGACTTGCTTTTCTTTGATTTGATCCAGCAGTGTAGCCTGAATTTCCATCATACTCAGGTACCCTCTACGTTGGTCATACAAGACTTCAATGTCGCATGACTCTTGGTTTAGCTTGGTCTGAGCAGTAAGTAGAGCAACTACAGTCTCATGCGTTGTCTTCCGGCTTAGTGCATCAGCTACTACATTAGCCTTGCTCGGATGATACAACAACTCCATGTCGTAGTCCTTGAGCAACTCTAGCCAGCGGCGTTGTCTCATATTTAACTCCTTCTGAGTAAATATATACTTGAGACTTTTGTGGTCAGTGAAGACTTGGCATCTTATACCGTAGAGGTAATGCCTCCAAATCTTCAGCGCAAAGACGACCGCTGCTAACTCAAGATCATGGGTCGGATAGTTTTCTTCGTACGTCTTGAGTTGCCTGGATGCATAAGCAATGACTTTGCCCCTTTGCATCAAAACACAACCAAGACCACACTTGGAAGCATCACTATAGACCACATAATCGTCATTCCCCTCTGGGAGTGCTAACACGGGTGCCGAGGTCAACCGTCGCTTCAACTCCTGGAAACTGACCTCGCACTTGTCATTCCAGACAAACTTCTTGTGGACTTTGCGGAGTAGATTGGTCATAGGTAGAGCGATCTTTGAAAATCCTTCTACAAACCTTCTATAATACCCGGCAAGTCCAAGAAAACTGCGTACCTCCTTCACGCTCTGGGGCTGTGTCCATTTGGCCACCGCTTCAATCTTTTGGGGATTAACCATAACCTCATTTTTATTGATCACGTGGCCTAAGAAAGCCACTTCCTTCATCCAGAATTCACATTTAGACAATTTAGCAAAAAGCTGATGTTGTCTAAGGATCGACAAGGAAATCCATAGATGTTCCTCATGGGCTTCTTCATTCGGAGAATAGATCAAGATGTCGTCTATGAAGACCACCACAAACTTATCCAAGTACTGGTGAAAACATCGGTTCATCAAATCCATAAAGACAGCTGGAGCATTTGTAAGCCCAAAAGGCATCACTACGAACTCGTAATGACTATATCTGGTCCTAAACGCAGTTCTAGAAATGTCCTGCTCACGAATCCTGAGTTGATGATATCCAGATCTTAAGTCGATCTTGGAGAAAACCTTTGCTCCCTGCAATTGGTCCAACAAGTCATCAATCCTAGGCAAAGGATACTTGTTCTTGATCGTCACCTTGTTCAACTCTCGATAGTCGATACAAAGTCGGAACGATCCGTCCTTCTTTTTGACGAATAATACCGGAGCACCCCACGGCGATGCACTCGGCCTGACATAACCTTTATCAAGAAGATCTTCAAGTTGATTCTTCAATTCTTGCATCTCAGCCGGAG
The DNA here is from genome assembly GCA_027886185.1 of Rheum nobile. NCBI lineage: Eukaryota > Viridiplantae > Streptophyta > Magnoliopsida > Caryophyllales > Polygonaceae > Rheum > Rheum nobile. The sequence goes on along the minus strand of WOAB01000025.1, from coordinate 4,908,051 downwards.
CCATCTGATACGGTGATTTGGAAATCGGCGCCGTACCAGGCTCGAGATCAATAGAAAACTCAACGTCGCGGTTCGGGGGTAATCCAGGAATTTCTTCCGGAAAGACATCCGAAAACTCCCTAACTACAGGAATATCAAGAACCTCAGGTTCATCCTTCACGGGTGAATCCAAGTAGCAAAGGTACCCGACACATCCTTGTCGTAGTAGCTTAAACGCAGCCATCGCATTGATTAGCTTGCCGTTATCAGCGTCATTTCGACCTTTGAACTTGCACACGAATTGGCCCCCGGATGACACCATCACCGTTCTTGAACTGAAGTCGATCACCGCCTTGTGACGCGTCAGCCAATCCATACCGAGGATAATGTCGTATGGAGCCATGGCTATACAGATTAAATCTGCCTCAAATTCCTTACCCTGAATGGTAATCGGAAAGTCGGACAAATGCTTGGTTCCCACCAAACGTTCTCCATTAGGAAGATTAACGACGAAAGGGTCGCACGAATCGTTGCACACTAAATCTAACTTGATAACACAGCTATCCGAAATAAAGGAATGCGTAGCACCAGAATCAAACAGAATGCACATTGAAGTAGAGTGAAGGTATAGAGTACCTTGAGCAATCGGAGCGTTGGGTCCATCTGCCTCACGCATCTCGTATAAGCGTTGGCCCTGACTTCCAGAAACAGCTGGGGCCTTTCCCCTGTTCTGAGCAGTCGTCTGCACTGAAGGGCTAGGAGTCTCGGCAGGCTTAAACCTAGGTCGGTTGCTCTGATGAACTGACCCTTGCTGCGACTCTACTCCCTTCTGCTTCCCCTGCTTGCAGAACTTTTGCAGATGACCATCACGTCCATACCCAAAGCATGGGCTCTTCTCCTTCCGACACTCAGTGCTCTTGTGCCCAGCAGTACCGCAGTTATAACACTGAACTGTACTCTTGGTCTGCCCTGACTACTGAGTCGATCCTCCTTGCGTCATCTCCGTCTTAGCTCGGCCGGATTTGGCGAAGTTAGACGGTGGCGCAGGGCGCTTAAAACCACCTCTCTGGTTCTGATTCTGCATCGACTTCTGTCGGTTGCGCCTTTTGGTCGACTCCTCGAGAGTTACCTCCAGCTTATAGGCACAATCCACATACTACTCCAAGGTAGAGCATGTGTGGTGCACCATTAATGGCTTAATATCCGGGTTCATCCACTCGTAGAAGTACCAGATCTTTTGAGCCTCGCTGGTGATCTCGGCAGTGGCGTATTGTAGAAGATGGTTGAACTTAGATGCCAACTCGGTCACTCTCAGACCATTAGTCTGAGGGTACAAGAACTCTTTATGCTTCTCCTCTCTCATAGCACGAGAGAAAAAGCGATCAACCATCTTGGTCTTGAACATCGACCAAGTCAACACTGGGCTCTCAGCCAAACCAGTGCTCTCCCACCACTCGCTAGCCTCCTCCTTCAGCTGAAGAGAAGCGATATGGACCTTCTCGGCCTCCGTACACTCCACGTTCCTGAACAACCTCTCCATATGGGAGAACCAATGAGTCACTGCCACTGGCTCCCATTTCCCGTTATAGAAGTCGGGTCTCATGGAAGTAATGGTCTTAAGAGCGCGACCATAGCTGTCCCTCGCCCTAACGGCAGTCTCCTGTATCACGGGGTTTCTGGGTTCCACAACATCAGGAACCGCTGCGTGAATAGGCATTTCTTGTGCTTGAGGCGCACTTGGTCTCAAGATATCTGCAATAGCCTGCATCACGATCCCACGGATCGCCTCAACAGCTGCGGCGTCAAACAGCGTCGGCGCCTGGGTCTGATCCTGACCTTCACGCCTCTGCTGGACGCGAGACTCAGACTCGTGTTCATCCTGAACACCTCTTCCTGCTGGTCTGGGGTTTTGGCTAGTCCCATCACCGGCTCGAGTCGAATTCCTCGTGCTTCTTGGGTTCACCATCTATTTACCGATCAAATTCCAAGCATTCAATACATTAATATTATGCAATATACTTATGCAATATACCAACGTAAATAAATTACTCAGAATAGATCAACTTGGTATTTTATAGATGAACCTTCGAATTCTTACACAAGTTACACATAAGTTTATCATTCGAGCGTTTGGACAACATTGCTCGAAGATATAAGTGTTTCTCAGAGTACTTGCCGCAATACTGAAATATTACACAAAGTACAACTTGGAATACTAAGAAACGAAACTACTACGATAGGCAACGCCACTCCTCCTCAAGGCGTTCCAAAATGTCTCCCATACGACTGGCTACTCGTGCATGGTCTCTTCGGGCTAGGCTCACCATCGAGCTATGGCGATGGGTTTCGCACCCTGCTTGACCCTGAAGCACATAGTCCTAGCTCAGTCATGGTAAAGTATGGGTCGTCCATGACTAGTCCTCCTATTCCAGCCCTCCTCTGAGTACTGGCGATCAGCTCATCCCTCTGACGCTACTGTTCTACGGAGATTACCTCGCTCTGGCGGAGAATCTCCTGCAGCTCGGATTCCGACCTCCATCTCCTTGGAGTAGGGATAGGCTGAGATTCCCTGTCACTTCTCCTAATACCGTACTCGGTATACAATGCCTCCCAATCAGCTTCTGACATGGGTGCGTACTCTGGCACTGGTGACAATCCTGTACCGGGCTCCTGATTTTGCCCTCCAAGTTCCAACTCTAGATCCTCTTCTGGATCATCCTCTATGGGATCCTCATCCTCGAGATCATCCTCGATGGGATCCTCATCCTCGGGATCATCCTCGATGGGATCCTCATCCTCGGAATCATCCTCGATCATATCCTCGTCCTCGACAGGATCTTGCTCAAGCATCTCCTCTTCCTCCTCCTCGTACTCGATCTCCTCAGGAATTGGTCCCAGCAGAAAGTCATCTTGGTAAACCCCTTGTTCGTACCTTGATAACTCATCTTCCTGCTCCCATTCCTGTACTTCCTCCACCCTTGGTGGCGGCACAGGTGCAGGCTCAGGGACCATAGCATTCCTGGCTACAAGGACAACTGACTCGGGGAGAACATGCTTGACGTCTTCGGGCGGGCTACTCGGGCCTCCAACCTCGAAACATCGATGAGGTAACGGAAAATCTAGCCTCGGCTGATCCGACTTAGCGTCTTCCGACCCCCTACCAATAGAAAAGCAGACACCCATCCTATCGAACAATAAGGAAGGAATTAGTCTTTCTAGACATAGAAGCAAGCTTACTATATCAGACTATAAAGAAGACACGACTATGAACGGTGTTTTTAAATTCTTTTCAGAATGAAAATTCAGAGCCCTCTTTAAAGCATTTCGAAAACGGATAAATGGTTTATAAAAATTTCAAACCCGTTTTAAAACCTTTTGCTCTGATACCACAACTGTAACACCCCCAAAACTTAACCCTTTTGGAAAGGTATTACCGCCAGTGACCCCAGTGTTCCTTACCGAGATCACCCAAGGCTTTACCAAATAAATACAATTTATGAAATGCGATTGATACACAATGATCAAGCATTAAATTCCAAAACATAACATTGTCAAGGAAATAAGAGTTACGGGATTACAACCCAATCCCGAATAGGTCAAAACATAGTTTAAACCAAACACAGCAGAAGACTAAGAAAGTATATTACAATCGGAGTTATTGTCCAAAGGATCATAACCTGATTAAAGAAATAATTAAAACATTCAAAAACCACCGCCGACTCCATAGTCCTTTTAATCTTCTGAGCTACTTCATAACTGATGTGCCGAATCAAACGGATGACATCAGCCAACCATGCAAGGGAAAATATTGGTTGGTTAGTCTAAATGAATAGACTAGCAAGGGTATAAAGCAGACTGGTTCGAAGCAGTCATATTAGGTTAGACTCATCGCTTCTCGGATAACAACCGATAACGATAGTCAACCATCATATTCCTACTGGAATAAACAAGAGGTATGCACAGGAGAAGATTCTGGAAGACTGAATCTTCACAGAAATCAACTCGAAAAGAGACTCCAAGAGATTGAGTCTTTAAGGAAGTATGACAAATCTAGAAAGTTACAGAATCATTCAACAATGATTTAAAATTGACTGAGATGCTTCGGTTCACGACCAACCTCATCGCCTACAGCGAATCCAGATTGGAAAGAGAACATACTACATTCAAGTCAAGACGAGTTTTCCTAGCTGCACTGACTTAGCTGCACTACTCGCCCAAGGTGTATTAATTATGTGCGTCAAGGTAGCACTTATCTGATTTATGTTTCAAAAAAACACACATCACGTTATAGACTTTTACATGTGTACCCCACCAATGGGACGACACATCTTAGTATACGTTTCGTCGAGAGTGACGTATACCGAAAGGTTTGTGACACCAGCTAAGTATCCTGTCTCTACACACATGTGTAAGAGACCGATCATGATCTTAGAATAGTACCAGATATGGACGAGCCATCCCGATACCAGATTATAAAGAAACGACTGGACAGAGTCTGAGTAACGTTCCTATTTAACAGTGCTAACTAAACAGTTACAGCACCACAACATTTACAGGATAAATCCACATAAAGGCCCGAAAGGCGATCACAGATAATAGCGTTGTTCTAACAGATATACAACCTATTATATGATTTTCAAAACAGTTTATCAAAACCATTTCCAGACAAACAGAATATTCATTCCAAATTAATTACTCAGATAAACTACTGATAATTAATATAAATATGGAACGAAAGAGCAAGAGCGAACCGCCACTTGCCTTACTCTGTAGAATAGTCTAAAGACGTCAACTGGATTTCGGGCTCGACACGGTATAGTTCTGACAGCACAACAACCTTTGAGTCGACCCATAAAAGGAACCCTAAGTTAGATCCGACATAAACAGTACGAATCTAAACACGGCGAAAGAACACGAAAGGAAAGACGCCACGACGACAACCGACCAATCCAAAGCCACGAAGGCATTCTGGGCACTGGCGGCGGTCGCCGTTCTTGGCGGCGGTCGCCGTATTCATCACGGCGGTCGCCGCGAAGAACACGGCGGTCGCCGTGACGAACTCAGACGACACAGAACGAGAGAAAACTCACCCCAAAACACGAGTGGTTTGGCCTCCTTCGACTTGCCTTGGCTTCTAACCTCCAAGGCTAACCAAAAGCTTCACAAAGGCTGCTGGAAACACCACTAACAACACCGACGAAAGCTTCGAAATTTCCGGCGAAGGCACAACTCCGGCGAGAGGCGAATTTGGCAGAGGTTTGGTGCTTGGATGGCTCAAAACCTCTCCCCCAGCACCTCCTTTTATAGCCAACACATCTAGAGTTCGAAGACGAGGGCCTAGAGCTACTGCGGCGCTCGCCAGCAACAACGCCGGCGACCAACGGGCAACGATGACGGCACTTACGGCGGTCGCTGTAATTTACGGCGGTCGTCGCGGGATGACACATCAGCTGCCTCCTTGGGCGTTGGAACGGCGGGCGCCGTATCTTTACGGCGGTCGTCGTGCTTGGGTCTCACGACGGCGGTCGCCGCGACTTTACGGCGGTCGCCGCGACTTTACGGCGGTCGCCGTGACCCTTTTTCCCGTCCGTTCAGCTTTGAACGGATAAGACATTAAACCGGGATAAAAATTATCGTACGTGAACGACAATTAAACTCCAAGGTATGATGTCTGTATATTATTTCACTGAGAAAAATATTACAGATATAGAGCACATTACAGAATGTCTCAAACTACCTGAATTAAATCCGACGTACACAACGGGTACTCGGGAAAATTCCATAATTCCCAATATAACCTTACAAAAATTACGGGGTATCACATGCATTGTGTCATAGCATATGCCACAGGCCTTAACTTGTTGCTGGTTTCCTTTCACCATGAAATGCCTCATCATCTCCTTCAACTCATTCACGTCAGATTGCAGTGAAGATGATGGATGATAGTCTGCGGCTTTAACTGCTTGAAGGCTTGCTCTCTTGCTAAATTGCCTTGAGCCCTCAGATAGCTCAGAAAACATCTCAAAAGCTGCAGCAGGCGTCTTGTTCAAAATATTACCGCCACAGGCTGCGTTCACCATTCTGCGCTCATCATCAAGAAGTCCTCCATATAGGTATAAAATGAGATCCTGGTCAGAATAACCATGGTATGGACAACTTGACATCAACCTCTTGAATCTCTGGTAGTACTCATACAAAGTCTTAGTAGCATGTTGTTCAATGTTGCTGATGTTCTTCTTCAGGCTATTGAGCTTTGTAGTAGGAAAGTACTTCTCCAGAAAGGTTTTCTTCATCTTCGCTCATGTATCGATGCTTCCTGGAGCTAGATATTAGAACCAGTCATTGGCCGAATCCTTCAGAGAGAAAGGAAAGGCCCTCATCTTGATTTGGTCCACAGTGACTCCCCTTGGCTTCATGCTGGTGCAGACAGCGTGAAATTCAGAAAGATGTTTGTTGGGGTCTTCTCCATTCATCCCATTGAAGTGGGGTAGCAAGTGATTTAATCCAGACTTCAACTCAAAATTGACTCCATCAGCCAACTCGGGAAATTGCACAACAAGTGGTTGCTACTCTAGATTCAGTGTAGTTAACTGCCTCAAAGTCTATTCTGCAGCCATCTCGAGTTGCTCACGCACTTCTCTGCGGTTCCTGGAAAGTGTTTGCTTAATTTCTGTATCAAGATCTAAAATTAGAGAATTAGTAGCACGAGTGTGGACCATAAGACAGGTCCACACAACAGTTGGTAAACAAACAAACAAACAAACAAAGAAACATAAAATTTAATTCCCCGGCAACGGCGCCAAATTTGACTAGGCTAAAGTCGTTATGCCTATCAAAGAATCCCTAAAAACCTAACTAAGTATAACAGGCAAGTAAGGGTCGAACCCAAGGGAATCAAAGGATATATCTCTATGTAAGAAAGCAAGTTACCAACTAAGAACTAGGGGGGGATTGTTGTTTGGTTTGGTAAAACTAATGTATTAAAGCAGAAAATGGTTAAGATTGTTGTAAATATGATTGTGAGGGCGCTTCACCTAACAGATATCCACACTTCAGTATGATAGGTTGATCATTGATTATCTCAAGTTCATTCAATCCTATGATTGTTCCTATTCCGATCTTATGTATATTAACAGGTCAACCAGTCCTGAAAATACTAACTATTAAACAATCAAGAAACTATCAAGATTCAATTTAACAGCAGCAGTAAGCATAGGAATTAAGCAGGATACATGCAACACTTAACAACCAGTCAGTATTCAACATGCAATCAATTCTCTTCACAATAAACATTCACAACCAGTTCTTGTAAATTGTGGTTGCTACTCTAGATAAGAAATTTCAACCAGAAATAACCAAATCCTAACAATAGAAAATTACTAACATCAACTAGTTGCGCAGGCTAGCGAAATCAGCAAGATTCAATAAAGAAAAATTCAAAGAGAATTAATACAACCCAAAGGAAATAGAACAAGAGTTATAATCTCACAACCGAATCAATTGAAGGCTTCAATCGTCAAGAGAAACAAAGGTGTTTAGTTCTTCATTGTCTTCTAAAATGTTGTTATGAAAAATATGCTAGAATGAATGATTTATAAAACCTAAAGAGAACTTAACCTATTTAACCTAAAGAGAGTCTCCTAAAAATAACAATAACCGGAAATTATAAAAGGAAATATAATAAAATAAAACAAAGATCTCGGACGAAATTCCCAAACGCTCCGCTCCTGGCATGGACCCGCGACCGCGGGTACAATACCGCGATCGCGGTTTGTAGTGTCTTGTCCTCACGTCTTGCCTTCCATCGCGGCTCCTCCCACGGCTACCTTGTTGTGCCGCGACCGCAGCCATAATCCCGCGCCCGCGGTTTTGCTCTACCGCGTCACCTTCTGCTTCTCGCTCGCGGCCTTCTCCTGTAGTGGCTTCTTGGCCTTCATCTCTTCAATGTTTCAATACTCCACTAAAATCTTCCTTTCCACCACTTCTTCTCTACAACTCCATTCTCGTAAAATGTCTCCTAAACCCACACAAATGGTACCTAATATCCTAGTAACAACTACTAGTTACGCACTACAAAGTAGAGCGTATCAATGATGATGACGACGATGATGATGATGATGATGAAGTTGGTGATGGTGATGAGGGTAATGAGAATGAAGAACTTTGCCAGGGTGGTGACAAAGAGGAGGAAGAGGACAAGGTAGAGGCTGAGGTTGAGAGTCATGATGATGAGCAAGTTTCTGATGATGATGATGATGATGATGATGAAGTTGGTGATGGTGATGGTGAAGAGGGTAATGACAATGAAGAACTTAGCTAGGGTGGTGACAAAGAGGAGGAGGAGAAGGTAGAGGATGAGGTTGAGGAAGAAAAGGTAGAGGATGAGGAGGAGGAGGAGGAGGAGGAGGAGGAGGAGAAGGATGTTGACAAGGCGGATGAGGTTGAGGTTGAGGGGGATGGGAAGGTAGAGGCTGAGGTTCAAGAGGAAAGTGTAGAGGATGAGGCTGAGGTGGAGAAGGTAGAGGCTGAAGGCAAAGAGGTATGAAATATGCTCCTCTGAAAATTTTTATTACTACTTTGACAATCTTATTTGTACCATGGTGACAAGATTTTTAGTCATGTATGTCATGTAGTTTGACATGGTTATTATGATTGCAGGATATTGATAATTCTATTGAGGGTAACAATGATGTTGAGGGTCCGGATGTTGTAATGGGCATTATTCAAGACCTAAATGAAAAGGCTGGCGATGGCGAAAAGGACCAAGAGCAGGATTTTACTAATGATCTTGAAGGAGCACCGGAGGTTACCCAACAGGAGGTTACCCAGAACGAACCTCTTGAAGTGCTAGCCGATGTGGTTGATGTATCCAACAAGGGGAAACCCAAAAAGAAACGAAAGCAGACTCCCCCATCGAAGAGGGTCCTTCCTAGCCATATCACGAAGTCATCCGCTAAAAAGCTAACACCTTACACAAATGAGAAAAAGGGGGAAAATATAAAAAAGATCACCAAGAATTCACAGGTGATCAAGGAGATGACTGCTTTGCTGCAATGGATGGATGATGAAAGGTTAGTATCTCACAGATTTAATAATGTTGAACTATCTCATGGATTTAATTACGCCTTTGTTATTTTTCATCTCTGAGCCAATAGTTGGACTAAGTGGTGAATCGATGGACAAGGACTGGTTTCTCCTATTACTGGAACCAAAAGCTTGGCCGAATGATGGTGTAAGTTATTTAAATATGATGTCAAATTAATTCACTGTTGTAATTTGTTACAATGTCTTACAGGATGATTTATATTTTTTTGAAGCAAATGGATGAAGTTTGTTGTTATATCTGTAAGGCGCTTCTGGAGTATGAAGTTAAACACAAGGCCATAGTATTGGACGTTTTCTAGGCTGATGATTATAAGGATGCATTGAAATACTATGTCAAAAATCAACAAACTATTCCACCTACACTTGAACGTGCACTTCAATACTTTAGGGGAGATAGGCCTGCAGTGTATGGGTCCAGTTGGGATGATATGGACTTCATTTATGTCCCCTACAACTTCCTTAATGAACATTGGGTGGCTCTAGAGATTGATCTGCAGCAATGGCGGATAAATGTATATGATTGTAATATGGATTTGAACAGTAACTTGGACGTAGAGAACATGGTGTTTGGGGTGAGCAAGTTTCTTCCTCACTTCATCAGACAGTACCCGCCACTTGCCAAGAAATTTGAACATCGGGGTACTGAAGAGTTTACATTTTCAAGAATTCAAGGAGTGAAGCAAAACAAGCGCGGGTAAGTCGAAATATCATTCCCCTTACCAATTTTATTATATACTTCATCTAACTAACTTTATTCCATTTTGTGTTCGTATTCATGACTGTGGGATATACACTCTGAAACACATAGAGTTGCTTAGTGCTGGTTGGAAAAATATTGATGTTATGGCAGACAAATTTATTGACGGCTTCAGGAGCGATATGGCTCATATCGTGTTTGACGGGATGTGAAGGTCGAACAAAAGGAACCCCGAGGTTTAAATTGGATGTTTGGATAAAACATTAGGTTCTTTTTGTGTTTTGGATGACATTTGTTTAGATTACGTACAATGTTATGACAACTTGGTTACTTGAACAAAGATGTGGTAGTTGAATGGCAGTTATGTGCGTGTAGGTTAAATGGAAGTTGTGTAAAATAATATAGAGACATTAACTGACTTTATAATATACATATTATAAAGTAGCATGACAAGATGAATGTAAGAGGGATGTGGGATACATAACTTATTGTGACATGTCATTAACACTACTAACTCCTTTTTAGGAGAGAAAAGAAAACCGTCATAAATCTATCTGTAACTGCCAACCAGCGCCTCTTTATATACCCATAACTGCCAACCAACTCCAATTTACAAAGATAAGTACATACCGGACATGATATATAAATTACCATGACAGGATATTAACACTAGAAACTCTTGTTTAGGAGAGCACCCTAAACCGTCATATCTCTATACGTAACTTCCAACCAACACCTATATATACCCCCTCTTAGCCACATCTCCTCATCCACAACTTGTCCCAACATCTTCCTAATCTACACAACTCCACATTCTCTCCTCTTCTTTCGTTCCCATGGATGAACAACCAGCAGAACATAAGGTGTTTACCACGGTCCATACCGGCAGGAGAATCGTCACTACGAGGGGACAAATGGCCAGAAATTCCACCCACTTCTACCAGGGTGGCATTACCCAAAACTGGTCGTCGTTGGCTGAAAGGGTAAGAGACATTTGGTGGCTCATTGGCCAACTTTATAATTTTAACAATTGTGAACCGGACGCTTGCTACTTCTTTGAAGTAGTTACCCCCACACGGCGGCCCTCGTACCTTTAGTGCCTTGCAGAACCGTGGAGACGGCGCCGCCCTTGCTGCCATTGGTAAAACAATGGCTTTCATTAATATATATGTCGTGACCGGAGATGTCGTCAACGTACTTCAACCACGCGACGTCCCAGCCTCATCCGTCTCCTTCGCAAGAGATGTGTTTATGTAATATTTAGTATTTTATTAAGTACTTTAGTGTAGTGACTATGTAATGTCATGTAGTTGTTAGTACTTTATGAAGTATTTTGGAATGCATTTTAGTGTAGTGACTATATAATGTCACATAAATCAAGTGCTTTATGAAGCATGTTATGTATTTTCGTTTTATATAATATAGTACTTTATGATAATGTCGCGTAATTTCAAACCATATTAAAGATGACAGGCCAAGTTAGTGAGTATGACAAGATTGATTATGTTTTTCCTATGTGGTTTTCAGATGCCACTCATGTTGGTCGGTAGGTTATTTAAAACCATATTGAACCTGTCATGATATATATGGAAGAATAACAAGGGGGTAAAGGGGTACAAAATAGAGGGAAACTTGTGTCATATCAATTTAACCTAATGTAGTCCATATTGAACGAGTCAGGATATATATGGAAACATGACAGGATTGTATTACATTAACTACTTTCGAATAAATATCATTTCTACCAATTCGAACCACACAAATTACATTAACTACTTTTAAACCATACCGAACATGACTTGCTTCTGTGTTCGAAGAAAAGAAAGTTCACAAGAAAAGGTCATAAGCAAATTACATTAACGAGGTTCAAAAGTAATATGAGTGGTAAAAGATCCTTCAAGAGTTTGGATCTCTTACTACACATATTAACAAAAGAGATCTTTCAAGAGTTTGCATCTCTTACTACACATATTAACAAGATGCGTTCAGCATCAAACGAGAAGAAGCATCAACATCAAAAGTATTCGTGGTTAAAAAAACCATTAAAATAGTTAACCTGATCATGGGGCGGCTGCGGGGTTTGGACAATTTCGTGAGTTATGGCCGATGGTGCCACAACTTCCACACCTTCTTCTCGGACCCATGTATTCTCCACGTGACGGGATTCTTTTCTTCCTTGGTCTTCCTGATTTCCTCCTAACTTTCGGGGCAAGCATGCTTTATTCAAGACACTGTCAGGAACTTCCCAACACTCAAAGGCAGGGACCAGATACACTGTTTTCTTGTATACTTCCTTCCACTTTTCAGCCATAAATAAGGGATGCACCAACTGTACATGATCGACACCACAATCCTTGGCAGCCGCTATGGCATGCGCACAAGGAATTTGGTCAATTTAGAATGCGTTGTAGTAGCATGTTTGAGCATAGAGGTTTACAAAGAATGTAGTTCCATTGGAATGCACTTGAAACTCATATTGATTCAGCCTATTCACAACCATTGTCAATGAGCTCAAATAATAAACTTGTAGCTCACGACACAATGTCGGGGTCAGCACTTCTGAACAAGATTCTCCCTTTTTCCTCCGTTCACAAAACCACTAAATCATGACATTCACTATACCATCAAGCAAGCCAATCAACGGCATTTGACGCAGCCCCATTAATCGAATATTAACGGATCCTGTATTGTTGGACGTCATAATATTGAATCTATTCACGGGCATATGCGACCTTGTCCACGCTTCAAATCCAACACCCCTTAAGTAGGTACCCACTTCCGTGGATTGGGCACAAGGTCTTGCAAACTCACGGTTGAACTCATGTTTGGTGTAGGCTTGATTTGCCTTTTGGTATAGAATCCATAGGTCATTCCTTTTAAAATTTGGCCTTCACATTTTGAAATAGGTGAAGTGTGCAACAACCATGCTTCGCAAAGATGTAATGCTCTCTTAAACCTTTGTAAATGCTTCCATGATGGTCAGACACAAAGACGGGGTCATGCTCGTCGGCTATAACAAAACGTAGGTGTCGGAAAAAATATGACCATGAGTTGTCATTCTCGTTGTCAACTACAACAAAAGCCATTGGATATATCTGTCTGTTTCCGTCTTGTGCCACTGCTACTAGAAGTGTGCCCTTGTACTTTGATCCCAAATAGGTACCATCCATAGTTATGACATGTAATAAATTTCACTCAGTGACAATACCATACTTAAATGCTACAATAGACTACATATATTTGACAAAAACTACATTGACCGTGACCAACCTTATATTTACCTTTCTTAAAAACTGCATTCCATTGCGCAAAGCACCCAAGCTGAAAAAACAATACTTGAATTGACGATTAGAATCTACTTCAACATGTGTGATTGTCCCTGTATTCATCCTTTCCAGCATGTACATGTATCCATGAAGCCGCTTGTAGCTTTGCTCAGTTGTGCCTCTTATCATGTCTATGGCGGTTAAACGTGCTCGATTTGTCTTGTCGTAACTAACTTCCACTCCCATTTTTCTACATTAAGTCTTGAATTTGTGCAGCACGGGGTCCATTACATGTACCGGTTGTGTTAAAGTTGTAACAGATTAAGGTTAGTTAATATACATACGGATAAATATATATGATCGTACTGACAAGATTGTTTACTTACCTTAACATTATGTGGTCAACAATTACACTTGAACTTGCATGTGTGTGGTGGTTATGCTTTAGCTTCATGCCACATATGTGTTGTCCACAATACTTCCTTACTTCAAACAATCCTGTTTTGCCAAGAGTGGCCACACGACAAAAAAGGTGCAACTAGGACCAATGCACCTTACCACATATAACTTCGTATCAGACTTCTGGACATGCATCTGGAAGCGCCTCTGTAATGCCATCAAGGATAAACGATCCTTCTTGCAATTGAAATGCTCTCTAACTTTTATTTCCAGATCATTGTAGCTCACCCCATCACCCTCCATTTGTAACACCCCTAAACCAGAGGTGTCACAGTGCCATAGACCTAAAGGTCTATAAGGCGATTTTAGAAAAAGAAAACCCAAAATACTTCCAAATACACAAAAATTATCAACATCAAATCCCGGTTTCAAGTTTGAAACAACATTTAAACATTTCATCCAGTTCAGTGTATCAATTTATATCCAAAACAACAGGTAGTTAATACAACATTTTCAAATCCGATGCAAAACTAAATCTTTAACTGTGAAGACGAATCTGTGATCAAGAACCCCCTTGTTGCTGTCAACCTACAAAGACTAGTTGACTGGTGGACCCGATACACCAGCCAACCGCGGAAACATAAACCGAGGTTGGTTAGTCTAATGAAAGACTAGCAAGAATCATCAAGCCAAAATCAGTAGAACACATGAAAGAATTATCATGCCAACCAACCAATGCCAACAACACACCAAAATATATACATATACTATCACATAACCATTCTTATCCAACTCTTCAATAGGCTAACCACAATCCATCCAATCTCAACCTCAAACGAGTATAAACGGGTGGGACGATCCAATCCAACTTTACTAACACATCCAATCCATCTTTATTTCTACTACTAACATGACAATTAACAACACTACGAAACATATATATACATATACTACTACTAACACGTAACCAAAGCTAACCAATTATATCGAACTCACTACTGTACTAACGCATCCAATCCAATCTCCGCCTCAGCGAGAGCATAAACGGCTGAGACGATCATCACCCTAAATAACATACTATCCATGGATAGACTAAAGATGGGACGATCACCATCCGGTTGTGGCCTTGAACCAAGGTAGGTCACACCCCACGTGGTCGGGTGAGGCGATCATCACCCCGGCCCATCTATAAGGAGTAATGCCCTCCTACATAACTGAATCAAACAATCAAGATTTAAGGTGGGATGATCACCACCCGGTTGTGGCCTTGAACCAACGTAGGTCATACCCTACGTGGTCGGGTAAGGCGATCATCACCCCGGCCCAGCTATAAGGAGTAATGCCCTCCTACATAACTGAATCAAACAATCAACCAACATAACCAACCATCACAACTAGCTATAACCAACAACCATACCAACGGGAACCAACAACCACCACTAGCTACCATCAACTATCACACCACCAGCCAATCAATCGTAACACAAGGCAATAACTAACTAACACACATCAACTAACCATAACTAACAACAACAATAACTATAACTAACAACAACTATAACCAACATTAACAACTAACCGTAACCAACAACAATCGCATAATGACCCAATAGAAATCAAACACAAAACCAATATCCAAGCACACAATCAATATCCAACAACTAAACCAATATCCACACATTCAACCATATCAAGTAGCAAAACCAATATCCACACATTCAACCATATCAAGTAGCAAAACCAATATCCACACATTCAACCATATCAAGTAGCAAAACCAATATCCACACATTCAACCATTTAATTCTACGCCTACAATTCTAGATCGATTTAACGGACAGATGCATAAATCATTACTGAAAATAATAATATACAAAAATAATTATTTTAGAAGATAGATAAGAAGAAAGAGCAAGAATCATCTTGCCTCAAGCTCAATAACAACGACCTCAGAAATCGCCAACCAATCTCGAACGAACCTGCGACAACAATCTGAACAATTTCTGGCATTAATTACCCATACCAAGCCACTACTTACAAACCCCTAATTCAGCCCCTAAAATCATCATACCTCAAATTTCCAATTTCAGCAACCCACACACAAATCAACCAAACTCCAACTGCTCGCTGGACTGCACAAAAACAATACAATCAGCCCAAAAATAGATTTTATGGCTGCACAGCTTCAACACATTCAATCAAACCATTTTAATAGCTGTCCAATATCCCTGAATTCCTCAAATGTGTCTACCAAAGTTCAGCAGAACTCAGTTGCCCCAAAATCAGATCGAAGGAAAAACCCCCACAATACCTTGTTGTCAGCTAGGTCTCGCCATCGAGTCGAGCTCCTCGTCGCCGGAATAACAACCCACCAGCAGCAGCAACTCCGGCAACAGCAGCGCAGCCCTCTCAGCACTAGACGCGGTTCGATCTTCAGCAGCTGGTTCGCACAGCAGCAGCGACTCGCGGCTCCTCTTCGTCGGAACGCACAACAGCAGTACAGCAGTTGTCGCGGCTCACCTCAGGGAAAGGAAGGGGTGGCCACTGCTGGGTCGAGCTCACCGGAGGGAAGGAAGAGCTGAGCACAAAGGGAAGGTAGGAGGAGGCACGGTTGTTCAGCTGGGTTGCTCACCGAAGACAAGATAAGGGTTTTTGCCCCTTTCCTTTTTCCCATTTCCTGAATTTATAAAGTCCCGCACCATTTTATTTACCATTTTACCATATATATATATGCATATCTCTATTGGGGTATTTCAGTCTCCCTCCCTTATAGGAGTTTCGTCCTCGAAACTAAGATCAAACAGGTTCGGATATCTATCTCGCATGACTGACTTTAGTTCCCAAGTCTCTTATGCCGTTCCATGCTTAGACCATAAGACTTTCACCAAGGAAATGACCTTATTCCTCAACTTCTTTTGTTCAACAGCAAGAACTTTTACGGGTGATTCTTCAAATGTGCCATCAAGTTGAAATTCTATCTCCTCAACTTCAGAACATGAGTCGAGTGATACACGTCTTTCCTCAACTGTGACACATGAAACACATCATGCATTCCACTCATTCTCGGCGGCAACGCTAATCGGTAAGCTACAAAGCCAACTCTCTTCAGAACTTCAAAGGAACCAACATTACGAGGACTCAACTTCCCTTATTTCTTAAATCTGTACACTCCTATATTCAGTGAGATTTTAACAAACACGTGATCTCCAACATTGAGTTGTAAGGGTCATCTACGAATATCTGCATACAAATTCTGTCTGCTCTGAGCTGACAACAATCTCTGACGAATCACCTCAATGTCTTCCTTAGTCTTCTGCAAAAGCTCAAGGGCAACTAGATCGGCATCGGTCATATCGTCCCAACACAATGGCGATCTATACCAACGACCATACAGAGCCTCACAAGGTGCCATCTTTATCAACGCATACCAACTATTGTTGTACATACTCCACTAGATGTGGATTGTCTTCCCAATTTTCCTGGCCACTCCAAAGCGCAAGCTCGAAGCATAGATTTCAGTAGTGTCCCTATTGTCATTAGCAAGGACTTCCAAAAACGAGACACAAATCGTCCATCTCTGTCAGACACAATAATCCTAGAGACCATGCAATCTGACTATCTCCCTCAAGAATAATTCAGTTAACCTCTCTGGGTCCCAAGTAATCTTGATGAGTACAAAATGCGAAGACTTCGTTAACCGATCCACAATGACCCATACAGCATCGTTTCCTTTTCGTGATCTAGGAAGACCAACAACAAAGTCCATTGCGATGTCGTCCCACTTCCATTCAAAGATAGGAAGCGGTTGTAGTTCTACAGGTGACCTTTGGTGCTCAATCTTAACTTGTTGACATGCCAAACACCTCGACACGTACCCAGAAATTTCCCGCTTCATGTCACTCCACCAATAACTCCGTCTCAAGTCCTTGTACATCTTACTGGCTCCAAGATATACAGAATATGCTAAAGAATGACCTTCCTTGAGAATCAACTCTCTAATATCTTTATCCGCTGGCACACATAATCGATTCTGAAATCGCAATATGCCATCCTCATGAATAAGAAATCCGGGCGCCCTTCCCTGAGCAATCTCAATGCGTATCTTACTCAACATTCCATCGCATTCAGCTGCGTCCGTTCCTTCCCAAACCAATTTCAATTTCACCCCTCACCAACTCTTATTGCAATCCCGGCTGAACTGTCAAGCAAACAACCATATGCTCGGGAGTTAACTTCCTACTCAAGGCATCTGCTACCACGTCGGCTTCACGTGGTTTAAGTCAGTGAGATGCATATGCTATTACCTTCCCATTCTACATTAGAATGCAACCCATACCTTGCTTAGAGGCATCACTGAAGATGGCAAACCTTTCTGTTCCTTGTGGTAAAGCTAACGATGGCACACTGGTCAAACACTTCTTGAGTTCTTTGAAATTCTCCTGACATCTCTTGTCCCATTCAAACTTCTTAGTCTTACATAACCTGCCACAGTCCTCCTATAGTAACCTGCCAGTCCGAGAAAACTCCTAATTTCCTTAACATTCTGAGGTTGTTCCCAATTCGCTACTGCTTCTGTTTTCTGCGGATCTACCATCATACTCTCATTAGAATTCACATGGCCCATAAATGCTACCTTAGGTAACCAAAAATCACGTTCAGACAGCTTTGCAATTAGTTTTTGCCGCCTCAACACTTCGAGTATAGTTCTGAGGTGAGTCTCGTGGTCCCTCTTACTCCGAGAGTATACCAAAATATCATCAATGAAAACCACTACAAGCGATCCAAGTATTCTCTAAAACATCGGCTCATTAGGTCCATGTAAACCGTGGGAGCATTAGTCAACCCGAAAGGCATCACAACCAATTCATAGTGACCGTACCTAGTTCTGAAGGCAGTATCATGAATACTTTCCTCTCGAATCCTAAGCTGAGGATACCCTGATCTCAAGTCAATACTTTGAAAACACTGTAGCTCCTTGCAATTGATCCAACAAGTCATCAGTACAGGGAAGCGGATGCTTATTCTTGACTGTCACCTTATTCAACTCCTTATAATCCATGCAAAGTCGACATGAACCATCCTTCTTTTTAACCAACAATACAGGCGCACCCTGAAGAGAAGCACTTGGCCTAATAAAGCCTAACTCCATAAGTTCCTCTGACGGACGGGTTTTTAGTCGTCTTAAACCCGGTCAAAATAAAACCTAACAAACCTAAACAAGTAGTAGAGGCAAGCAAGGGTCGAATCCCACAGGGAGGAAGTGATCTTTCTAAGTGTTGATTAGCATGCAAAAGATGTGTAACCGACAAGTAACAGGGGGGTTTTTGTATGATCGTAGAGCAACAAGGATGCAAGCTTTAGAGAAAGAATAGGTATGATGGGTGGAAGTATTCCACTAGACAAATATCCACACTGTAGATGAAACAGGTTGATCCTCGATAACTATTGTTCCAAGTTCTTTTCACAATCTTATAGTTGTTCCCACCCTGATCTTAAGTACTACCAATTCTCACAGTTGTTGATAGACTTATCACAATATCAATGGAAGAAAACCTTACCACTAACAAAGCAATAGCAATGCACACAAGGATATAGGATACATGCAAATAGAAGAAAACCTTACTACTAACATGCAAATAATTCTCTCTCACAATTGCACACTCGTATTCCACTATATGTAACAATTGTGTTTGCCACTAGGTATGCACTCGTATTCCACTATATGCAAACCCTAGCACTATGATAGATGTCGAAAAACCTAGTTAGCTACGCTAGAAGAATCAACATAAACCAATAGACAATATGCTCGAGAGAATTAAACCAACTTTATAAGATATAGAACAAGGAATAGAAATCTCACAACCAATTCATTGCAATGCTTCAATCGTCTAGTAGAACAAAGGTTTTTAGTTCTCCATGGGTTAAAACCCTAGAGGCAGAAAGAAAACGAGTCTCTAGATTTCTAGATTATGGCAACTAGGTTAACTAATGGGTTTTTAACCTAATTCTAAAAGTGTGTTAAAATAATAAAATAACAATAATAAAATAATAATAAAAATAAGCAAACGAATCCAAATTTGGGAATTAATACCGTAATTCTTGCTCAGCCTCTTCAATTGGCAGCTTCGGTCCACATCCAATCAGCAGCTTCATCCTCTCGGCCCAACAAATGCTCAGCTCAACTTCGGCCCACTCCAGCACATCATCAGCGGCCCACCTTCATGCACATGCGCGGCTGATGTAATGATGACGTCATTGCTCCGCTTCAACTTCAATTCGCGCGCGGCATTTCTTCACGCGGGCTCCAGCCTTCACGTGGGCTTCTTCTTCTATTGGGCCTATTATCATCCACTTTGGCCCATCATCAGCATCACGTGGATTTCCATGCTTCACCTCGCGCAGAAGGCCGCGGCAGCTCCCACCGCGGGGCGCCAGTCTTCTCTGAGATCCACCGCTGGGTCGCGGTGGCTTCTGGCTCGGGGCGTCAAGTTACACCGTGGGGCGGTGAGTTCCACCACGGGGCGGCGGTGCCTTTTTCAGCTTATATGACACTTTAGTAAAAATGCCATAACTTTTGATTCACAACTCGGATTGTACTCATATTTTGAGGACTTGCAGTAGACCTCAAGATCTAACTCCTCGAATTGGAATCACTTCATTTGGACATCTGAGTAGAGAGAACGAACCATTTGAATTCAGCACATTGTTCTTCTACTCTTCAATACACTTCAAACCTCTATAAATCTCATGATTTCTTCACATCTCCACTCTAACTCCATAATCCACGATTGTGCTCTAAATCCATCCAAATGGCGCCTCAAACCTAGTAATAACCCCCAGATATGCACTACAAAATAGCACTGATCATCCTCTATCTGCTCCCTCAATCCCAACATACACACATAACCGGCACAACCTTATCTTAACAGTTTTGTAGTTGTCATCGCACTAACAATTCTGCCAGAGTCTCTAGGATCATGACCCTCGAACACATACACTAATCCCCCATCTATTGTTACAGTAATTGTCTTCTTCCTGTAGTCACAGGCGCATTCTATTCCTCAACCTAACCGAACCCATTGTTGTGAAATCCCACTTCTTCCGGTGTAGACTGAGTCCTCTATTTCTTACCACCTCAATCATCAATAGTCTGATTAGAATCATCTCTAGCAGCCTCCCTGATTAAGCATTCATCAGTATACTGCTCAGGGATAGTACAACTATGCCTCACCATCAAAGGTTTTATCTCTAGATACAACCATCTATAAAAGTGCTTAATCTTGTCCTTCTCATCCTTAACAATAACACTAGAATACATCAACTTCCTACCGAATCATCAGTTACTAGACTACATGCATCTACCCCTTGACGATAAGCCCGAGGGCCTCGTCCTCTACCACATCCACGCCTTCGACCTCTTAACACATCCCGCTTTCGGGGGCATACAGCATGAAATTACACATCAATACTAAACATTGCATATAAAATTTATCAAACACAAACTTACCTATGAGTAACAACAAGGGTCTACGATCACATGATTGTTTCACAGTTTCAGAGAATAGTCTTCTCCACGTCAAACACTTAGAAAAACATTTTCGGATGTAAAGGCTCTGATACCAATTTCTGTAACACCCCTAAACCAGAGGTATCACAATGCCATAGACCCGAAGGTCTATAAGGCGATTTTAGAAAAAGAAAACCCAAAATACTTCCAAATACACAAAAATTATCAACATCAAATCCCGGTTTCAAGTTTGAAACAACATTTAAACATTTCATCCAGTTCAGTGTATCAATTTATATCCAAAATAACAGGTAGTTAATACAACATTTTCAAATCCGATGCAAAACTAAATCTTTAACTGTGAAGACGAATCTGTGATCAAGAACCCCCTTGCTGCTGCCAACCTGCAAAGACTAGTTGACTGGTGGACCCGATACACCAGCCAACCGCGGAAACATAAACCGAGGTTGGTTAGTCTAATGAAAGACTAGCAAGAATCATCAAGCCAAAATCAGTAGAACACAGGAAAGAATTATCATGCCAACCAACCAATGCCAACAACACACCAAAATATATACATATACTATCACATAACCATTACTTAACCATTCCTATCCAACTCTTCAATAGGCTAACCACAATCCATCCAATCTCAACCTCAAACGAGTATAAACGGGTGGGACAATCCAATCCAACTTTACTAACACATCCAATCCATCTTTCTTTCTACTACTAACATGACAATTAACAACACTACGAAACATATATATACATATACTACTACTAATACGTAACCAAAGCTAACCAATTATATCGAACTCACTACTGTACTAATGCATCCAATCCAATCTCCGCCTCAATGAGAGCATAAACGGGTGAGGCGATCATCACCCTAAATAACATACTATCCATGGATAGACTAAAGATGGGACGATCACCATCCGGTTATGGCCTTGAACCAACGTAGGTCACACCCCACGTGGTCGGGTGAGGCGATCATCACCCCTGCCCATCTATAAGGAGTAATGCCCTCCTACATAACTGAATCAAACAATCAAGATTTAAGGTGGGATGATCACCACCCGGTTGTGGCCTTGAACCAACGTAGGTCACACCCTACGTGGTCGGATGCGGCGATCATCACCCCGGACCAGCTATAAGGAGTAATGCCCTCCTACATAACTGAATCAAACAATCAACCAACATAACCAACCATCACAACTAGCTACAACCAACAACCACACCAACGGGAACCAACAACCACCACTAGCTACCATCAACTATCACACCACTAGCCAATCAATCGTAACACAAGGCAATAACTAACTAACACACATCAACTAACCATAACTAACAACAACAATAACTATAACTAACAACAACAACTATAACCAACAACAACAACTAACCGTAACCAACAACAACCGCATAATGACCCAACAGAAATCAAACACAAAACCAATATCTAAGCACACAATCAATATCCAACAACTAAACCAATATCCACACATTCAACCATATCAAGTAGCAAAACCAATATCCACAAATTCAACCATATCAAGTAGCAAAACCAATACCCACACATGCAACCATATCAAGTAGCAAAACCAATATATACACATTCAACCATTTAATTCTACGCCTACAATTCTAGATCGATTTAACGGACAGGTGCATAAATCATTACTAAAAATAATAATATACGAAAATAATTATTTTAGAAGATAGATAAGAAGAAAGAGCAAGAATCATCTTGCCTCAAGCTCAATAACAACGACCTTAGAAATCGCCAACCAATCTCGAACGATCCTACGACAATAATCCGAACAATTTCTGGCATTAATTACCCATACCAAGCCACTACTTAAAAACCCCCAATTCAGCCCCTAAAATCATCATACCTCAAATTTCCAATTTCAGCAACCCACACACAAATCAACCAAACTCCAACTGCTCGCTAGACTGCACAAAAAAAAAAACAATACAATCAGCCCAAAAACAGATTTTATGGCTGCACAACTTCAACACATTCAATCAAACCATTTTAATGGCTGTCCAATATCCCTGAATTCCTCAAATGTGTCTACCAAAGTTCAGCAGAACTCAGTTGCCCCAAAATCAGATCGAAGGAAAAACCCCCACAATACCTTGTTGTCAGTTAGGTCTCGCCATCGAGTCGAGCTCCTCGTCGCCGGAATAACAACCCACCAACAGCAGCAACTCCGGCAACATCAGCGTGGCCCTCTCAGCACTGGACGTGGTTCAATCTTCAGCAGCTGGTTTGCACAGCAGCAGCGACTCGCGGCTCATCTTCGTCGGAACGCATAGCAGCAGTACAGCAGCTGTCGCGGCTCACCTCAGGGAAAGGAAGGGGTGGCCCCTGCTGGGTCTAGCTCACCGGAGGGAAGGAAGAGCTGAGCACGAAGGGAAGGTAGGAGGAGGCACAGTTGTTTAGCTGGGTTGCTCACCGAAGACAAGATAAGGGTTTTTGCCCCTTTCCTTTTTCCCCTTTCCTGAATTTATAAAGTCCTGCACATTTTTATTTACCATTTTACCATATATATATGCATATCTCTATTGGGGTATTTCACAATTGGCTCTTCCAAATCATCCAATTGCCTTTTACTAAACTTTTTGCTACGATGGTACTCAGCTTCAATCTCTTGGAGAATTTCCTCATCAATGTCTATAAACAAGTTGTCCACTTCATTAGTCTCATCCAGCAATGGCCCTTCAAAGTCACCTTTCCTGCAATCTTCTTGAACATCTTCCTCAAAATCATTCTCAAAGTCATCCCAAACATCATGCACAACATCTTGCCCAACGTCTTCCCCATAATCACTGTCATTCTCAATACATTCATGTATTATTTTCCTTCATGTGGAAGACCTTGTTTCTCTCCCATTAGTTTCTGAATCTGCCTCAAATTGGCTCACCAAGTCAACTATTTGTACTTCCCCATTGTTGTCACGACAAATTTTTGGTTTTATTTCATACATGTCACAATCAACTATATTCGGGATAGCATCAGTGGTACAATTGTTGCTTACCACATTTCTCTTATCCGATTTGGTACCATTTGTACTTGGATGACCACCCATCACAACCTCGGCCTCTGCCTCTTGACTTTGTGTTAACGGTGGCGGAGCCAGACACACTGTGATGTCGGCCTCAACATTAGGCCTCACATTTACATACTTTGTGTTTGCAAATTCTTTGTTTCCTTTCTTTTTCATACTCGCATATAACTTGATAGGCCAAATAGCATCTTTTGATTGCAAGTTCACAAATTTGAAAGCATTAAGGTCCTCGTCATCTTTGACATCGAATGGTTATAACTTTGGTTTTCGCGATGACAGATATTTGAGCTCTATTTCATCTATCTCGTCAATGCATTTTATCTTCTCATCCAACTTTTTCCTCAGATTTGAGTAATTGATATCTTTAGACACAACAAGAGATTTTGTCATTGTGATCCCATCGAAAACCCACTTGTTTCCCTTACATATCCATTCACCACCTATTCTCAGAGTCAAGTAGTATGATCTTGAACCTGTTATATGAAGAAAAAGCAAACACAAGTACAATTAGTTTATGGAAAACGTTGATAGTATAGTGTCTAACACTGACAGCATTATGACGAACATGACTAACACCGACATTAGTTATAGAAAATTAGGGTTTTAGCCCATCCTGAATTAAAGATAGAAAGGGTTTTCTAGCCAAACGGGACAAAATTGTGTAGGAAGAACAAATATTTTAGAATCAAGGAACAAATGTGAAAGTCAGATTTGAGTAATGCTAAAAAAGAAGCTGAGAGGTTGTTCTTTCTTGTTTAGGGAACCACAAAAAAATGTCTTGTAAAGAGGAATAAATGTGAAAGTCAGAACTCATCCATTATTTAATTCTTCTATTCCAAAGACATTGAAGATGCAGCGAAAGCCTTTTTGAAGATTTGTGGATTTAAGGTTTTGTGGTGTTACGGTGGTTTTGTATAGGTTTACAGTTGGGGTTATTTTAGGTGAAGACTAACAAGTGGGTAAAGGGGTAGAAGATGGAGGGAAACTTGTTCACTTTTGGAGGGAAAATAGAGGTCAAATCATGGCATGTACTATATTAACAGAGGTCATATCAAGTAATTATTTTTTAAATAATATTAAAAAAGGAATGACATGGCCAAAAAATGAAAACCCTAAATAAATGCATGATCGACCTTTCCCCTTCTCATTCTTCGCCCAACAACCAAAACCTTCTCCTTCTTGTTCGTTTCGCTGAGCTGAGGTCCTTCACTGCGCCGAACACAATGTAATTACACGATGATGCTTTGTTGCTGCTTAATTATGTACTATTGAGGCTTAATTGAGGCTGGAAACCCTAAATAAATAGTTATATACTATGTACATAGCTAATGTTTTTGTTGCCACTCGTAAGGTCCTTTTTCATGGTTGCGAATTGATTGCTATTTAGTATGTACAATTTTGTGAGTTTTTTGTCTGCTTTTCGTAGTGGGACAATATGGTAATTAGAGGGTCACATAAGCAAGCATGTAACAGGTTTTTTTTGCTGGAATTTGGCTTTGTTTCTGTAGTTCAACTAAAGTCTAATGTCAGACAACGACACCTCAAGTTATCAAAGCGGGGACCCCAAAAATATGAATTTCCACCTATATCTCCTACACGTTCTGAAATAGAGGAGAAGTTGCAAGAAGAGTTAGAGATGTTGCTAACGAATAGCCTACGTTCCCAAATGTTGGATGAAATAATCACACGCCTACGTACTGAGAAACATGAATTTGGACAAAGAATTATGGAACTCAATACAAATGAGATGCACTTCGAGGCTACAATTAGGGAACTCTATGCAAGGGTGGCAGAACTTGAAGGAGAAAACAAGACACTACACTCCCAGAAAGGGTTGAGCAAACTTGTATTAAATCCTATTTGTGCGTTTGGTGTTGGTGTCATTGTAGGGATTAGTGCTTTTAGCATTTGTTGTCGAGCATGTAGGTCATAATTATGAAGTATGTACTTGATATGACTTTGGTTTGTTATGTAAGAGGATGAATTAAATTTTGAATTGTATTTCTTGTAAGTGGTAAGTATCATAGTGTAGCATGGTTGATTCTACATGTCAGAGTGCCAAGACTTTGATGTCGCTCTTCGTGTATGTTTTGCAAATTCAAAAACAATGCCAGCACTAGCATCACATCAAAATTTTATGGATCTTGATCCTTCACGCGAAAAGTACAGTCTTCATAGGCACTATTTGCAACACAATGGCATAACATTTTGCGCCAGTGCCAGTCCTGTCAATGGCCAACAAAACGGTTACGCAACATTTTAATGCATCTGATAAACAACTAAGTTTTTTTACCGAGAAATACATTTCCAATAATATAAGGGTTTCCAACAATAATAAGCAATGATTTGGCACGAGTCATGGCAAAATTGAACCTCTTCGGGTTGCTTAGAAATCCCAAACAGAAAGTCATGTCATATTCGTCGTGTTTTGCGGTTGATCTGACGGTTGACAGGATGATCACTTCCCTTTCTTTACCCTGAACTGCTCAACCCCGTCTATCTTAATATAAATCATATGTAGATACCTGAGAGCCTTCCCTGTCTTTACGGCTTGTTGTGGGAAAGGGGTAATAATCCTGATGTCGTGCTCAGAGACAATCCTTTTTGAGCTTTTGTACGAGCTCAACCACCTTACTAGCTTCAATCCTATTAAACCATGAAGGGCTGCTCTTTTCCCTCTCATCCAAGCCTTGGATGCCACAGAACATTACAGGGAAGTTCCCGTTGGGAAGCAGATCAGACCAAGGTAAGGAAGATGTGTCACTTTCTTCTCGATATGGAATCAATGCTCCTCTATAAAACAGTCTTGAAGGAACATAAAGAATTTCAGGGTGGCTCCGGTAATTCTTCACCAACATTGTGACATAATTGTGATCCCCTGATCTGTAAACTTCAAAGTCCAACCACCTTTCCATAAAAGACCTTCCCAACCCATAAGCCACAGCTTGCTTTGAATGAATATCACAGCCAAGTTGCTTGGGATCACCAGAAAGAACAATAACTATGTTGTTTTCGTAGAGGGTTGATATGGGGATCATTGTCTGTGGCTCTGAAGCTTGGCTTGCATCATCTAAGATGATGTGGGAGAAGTGGACACGGTTAACCCCTTTATCATAAAGGTAAGATGCACTCGTGCATGTCGTTATTATTATCTTGTAGCTGCAGATGGCATCTCGAGAGGGGCAAGTGAAGAAACCTTCACCGTAGTTATGGAACCTCAACAATGCAGCGTTCATTTTTTCTAAGGGACGACGTGTGGCATTCAACCTAAAAATATCAAAGTCCAACCACCTTTCCATAAAAGACCTTCCCAACCCAAAAGCCACAGCTTGCTTTGAATGAATATCACGGCCAAGTTGCTTGGGATCACCAGAAAGAACAATAACTATGTTGTTTTCGTAGAGGGTTGATATGGGGATCATTGTCTGTGGCTCTGAAGCTTGGCTTGCATCATCTAAGATGATGTGGGAGAAGTGGACACGGTTAACCCCTTTATCATAAAGGTAAGATGCACTCGTGCATATCGTTATTATTATCTTGTAGCTGCAGATGGCATCTCGAGAAGGGCAAGTCAAGAAACCTTCACCGTAGTTATGGAACCTCAACAATGCAGCGTTCATTTTTTCTAAGGGACGACGTGTGGCATTCAACCTAAAAATATCTTCCTCGCTAAGTTTCATCCCCTCGCAAAGGATTTTCTCTAATATGTGATATGCCGTACAATTTGAAGAAGCACATACCAGTATTTGAGAATTCCGTCTAGTTTTATATAGTTGGAGGATCACCTCCACCAGTGTTTTTGTCTTTCCTGTTTCCGGGGGTCCATAAATCTCATAAGGAGCTCCTCCTCTGCATCCTAAAATTAAGCGAATAGCACTTTTCTGCTCCTCGTTAAGAAGACGTGAGATAGGCACAATATTGTTTGTTGTAATCCTCCGCTTTCCATGATACTCATTAGGGAAAAGGAACTTTTCGTGTAATGCCTCTGCAGATAGAATGGCTTGATGGAGCCTATTGAAATTTTCCCCATTGTACACAAAACAGATTTCATACAGATTGCTATCTCTGTGCCTTTGGTAAAATCCATCATGAAACTGCAATAATACTTCATCAGCCTCAACACGGTGGATCCATCCTTGTTAAAACAATATTGGCAAGTTCAACATGAGAAAACAACATTGGCAATGATAATTCATGCAATTGTGACAAAATATGAACTTCTATGACAAAAATGTTAACACCATTGACATGAAGTAAAAAATACCTTCACCCAGTTTACCACACATACTTGATCAAGAGAATATTCCCCATTATCATTTACCACATCTCCATGGACAAGTGGGGGCCTTCTTTCAGCAAGTCATGGCACTTTAAGTGCTAAAAAGTCAAAATCCTTTTGTCTCAAAGTAACAAACTTTATATTATAAGCTTTCATGTAGTCATGTAAACAAATATAAAAAGAGAATCATTCAACAAGTTGGTACGTACTACGAGAGAACCATGCCATCTAGCTATCCCCTCAGTCCCCCCACCTCCATACAAATAAAATATAACAATTACCATAATGAGAAGTTCCTCCATCCCTAACAACGCATTGAAATACGACGCATAATTTTCCTCTGTTAAGCCTTGTAAGAAAACTTTAGGGATTTTCTCAAACTCAATCGTTTTCCTTATTTCTGGTGGTATGTTATATGGTTTCTCAAATGCCAAAGCTTTGGAGACTTCATCTTCAGCCAAGAGGAAGACAACACGTTCAATTCTATCATCCGCAATGTCAATATGCACAACAGATGTGAAAACGCCAATCTCCTTGGGCACACAAGACAACCATATAGTCAGGCTACCATGTGGCCTTAACGTTTAGTCCTCCATAGAAAAAGGACCCATAAAATTTTCCTCGGGTATGTCATTTGTGTAACACCCCCAAATATATCCTTGAAAGGTATCACCGCCAGTGACCTCAGATTCCACATCCGAAGCCACCCAAGGCTTAACCAGTTTATACAAATCATAAAACAACATTTATAATACGAAATGTCATAGTATTGGATTAAATCAAAGTTTCGAAATTACATCCATAATCCAAATACAACCAAAATATATTACAGCGGAAGTCTTTTTAAAATAAATGACACAAAAGTTTTGATCTAGCGATCACACGCCTAGGATCTCAACCTGATAAAACTCTTTAAAATTCCATCTACCTTCCTCGTCGTTTCTAGCCTTCATGGAACGGACGTTTATCTGATGTGCCGTATGAGAGGGATGACACCAGCCAACCATGCAAGGGAAT
The DNA here is from genome assembly GCA_027886185.1 of Rheum nobile. Lineage (NCBI taxonomy): Eukaryota > Viridiplantae > Streptophyta > Magnoliopsida > Caryophyllales > Polygonaceae > Rheum > Rheum nobile. Next base: position 4,878,722 of record WOAB01000025.1, on the reverse strand, counting down.
ATAACCGGTTGGTTAGTCTAATGAAAGACTATGCAAGGGTAAAATAGAAAGGTTCTAAGTAGTCGTATTAGGTTAGACTCATCGCTTCTCGAATAAAAGTCGATGACGATAGTCAACCACCATACTCCTACTGAAAAATACGAAAAGGTATGATCAAGAGAAGACTCTGAAAGATTGAGTCTTAAGGACACATATGAAGAGAAGACTCCAACGAATTGAGTCTTATCGAAAAGTATGATAATGTTTGGGAACATTATAATTCACACAAGCGTTTTAAAACTGACTTGACTATTTGGGTCAACGACCAACCTCACCGCACAATGCGAATTCAGATTTGGAAGGTGGACTTACTCTAATCGAAGTCCCGGACGAGTTTCCAAGTTGTACTTCTCGCCGTAAGGTTCATTAATTATGTGCATAACGACACTTATCTTATTTAATTCCAAAACGTATATTCACGTTATAAGCTTTTATCATAATCATCTCATCCCTCAGGATATAGAGATATATAGCCGGGAATAAATCCCTAAAGGTTTGACGCCGGCTAAGCGCACCTCCCCTATATTCGGATAGGGGATAGTCATGACTAGAGAAATGGTGTTAGGGCTTGAACATCCTATCCACCGGGTTATAAAGAAACGGCTACCTCTCAAGGTAAGCAGCGCTCCTACGAATACTTGTGCTAACTATATCTCAAGTGCACATAAAATCCACTGCTAACTATAATTCAAGTTCGCATAAAAATCCACAACAATACCATCACGGTAATAACAGATATAATAACGTTGTTTCTAGCAATATATACAACCTATCATAATATTCATTTTAATCTTATCATTTTAAGAAAACTGTTCCCAACGAAACCAGTAATTCATCCCAATTTAATTAACAATTAAACAATTGATAATTAATAGAAATATGGAATGATAAGCAAGAGCGAACCGCCACTTGCCTTAGATTTAGACGAAGCTCAAAGACAACGGGTTTCCGGGTCCGGAACGAGGACAAAACTTGGATTTCAGATCCCTACGGAACGACCCATAACGAAACCCTAAGTTAGATTCGATAATAAAATATATGAATCTAAGGAAAGACGAACGAAATCGAAAGAATGGAAATCCCAAATGAGATCACAAAGCCCAAGCCACAACCATGAGTGCCCAGGCACACCGCGGGTGCGGCGGCCTTGACCGCGGGTGCGGTCAAGCCACAGCGGCGAGACGATGACGACTAAAACTCATCGGGGAAGACGACGGGGGTTCGACTCGTGGTGGCTCCGACTTCTGGATTCCTTGGACCACCCAAGCACCACCTTGAGAGCACCTCCTCCTCCTATGAGAGCTCCGGCGACAACTCCGGCGAAAGCTTGCAAATCCGGCGACAATGGAACGAGAGAGAGAGAGAGAGAGAGAGAGAGAGAGAGAGAGAGAGAGAGAGAGAGAGAGAGAGAGAGAGAGAGAGAGAGAGAGAGAGAGAGAGAGAGATTGAGATGGCTTCCTCCTCTAAGTCCTCTCCTTATATAGGCCAAGCAAGGAGCTCAAGCAACCAGCTCCCCCACCGCCTCAGCTCCGACAGGGGTGAAGCAGCTCAGGCGCACGACGGTCAAAGTTCGGCAAAGCAGAAAAGTAATGATGACGGCGCGGGTGCGGTGGGTCTCACCGCGGGGTGCGGTGAAGGCCATTTCTGACCGCGGGTGCGGTGGGTATGACCGCGGGCGCGGTGGGGGCCAAATCCTGCCTCTTTCACCCTCTTTCGTCCGGGAAGAATTATGGGTATGGGTCTTAACCCCGGATTAAATATATTCGTATCCGAACAAATATGTTAAACCCTAAAAATACGTCGAATGTATTTTATTCCACTCAGGGAATTATTACAGAGATCAATCATTTAACAGAATGTCTAAACTTCTCTGAAATTAATTCGACTTCAGTACGAGTGTTTGGAAAATTAAAAAAAAGACCTTACTAAAATGAGGGGTATTACAATTTGGCTGGCCAGATGGAGGTTTTATCAGTGACAAAATGAATGAATATTCGGGATTTGAAGCATAAATGTTCACACCCCAAAGTACCACATCTTCTGAAGTGGTGTTTTCTATGGTGAATGACGCCGCGACAACCTCATTGACAGGAACCGATTGAGGCTTTCCTCCAGCAAATGGAAACGACACAGAGACAATGACAGGACCCTCCTCATTAGGAGTGAAAGTAGTGACTGAGGGAACATCCATGAAGTCAACCTCTCCCTTGTCTCCAATGGTGGAGTATTCATCACCCATACATATTTGGCACTCAATTAAAATCCAACAGCAGTTTGTGAGTCCACAAGCAAAGAACCCAACCAGACGAGCTACTCTAAGGAGATGAAAGAGAGATGAAGACTCGAAGGAGATGGGTGAGATGAAGTGAAACAAAGAGAGAGTGGGAGTGGAAGCATGTAGATAAAAATACTCAAACAAGAGACACTCGAATGAGATTGGTGAGATGAAGTGCAATTAATATCTCTGTAATTAAGATTTCTATAAAGTAAAATAGTTAAAGAAGCAGAGCATCGGGAGAGGGAGATGCAATTAAGACATGGAGCATTTTGTCAAAATAGCGGTCAAATCTATTAAATATGTACAGACATGGAGCATTCTGAATACAGTCAAAATTGTCAGTGGTACAGTATCAATTTGTCAAAATAGTGAGCAAGAAATGACAATACTACTTTAAAATGTCACGTGTCCAAGTAAATATAAGAGAATTGAGGGATTGTGAGTAGAAGTATTCAGCCAGATGTCACGCACCTACAAATTAAGTGGCAAGCATTATCATGTAATATGGTAGAATGCAAATTATGTACAGACATGAAGCATTCTTCATGTAATATTTGGAAATTGACAATAAAATTTGCATTTAATACTATCAACCTTAAAGTTTAGTGTTGATTTTTGCATTTAAACTTTAATGTCACATTACATACTAAAGTTTGTATTTAAACTTTAATGTGACATTACATACTAAAGTTTACTGTTGATTTTTGGGTGTTGAAATCACTATAGTAGAGGAAGATGTGAAATTTTTATTCGTAGTTCTGACATTATTATTCGTAAGTATGACATTTGTTTTCTTAAGACCGACATTAGTTTTCGATAATAGTATAAACAACCAAGTATGACGTAGTAAGTTTTGCCTCTTGTGAATCTTTGGTTTTACATTATTTTGGCTCAAATTTTGTTTAACCTGGAAATGATTTTGTTTTACTTAAATCTAAATCAATTTGTGTACTTTCGAAACCTATACAAGGAAAGATGAATAACTACCAGTTCATCAACATAAATTTGAAATGTTGAGTTCATCAGTTCAAGATAATTGTGAAATGTTTAGTTCATGATAAAAAGATTTTGGAACATGGAGGTTCAACAGTTCAACAGTCCATCGGCATTCTTCTTTCAGTTCATCGACAGTACAATTCAACAGTTAGATGGAAGGGAGAGGAGGTTTGGATTTTCTTACAATTCATGGTGGGAGAATCGACGGGAGAATCACTACGAGTTCATCGGAATCATTACCAGTTCATCGGCGGGAGAATGTCCAGATGGAGGTTTGGAGAATGGGCAGGAGAATGAGAGGGAGATGGGCGGGATAGTCTACAATAAAAGGAGGGAATTTTGGGGGTTTTGGAGGAAAATAATATATAATGATATTTGTGTACTTGTTTTGTTTTTTGTTTCCTTTTTATTTTCTCCAATTTTATTGCTTTTATTTACTTTTTGAATTAAAAGAAAAGATTTATTATTTTGCAAAAAAATACACCAAATGATGTATATATGCAAAAAAAAAATTACAAGCATCTATTTTTGCAAGTTATATACCCATTTAGGGTATCCATGCAAATCTGTGTATTTCTTACCCATTCTCTCTATTTGGTTGAATGTTAAGTATAACTTGTTCATTCTCTCTATTTCTTGTTTTGTTTATCATTGTACCCATGTTTATGATGGTTGGATTGATGTTTTATGTCATATTCTTGCAAATCATGAGTGAATAATTTATTATGCTAGGATTGAGAGTAGCCCAATGGTGATTATGTGATGATTTGGTAAAGTTTTCTCTTTGGTTGGATGAGTTTTGATCTACTACTCAAATCTTGCACACCAAGTGATATGATCAAGGATCGAGGGGCCTTTCGGTGCAAGGAATTGCTCGTCGACGCCTACGAACGCAAGGAATCCAGATTCGGTGATGAGCGGTGCAAGCGGTTTGGAAATGATGTTGAATGGAGTTGTGGATGCAGTCGGAGATGGAGATGGATTGGTGGACTGGATAGGTGATTCTCCTGGCTTGGATGTGACGCACCAAACGAAGAAGAAACAAGGCGGTAAGCTTGAGATACAACTCACTCAAGATCACCAATGAAAACTTGATTTTACTCACAAGCAATGGAAAGACGAGGAAGGGAAATTGGCCAGACTAACTCTGATTTTCATATAATTCAATGTGAGCAATTACAAGTGTCAGACAACCTTTTATGAGCTATAAAAGAAAACAAAGAAAAACTGAGCTAATTCTACCACTACACGGCCCACTACTTAGGCACTCTTCTAACCACTACTTGGTTATTTTTATGGAATTAAATGCTGGAAAATAACACTTAAAAACTTGGTCCTAGGAATGTCATGAAATGCATAAAATTAACATAATTCAAATCATGCAAATACGGAAGACTTTGGCAATGAAGAACGCCGCTCCTACGCACCCAGGCGCGCCTTGAGTAGAGTCACCGGCTCAATGGCAGCTTGTCTCGACGCAACATGGCTCATAAGGCCCTCCTTGAGCTGGTGATGAAGTTGCTTGGCTTGGGCGCAAGTGATGGCCCCTGGTGGAGACTCGTCATCAGACTATAATCTTGAGACCCTAGCGATGCCGCGTGGAAATATAGGATCTTTGACTTTGGCGGGCGCGAGCTCACTTCCCTCGGCATTCTTGGTTCCAATGGGCTCATGTGGTGCCAAGGAGCCAATGGACGGCCTGGAGTCCGAGCCAAGTTGATCGGTGACCGAAGGAATGGAAGAAGGGTCCTCGGGCGCCGGCGTTGGATTAGGGTTTGCGGTTGGCGCTTCCAGAGCTTCTGGGCTCGAGTCCTCTTGTTCCCCTTCACTTGCATCTTCTTCACTTGTGTCTTGGTCCCTTGGCTTGTCTTGATGGGACTTTGTCACATCACTAAGTGTTTGTGAAAATGTCTAACTAGTATTTTTACATGTATTAAATGTTGGATATGCATTGAAATGTGATGTTTGACATTGGAACCTCAAAATTTGAACTAGGACTTATAGGATCACGAAAGTAGACCTATTTTCCTAGTGGTTGTGTGAATTGTCATTATGCTTAATGAATCTAATCTTGCATTAATTACCACGAAAGTAGAAATTAAGTAGGATTAGACTAGTTTCTTATACCTTGAAAGAGGATAAGATATATATTAGGACATTTAACCATTAGAGACCATTACTTGCAATCTTAAAGATTTATTTACTTGTCATTACATGATCTCATTTTTGGTGAACTCCAATCCTAGCTTTTCATCATTCAATTAACCAAAATTCATATTTTGTCGTTTTAGTTAGTTCTAGACTTTGCATTTCTTGTTAGTTCTATGAAATCAAAACCAAAAACTCCACATCTCTTGTTTGATCTAGATTATTAGTTTATGTAAAATTGGTGATCAACGAGTGCTGCATTAGATTCGATATCTTTTATACTACTCGATAGTACCGTGCACTTGTGGACCTATCAGTATTCATAAACTAGTAATAGAATGTGATGATTTAACAACCATTAACTCAATAAAAGGAATTTGAAAAATACCATGGGAAGTAAGAACAATTATATTAGACATTTGTTCTTTACTGAATTATTTTGATTTTGTTTCAGTTTTCCACTACTATAGGGACTCCAACAAAGCAGATGACTACTTAACCACCCATGACATTAATCCTACATTCGTCGGGAATTTCTCACGAAGACTTGCAGCATTGTGTAATTTTGCTTTAGGGTATATCTAGGGATGACAATCTCACTCGCACCGATAGAACACGTCTCACTCGAATTTTCGAGTCGGGTGAAATCCCGAATAATATTAGGTGATAAAGATCTTTCACCCATCACTCGACCCAATATATATATATACATATAATTGTGTATTCTTAGTTTAAAAGTCACAACATTTAACTTCACTTTT